>JAIEZT010001214.1:29999012-30599012 GCA_019594935.1 Periophthalmus modestus
ATGCAAGGACATGGGCCCTTTTTGGTTTTTGGTATTTACGTAAAAAAGCCACCGAACGGCAACTCTAATGCGTACTTCTTTATCTTTAAACGTTATGTTCTCTCCTCTAAAACAGCAACAAATCCTCAAGTATAAAGGAGCCTCTTATCTTTATGCACCAATGGTGAAAGTGTTTAGTCTTTGGATTCTCTTTTGTCTTAAAGCGTGAGAATTATTATTAGTATTCTTTTCATTTTCATTTATGACAACAAAAATGTCCAAATGAAAACAAATACTGTAGCCACACTACATTAAGAAGAAAAGCTGCTTTGTAGTGTATTCCACAAACGCAGATGAACAAACTAAGTGCCAGAGAGGAGCAAGTGAGAGTCAAATAGTGATAAGTGCACAAAGGTAACACATTAAATTAAATAATATATTAGATTTCACCCCGGATCTTTAGGTTGGACCATTCCCAACCAACTAAAGAATTTAAATAATAGACAAATGTCCTGTCTTGTCAGGAGGGGCATTGGGTGAAACTTTCCCAAGAAAATAAAACATATAAATTAATTGTTGCTAATCTAGTCTATTGGAATGACCAAGACAACATCAAATCAGATGTCCTTAATTCGGACAATACAAAAGCTAAATGTACAAAGTTTTTTTTTTCATCCTAGCATTATTTTGAAATTCATTCCCAATGCAACAAAGTCTACCGTAAATACAGAAGGAGTTTTCATTCTTCCAATCTGTCATGTCAGCACTGGTGTCGTTGGGTACAAACGGGATTGCAATTTCACCCATTAAAAAGATTCTTATTGTGGAAAACAGCACATTATTTACCCAATTTGAATGCCCGTAAATCAATGCCTTCTTGTAAAATCTTTTGAAATAAAACTTATGCTTAATGGCGGTTCAAAACAAAACATGTAAAACACGAATTACTGTAACTGAAAAAAAAACAGCTGTGAGCTCTTGACCTGAGAATAAAATAGACATTACATTATTCACTTTGCAAGCCATTGGTATCTGAATGCTTAAATAGCAAGATAACGGATAGACTATTCTCCCATACAGTACATACTGGCTTTTGGTGACTGTGCTATTACAGAGAACTCAAAATAAAACAAAGGGACGAACGGCACTCAGATTCTTCCAAAGGGGTTCTTGGGCAATTTGTCGACTTTGAGGCAGTCCACTTACATAATGTACACCTTTTTTACCAATACCCAAAACATAACTGCAGCAATCTTTTCTATTCTCATGTATTAGGATGCATGTATAGTTGGTTTTAACAAAACAATTAAAAGAACAAAAATGAAAACCAGCATGTTGATATGGGAAAACAATCCACTAACATTTACATTTTTGGTTACAAGCTTTGGAATTGCAGTTAGTCTTTACACATCTTTTTCTGAAATTGTTTGTTGTTTGTATACTTAAATGTATTTTAACATTGCTGCTTTTTATGTTTTTCCCATTTGAGATTTTTTTTTGTCTTTTTAATTTTTCTTTAAATATTGTCCATCACAGAAAGCTCTTTTACAATCTGATGGAGTCTGTTCCTACACTAGTGAGAGTACTACTACAACTATTACTGTCTTTGACAAAGGTGGGCTGCTGCGGCTCCTCCGCTGGCCGGCCCAGCCTGTCCAGTGACTTCTGACTGCTGTCAGAGTCCGACTCGTCACTAAAGACGTCTGTTGGTATCGAGGTCTGAACTCCTGAGGTGCTCAATGAACTTGAGGTAACCGTTGAAGGTGAGGACACTGGGGGGAATGACGAAGAGGAGGGACTGGCGTTGGGCTTTCCAGCTAAAGCTCTGTTGAAAGGGACCTGGGGCCAGGCTTTCCCAGCGGCTGTGGTGTTGACTGGGCTGGTAGATGAGGAAGAAGAGCACAGCGAAGAGGACACAGGAGAGGTGGACATGGCGGCCGATGTCGTGGGAGGGGGACTGCTGATGGGGTGAGTGGCAGACTGCGAGGTAGATGCGGTGTTAGGACTGGGGAAGCAGGCTGAAGAGTGAGGTAATAAACTAGTAACGTGCTCTTTGGCATTTCTGACCGATCGCTTGATTGTTCTGTGTTTGTGCAATGCCGATTCCAGGTGTTGACTGAGAGCTTTCTCCCCGTCCAATGTTGTTTCACAAGCCAGGCAGTCGTAGAGACTTCCACCCCCTGAGCCTGTGCCACCAGGGACACGCAGCAACATCTCCTGCAGGTTTGAAACAGCTTGACCAAAAAAACAGTTTGACTTTATGTGGGCAACAGCAGCTTCTTCTTTACTGAATACTGCTTGACATTTTCGGCATGCAAGTTTATAATGGACTTTAGGGACAATGAATTGATCTAGATGGGGTTCCACGGCTTTGCCATCCACCTCATTCTGGTCGGAAGGGGCTTTGTTATGAGAGGCAGACGAGGAAGTGCTTTGGGGCTCACCACTCTTTTGCTCTTCCCTTTTCACTGGCTCTTTAGCTGAATCTTTCCCCACGATCTGAGAATTGTTTGGGGTTTGGCTTGTCTTGGGTTGCTGGATCTGCTGAAGCTGCCGCTGCTGCTGCTGGAGTGCTTCCTGTAGGCTCTGCTGATATTGCTGGTAGTGCTGCAGCAGGGACCCTGGGGACAGGCCCATCAGGGCTTGGGACAGTGATGGGTTATAGGGGAACAAGCTCTCCATACCATACATTGGTTGTAGGTAGCCCCCTTGGAGGGCTCCAGGGATCTGTGGCGTGTAGTAAGGGGAAAAACCAGGCATGAAGTAGGGCAGGAACTGGTTAGTGAGAAGAGCGGTGGGGTCAGTGGCAAGGGCAGCCTGAAGGGCCTGAAGCTGTGCGGGGTCTACCACATACTCCATACCAGGTGTGGGCATAGAAGTGGCAGGAACAGCAGTGTCCGGTTTGTCCTTTTTGGCGCTGGCTGCGGAGGTGGAAGGGGCAGGGGTACTTCCAGTGGATGAAGGAGTCTGGGGCTTTTCAGGTTTCTCCTTAAGCTTTTCCTTTTCTCTTTGCCTCTCAGCATCACGCTCTTTGGGATGGTCGGCCCGGGACATGGACTGAGTAGAGGAAGAGGTGGTAGTAGAGCTGGAGTGAGACACAGATGTGCTGGTCTGGGCGGGGCTGGGCGAGGTCAAGGATGTAGACGAGGGGGGCTTGTTAGGCAATCCAGACGTCGGGAGACTTGGCGAGGGAACACTGGCACCAGGCATATTCAGAAGGTTCGAAGGTTTAGGAGGAGTTAAAGCTGAAACAAATGCAACAACACAAATAGACAGTTAATATTGGACATGAGATTAGAAATAATGCTAATATTTTATGTATCAGATTGATTTTGGGCCTATAGTTATGTTGTGTAAAATTAATTTAATAAATAAACAAATCAGATTTGTAATCATGTAAAATAAGAACTGAAAATATACCTGAATTAGACGAATTAAAGCTGGAAAGAGAGGGGCTTCCAACCCCAGGCAACAGGACAGGTGGAATGCCTTGTAGATTTGGATAAGCAGACTGGAGATTCAGCGCTTGCATAGCAGGATTATCAAACATCCCCTGCTGCTGCATGGCCTGCTGCTGAGCCAGTCCTAAAACTTCATTGGCTTTTTTAATACGGTCCATCTCTTGCTGGGCCATAAGTTGGCGGACAGTAGCTGGGTCAAAGTATTCCTTTTCTTTGTCAATCTGACTGCCGATAGTGTCTTTGACTTTAGCAATATGTTGCTGGGAAAAGATGTGGTCACGAACAGAGAGGCGAGCACTGTACTTGACACCACACAAGGTGCACTCTGTCTTGGGCCCCTCATAAGATGTTTGATTTATCCCAAAATGCTTTGCCATGTTGAGCTTTGCTTTTTTCTCCTTAGCACGAGCATTTTGAAACCACACCTGAACCACTCTCTTTGGAAGTCCAATGTCATTGCCAAGCACCTCACACTCCAGCATAGTGGGCGTCCTATAGTCATTAAAGCAAGACTTCAACACTTTAAGCTGGAGGTTTGTCATTTGGGTTCGGAAGCGCTTTTGGCCTGGGCGATCGGAACCATCAAGGCTCCTGCTGCCAGAGGCTCCAGGGCTGGGGGAGCAGGGATCAGCCAGGCTGGATGTCTCACTGTGGTCAATCATGTTTTCATTCTCATAGTCTTTAGCATAATAGCTTGCAGGGCTAACCAACCCAGAGGACATGTGATCATCATTTTCAAGCAGAGGAACTGTACCCCCAGACTTAGATAGGTAATCACTACCACTCTGGCTGTGCTTGGCATCAGCACTGTCATTATCTGCATTAGCCTCATCACCAGTTGTTGTGTCGGTGATAGCCGTATTCACAGAGGAGCAGTCGTCATTATCAAGTTTGCTCTGATCAAAGCTTAGGTTGACAGAGGACATAGTGGCATTCTCATAATCTTCCATTCCTTCTACTTTAATAGACGAGGGGCTGAGCAAAGCCCTTGGAGACAGATCCAAGCCCTTGTTCACAGGTGACATGGATGCACTCTGTACATCATTATTAGCAGAGAGCATCTGCGAAAAGGTTGATGGATCTAAAGAATCCATTTTTGGCATTCCATCTTGGTCAGGTAACATAGCAGAAAGAGCCAGATTATAGCCTGCCCTTTTGGCTTCATGCCAGTGTCGAGACCGAATGTGTGCTTCCAGAGCAGTCTTCGCCTTGAACAGAGCTCTGCAGAAGGGACACCTGCGGTGAGCTTGGGCAGGCCCCACTGCTCTAAACTGGCCTTTTCTTTCTCTTGCTCTTGTATTCTGAAACCACACTTGCACCACTCTCTTCTTTAAACCCACTTCATGAGCAATGTGGTCAAGCATCTTTCGAGTAGGATTAGAGTCCAATAAATACTTCTGATAAAGGATTTCTAGCTGCTCAGGAGTGATAGTGGTTCGAAGCCTTTTGTCTCTCTGTGGCTCTTCTCCACTGTTTGTGCTGTCATTCTCACCAGGGCTAGTGCCTGCTTTCTCCTCTAACTTCCTCTTGAGAGAATTCATGGTGGAAGTGGGGGTGGACGGTGAGGTGGCAGAGCTGCTAGGGATCTGTGGCATTGCCCCTGAGAGAAGCTGGCTTGCCAGGAGAGGATTGCTGGGATCAAATAACATGAAAGGCATGTCGATTGGGCGATCAAGGAACTGAGGGTGGATGAACTGGTTTTGTACAGAGAGAAAGTGTAACTGCTGGTGTTCCTGCCAGTGCTCAAAGGAAGGGAAGGCGATCTTGCACTGCTCACACTGGTATGGAATTATGTGCTGGGCCAGCTGTTGTGAGGCAGAGGTGAGGTGGGGGTTGAGTCCCATGTGAGAGCTCTGTGAGGGGGCCTGGCTAGTCTGAGAGCCTGAAGGGCCGCACTGTGCTTGTTGTTGAGAAAATGATGGAGATGAGCGCTTCAAAGATTTGGAGAGACTTTGAATCTTCTCATCTCTCTGAGTTCTGTGCTGTGCCTCAGGTTGGGGCTGGTGGACAACTTCTTGCTTGATAGTGGTTTGATTTTCTCTCGGATCAGATGAGATTTCTGGTAACTGTTTAGGTTTTTCATCAAATAGGTTTGAGGAGGTTGCTGGTGATGTTGCTTCTTTTTCATTGGATGCGAGCTGGGAGAAAGCTGAATTGTTAGGAGGGAGTGGGCATAGGCTTGAAGAGGAGGGCATTGGAGTATGGCAGGACGACCCAGAAGGGGTGTAACAATCATGGGAAAGTTCCATAGAATCCTCATTGTGACTATCGTACTGTCCATCCTCATCCTCATCTTTGTAACATAACTTTTTCTGGTGTTTTATCAAATCAAAAATGCGTTGGAACACCAAACTGCATTTCTTGCACTGGTAGTTTAGGTTGGAAGTGCGGATGTAGCGATCATTTGTAAGTTCCCGCCTTTCACCCTCTTTTACACCCTCTCCTTGATTTTCATAATTTTTTCTGGCCTTTTGTCGGGCATTTTGGAACCACACCACAATGACACGTGTGGGAAGGCTCAGGAGGTTAGAAAGCTGTTCAAATTCATCATCTTTTGGATACGCATTGGCATCAAAAAAGTCTTGCAGGACTCTCAGCTGGTAGTCAGTGAACCTTGTTCTGGAAGATCTCTTACTCCCATAATATTCTTGTTTCATTGGCTCAGGAGAAGGTGGTTTTGAGTCGATTTTTGTATCTTCAAGAGTTGTTGTAGGTGGATTGTTAAAGTTATATGGAGAATCTTTGTTACGCTGTCGCTCTTTGAAGAGGGTATTTCTGAACCAGTGCTTTATTACTTTTTGTGGCAGGCCAGACTTGTCAGCCATTTCTTTTATCTGGTCCTCATTTGGTGAATTGTTGATGTCAAAATACTGTCGCAGTACTCTAAGTTGATCATCTGTGATACGTGTTCTTGGCCTTTTGTTTTGTTGTGCCTGTAACATAGCTGGTGTCAACTGCTGCTGATAAAGCTGGGCTAGGTCTGATGCAAGGCTTGGCTCCACTGAGGGTAACTGTGGCTGCAGCTGAGTGGGCAGGGACTGTAGGGACATTGGCTGCATCATTAGTGGAGAAAACAGGGGCAGGTCCATTGGCATTGGGATCTGTGTCATTTGGACGGGTGGTTGGGCTGGAGGTACAGTGGGTGGGGTATGCGAGGCTGCACTGACAGGAATGTTTGGGGTGGGGGCTCTTTGGGGAGGGGGTGGTGGTGGAGGAGGAGGAGGGGCGGGAGCAGCTGTGGGTTCTGGTGTAGAAGGTCTCAGTGGATACAGTTTGTCATAATGTTCTCTGTACTCCTTAGCAAATCTCTCGAGGGATCGAAAAGGGAAGAAGGACTGATGAATGTGTTCCTGATGGCTCTTCAGAATAAGAATGTTTGAAAAGAGCTTCCCACAAGCCTCACATTCCAGTTTCTCCAAGCCCTCCACAGGGTCCACCACTCTTATGATGCCGCCTGGGCCACTTGGTCCTGTAGTGCCAAGTGGCTTCTTCTGGACTTTCTGTTTATTCTCATTGTACTGAATTACTAATTCAAAGCCAAAGTTTTCGAGAAGGGCCTTGGTGGCATTTCCACGAGCATCTGAGGCAATCCTTGGTGGTAGCATGCCTGTGTCATGGTTCATGTTAAGTGCTATGTTCTGAATGTCTTTTTTCTCTTTCATCTTGTTGTCTACAGAGTCTCTGTTAGCATGCTCTTCTTTCTTGTCTGAGGTGTCCTTGTCTCTCTGAGTGTCTCTGTCTTTGTCATTCTGAGAGCTGGAGGCTTTCTGCTTGCTTTCAACTTGCTGGAGGAGAGATGCACTCTGCTGCAGCAGTGCCATTTGCCCCTGAGCCTGCTGCTGAGACTGCTGCTGCTGCTGTTGGAGATGATGGTGCATGAGTTGCTGCTGTAGACAGCTCTGTTGAGCAGAGTTCTTCAGGTCCTCTAACAGAGAGCTGGTAGAGGATCCTGCCAGGCCAAGTGCTGAGTTTGCAAGGCTTATCTCTGGGTTCAGTTGGAATTCTGCTCCAGGGATGTAGAAGGGGAATAAGAGCTGCTGCTGCTGCAGTGGTAGAAGTGCGTCGGTTGTCATGGGGAAGTGCTGTAGTAGTGCCGGGTTGAAGAGCTGGGACTGGAGCAGCGCAGCCTGCTGCTGAAGTTCTTGTTGGAGCTGGGCCTGGGCCTGGGCTTGAGCCTGAGCCAGCTGCTGCTGTTGTTGCTGTAGCTGCTGCTGCTGGCCTTTGACAGACATCAGATCAGATAATTTAGACTTTTTCATTTCATGGTTATCAGACAGGGAAGAGTGGCTGCTCATAGAAGAGTTCCCTAGACTTTCAAGGCCATGAGTCTGGCTGACAGGGTTTCCTCCGTGTGCACTGTAGGTAGCATGAGTGGTAGAGGATGTGTGGTTGGAGGAGGTTGATGTTGAGTTACTTGCAGGGCTTGGACTTGGTGTTGAAGTGCTGTTGCTAGACCCTCCACTGGTTAAGTTACTAGCAGATGCAGTGGTACCTCCTGCTGCCTCCAGTTTAGCCGCTCTGGCCTTGGTCTGATGCAAGACTGAGCGCATATGTATCTCCAGAGTGGAACTCTGACTGTATGCCACATTACAGGTGCTGCACTTGAATGGTTTGTTATCAGGGCTGCTAGTGGGCTCAGGCTGGCCTGTGGTGGACTCCTGAAGAGCTCTCTTGACTTTGTGCAGGTGGGAGACTGAGTTGTAATGAACTAGAAGGATGTTTTTCTGCGTAAAAGACTCTTTGCAAACAGTGCACTTGAAAGGTCGAGATGGATCCAAGAACTTCTCCATGGTAAAGTTGGGACCTTTTCTAAAGGGTAAAGCACGTTTAGGTTCAGATCCAGAATCCTCCTGCAGTGAGCCTGTGTCACTTCCTGTTGGACTTTGTTTTTCCTCTGGATCACTTTCCTCTCCATCTTTGTCATCTTCTCCCAGCATGCTCGGGTCCTCACCAAGAGCTAGCTCACTCATAACCATAAGATCTCCATTCATAAGTAGACCTCCATAGAGCTGTTGTATATCTGACTCACTCAGTTCAAGATGACTGGTTTCTAGATGTTTCTTTAAGGCTTGTAGTGTCCTAAAGCTCCTCTGGCATAGACAGCACATGGTGGCAGCTCTGATTACATGGTATTGAGAATGGAGTTGCAGTTTCTCCACAGTTTTGAATGCCAGGCTGCACTGGTTACAGCGATACTTGTAGACATGGCGATCTGAGACAGGCAGTTGGGGTCTTTTGTTGTGGACTTCATTAAAGTGAATTTGAAGGGAGTTGGAGGATTTGAACACTTGGTTGCAGCCTTTCTTCCAGCACAAGAATCCAGTAGCATCATCTTTCTCTGATTGCTGCTCCTCTGGGGGTGACTTTTGTGCTTCGACAATTTCTCCTGATAGAGATGAACTCTTCTCAATATCCAGATCTGAGGTTTCTGTGAAAAATAAAACAAAAGAAGGAAATATGGCTTAACATTCAGTCATCATTTGACATCATACTTTTACTGTACTATAAACAGGTATATATATATATATAGATATATATAGATATATATAGATATATATAGATATATAGATAGATAGATATAGATATACATCAATGAAGGCCAAACCAGTACATTTGCAAACCATAATACTAACCAGTTTGCTTTTTCATTTCTTCACAGTTGGAGTTGGTTGTTGCGTGCGGGGTGCTCTGGGACTCTCTGTCAGGACTTGGTACAGGTATGAACATGCTGGCTGGCAATGCTTCCGAAGCTGTCACCTTAAAAGACAAAACACAAAGGAATCCTAGTGTTAATCTTGTGGAATGATGACAAAGTAATTTTTTTTATTTAGAATGATCAAGGGTAAGAGAGGACTCAAAATACCAGTTTTATGATGGTTGATTTATGATGGTTAAATGTGGTCATGTTACAAATTACTGAGCGTTGTGTTTAGAAGCATGGCAGTGCAATACCCTTATTTGTATCAGTTGTTTACATATTAGTGCACAAAGAAAATCACATTATTATTACATTGTGAGATAATAAGGTGCTCAACATTTACAAAACAAACAAAAAAGGTCATTAAAAAGTGGGGTGTCTCTGGACAACTGCCTCATTTGCCAATTAGAGGGAGCAGGCGTCAGATCCCAAGGTCACTTTTAATTTGGACTGACTAATGGGCAAACAGTTCAAAATGGCCATCACCCAGACAGACTCAGAATTAATGAGGCAAAATATTTGGATTATCTCCATTTGAAAAAAAAAAATGAAAAGGAAACAAAGATAATTCAATGGAGTTAACTAAAAGCATAGATAGTAGCAAGTGATTCACCTAAGATTAAAGGCTTTTGCAAACCATCTTACAGTATATAATGGTGGTGTGACATAGAAAAGAACAATACAGCCTCTATCTACATCCTCTATTATAAAAGGTGCTGGTCTAATACAGTTTATATTACCTCTCCTCTATCGCGGTCTCCTCATAGTACTTCAGTATATTACAACCTCTATAAAAGAAATAAATATTGCCATCTACCATACTAATGTGCGTGCCATTTACTCACTAGATGGAGCTGGGAGATGGCCGGGCAGCAGATAGACCAATGTTTTATTCTGTGATTGTCCAGCAAGCCATTTAGTTTCACGGCATAGACCAGAGCAAAGATTTGCTCGGTGATTTACAAGAAAACAGGGCAAATAAAATGTTATTTCCCTTCAAAGAGCAGTGAGCATCTCTCTCGCTGGGTGCACTGCAGTTGATATAAATCTTAGGTTGTATGGTCTAGCACGGGTGTGCACATAATTTAAGGTGGCAGAACTTTGATTGGAAAAATGGGCATTTACGACTATCTCTATTTTAATTCAGATAGAAGTGTTTAATAAAGATTTTTTTTTTACCTTGTCACAATTAGTTTTCCCTAATTGTAATTCTGTTTTGATTAGAAGTCTGCTGATCTGAGACATGAAAGTAATGGCAAGTGTATTAATACATGAACAAGAGGATAAGACTTGCTCATCTTCAAACCATTTAAAACACAAAACAGAGTTCACCTCTTTAATGACTGTGATTACAAGAAAGGTGAAAGAAGCCTCTGATGATGGGCACATTAAGACAATGAAAAGACAAAAAAAAAAAAAAAAATCTTAAAAGGCACAATCATCTCTGCTGAGCCAATGGGATTGCCTGCAGCCATTTTACAATTAACAACATTCTTTGTTTGATAAAGAAAAGAATGTTTGCAATTTAAAGGGTGTCTGGCAGGAATCACAAGGATTTTAATAGCTTAGTGAGCTCTCTGCTGGGGAGGCCTGATTAAAACTGAGTGAGACATCCTCATAGACCCCATAGTGGTCCCTAATCTGACCTTTTTAGTAGATTCTATAGGAAGCAAATTACAGAAAATATATTGGACTAAAATAAAAAGATGCAACATGCATAAGATGCAACATGCATAATAATGGCATAGGTCAAATCTTAAACTCTTTGTACAATCATAATTTGGTAAACAATTCTTGACTGTATAAAGAATATTTTCAGTTGTTATTATTATTATTTTTTGTAATAACAACAAATCATTTATCTCATGGAAAACTGAATAATGAATAATAATAATAATAGTGAATAATGTATAGTTATTACAAACACCCACGCATTCATAAAGAAACCTAACATGATATCTTTTCAAACAGCTGATCAGAGTGGCATTAGAGGGACTTACTGTGGATACGAGCTTGTCCACACAGTCGGGGGCCACGCTGTGCAGGTGAGTGAGGTGGAACTGCAGGTGGACCTTATTGTTGAGCATGTCCTGGCACAGGGGGCAGCGCAGCATGGGCTGGACCGAGTGCTGCGTCATCACGTGCATCCTCAGCCGGTTCAAGTCTGTGTTGGTGAACTTACAGTAGGGGCACTGGTACATCTGAGGGAAAAGGATTTAAATTATAAAAGGGGAAACATGTACAGTAATTTTCGTACATACAAAGCACTGTCTCAATGGTTGTTACCTCTGCACTTAACTCAGCAGTACTGCGTGATCACTACAGCTGTTGCCATTGCTATCCACTATCAGTGTCAACCTGATGCACTATTTACACAGGCCACTTAGTTAGGTTTAGTAATCATTTAAATGTACAGTAATTAGGTAAACAACAAATCCCACAGCAGCAATATTGTGCTAAAGTTGGAATGGACTGATCTGAGTGTATTTGGTTGATAATGTGTTTATATGTAGGCACAATCTATCAAAATCAGAGCACTGTTGGTAATGTTCAGTTATTATTATTATTAAGCTGTATTTTTATAACATAATTTTCCTATAAAATAAACAGTATCTAATCTAATCTCTAACCCCACTGTGCTAAAGAGCAGCTATAGATGTGAGAGGGGGAGCGGCCCCTCTAACCTGAGCGGACACATCCCTATGATCACAGACGTGTGTGTTAGTGTGAACCGACAAGTCCTGGCACCCACTTCAAAGTGCTCTCATCTGTCAAATACCATCTTCATTTTCTACCTTATACACAATTAGAAGCTCCTCAGCTAAAACATATAAATAAGACATAAATCTCTACTTAATATTAAAAGTAAGGAGCCTAACTAGAAATAATTAGCTGTATTTTTTACTTTAAAGTTTTGAGATTTCTAATGAGACCTTGGTAATTGAGGATAAGATAACCTTTAGCAAGAATCGGCTAATCAAAAGGGTTTGATCTAAAGTCATCAGTTTAATTATGCATTTCTCTCCTTGATTCCTCACCTGCTCCGAAGCGCTCTTCTCGGCTGTCCTGGGACGCTTGGTGGAGAAGGGGCTCTCGGAGGTCTCGGGCTGAGAAGAGGGCCTTTTGGAGAGGACCGGGGACTCCGACTGGCGGCGCTCAAAAGGGCCGGACACAGCTAGAACACGTGCACAGAGACAATGGCAAAGATCAGCACTGGCAGCATGGGAGCAGCTCAATCAATAACACTGTGGATAAGGCACATTGCAATGTCTTCTTTAAATGTGATACAAGTGTGTTTAATAGGACAAAATGTGTGCTGCAAAACTGGGCTGAGGATCACATGAGGCTTTGGAACTTCTCTCATACAACTCAAAAGACTTCTAATGATAATATTAGTCTACCTCAGGGGGCAGTTTTAGGTTTCACGCTACAATAACATAGTTTTAGTTGAGTTCTTAAACGTGAGACTTATATTGATGGTACTGCTACACATTTGAACACAGATTAGATTGTGTGGTGTCAAAGTTGAATGTCCCGTTTGTTTTTTTGTACTAATGAAATTATTATAGGTACAAAAATGCTATTGTCACTATGAATGTACACAGAGGCAGACATAGGGTAAGGGTTAGTAAATAGTTAATTGTCTTGAAATATGTGTATGTGTGTGTGTGTGTGTGTGTGTGTGTGTGTGTGTGTGTGTGTGTGTGTGTGTGTGTGTGTGTGTGTGTGTGTGTGTATATAAATATATATATGTATTTATACACACGAGATGCTTTGTCCCCAACTGAGAGAACTCACAATGAAACTTAAGGAGATGTCCTGCCTGAGCCCTAACAAGACCATAAAGAGTTACATTTGGCCTGATTTGTACAGTCCTAAAAGGGCAAATTGAGAACAGAGGGCAATGTAGCGCGAAGAGGGGCAGTGGTAGGGGGTCAGGTTAAGAAGGCCTGACCATGTTCCTGCTGGAGACATTAAAACGTCACCTCCAATCAGCAGCTGGCCATTTGAACTGATTACCCAGTGGGAGACCAGGCTGTGGACGGAGACACAGGGATCAGCCAGGGAGGCCCTATTAGGTCCAGTCACACTCAATCCCATTAAACATATCCGCCAATAAACACAGGCAATGTTAAGCAAAAGGAACCTCCCATTCTCTGACATTAACCTCTCAGTCACTGCACTGTCTCACCACTCTACAGCATCACCTCTGTCCACTAGTACAAAAAAATTCACCAGAAGAACTCTAACCTGGTGCACTTCTACAATAGCATGCAAAATATACATACACAAATATCTATAGTAATACTATGCAGTACTTTCAAACTAGAAATATTATCAAGTGGAAGTATTATTTTCCGAGACGTTATGCATCATATTTAGCCTATAGCCTGTACATATTTTATGCTATCAAAACTATTATATAGCACCCGAGGGACTAAAAAGGTTTGTCTTTCTGTTAAACTGTACTTAAGTGTAAGAACAGCTAGTATGTGGTGTGTGAGAGACAGAGGAGGGGGCGAAGAAAGCTTACTCTGTACTAGTTCTTGTCACAGTAAATTAGGGCTCCACAAATCTGACTCTGAGCTGCTCTCTTTAAATCCTGTATGAAACATGCAACCAGGTCCTGTTTAAGACAATAGAATTGTATAGTATGTATGTATAATATTGATACCTTTCAGGTACCTCCATAGACACACATGTAGACCCCCCATCCAATTTAGAAGACCTTGCTAATGAAACAAAAAACTGACTACTGCTACTGACACAACAGTTATTACAGTTCAGCTACAGAAACAACACATTAATTCCACAATAATCTGTGCAAATATTATATAGTCAATGGATTATATAGTTTGTGTTGTGTTTAAAGTAAACTTTGAAGTTACATAAATAGGTTTACATTGGAACAAGTGTAATTTCTACCAAAGCCTGCAATCCTGTCCAAAGCATATGATTACAGTCAAATCTTCATCCATACCAAGTGAGCACAAATTGAGCCAAGTGTTTACGACTCATTTGGGCAATTATTAATTCATGGCTCTTTTCCGTAAACCAGAGGCATTTGTGCTGCTGTGTCCCGTAAGTGAATTGGACTTTGGCACCTTGTCTTTCCCCTCAGAGCCAGACAGTATCATTAAAGGAATTATTATCAGTATAAGCATTCACAATGTTTGGCAGACTTGACAGACTGACAGAAAACAGTTCTACTTTCCATTCTGAAAACAGACGTTTATCAACGTAAATTATAACTTTTTACTTTTTTTCTTTTAGTATTTAGTGCGTTTGAGGTATTCTGGATCCTATGTGACCAGCTCTTCAGGTAAAAAAGTGCTGTTTGCCATTTGTCAGAAGCAGATTATTTTTGAGATGACAGAACAACAGGACAATGGTGTTCACCTTTGCAGGAGACACAGTGTCTTATCCAATAAACACCTCTAGGCAAAACTCATAAACATGAGCTTTCAGGAACTGGCTCACAACAAGGACAATTTATGAGCCATTATCTTCAAAGACAAAAGGAATTAGAATTTGAGGAATGACAAGCACTAAAAGGACGTGATATGGAAATAAAACCCTCACAGTGCTGTTCTGTTGTGCTGTGCGAGGGTTGTTGTATCTTCATACTTGAAAATTTACATGCATTTAAACAGCAAATCAATAAAAGAAATCACAAAGGCAGTGCCTCCCAGACTAAAGCTTAAACTTGAACCGCCATAGCAGTGTGTGCCTGTGCACAGCAGAGCAGCTCAGTGGAGAGCAGTGAAAAGTGAGTGCATTGTAATGCCACTGTGTTCCATCTAGGGGATGCTAATCAGCATGTTTATTAAGCAGACTAAATGGAACGGTGGCAGCATGCTGCCCTCTCACTTCTCTTCAGCACACAGCACCACTGTCCTGTCCAAGGGACCAAAACACCCGGGCCAAACTTAGCCCTGAACAATGCAGGTTTTCTCTCCATAATTATCAGACCTACGCGTAGCTTACTAATCCAAAGAGGTTCCATTCTTAGCGCTCCCTTTCTCCACAGACCCTCCGTACACTAATCTGCTGCATAAATACAAGCTGTTTTAATGAAGGCTGGTCCGCTCCAGTGCTGCTCTTGTGCCTGTGCTGTCTCAGCGAGGTGAAGAACTTATGAGCAGGGGCTTATGCTCTCTGTTCATACATATTTAATAGACAGCATTAAAATGACCCTTTGAATTACTAATATGAGAAATGATCTGGCTTTTTACACACAAAATTGTATTTTTATCTCCAGGGTTATATACATTTAACATTTCCTTTAAAAACCTCAGAAATAGTCTTAAAACATCCATGTCTTCGCATGGAGGTGTGTGACTTTTATAATGTTAAAATTATACGCACACATATATGTAGCCATTATTCTCCGGATAAATAAAAAGCCAGGTATAATGAAGGCATCTTTCAGGAGATGACATGCCAAATACATATGCATTTTACAAAGACTTGTGATGTAGCTCTAAATGATTTTAATGAATAGTGAGGAGGAGCAGAACAAGAAAGAGAAAACAAGATTGACAGTGGCTTTAAAAGGGAGGCAGCCTTTTCTTCTTGTTCTCTCGTGCCGTCTGCTGACAGTGACTGTCATTTGTAAAGGAACAATGTTGTGCTCTGTTCCAACACTAACATGACAACCATGAGAAAAATACTTCAGTACTTCTAATGATGGACTTTAGAGACATCTCCCCCTCAGACTGTGCACCACTCACACATAATAGGTCCGCGCATGTACACTACTCCAACATGCTCTAACTGTGTGTCAGACACAACCAAATGAGAGGTCCACTCGCCACTACATTGTCTTGTGGCATATTTACATAGTGATTTTTATTCCATTTTTAAGACCATTGTTATTATGAATGAGAAAAAGTTTGCTGCAGAGGACCTTCCATTAAACTCCAGCTGTCGAGCTTTCGCTGACAGCACAGCCTTGAACCCAGCAGCCCAACCTCCACAGCACCTTTTCACTGACATCAAACACAACCTCAGACCCGCTCCCTAATGCACATGCTATTTTTAACTAAGCGTTTCTAATAAGCTGCTGGGAAGCTGTAAATTTTTCATATGCAGCACATATTTCCTTTGTGGAAACACAGAAACACACTTATTTGGTGATTAGCGACTGACAGAGGGGAGGAAAGGAACTGAATATGCTTGTATCAAATTGCATGCCTTTCAAAAAGGAGGAATCCTAATGCGAGGAGTCGTCTTCCTGTGCACCACAGGTATGAGTGAATTATTAATCGGCCAGCTCATTTTAATGCTTTTTAAAGTGCTTTATTTTGATGTGCTAAAACATACTTTTAGCCATATTCAGTCAGGCATGCATATCATTATTTCTTCCATCAAAGAAGAGTGTCGCCCTTTCAAAGAGCACAAACAACTCAGCCTCATTTAAAATAGAAGTTCGGATATCAAAGACATTTTACAAAGGCACGGCTTCAAACACTGTGATGAAGTTTTTCCCCTGCACTTTATAAAAAACTTAGGTATGCAAAAGGTCTAAATTGTTTTCCAGCTTTTAACCTGACTAGTGTAAATCAAAACATCCTGCAGTAGCACAAGAAGTTAGACAAGTGAAAAGCATCTATCCAGGCCTGTTACTGTTCAGTGTCATTATTAGCAGAAATCACTTCTATTGAATCAGACATGTCTAACTGCAAGCTTTGTTTTTATAACAGCAACACACCAAAGGAAACTGTGCATGAAACCATATTTACAGTCACACAACAGCTCAATACTCACAAGCTATATCCTAAAATCAGACCTCCATTTTTTTCTCTGATTTAGTTTTTGTTTGAATATAGAACACTTCCTTGGTGCATCATATTGTATGCACATTTTAGTTTGTTGTTTTAGTTATTATCATTACTGTGCCAGCGTTAAAATGCATAAAGAAGAATGCACACTTCTTCCAAAAATTACCTCACTCACAGTTTTAAACATCTTTACCTGAAGTCCTTGCTTTTTTAAACAGCACATGTTTCAAAAAGTGTCAATGTCTGATTGGTTCCCTGGACGTTGCTCAGGCCTAAACCCGCCCCCTTTCTTCTTACCCAACCCCTTTAACAGGAGTACCACCTCCTTCTTCACCTGATTGAGTATACTGGGTGATACAGGGAGATTTAGCATCATTATCATACCATAAAATTTAAAAAGAAAAAAAAAAACAACAACAAAAACAAACACAGGCCTCTTGACTACTGTGAATGAATAAGTCCAAAAGTCCAAAACTGTAAAATTTTGAACACTATGCAGCATAACCCATGATAATTTTCAAATGTGTAATGTAGTTTTGACAAATGGCCTATGTTTGATTGTCCTTGTAGTTACAGTGAAGAGACTCCCCAAATAGTGAGTGTTGAAATTGGGCCTTACCTGTCCCTTTGGTGAGCTCCTTGTCCCCCCCACTTTCTCTCTCTTTGGTTTGGTCCTCCTGGTCTGTGGTGGTCTCACTAGCAGCCTCCACATCCTCGCTCAGTTCTCCTGAAGGGGGAGGGAGGATGGGATATGTAAATCACCACGCCATCAGAATTGGTGGAAGCACTTAAAGGGACGGTAGCATTTTTTTTTTTTTTCTATAGGAGCTGCACACAATTACATTTGCTGACACACAGTTGCAAGCCTAGCAGAGACAAAGGTTCGAACCTGTTTTCAGCTTGTACATGTTCTGTACTGTCTGAGTGGTTATTTAACAAGAACACCAAAATCATGTTAATTTAACTTTTAAAATGTATTTATTTTGTTAAAGAAATGAAAAAGACAAAGTGGTCTGTGTGGTGTATGGGAAAATAATTGCATGAGTGTTATCTTTCAGCAGAAGACCTTTTAGTAGACAGTCCACCTCCCTCTTCTCCTGAATACAAATACACACATACATTACTGTCCCTTGCAATCTGCTAGGTTACTTACCAATACAAGGCTCATTTCACCCCTTCCATCCCAGCATCACGCAAAAGCATAAATATTTAAAGGTCTGCCCGAGCGCCATTCATTTTACTCTTATGCCAAGTCGAAGCCCGAAATCCCTTGTAACCGCCCTAAAAGCCTCCGCTCAATATATCAGGCCATTTAGCCGCATCGAAGTCCAAACAATGGATATTCGATAACACTATTTGTAACTAACACACAGGAGGAAAAGATAGCAAAACAGATAATAAAAAGGGCATCAATCTTGTTTATTCCTCTCCAGTGCCCCCTGAACATCTCCTCTGCCTGTTAAGTTTGTTTAAAAGGTAGTGGGGACTTGCATCTGATGGCATTGATTTGACAACAGTAAACTAGGCTGCGGTCAATAGGCTCCTATCAGTTATTACACAAGTCAGCTAATTCTCCGCAAATGTACTTAAATGCTCTTTTGAAAACGCTTTCACGCTCAGGCCGTTATTGATATATTGACAATGCTACAACAGCTACTGAAATGCCCTGTTCAAGAATTCAGCCCCGTAGACATCACACAGCTCCCCACATGCACAGCCACAGCCAAAACCACCTTTTATGATGCTACATTATCCTTACTGTTATCCTGTCACTTATGAATATAGTATACATGCTAGGGCTAGAACATGTGCACTTCCTTATGTGGTGCACTATATAAGATGTGATTATGGATTTGTGTTTGCTTCATGGAGGTTATTTATTAGGTCAGGATAAAAATATATTTAAAAATGTACAAAAGTAGATGGCACGAAGGAGGTTATGTTAAAATACATACGCTGAAATTGTATGCCATTATATCAGATCATCGGTTAATACACTATGATGTAAATTAGGAGCACTGGAATAGCAACAGTGTAATATTAACAGTAAATAGTAAAAATGCAAAATGGTAGTAAACAAAGCTTTAGCAGAAATAAAAACACTATGAAGACTGCAATCCTTTGTCTGATGCTACCTTTAACATTGGCCTTGCAGGAAAAAATCTGAAAAGTAACTGCATATTAAACGGTTTGATATACCCATTCCAGATCCAACAATCTCATGTGAAACTAAAAGTAGAAACAAAAAGGCCGACTGGCTTCAAGTCAAAAACTGTAATGTTCTCTGGATTTCACCCACAGAAATACACTGGATTCTTTTTTTTTTATTTTTAACTGTGTTTCTGGTAAGTTTCCAAGGCAACACATAAATTCCATCCGGCGCTTGTGGAGCAGATCTTAAACGCGAGCAGAAAGCAGAGATCTGTAGCCACGTCCCCAAATCCCATCTAACTCTCGCCTTCATAAATCTCCCCCCAACTCCAAGCATTAGGAGCCTGTACAGCTGCATAGGTGCTCAGATTACAAAATAATCCCTAGGTAAATTTTTTCACCTTTAAAATGGGGCAGGGTGTCACTTCTTAGTTATGTGACACTTGTAGTGAGACTAATTCCCCACCTACGCCTTAACACACCATGTTTTAAGCACACGACGCCTTTTGTGCTCAAATATGACTGTGATAGGCAGCTAGCGTTCGAATGCTATCTGGGTTTACTCGCGCCCTCCTCCCCTATATGCACCGTCTTCCCAATGTGTATTTTATTTAGACATTAAATCAACCAGTGACACTTTGAGCACACACATCTACAAATACAATCCATAATTTATGCAGAGATTCAGAGGTTTAATTCACAGAGAAGCATTACATCTTAAAGTGGCAAATAGCTTTGCCTATTTCTCATCTCATCTTCAGCAGCATTACAGAATGATTAAAGCAGGACTGGGCATAATTAATGAAAGGTCATGAGTGGCCTAAGAGTAAGGATGTGAATGGAGGAGATGCTTCAAACCTCGTTGTAGATTAACTCTGGAGCAGATGAGAAGAAGCACTCAGAGCTATCGCAGCGGGGACATTTCCTACCCAAATGTAAAGGACAATAGCCTGAAGGTTGTCTTCTAATTAATTGTCTTCATTAACCATCCTAATACAATGATATGAAACAGTTCCATTAATCTAATCATGCAAGCTGGGTAAGCCCGCTGTCGACACAGAGATTAGCCTCATCTGTTCTGGAGCGGGCTACATTTCAGCTCTGCACTGCCACTCACTCACTGCTCCCACAGACAGACACAGCGGCATCCCTTCCTGCGCGCCTGAGAGAGTGCAGATACATCATACCACCCATAGGTGTCACTCTATACAAGCTGGGAACGGAACGAGTCCTCACATGCATTAATGAGGTGAGGAGGGAAGGGGGCCGGAGCAGCAACAGACAGAAACACGCCAGGGGAAGAGGAGAGGGGGGTAGAGAGAAAGAAATATGTGCAGATGACAAAAGCAGATGCTATGCAAGAGGCGTCCGGTGAAGATGAGAGACTGAAAATGGCGAGATTACCTTCAGATGAGGAGAAGAGAGAGCGGCCCGGCGTTTCCCCTGAAGAGCAGTGATTACACTAATGCTAATCAGACTGACAAGCACAAACGGCCTGATAAATAATTGATGGTAACCACTGCACTTTCCAGTACTGCCTTTCCCAGACTGTAGAGAGGAGCAAGTAATAATAGTCACTCTAGATATCTTTCACAAGGTCAGGCTCCTCCTCCGTGCTCCGGCCTCAGCAGAATACAAGCTATGATGATAACTACCTTTCTCACAAAAAAAAAAAAAAAGTAAAAAAGAATTTAAGTCGTCCTACCTGAGAGAGGCTCCCGTGCTCCTCAAAGTGCAGTGACAGGCTGCATGCCCTATATGATACTATATTAAACAACATGATCTTGTCTATCCAGAAGTCCTGGGCATGTGGACAGTACTGACTCCCTCTCTTCCTGCTCAAGTGCCTGCCTCTCCTCAGCTGTGTGCTATAGGGCTGTGTGCCTAAGCTCTCATTACCCTCATTATGATTATTAAAGCTGTTGTTATCATTTTAACCAGGTGTCAACTGGAAATCACACAACGGTGCCCCTCTACTTCTACCCCAGCTTCCTCTCACTGTCGGATGAAAAGCAATCTTATTTCACACTTCACAGACTCCTATCTGCTTTTTTTTTTTTTTTCAAAATCTGCCCCTCCCATCATGCCTTGCACCCCTTCCTTATATCAAAGTTGGCCTGACTCCGGACTAGAGGGTGCAAAATGAAAGTGACAGGAGTGTACCGCGGGACAATGAGACACAGGACTCACGCTGGGGGGCTTTCAAGCATTATCCCCTGCTCATATCAGCACCTCTCTGCCCCATATGCAAGATGACCAGCCCCCTCCCCTGCACCTATCCCACTCCCTCTCTTAATAGCCCCCAACACCGTACATATTCACAAGTCACCCCTCCCTGCCATGTCCTCGCGAGCTACCTCTAATAAAACCACAAAACTGAGAAAAACATGGCCACAGTGGAGCCAGAGACAAGAGGGACTTTAGCCAATGAACAACCAATAAACCGCAATAGAGCTATACCGGCCACTGCACTTAAAGAGTGGGTTAACATGTGGTAATCATTTCAAATGTCTTACATAGATATATAGTACTGTGGAGAAGTTGTGGAACTAAGAACAAATAATAGTACATTAGGTACAAAAATAAGTAAAAAAACAAAAAAAACAAAAAAAAGTGTACAAGTGAGTAGCACCGAGTCATTTAATTAATTAATAATCACATCAGTTTTTAATAGCATTTTTCCACACCTTACTAAAACCATCTATTATTTTTATAATGTGATATCACTCTGAAATTAAGTAAAGTCTTGCATTTTGCATTAAAAAGAGAAAGAGCAAAAATAAGTGAGTGAGCCACCTCCACAAGCACAGCTAATCGAAGTTACATGTTAGATTCCTGACCTGTCTACGGAGCGGACATGCTGGCCTCTCCCTGCTGGCCCTGCCGTGACCTCGGGATCCTAAAGTGAATGAATACTTTGTGTCTCCATGGGGCTAAGGGCAAGTAGGCAAAGTCGGCAAAAGGAGTGTGGGATAGGGAGCGGGAGGGGGCTGAGACAGGCAGAGGTGCAGCAGATGGAGGAGGGGGCTGGGGTTTAGGGCACAGCTAATAACAAAAAAAAACTTTAAATGGCAAGTTAATCACAAACAGCAGTGATAGCTCACACAGCGCCTTGGAGCAAGCAGCCCCTCCTCCACAGCAACGCCATCCTCATCGGCACACAGACCCCACAGAGACCCCACAGAACATACACTTCATTTGACTGGTCATTTGAAGGTAGTCAGGTCACAGTATGAGTCACAAAAGGTAGCACAAAGAAATAAATATTTGACAAGGACATTGTTTGACTTTTGATACTAAGTAGATAACTACGTCTGAGCACTGCTGATTAAATTTCTCCCAAATGTGTTATCTCTTGGGAAATGTTACTAATTAGAAATAGTTCTTGTGATAATGGTGTGTTTAGATACATTACAAATAAAGAGAATAAAACACTTGCTTTGCTCTACTTGTAGTCTTTGTGTGGGTCTTGAGTGATGAGAGTGGGAGATCTAGGTTAATGTGGCTACGCAGGGAGTGAGCATTCAGGGACTGCTCAGTCTCCTGCCCTGGCTGACACGCACACACAACAACACACACATTAGACTAGTCCAGCAGGCTAACACGTATTATGCCCACAATGGAAGATGCAGGCTGCACTTTTCCCAGCTAGGATAGTGGGCTAAAAGCCTGGATAGAGGGCAGAAACATCACTGGACGCTGCTCTCCCATCTACTCTGCCCCAGGGATATTGTCCTGCACAAAAGATCACTCCATCCCCCGCCATGCATTTATGCTTATCATCTTCTACACCAGCCTCCTCTTAAATCACCGTCCTTTTATGAAAGCATCTTCCTCCTCAGATCCTATTCAGAAAGACCAAACAGAAATGAGGTGGGTTGACGGGCTTGGCTGAGGGGTGTCTGGAAAAAATGCATCTCTACTGACTTAGAGGGCAATCACATCAGCTCAGAAATATTCACCAGTGAGTTGGAAAATGCGATGGTACAGTTGTGACAGGAGGACAGGCGACTCTCCCTAACGCTGCCCCCCTCCCCGCCTGCACCGGCCCGGGCTCCATCAGGGTGGAAGCACACTGGACACTCTGAATATGTATAACCCGGAAAATGTATTGATTTTTCATTTGGCAAAAAGGGACATGAAAATCACATAACCTGAAACTGTCACAACTCTTTTGTTCATAGCTCGTCTCTCCTGATGTTTGGCTTTTGCCACAAACTCTCTTTAATTACCAGGTACGCAGAGCTTCACAGCCTCTCCCCACAGAGACACAGTCACATCCAGCCTGCTGGGCTTAACAAGACAGCCCACATCCATTATATATGACACACACCCGGCAGCTTTTGTTTCATATCTGACTAATAAGCTCTGCACCCAATATGAATATAGCCACGCTTTTCTATAAGAGTTATATTACAGACAACATCTCTTCACAAATACTTGGGAATTAAAATCATACCTTGTCATATTTAAACTATGACTCTTATAAAAAAAAACTAAAAAAAACACACACACACACAGAAAGTGTTGACATAAAACATTAGAATAGATTGAAGTTTTCCTGAGTAGCACACAGGTGCACCCGTGTTTACTTGTGTCTCCTCACTGGCGCATGTGTGTGACCATTAACAGGTACTTATCTGTTTATCTCTCCTTTTAGACGGTGCAGACCAGTATACAGTGGACTGTCTGAAAAAGATCTCGGCCTGTCGATTTATTGAATGTGCCATTTGCATATCTTTGTAGTGCATCCATCTGCCTGTGGACTGTTCAGTGGAGGTATTAGCTCAGAAAATCAATGTTGCCATGGATGGACGTACGTAGGGCCCACCTCGGCGCGTGTGTGCAGCCCGGCTCGCGGCTCCCACTTGGCTTCCATTTGCATGAGTTCTATCGGCAGAGGCTTTCCAAACGCTACTTGAGTCTTTGGAGAGGTGAAGCACACAAATACACAAGCATACTCCTTTAGACTGGTTTACTATCCTCGTCTATGGCTTTCCTACCCCTCTCCACACACCACTCAAGCCCTGACCACCTGTTTGTTTATGAAAGCGTACAGCGAGATAAAACAGAATCTGGCAAGGTTATGAATACCAATTGTGCTAATCAATTTTATTTAAAATATAAAATATAGCATGGTATTGATCTGTGTGGTCTCGAGTTTAACAACATGTTAAGCTCAGGAAAAAGGTGCTGGGTAGTTTAGACTTGTTGACTTCTTACATCATGCCACGGTGCACAGTCAAATAGTCTGGGAATGTCTGTGATGCTAATACTTTCTCAAAAATTCTGTTCAAATTAAATGTATAAAGCATAAGCACGATCACTAGGTTGTGTGTATAACTTGAAACATCATAACTGATTGCAGCTCGGATTAAAACATGCATAATTTTCTGATACTTTCAAGGTAAGCCGTTCTGCTCGGCGCCAAATGGTCCAGGGGTTTGCTCGCTGCCTGTCTAGAAATATATATTTCCGGCTCCAGTTTAGTGAACGTCTCCTTTCACTTTCTTATCCTGCTTACTGTTCTGTTTCATGCCAAAATATACATAAAAACTCAGTGTCTCAAACGCCGTCCACTCCTCAGCTGTCCTCTATCAGTTCACCGGTTGCTAACAGCTAATTCCTAACGAATCCAATCATCACACTGCTCCGACTCTTGAAACAACTGCAGGAGTGGTTATTGAAAAAGCTCCTCCTCTACGTTTTCTGCGTTCAATTCCTAATACAAATCAAATAGAGCGGGCTTCTTTCACCATTTGTCTTTGTTTCTCTTCCTCTTTGCATAGCCCATCCATTACTTTCACATGAAATATGAAAAGGCAATATCCTCTCTGTGTTTGTACTGAAGCGTAATGCGATTGTGTTGTCATTTATAGGAAATAATCGCAAACCTCTCTTTCATTTTCCAGTTCAAATAACCATGAAAAATTAGCCTTCAATGTCAGGGAGGACAACAAAGGGATGCACACAGACTATTGCCTCACCACTGCGCTTGACATTTCTGCTTAATAGGAAAACTGCTGGTTGCTTCTGTACCTTTCTTTTCCGATTTTTTATTTTTCTAACCCCCGTTTTCCCAATTTAAAGTTTCTCACTCGGATGGGAAATATTGGAAAAAAGGAATCTATACATCTGGGAGGCTTGAGATACATCATGTTGCTTGTTAGCATGGAATCACTAACTGCTAATAGCCGCGAAACCCAAGACAAATACAGTACTCTAGGATTAGATGTGTGAAAACAGAACTTGAGATATGAAATTTTAACTTTAATCACACGAATAAAACAGTGGTCCAATCGTCGAAGTTTGAGACTGTAAGCTACCATTACCAACAACTGTTACGCTTTTAGTCTGGCTCTTTATTTTTGTACATGGATAAAATATATTTCCTTGTTGTTGGCATTTCTTAAAAGCCTGTCTAGCATTTTTCTCAGCTGCTGCAGAGCGATCAGACTCTGTGGCAGCAAAGTAACCTAAAACACACATTTAAGTAGCAGGCTTCTTCATTTAGCCCTAACAAACGATGTACAAGCAGATGTCTGTGCAAGACCCCTCACAATTAGTCCCACTCACAAGATCCTTTTCATTTAGAGAAATCTTTATTTTCAGTGCGAGCAGCAAAGTAATGGTAATTGCTTTTAGTATTACTGCCATTACAAGCTTAATAGGTATGGGTTGTTTTCCACTGTAATTATGTACAAAATAATCTACCAACTTTGCCGAGCAATTATTGGAGATGCATTTAAGTTTATTTGTGTTAAAGCATTAGATTGTACTGAGGAATCACAAAGGGCAAAACTAATAAAATGCTTTGTTTAAATTATATATGAAATAATGTACACAGTAGAGATGATTACAGGCATTTTAAACAACTGTTCATTGACTTCTCTGTGTTTGAAATTAAAACCACCTCTATCCAAAAATACCTCCAGGGCAGCTACCTAACACAAAATATTTCCCAATTTGCATGTGCGAAAACTGGATTCCATCTGGCATTATGGTTTGTGATGCATATAATGAAATTTTCTCTGGGAAGCCTACTGAAAAAGACTCATCGCGTGCAATTAGTTCTTGCTTTATTCACTTCTTGTAATGTTCTAATTTATTATCACTTAATTTCAGCAGAATTATATATTTATTTTGTGCACACCTTGCAGCCTTAATTACAAAATAGACTGGAAGCCTGATGATAGGATGCAATGTACTGACTCAACAACCATTTACTGAGATTAAAAGTTATCCTTTCATAATCTCAGTGGTATATCCAGGCTCTGTTAATTTGGGTGAGTTCCAAAAAGGCTTTAGGGTTTCAGTTTCACCTCAAATTGAAGAAAAGCAGGAGTTCATCATTATATTAGGTTATTTAATCTTTTTTCAAAGAAACAACAGCTGACTGAAGTGATTATGTGACCTGTGCTTAGCAATATGTGGTGGGTCTGATGTCTAAAGATGGCAGCAATGACTAAACCACTGAGTTAACCCTAAATGAAATACACTCACTCGGACCAGTCAGTCAGTAACAGCTGTGGGGTGTAGGGTTTAATATATAAAATAGTGTATATGGACCATAACACACCAAAGTCACTCATCCCCAAATGTACACACCTGGTAGTACGATGGCATGTCCCAAACGACACATTAGCCATAATTAACATTGTTTGATGAACCCACCATTATAAAGGTGAGTGATTGCTGTTTGTTAATGCACTGCTGACAGAGCACAGAGGTAGAAGAATGCGTTAGAGCTTGTTGTAGACTATCCTCACTCCAGCGTGGCCCGGGATTAACAAAGCCTGGTCCACAGAGACCAAGCTGCTGCTGTTAAATTGGTGCTGGCGCATGATGCCATTCTTATGCATGGCGATGGCTGTTAGTGTTGCACTTGTTTTTATAATGGTGTCGTTATTGTCCTTGCAGCAGAAGAATCTTCTCACTCATTAGTGAGAGCTTCTGGAGTGAGGGGCCAGAGCCAAATAAGGTACAATATTAATTATTCATCTCAGTGGTCGCTGTTTGGGTGCTGCGATGTGAGCCTTAAGCAGGGACTTTAACTAGCAGAGGTCTGCCTCTGGAGAACGTGTCGAATAAACAATTGAAAAACTGCCAGTTACAAGGAGAAAACATACACTAATCAGCAGACTAATATTTAAAAACAGGCTGTCTGCAATAAAGCATCTCTCATAGGATCCCTGCTCAGTCTCAGGAGAAATAATCCAGTGTGTAACAGTGCATCACAGCCCCAGCCTGCATGTACTTCAGGCTCATAAAGGCCCAGCTCCCCCCTCCTCACTGCTCTGCCTGGGCTTCTGTTGGCTCTGGCCAGGACCACGGCCTCTAGAGAAGGCTGTGATAAGAATTCATTTCTTCCTATTATGTGCTCTTGTCCATTGCCTCAGTTCATCAGTTCAGTGCAACCAAGTCAATGAAAGGGCCAGTAATGAAGCAATCAGATGCAGCCTGGCTTTCTGGGCCAGTCCTCACTGCTGCTCTCAGAGCCTGCTCCAGTGCATGTGATGTGGGCCCAGTGGTCAGGGAAAGTGGGCACAGTGTGCAGACACTGATTCAGCACCTGCCTTTAACACACAGCAAGTGTGTTAAAAGGGAAGATGTGCATTTACTACTGTCCCATAAGGAGCAGGAGAGTCACCTGATTTTAAACAAGTCCCCACCTTTACGGGGGCTGAGGTTACAGGTAGCAGCCACTGCGTACATTTATTTACATCTAACCTTTTCACTCCACTGTCTCTGCTATCTCTCCTCAACATGTGGAAACTATTATGGAAAGTTGGGAGGGAGAAAGGCATGGGCTGAATCCTAATCAGTTTTCTAAAGCACAGGATTCTTGCCTCTTTTGTCATGTAATGCTGTGAAATTTTCATTTCAAATTAAAAAGGACTTTTTGATCTACCCAATATTGTTTTCTCTAGCTTGAGGGGAAGGAAATGGTTGCTGTTATCTTTGATCATCCTCCCTTCCTTATCCTCTCATATACACAACTGCACGAAAGCAGATGGCTGGGCTCTTATATGGTTCTGCTTTATACTGGACAGTACAGTAAACATAAACAAGATAAAAGAAGACATATACTTCTATCTCTTGCTAAATGAGCTAACTGTGCTAATTGTTTGGATTAGGACTGGCTAGCACCCTCCTTACGCTCCTGATCTCCTTGTGTGTGGAGCCTGTGTGCTATTCACCTGCTGCAGTGCTGGCGGCTGGATTCCACCTGACAAGAGCTCCTTAACAAGCAGCAGTCATTAACCTCCGGAGCAGCCCTGCCATGTGATGTAGTGCACTCGGCCGGCTGCAGAAGGGCCCTATTGATCCCAGACATACTTGGTGCCTTCCTGGATGTTTATAATCAATATGCAAATGGCCCGCAGCATTGATTCAATATTAATTTTCAATTAGGGAATTCTCAGGGGGTCCTCAGGGGTCAATACAGAACCATTCAGAGCAAAGGCTTGAGCAAGTTGCAGGCATTGACGTTCCTCTATCCAAGACAACTTACTTACTGTTTATTTAGCCTGCCCAGCTGTAATTCCCCATTAGGGCTCGGGATAATAGGCAGGGAGACGGATGGGCCTCTCTGCACTTCTGCTGCGCTCATTACATAAACTTTTGGTGTAAAGGCCTTGTCCTAACTAATAAGTCATCATTTCACAGTTAGCTCGGTTTGTTTTGTTTAGACCACTGGAATAGGAATACTATAAGAATC
This sequence comes from Periophthalmus modestus, assembly GCA_019594935.1. NCBI lineage: Eukaryota > Metazoa > Chordata > Actinopteri > Gobiiformes > Gobiidae > Periophthalmus > Periophthalmus modestus. Next base: position 30,027,807 of record JAIEZT010001214.1, read on the forward strand.
GGGCTAGCTATTTATTTTTTCATTCCATACCAGGAAAGCCTGCCCTCGTTGTGTACCATATAGGTTAGAGCATGAGTAATTAATCTGACCACTACACCCTGAACACATTGATACAGACGAAAATATGTGCGATATGCGTGGTCTGCATATTAAGTAACTTTAACATTACTTTTATACTTTCCTGGATTCTTCAAAGCTACACTCCACTTTGTATTAAGGTAAGATGAGCGGAAAAAAACAAACTGCAAATAAGGTTATGAATCCTAAGTGAGTCCTTCTTTAAAACAGTGAAACAAAGCTATTGATTGATAGAGCTGCTATTATTCCAGTACAGACAGTGTGGCTGGCTCTTTGTTGCCACTGCCAAGACAATCGGGCTTTTGTGGCTGCGACTTCAACTTCAGACATTCTCCATTCCACAGAAAGTACATGTGAGTAATTAGAGGTGTAACAAGAATATGGGTGAAAAGTTATTGCCCAATAGATTGGTTAAAGCTGCATTACTTGATTTCAGACAGTGAAAGGAAGTTTTTAAAAGTTCTGGATATAAAGCCATATAATTCCATCAAGACAACTCCTGATTCTTCATGCTTTTAACACATTGTCCAAACATTTTGTCCTCAAGGTCAAGCAAGAAAAACTAGAACATGATTTGAAATGATTCTGACAGGAAAGGATTTGTTATCGGCAGAAGACTGGATCTAAGTTAGAAACAACTCTGGTGCAGTGGCCAGTGTTCATCCAAAGTGGCAAGTATCAAGAGTGTGAAAAGAAGAAACTGTTTGGTGTGCTGTTTTTGGAACTTAAAAAAAAAACAAAAACAAAAAAACACTTTATGCTATTCAAAATCTCTTCTCAAATTTGATTTTACAAATCAGTTAAAATACATTAGCTTTACATAGAAGTAAGAGCTGCGATTACAAATTACAAGTGTGAGCCTCTAGCAGAGATAACCTGCATGGACTATTTGCTACGTTTTTCAGCAGATGCACTGCCTGAGGTAATTGGTTTAGGGATAACATTAATTACCACATTGCTCATTAATGGATGAAGCCTTTATTGGTTCCATTGATCAGCCGGACCTGTTAGCCATCATCCTTAGCAATGGTGGATGTAACAAGCTTACATATTGGCATATCAATTAATGCAATCAATTGCTGTCAGGCAGTTGCCATTCCCCCTATCTGCCCGCCCCATTTGGGTTACCCCCGCTTTAGCAGGATGAGAGGGGCTGGGACAAAGACCCCCATGTCAAATAAAACTTTATTAAGGGATTTCCTGACAGTTATTTAGGTGGAGGTTGTTACACAGTCGACTGATTGAGCTGTGATTAAGTGTAGAAGTAAACACTGCTGTATGGGGCCTTTAGTCAATGTAGTAAAACGCTCTATGGTGCTCAGAGTAAACACAGCCATGCTACGCAGCCAGGCAACTGTACATAAGAGAGAATTCAACCAATGTAATACGTCTACTGCACAAACCGAGCCCATGCAAAAGTGTACATGTGCAGTTTGTCATCCATTATCATAAGTCAAAATGTGCAAAATCACATTTTTCTACTTTCCTGCTTCATAAAGATGACATTTATGGTCATGGACATGTAGCAGTTATAAGCAGCTTCAAACACGGTGCCTGCTAAAACACTATGCTAAGAGCACATGATAGGATTTCCTTGGGCCTAGCACTTCATTTGCTTAACAACAGATCAGTGTATAAGGCTGTTTTGATATGGCCAGATGACGATAGGATTGACTAAATTAGTAAATATCTCCAATTGAGTTCTCACAGTAATGCAATAATTCAAATAGTTAGCTATTATAGTTGCAGTTGTTTTCCCTACAATGTTGTTCCCTTCCACATTGTGTGGCATTTACATTTATCACACCTACTATAGAAAAACACAACACAAACGGGGCACACTGGTGTGGGCATGAGATGGCAAGGATATTAGTTCTATGATGCAAATGTTATTCTTGCATAGATTGTACAGCTTATCTGCACTCCCTCCATAACATTAGGAAAACATCACATGATGAGCAGCACACCTGAGCTAAGACTACTCATACTCATTTACAACAACACTAAATAGGTTGCATTAACATATAAGCTGCAGAGGCATACTGTGCACATCAATATTTATATCGACAAGGATTTTCAGACAGACAAGACGTTCCAACTTCCCCAACACAAACCTGCTTTGCCTGTTAACTCCTCAAGTACCAGTGATGAATGTATATTAACCAATGGTTTTATGAGAAACCACTTTCAAGGATATTTTTGGAGCAACCATTTAGTTAGTGCACACATTTCAAAAAAAGGAGCAAATGTCACAAATTGAAAATCATTCTTTTTACCTGCACTCTGGGTCAGATTCTTCAGAATATTAAAAGCCAAGTCTAAAGGATTATGAAAGTAACAAAGGCAATTTTCAAAAAATTCATTATTTATGAACTAAAGCTGACAATGCAGTGAAGGTCATAGAGGACTCAAATGTAGTGTGTGCAGTGAGTGAGCGTAGCCACTGTGTTGGGCAGCGCTTAGTGCCTATATGGGACCTCCTGGAGGCCTCTGTCCCCTGAGCAATGCACAAGTGGGCTGGGCAATTAACAATTTCATGCTGATTGCCTGAAGCATGTTTGGCTATGCTATAAAGATAATAGCATGAAGGATGCAGCGGCGGCTGCTCCCCTCGCCCCCTCCCTTTTCAGTGTTCCTCTATTGCTTCAATTTCTCAATTCTCTCCTGTGCAATTCACATGTTGAAATGACGCGCTGCCTGCTTGCTTTATTAAAGACACTCACCGTGTTTAGAGGGCACATTTAAGAAAAAAATATATAAAGATGACTCCCTGAAGAGTAAACAGGGATGATTATTAAAGGGAAGGAGAAAACTCGAGTCTTGGTCTCCCACTGGCAACTTGATTTGAAAGTCTAATTTGGCAACTGCACACAACAGGCGTGCAGGTAGACAAAACAAACAGGTTCTCCTCTGCAGACAAACTGAGCATGCTCAGACGGACTCACGGTGACACTCCTCATCCTCCACCACACCAGGCCCTGACAGCAATCCACTCTGACTATGGGGCATCCTGCTGTGCAACAAAAAAACTTATGCATTACCTAAGCTGTACATCACACTTTGCAGAAATAAGGTGACGTTCTCTTCAACATGAGTATCACTAAAGTATTTCCCTCTGCCAACAAGCAGCCAGTACTTATTGAATTATGACCATTAACAGATTAAAGATCTGTCGCATTTCTCACAAATACTTTTGAAAGGTTAACAATTTGAATAAAAAAAAATATTCTTAATTAAAGAGAGAGGAAGAAAACATAAAAACATACATAAAAACTGACAAGGTACAATAATAGTAATCATCAGTACCATCATATAATAATAATAATAATAATAATTTTTTTTTAAATTATTATTAATTTTATTTGATGCTGACCCTAAGACAAAGACTTTTATAGGTTACACAGATGCCCCACATGCACACACACACACACACACACACACACACACACACACACACACACACACACACACACACACACACACACACACACACACACACACACACACACCACACCCACACATGCACACGCACACAAACACACACATATGTCCCAGGCCTCTGCCCTTTCACCCCCAGCCCCGCTCTGTGTGAAAGTCCAGCTGGCACCCTGACCGCCTCAACACCTCCACAATGCCCCAACACAGAACAGGCCATCTATTCTTTATGATAGCACGTCTGTCATCTGCAAACACACATGTACACTTAGCTTAGTCCTTGTCTCCATTTCCATGATACAATGTCACAGCACAGCCACACCAGCAGCCCCTCGGACACACAAACAACATAAGCATACACACTTAGAAATTGCAGTCACATCCCCCTGCTAGAAGGGGATGATAATTGCAGACGGCCAATAAATTACTGCTGCCTCCACATCAATTATAAGCATCACGTCTGGCAATGAGGAAAATGAGATCTTGTGACAAATTTCATGAGGCTTGGCTGCCCAGAAGCCTTTCTTAACATGCTACAGATAGCAATCCCTTATCTACCCTCTGTAATGGGGAGCTCCGGATAGAGAGATGGAGCCGCAGCCATTTAATTAAAAAGCTGGGGGTAGGGGGCGGCGAGGTGTAATTCATTGAAAAGGCACAGGAAGGAGACAAAGCCTTTGTCTCCGATACATATTTTGCCCAGTGTTGTCACTCATCAGGGCCTGAGCTCGTATCTTCTCTGACAGCAATTCTAGAGATTTTCCCCATCTTTGAGCTCATCTGTCCACCATTTTCTCCTCCTTCCCCTTCTCCTTCTCCTCCTGCCTTGTTTTTAGATTTCCCATGAGCCCACTGTTGTCTCCACTGGGACAGCTCGGGCGATTTTTACGAATGACTGCAGTGGACAGACAGTGGCACTGAATGAAATGGCCCCTGCACCTAATTGTATTCCCACCTGGGGAAGGCAGCAAGGGCGCAGGCTTCAAGAACACGCCAATGAGGATTTATGGCAGATGGGGAGACAGCAAAATAAAACACCAAAAGGGATGGCTCTTAAATCTCATTCCCAGCGCAATATTCATTGTAGTTGCAATCGGGTGTGCTGATACAGCCAGGAAAAAAACAACTGCTGTGTTCAAATTATGGCTGTACTCTGGACTAATATTTAACATCATTAGAAAATCATTAGAAAACCATCATAAAAGCCAGGATTATGACCAGAGCATTAAACACAATGATTATTCAGTGTGTTCCTCTCTGCTTTGCCTTGGAAATGAGATTTGCTCTGCTGCTGCTATGTAGGAAATAGGAGGAATATTTTTCATAATTACTCCAATGTCTGAGAAACATTGGGCTAGCATGAATTACTATAGCATTATACACTTGTGTTTGTGTGCCCAGAGCTACGTTTTGAATGAGGCTTTGCGTGGAATACCATTATTGCATTTTCATGGGGACATCCATTTGAATAATGTCATTGTTTTAATATAGCTTTACTTTACAGAATTATTTGTAGCCTACCAGTTAGCAAAGGCACAGTGAAGGGCAGTGTTATTGTGAAAGGATGCAGGAATGTTTAATATATAAAAACATACTGTTAAAAGAAGAATTCTGCAGTGAAATACCTGACACTGTGGACTGATAGCACACAGTGAAAAAAATAAGCCAATCTGATTCAAACATAAAGTGCATTTGGCAAGTTTTTGTTTTTCTAATTATTACTTGGTTTTGTGGGATAGTACCTGTCATAAATATGTATCATAGTTTTACATTCAAGTGGCAGTTTGTGGAAAAAAGTTGAGAAGAAAAGTACAGAAATACAGGAAGTAAAACTGATCTTATCATCCAAAACACAGGGACAATCTCTGCACAAAGAACACACTTTTCAGGCAGTTTAAACCTTCATTTAATGAAATAAAGGCGATGTCAAAATAAGCAATATTTTTTGTGAAATCTTATATATAATTATATCAACTATGTTTTTGTGAAAATATTACTCTAACTTGTGATATGCAGTTTAAATAAATAGATATACCTGTTAATGGTTAAAGAATATTTTTGTATTTATTAGAAAGTAATTGCATGTTTTAAAATGTTGATAACAAATATTTCACTTTGTCTAAAAAATATTAGCAGTACTCGAGCAATACTTTTATAAGCCATGTGTGGAACTGGATAGGAAAAAAAACAGTTAATTCAAAGGGATACTTCTATTATAGCGATGCGACCTCAAACAATGGACTGGATATAGTGTACAGTACTTGTCTTGAAGAAAGCAGCAGCAGCAGCAGCAGCAGTGTGAGAGCGTGTCGTTTTGGGGATTTCTCGGCAGCCCCATTATCAAGAGCAGCCATCAGCACAAAGATAAAAGATGGTAATGGAGCAGGCCCAGTGGAGATGAAAGGTGCACAGATACAGCTCCTCTCTTATGAATGTCTAATGCGGCCCATGTTCCTGAGGTAATGACTGACTGCCAATGCCCCTTCACAACATCCACTACTTAGGTTTTTCTGTGTCACTCACACAGCAACCTGTTGTTCTGTGGAGAAACAAACACTGGAAAATGACTCATCCAAAACTATTCTATCTGAGACTGAATTTTCATATGTACCAAAGCAATGCAACATGTACAAACCTTATTCGTAAAAATACTGGGACTGTGTGTGAACGCAAAACCAAATACTAAGTCAGTCCCAAGCCATGATAGATGGAAAGCAGGGGAATTCAGCATATAAAGGGGCAAATACAATACATTACATTACATTACATTTATTATTATCTTCTTATTGTCTGGTCTTCTTTAAACAAAAATCTAAATAAATAAAAAAAACAAACATTACATTTCTGCCTCTCGGAATACAAGAACAGCAAAATAATTAACTTTTGATTTAATTATTATAGCTTGTTTTAGTTTGATGGAAGCAAAAACATCTAAAAAAGTTGTGTTTGCATTAGGTGAGCAAAGTTATTGTATCCGGGTGAATAATGGACCCCGTCTTGTTTGTGGGTCAGTTTGGGCTAAAGCATAAAAACAACTCCCTGTCTTACTTTAGAGAGTTACTCAAGTGACACTTATGATAAGCAATGTTCTTTTGAATGAATTACTTGGCGGAAATTCTGGCTTTTGTCCCTGAATGTGTGGCAACAGGGGAAAAAATGTGGCCTTTAAACAACAGGGTGAAAATATAAAGTGAGAGGCAGGCAAGTCTGTTCCCTCAGTCCCTTTCACAGAACCTAATGGATTGTGAGCACTTAATGCATTAATCAATCAATATCGTTCACTGTACATCAACAACGCTGCCCAGTTATGAATGACCTTTGGAACAAAAAAAGGACACTTTAATGCACACAAGATTGCTGCTGGGTTTGTAACTTGGGTCCAGTTTAAACACGCGTGATTAAACCTTCAGAAAAGCACACAGCCATTAACGAGCCAGTAAATATACAGAGGTTGGTCATTATTCAAATTGCACAGAGGGAAGATGCAGGAAGTGCTAGATTGTAACCTTGCTCCTATTACAGAGGAAAAACTCATTTATTTAACCTGCTCTCCGCTTAAGGTTATGACATTCAACTCACTATGGATATTCTATGTATAGAAATCACTAATACAGAATAATGGAAATCCTTGATCTAGCACCATAGAAAAATACACAATTTGTCATAAGAAAGCATGGTCAGATTTGATATCTTCAGGATAACAGGATCAAAGTTTGAAAATGATTCATAAAAAGCAGGTCTTGAAACTACAAAAATACATAGAGGCCAAAGCCACTGTGAATAAAAAAATTTAACCAGTATTTTTAGACTAACTAAAAGTACTATTTCCAGAATAAATATAAAAAAGACGGGATAATTGCTGTCTTAAGGGAGCTTTATAGTCGGTTTATAGTGGGGGGCATGTTTCTCAATTCCTGGAACAGTCTTGATTGAGCATGGAGGTGAAGCGTGTAGACAGAGTGGAACGGACAGGAGCTGACTGCACAGAGCCAAAGAAAAGAGAGCCACAACAAGAGCACAAGGAGCTAATGCTATTGCTAATGCTATTATAGTCCATGCACAAAAGGTCCTGCAAAGTGACTGTGCAGGGCCCTTAAACAAAGACAGCATTGCTATTCACTTTCCCCCAGCCAATTAGATTTTTCTCACCAGATTATCATGACAAAACACTGACCATTTTTCCTCATTCTGCCTGCCATGTTCGCCACGCCATGCTAAATCTGCTCAGGCCCTGGGCGCAGTCTGTTTGGCTGGCACTGACTTGTGACATCACACACATCCACTGAGCTGCCTCTGTCTCTCACACTGCACAAGTTCAGCCTTTCCAAGAACTGCAAATATTCAGCATATGTTTGACAAAAAGTCCACTTAGCCAAAGTCCGGCCCTATCATTTCTAACATGGAGCTTCTCAATCAGTGGATGTAGTTTTAGTAACATATTAAAGATGTACATTTAAACTGTGTCACAATATCAAATGTTGAATGAAACAATGAAATCCTTGCACTTTCACTCACACTGTCTTTATAAAACCAAACTTTCTGAATTAGACGTTTTAGTTTAACTTAATGTACAATGTATAGACTGAACTGAAATGACTTAATATAGTGTCTAAAATGATCATGGATATTATATTTTAGTTCATATGTGTATATTGTGACCTAAATAATCATAATTATCAAATAACCAAATAATCTTGACATCCCTAGTGAGGACTAACTCATACAACATAACCTGCTCTCCTTCTTGCATCATTTAAAAATAATTAATCAGAGAAAGTGTGTTCCCTTTAATATTTGAATTTGATCACATTGTAGTCTCAGAAATGCACATGTATGGTGAACAAAAGAAAACACTGTTTATGCATGTATGTGTCAAAATCAAAACATTTTACTACTGCCTTGTAAATAAAGAGGTAATTACTTTATCCCACAAATTTTCATCTGTGCATGTTCCTATTAAAATGTCACCACCAACATGATCACGGCTATCAGAGTCCAGTCTCCCTCCCACTCATATTCTCCTTTTGTATTTTTCACCAAATTTGTCCATTTCTCCTCACCCCTCCTCAGGTAGTGTATAGTGTACTGTCAAGCACGGGCTGAATCAATGGCTGTGCTCACGCCCACAGGTAAAGGTTAGAGAGGTTCACTATTGAATTATTTCTGCACTTCTCTTATTGCTGCCATCTGCCTGGCTACTTTTAGCTGATGTGATTGAGGCACTGGAGGGGAACTCTTTTTGCTAATGCACTCAGAATGTGGACACGCATTTGTGTTAAGTGTGTTTCAGTGTGTGAGATTGTGCATATCTGTATTTGTTGGTCACATGTAACTTGACATAACCCAGGAGCGTCCACATACACAGTCTATGTGGATAATGATTCACTACATGTGTACTTCAGTACTCCAGTCTTTGTTTCATCTGCCTTTATTCTAATAATGCCTTTGGAGTGTGAGGGCACCGAGCTTCTGGGCAGGGTATTCTTCATTCTGTGGTTTAGTTTTGCTGAGTAGGACCTATAGGAACTCATCCATAGCACAGATCATGGCTTTTGATCCAGCAGCTCTCTCTGGGGGGCACAAACAGCCTTATTAGAAATGTCTAAATAAAACTGCTACTCGTTAGTTCCCCAAACTTTACCCGCATTTTCTCTGATGGTAAAATTGGGCTGACAAATTCTGACAGTAAACACAACCCAATACCAAAATACAGTAGCAAATGAAGCAATGTAAGTGTTTAACAATTTATTGGTTCTAGTTCCTACCTGGCAAGCACTTGCACTACAATCAATATTACAGATAAACATGAGTATAAGATCATAATGTTTGTATTAGTGGGATTCAAGAAAGTACCATGCAAAACACAACATAATTCCAGCTCCCAGTTTGTCGGAGATACACATGGAGACTAAACACTAAACAGCAAACAAAAATACTCAACAAAAAATGGTCAAATAGTTGCTATGGTTGCATTCTGTTTTCCTATTGATTTAAGCAGCACCACTATAAGTTTTATACTTTATTGTTAAATTTTGTAACACCGTACATGTGAATAAAATCAGAATTAACTCTGTGTCTTATGTATAGTACTTACTAACATGACCACTGCTATAATTAAACCCATCAAACCCATTATGTCTTTGTCACCTAATATATTCTGTGCTCCCTGTCTCTGTCAGCATGTAACCACAAGCTTCCCGCCTTGAGCATTGACTGACAGCCCCTGTGGCGGCTGTGGTCACTCTCTCTCTGTGACATTCGCTCGCCCTCAGCCTGCAATCCGGCACCTCACACCGCCGCTCGCTCGCCACCTCCACTCCAATATCCAGCAGCCAAAGCTCCGGGCCCCAGAATAGAACTCATTAACACGTTTAGTAAGTACAAATGAGATGACTGTCTCCTGATGGACTGTCTATCTTTTGGATCAGCTTTCAAGGAGAGTGTCTGGTAATGACAAGAGAGGGGGAAACTAATATTATAATGTGCTGCCAGTCTGTGCTGTGGAAATGGGCTCGATGACAGGGGGAGCCTCTCGCACTCACACACTGCCTGCTTCTCACTACAGTGGACACCTATGTGTGCACTGCTTTACAGCCATGTGAGTCTGCAGAATAAAACAGGACACATATTTACACCTGTGTGTCAGAAAGCACACCAAATCAGACTACAGGCTCAAGTTTAGTCTTTTGCTTTCACTTCAGGCATCTGACTTTACCTTTAATGACAATCTTTTCTTGAATGCACCTCTTGTTTAAGGACTTTTTACATCAGTTACAGTAGCTACACAAAAAGCATTGGCAGGGTATATTTAACAGGCTGCACCTTGATGGTAAACATGGACTTGTGATGCACTTATGTTGTCCAGTAAGAAGATGGACATCAGAATAATATGAATGCCATTGCAAAAAAAATGATAAAGCCATCATTGTGTATTTTTAATAAATGTCTCGTCTTGTGTAATATTTTCAAAATGAAAAATCATGTATTTATGAATTTCCTGGCACGTTCTGTGGACAGCAAACAATTTCCTATGCAGTCTAGATGGCCTTTGGGTGGGATTAGAGGCGGGCGACTGCGGCCTTACTGGACTGTGGGCCCAGTCCTGATGTTCATATCCACTTTGCATCACCGAGGCAATAAGAGCCTTTATTAAAAGTGCATTGCTGCAGTGTCTGCAGACTGGCCATAATGTGGCATGTAGAAGTGGTCTGCTGGTTAGGAGCTACAATATCCTGTTTCTAAAAAGGTTAACTTTGCATTTTAACAAGCATGAATAAAGAGAACATTCCAGAAATTGCTGCCGTCTGTTTAGCGCATGCCTGTAGGAAGAAAATACTCAAAAGTTGGCCCCTGCATGTCAGCAGAGTGAGGCCTGGCTCACATCTGCATTTATCTGTCCTAATATCTTAAAGGGCCTGAGCCTAGCCACTGGACATACAGTACAGCTGTGGAGCTGGAACCCCCACCCCTACTAACAGGGGGACAGGGTTTGAAAAGGTCTGCAGAATGATAATTACATTATTGTTGTTGGAGTGACTGAATGTGGATCACCACTATCATAGGACTGATCTGTTGCACATTACAATATAAATGGCTCTTCTGTATTCAATTTACAAATGCATTTTCTCACATCACAGATCATTTTGGTGTGTCTCAAGAATTATGCACGAGAGCGAGAAGGGAAACTGAGCAGAGAGACTCCTGTGGCAGAACAGAGCTTGTTAAAAGGTGTGACCCTTAAAGTACATGTACATTTATACTATCATAAAATGTACCATGTTCCTGCCCAGTTTCACAAAACTATCATAAAAAATATGGGTCAAAATAAAAATTGCTGTTCTAAACTACTATTCTATATACCATGGTCTTGTCGAGCATTCCCATCATGCTGCGTGTAGCCACTGTTAAGTGCCCAGATGTTGTTCTCCAGTACAATGCCAGTCAGTCTCTGCCAAGCCCCCTTCTCCAGCCTTCTCAGCAGACAGGGATTTCCTCACGATGAGAGCCAAAGCGTCACAGCCCAGCGATCAAGGGCCTGCCATCTGTGACTGAGGCAGATTTACAGCAGGAGCTAATCCACACTGTCAGATCACTTTCTGCTCCATCTTGACTTCCTACATATCCATAACCACACATACTATGCTACCAACAGGCACACACTTGATTTATTTATAACTTCCTAACAATGTCTCTTTGCAGAATCAACGTTGACGACAGAGACCAACCTCGGAATGAAATTTAACTTTGCCCTTTAGACGACATGATCTCATTCTGTTCAGTCAAACTGAAAAAGTAAGTTAGGTCGATTATGTGTGAAGAAATTAGAAACCCCAATGTGTCACTGAGCTATATGCCCTGGTGCACATCATTCACACAGAATAGGGCCATTGTACACTCAGTGTCACACAAGCTCTCCTAAACTTGAAACACGCCCTCCCATATCCTTTCTCTGTCTAATACTCAGGTCTTCTTAACCTCTGATATCAACATATCTATTTCTGCGTTTTGACTCTAAGCTTTAATACAAGAACACACAGGCCTTAAGATAACAAACAATTATTAGTGTATATAGCTCATTATTTTGCTCATTTACATAACCAGGACAGCTAAACATCAATGGTCTTTATTAAGTGCATATAGCAAACATCTGTGTGGAAGTGCAGTGAGTCTGAAGATTCCTTAGTCTCCCCATAGACACATGGTTAAAGAAAGAGAAATGTGGGTGGAGCTATAAGCATATATGCCTGAACAGCACATTTTCACTCTGAGCAAAAATTAAAACAATGCATGGCCTTTTTATGCCTGTGTTAGTCTAATTGGAAGAGCTCTGTGTTTTCTGCTGCCCTTGCTCTCCTAGGACATCCAGCCACAAAGGATTTATATGTGGCACCAGTCCCTACAGAATGGGAATGCTGTGGCATCATAAGGAACACCAGCTTTAGGAATAGTTGCAGGGAAAACAAGGAAAAAATGAATAACTAATGTCTTTAGTTGACTGCCACAACCAAATGCAAAAAATATATATGTATTGTAATATGCTATTTAGGTGAGGTTGTTTGGGGAATTCCCAGAGCCGGCACCTATAACAGCCGAAGGATTTACAGAACAGAAGCAGGCCAGGGAATTACTGCGGAGGTGACCCAGAAATCCAGGGGCAACTTTGTTTTAACAAGCCAGGGAAAGTTCCACCACTTTCGCAACTGTGCCTCAACCACAAAAAAGAGCCATGTGCCACAGAAGAGCTAGTCAAGAGGAAATTAAATGTTACAACGCGTGGGAATGGTCCAGCCGGAGAAGGACAACAGAAGCTAAGGCAGTTGGAGCAAAAGTGTGGGGTATAGCATCAGCAATTTATGCAATTCTTATATAGTTAGGTTTATTGGCTTAAGTTTATTGGAGAACAAAACTGGACAACTCAATTAAACCTGCAATTTAGCAATAATGTTTGAAAGCTATGAATGAATACAGAATGTTTAGCAAAACAGCACAAGCTCAAAAATAATATGATTTGCAATTATAGCGATGCAATAGTATGTTTTTACCTCCTCTCAAGAAGCCAACATTTGATCAACTAAAAATCCTAGGTAATTGGCACTTGGTGTAATCATTACATCTAGTCATTACTGATTTAAGAAATAAAAAAGAGAATGGGTCTAAGTACAAAAAAGAATCCTCATTTTGTGGAAATGGTGTATAACAAATGATGCTAATTGTATTATAAAAAGTACCCCACACAGATTCAACAAATATTAAACAAACAAGATATTGATAGACACTCAAGTGAAAAACGGCTAAACCCAGTGTGTTAGAGTCAATAGACAAAACTATCTGAAAGCATTTAAACCTAAACAGCTTGCCTCTTGCATTCGGCATGTTAGCATGTCCAGTGCACTCTGGTCGTTAACATATTTGCAGTGCAGCGAACAGAAAGCTTAATTGTCCCTAATTGCTGGGCTAAATATGTTCTCTAATGATTTGCTTCAGATCTGCTACTGCCTTTTGCGCAATTTCCCGGCTGCTGGCTTCATTATCCCTGCCTCCTTGGAACAAAGCGTCTTCACAGGCTGGCCCTCTTTTTTCAGCCACAACACAGACAGTGAGTATGTGTGTGAGAGAGTAATGGCTCCCGCTCATAGGGAGCACAATAGAGCCCCTTTGTCAGGGCACCGGAGTTAAAGTGATTAGAAAACCAAATCTCTGCTTAGAAAGAGTGTTAATTGACCACAGTTCAGTCGTCCTAATCAGCCCATAATAAATGAGCATTCCAGACACTTTGTCACTCTTTGCACTGATGTTTTGGTTTTGCAAGGTCTGTTTTTGGTGTTCTTGTTTGTTGTAACAGCTGCTAGTATTGTCCAGCTCCTCCTCCTGTTTATCTCAATGTGCCTTAATCAGCTATTAAACCCCATTAAATAAGAACGCTCTGCTTCACACAAACAAATCAACACACAATGTATTGTCCCTGAGAAAGAAATTACCTAAAAATATTATGGTAACACTTAAGAATAACTACATAATATCTCCAAAACATTAGTTAATCAAGCCCAGGTGAATGAACAAGGTAGGCAGGAGTAATGGTCAGTGAACTATGCCAAATCAATATGCAATTATAATAGTAAAGAAGTATAGTAAAAAACTATAAAACTTATGTAGTGAGGAATTTCATATTTATTATTACCAAACAAACATTATTGTTTGTTCAAATACAAAACAAATTTACAATAAAAATGAATTTCAGTTTGATATAAGTAAACAGTTTTCATTATTAATTTCAGTACAGTAAAATGCTATTCTGAAGTATTACCAGTTATAGCTTAGAGTGCATCAGCACTCATCTGCTCATGCTCATCTGTAGTGACTGAATGTGAAGTAGTGCATCAATAGAAAACGGCTTGTATGATGTAATATTAGAAGTGTGCAGTGCTGGGTCCTGACCTGTGTCTGATGAGGGGCATTTGCGGATGGTGAAGATTGAAGACAGGTCGTCCTCCTCCTCGGGCAGCCCCTTCTGGAGCCGCTGCAGTTTCCTCAGGCTCTCACTGCGCTGGTGCTTCATGGAGCGCACATGCTGGATAAGGTTGAGCTTGGCCTTGGTCGAGTAGTTACACAGCACACAGTGGTAGTAGCATGCATCACCCTCCACTGCGTTCTCATGCTGCTGGAGGTGCTGCAGGAGGGAGAGACACATACATAAAACCAGGTTATTGCAGATGGCAGATAGCTGGCTAGGCACCACTGGCTCACTTTCACTCACACAGTTGGCAAATGAACAAATCAATTCCCAATCACAGGGCTGTTGTTTAACATCCAGACCTCTTCACTTCAGGACAACTGTTTGAACTGGCCACTTTGTCTGCGCGAGTGTGTGTATCAGCGGGCTAACAGGCCAAGAGAGGCCACGCAAACCTCCAAGGCCCAGAGGCTGAATGGGAACACCACCAGCCCCCTTCAGAAGCCCCGGGCCCAGCCTCTCAGACGGAAAGGCAGCATTGATCCCCTTCACTCAACACAAGCCTCTCGTCTCTAAAAAGGAAACTCCAAACATCTGCCTGTTTCACGCATGGGATGCTAAATATTGATCAGGGCGCGTTAAATCCCGACTCCCTCTCTTTCGCTAGTGGAGGAAGCCAGGCCCTGGATGGTGGCGCAGGTGGGGGACTGAGCGCTCTGAGAGACAAACTGGAACATTCCACAACAGGAGGACAACCTTCTGAGGAAAGGAAATCAGCAGCGGTATTGACCTGTCAAGCCCAGTGCTCCTTCTAAATACACTTGGACAGGCGTATTCCAGGCTCACCAGCCCGCCCTGCGCCGCATCACAACATGGCCCACACCCTGCAGTGACAGCATACCACCACAAGCTCTTGTCACACCACACAGATCCAGTCTAATTACCTCCTGCATGGCTCAATCAATGATGCAAGTCCAACACAATATGGCTAAGGCCTGTGTGCACTACACAAGTATTGACCATTATCCTAAAGCATCACACTGATTGTTTCTGCATGTGCACAATATAAAGGACCCACTCCCAGTATGCCTCACGGTGTCATGTCTGTGCAGAATTCACTCCAGGGTGAGCTGTGGAGAGGGGCACATGTAATCAATGTCAATCACTAGAAGTTCTTTTAAGTTTTTTTTGTTGTTGTTTGATTTGAAGGTGGTTACAAATACAACAGCAGGCGGTCAATGCAGTTTATTGTATATGTTGATTGTAATTATTCTGATAAGGTTAACATTTTAAAACAAATATGATATATATTGTCTGAGCATCAAATGTGAAACACATTTATGAACTATAGCTATAATGTTAATTTTACCCTTTATTAAAAATGTCAGATTAGCATGAAACACATCTCATCTAAAGAAGCTGTACCATTTTCTATAGTGCAATTTACCAGGGAAGCTGGTAAAAGCAAAGGTAACATTAGACCTTTAACCGCATTAAGTCTAAATCAGGTGTTGACAAGACCATGAAAAAAGTCATAATAACATTATACCACTCTCAAATGCTCTTGTCCATTTCTACCCATGTTTAATTTTCAGGCAATATTGTAATATTGCTTTGGGGCTTCCAAGACTATTGTATTTCCTTCTCCTTGGTTTCATATTTCTCACTTCTACACCTAAAATGTGCATTAAGACAGTGCTTCCAGAAAAAGAATAGGATTTTTTCTGTGGTTTTGTGAGCCCCTTTGCTCGGTGTAATAGAGTTATTAGGTGATTTTAAAAGGTTGGGTGTCTGTGCGTGCTCTCGTCTCTCTCCTCATTTGAAGGCATGCATGATGTCATGAATAGGTGCTGCTGCTGGATATTGTTAGAGCCCTCCTCCTCTTCCTCCACAGCCCCTTTTACATCTGAGGTAAGCTAAGATGCTTGAGAGGCAGATTCAGTTATAGACAACACCAAATCCATCATGCAAACTGCTTTTAGTCAGGCCACATGTTTCAAATTAAAATAAGAAGGCTCCTCCTACTTCAAAAATCTACCAGAAGACAAGTTTTAAAAAATGATAGCACCTGAGAGGAACTTCAAAGCCGGTCTCTGGAGGTAGGAAAAAAAGTCCTGGGAGTTTTATTGTTTCTCATAAAAAGCACAAGGTTTATATAGGAGTGAACTTGAGACCGGCTGCCCCACAATTGCCCATAATTCACTATAAACCTGGCCAAGAGTGGAGTCTCTACAGGGCTACAGCTGGCCCACCCCACTGCGTGAAGCCTCGCTCTGCAATGTCAAACAGCCACACCTGTAAAGCAGCACTTTCACTGCTGTGCACTGGACACAACCTGGACAGCGGGGGCTAATTCTGCCACAGTAAAACTGGATAGAGACAAGATAAGCAGAGGTAATATTAAATAGAATGACAGAAGAAGCCTAGAGCATCAGACAGCTGGAAAAATACAGTGTAGGATAAACAGATACAAATGAAAAAGTATACATACACATTATTGTATTCTAAAAACTGCTCAGTATTATCTATTACTGAAAATATGAATTAACAAATAATCTGTAAATCCATTCAAATAATTGACTTTAAAGTGTGATTTGAGATATTTTCTCTTTGTAGTTAAAACTAGTAAAATTGGGTTTATCAGGACTTTGGTCAGAACATTTTTTTGAACAGAAAATATCAGTAATTCAGGATTTATAAGAAAAAAATATTTATTCCAAAATAATACTTTAACAACTTAGCAACAGAATTTACTGTACTTTGTACAATAATGCAGTACTTTGAGTTTCTTGCACTACATATTGTGTTAAGTTCACTGTAGTCTAATACATATCTTTCAACATTTTATGTAAAAACTTAAACTTAAAAATATGCCAAAAGGGCCTTCACATTTGCATCCCTCCACTTTCACACACCGGTAAATGCTGTGTACACTTTGAAATATAATAAGTACTGGGACAGGACCTGGGTCTGTTTCATATGAATCTGCAATGAAGCCCCTGGTTGATAAATCACATCCAACTGGAGTGCAGGAATTTGGCAGCTTAATGAAAAAATCATGTTGGACCGGGAGAGGATTTTGGTCGGCATGGCTGAGGGGTTTGTAGCGCCCTACGGAGGCCCCAACAGGAGGGGAGCTGTGGGGCCGAGGGGGGTAGGAGCAGACCCAGGGTACTGTGGCATGGGTTCAATACCACTGAGGCCTGGGAATTGATAACAGATGTATAGTGGATTCAGCTGAGCAAGTACAAACGCGTGACTGCTTAGTATACACTGCAGGATATACTGATGTGCTCAGCAGCAATTGACCATGGAAGACGTGGCGTTCGCATGAGAAGGCGTCATATCATGTGTTATTGGATTTAATAGATATACAATATAAACTGCTGTGAATTCCTAAAACATGAGACACACGACTTTGTTACACTTCAAGGCAAATAAGAACATGTCAAAAAGTCCAATGCAGAGAAATAAAGTTAGAAAAATTCTTGGTAATATAACAGGATAAGAAATGACACATTATGAAAAAAAATATAAACTCAATTCACAAACACGGAATTTGTTTAAAGTGACAGAAACAGACAGAAACAAAATGGCCACAAACACACTAAAATTTAAGTAAAAGTTGGTTAGTCAAAGTTTTCTGTTCTGGATAAAATAAAGCCTTATATTTTCTTGGTTTGTACCTAAATACAACAGCCGTGCCCTGGTTTAACTCCACAGAGATATCATTTAAATCACTGCTGCACTCTCTGTGGAGGCTGCCGCATTGCCCTGAGTCTTTTTCAGGTAAAGAGGCACTAGGACAGTGTGGGCACCACCCCGGCCCCTCTCTCCAAACTCCACTGTGCCCTCCGACCTCTGAGTGGGCTGTACCTGCTCCTATCACTAACAGTAGCCACCCACAGCTCTGCATACATCTGCATTTCCATCCACTTAAATGCAAAGTAAAAGTGCACCTTTAACACCAAACACTGTGGTCGCTGAGAGCCCATCGAGTGCAGGATAGAGGTGGGTATATTACTGGAAGGGTGGATGGGAGGCAGCAATCCAAAAGAATGGCTCCCAATAGAGGCATATCATATACTGAGTTATTATACATGCAACAACAACCTACAAAAATAGACATCAAGTAGATCAGAAACAACTGAACAGCCACACAGTATTATGATCAGTGGCATTTTTCTACCATTAAATTGCTGTGTGGTTACTACAAAAGGAAAGCAGTAAAGGGATTACACAGACATAAAGTATTAAAAGAAATTGCAATAGAGTGCTGTACAAATGCTCTAATTCTTTCCCTGTGAAAATGAAAGTCTTCAAGTTCAGGGGTCCATGATCTTTCCATTTAGCCACAAAACCATTATATCTCAAATGAACAGAAACTACTTATATTTTATTTAGATCAGCGTTTTTTACAGATTAAACAAACATATACAATTCTGAACCTTGACTCTGAATCTCTAACATTGTTCACAACATTTCTGCAATATCCTCCACTCAAATCAGCAAATGCTTTTTTCATTGCCATTTTAAGACAGAAACCTATTCCTGGATACACATTTGTTAAAAAAGGCAAGCAACACCTTGGTTATTTAAACTTAATGATGTCATAGCAGCAATTATACCCTATGAGGTAACTGTTTCATTCTGTAAGCAGACAATGTAATCTAGCTCTTGGGTTGAAAAATCACACTGCAGCCAAAGGGAGCTGAAAACACCCTTGCGTGACTTTGGAGTCCTATCTCATCTCAATATAACTGAATCCACGGAAAAGTCAAGTGATAAATACAGCATATGCAGTTGCTCAATGTCTCATCCTGATAATAAATCAGGATTAGTGTAAATTTAGGGACTGGTGACGATCATGTTTAGGGTTACAGTGCAGACAATGGAAATATTTCAATGTAATGACTTCTTTGTTCCTAGCAGCAGGGTATACGAACATGTGCGCACATTTGTTGGGGACTTGACACTCATAAATCTGCGCCGTGGGATTCTCCTGGAACGCAAGCAGGTTATTTCACCGTGAATGGATCCAGTGTGCTTCTGCAGCTCAGGCCAGTGCAGTCTGCAAGTAATATGCACATCACCTCCAACCACAGAGGTGTAGAGACTGCTATGTATCAATGAACAAGCACACATCTCAATCTTCTTCAAAGTAAAGATGTGGAAGAAGAAGGTACTGTTTACTTTAAGCAGACATCTCAGACTTCCTGCTCAGGATCCCCCTGTCTCTTCTCCTTTACTTGTCTTAATCCCTGTCACCTCCCCTGCATCCTGTAGCGACGTCTCAAAGCCGGTAATGCACTAAGTTGCTTCCTCCTGTGCCTCGAGTTGTAATGATCCATCACTAGTGGTGAATAAAACCAGGCTGCATATTTGTCTCTGGGAGGCGAGGTAAAAACCAAACGGACCTCAGTTGTAATGGAGGGCAGCGGGGTGAAGATAGATCACTATGTGAGTCCTCAGAGAGCTAGACTTAACACAGGCCTATGTAACAAAGCAGCCATGGAGGGTGTAAAGAGATACTTAAAGACAATGCGGCTACCGGTGCTCCACACCCACCACTCTGACTTACTTTAACATTAAATAAAGCAATAATTATTGAATTCCTTTTGAATGAGTAAGATGCACGAAAGTAAACAATGGTAACATAATTGCAGAGGGAAGGCAATCAATGCAGGCAGTCATTTGGGCCATGTTGATTGTGTAGGCTGCAGCACTTTAAGTGTGTATGGGGCACGTTTGTGTAGCAGCTGCAAATCGGACATGAACTAACACAAGTAATGCTGTGACAAGGAGTTGAGTAATACACTCTCCCATACACATGCATGGAACAAGAGTCGGGTAATCCCTCCTTCAATAATGACCCTCGGTTCAAAACAATAGCTCTCAATCAGCTGATCAATGTGTCCACATAATTCATGTGTGGCCCTATCTCTGAAAGAGAGGAGAGGAGGGGAAGCAGCCAGTGCAGGCGCTGCAGAGATCAATGCCCTGTGTGGTGATAACGAGCCCAGGCCTATGCCCACAGGAGCCTGCTCTGCTGTCTTGGCTCTCTCTCATTAAGAACATTTGGATAAGCATGACCATACATACATAATGTGCACTTGTAATGGCAGCCTGATAAACACATCTCCCCTTTCCTAATGAGCGGGCCCCTGCTTATGTGACACAAAGCCATGTCTCTAAACAGGCAGGAAATGATGTCAGACCCCAAACAAGAAAAAAAGAGGAAAGCAAATTAACAGCAAGCTGTTGCCCTCCTCTTTCAGTAGCTAATTAACAGCTTAACCTCCCGGTGCTTTTATGAAAGCCATGCTGGGAGGAGCTTGCCAAAATTGCAGTACAATAAGACAACCTGCAGGAGGCGAGAGTAGGGTGGAGCCATGGGGGTACCCAAACAACTGTTCAACTGCTTGATGACATCCACTGGCAGAGTACCATCTGGAGCTGAATGAGGCAAATCAGGACCTGCCCTTTCCATTCACTTTATCACACGCTGCACTGTCAACAGGCCTCCATTTTGACCAACGGTGACAATAAAGACTTTATTAGGAAGACGTTTCACTACAGATATGCCATTATCACTCGTTATGTCTTACTGTGGAAACACATTATAACTTTTCCAACAAAATTACATTCAAATGAAAGTCAGTGAAATGCTGTTCTGGTACCAAACAGCAGCATAATCAAATGCTCTATGCTTTGCCTCCATTTGTGCATACTATTCACGGGGGGAAATTGTGGCCTGTTCTAATGTCACTGAATCACCTTCTATCTACTTATAATATAAAAACTAAAACTCCAGTTTAAATGTCAGTTGTGTCTAATATGACAACAATGTGGTTCTGAATAACATTCCCAGAAGACTATCTACAAGTTTGTTACACCAAACAGAGAAGGTTTAGGCTATAAATCAAATAGAAGTGTATGTCTCTGGGAATTGAAGGCAAATTTCAGGAATGCATGACAGGCACCATTCTGGCCGCCGCAACAACTGTATGGGACTGTTAATGGCAAGAATGGAGTACAAAAATCCCATTGGTAGTTAATACTTCTGCAAACATTTTGGCCTTGATTCAAATATAAAACTGAGAACAATCTCCTCAAGCATGTATTATCAGGTTTTCACCGCTGGCAATCTCAGTTTGGTATTGTAAATATTTTATTGCCATATAATTGGTCACAGCTTCAGGCTACATACAATTTTTCTAACTAAGCTGTATTCTTGTTATGTAAAATTTAAATATTTTATGCCTTTTGGAATTTCATTAGGACTAAGCTGTGCTCAGCTGGTGTCAATATTTAACATAGCCATGTGTATAAACATTATAGCTCTGAGAGAAAAAGCAGCTTTTTTGAGAGGTCCTTAAATTCAAAATTAATAAGAAGGGTCGAGTGGATTTGAATACAAAGAGCAGGTCTATATATGAGCACATTTGCATAGAACATGAAACTATGGTTGAGGGTTCTTTAAGCGATTCACCGCTCAATCCATCCCACCAGTGTTCCCCATTGAGCTTTTTATACTGCAGTAAATGAAATGCTTTACCTTCCAACAGAGCAGAGAGGTTTCAAGTGGCAGAAAAAATACCATCGGGTCGAGCATTTGAATAGCGGTGCACTTTTAGGGTCAAGAAGAACTTAGCACCAAAATCTGAAATATTTAGTCTTATGTAAAAACAGGAGCTATTTCTGTGTGTGTAATGGAAATTGAAAATGCTTCCAATGTCATTGAAAGATAATTTGGATTTTTCAGCCCAAGACCCTGATAGCCTCTGACCTATGCCCACGGGGAATAATGCACTTCTGGTGAAAAATGGTGATCTTTGCCGTGCCCCCCTCTTTCCCATCAGCAAAAACCAAATCTATCACTAATACATATAGAGCTGCGCAACACAGATTTCCTAACAGGGTCATTCCGTTGGGCGTGCTCATTAGCAAAGAAAAACCTACCTCCACTTTCTATAAAAATGGAACAAAAGTGTTCATTGATCAACCTGGTCAATTAACAATCAATAACCTAAACCTTCATCATTCCCAGCGCAGCGTAATTGCGGCTGAAATATAGTTGTCATCACTAAAAATCAAACACGGCCCAGGCTAATTGGAGCAGGCTTATTGCTGCAGTCATAAAGGCAAAAAGCTCTGCACTGGCCCACAAAGACTCTGAGCGCTCACTGGATGCTACAAAAATAACTGCCCACGCCATTAGCCCGTGTCATCACTGAGGTCACTGTGCTGGTTGTCCATGTGGGGACATCTGAAACAGGCAGCACCCAACAAGAGCTTGTTGTGTTCTTCAGTAAAACTTGGACATGTAATTTACACAATTACGTTCAATTCTTTTTTCCTGGGACAACTTGTGATTTGGATCTAATGCTTTAGATGACTCTTCCAATTAAACAATTTGTTGACCTTTATGTTAAACACTGTCCAAAAGGAGTGCTCTAATTTCCCAGAGAGCATGATAAGATGGTTAGGGAGGTGCTGAAGCAGAGCCAAGCCTGGAGCAACTATTTTACGCCCACTGTTTTCAAATGGATGTAACATTCTATAACAGTCTTTCCAGCAGTGAAAAGTCTGTTAAATTACATTTTTGATTCCTCAGTAAATCCTACAAAAGTGTCAGTCTAATGAGTAGTCTTAACAAAACAAAAAAGCATAATACACTGTTGTAAGTAGAGCACAGCTCTGCTCTGAAGCAGGTCTGTGCTGCCGCGGCGACAGGGTTTGGCAGAAGAGCAATGGGAAGTATATTGTAGAACACCTCTGACTTGCTCTCCGCTCTTCTCTCTCTCAGTGCATTCCCAACCAAAGCGCCGGGGGCGCCATGCTTGTAAAGAAACCACAGGCTTTTGAGTGCCTCTTGTATTTACAAACGGAGGCATGTTGGAATCAAAGGCATTACCACATGACACAACACATTAAACAGTTGACAGATTGAGGATTTATAGAGAGCAGATAGTGGCTGAGGTAAACAGGAAAGAGCTATAGTCGCATTAGTTACTCACAGCTGTATGAGAGTTAGAGCACGACTTACCCAAACCAAAGCAGACCCCTCCTCCTGTGTGGTGCACTGTAGTACTCCAGGTGGAGGCACATATCACTTTCCCATCTACTTCCTGTTTCTCTGTCTCCTCCCCCTCACTGTCTCTCTGTGCTCTAAAACTGATTCGGTTCTCAACCTTTTGAAGAGCTGCTCATTACCTAATCTTCTAAAAAATTCAAATCTGCAGTTAAGATTCTTTTCCTTCCCATCGTCTGTCCTGTGAATGTTCCGTTGTGTTACTGCCTCACCTCAGTTTTTATTTCACCCTTATCAGCAGGGACCTAAAAATATAAATGATGAATGGAATATGATATTTTAAAGTCTTATCTGTTCATACAGGGGAATAATAGGGTAGTTAATCCTGGAGATCCGACTCAAATTGATTAATCAGCACATGCAGACAATCAAATAAATGATTAATATTCCCCAGTCCTGTGGTCAGACAGTTGGCCCTGAAACCATCAGTAATAATTCAGTGAGCCTTGCAGACCACAGCCTGCAGTCAGCCGGCCTCACTCAGCACCACCTCTCTGATGTTCACTCCTGCACTACCGTGCACGCCCAGCAGGAGGAATCTACAGTCTGTCTGCATAGCACTGGAGGCATAGACAAAAGACAATGCTGTTGATGCAATGGCATAGAATTATCTTACTAGATTTCACATACAGTTATAACTTCCTGTTTGTACCCCTGTACTGTGCTAGATCTTAAAGTTTGTGCCAAAGTGGCTTTTTTGTTGTCGTTCATCAACTTTAGCACAGTATTTTACGTCAGATTCTCACTAGCCTGCCCTCGAGACTCCTAAGCTATACAGCCATGGGGAAAGCTTCAATATAAATGCATTCTATGTCGATCCCAATAGCCTCCCACAGAGGTTACCCACATCCTTCTCCTTCTGTATTGTTGACCAGAGATAAAGTTGGAATCATACAATACTGCATGTGGCCCCAATAGAAGCATAAATGGCAATGTTCAACAAGATATACACCCATATACTGTATGTTTATTGAGCTTTTGAGTGGCAAGGGGTAACTTGTGGGCGTGGAATCTGTGCCCTCTGTCAATACTTGGAGACATGAGCATTTTGACTGTGACTTTATGCACCTTGTATAAACTTAACATTAAATATACACTATAGTTAATGCATGTACATTTCATATCCAAATCCCTGTTGTGCTGGCCTTTGGCTGGTCTGACTGGTTTGCTCCCTGGTTGGAATGACCACTGCTACCACGACCACGACACCCTATCTCCTCTCTTGGCTGGTATATTTTAACATAGCCCCTGGGCTTTACAACAACCATTTACAATCCATCTCAAAGACAATGACCTTGGGGGAGTGTAGATGCTAATATCAGTGTTGCAGCTATAACATATTTTCATAACCTTTAACTACTGTTTGGGAACTTTCGACCTTCTACTTGCTGCATTACAACTGCATGAACTCTGGGCTCAAGTATAAGTGGCCATTCGGTGTTGTAGCTTTTTGTCCTTGATAAGTGTGAGTAGTGAATAGTGGCAGTTTTATTTTAAGTGTCGCTTTGATCTGGGCTCCTGCTCCACTGTTTAGAAATCCAACGTAAAAATATTTAGCAGAGAAAGTGGCTGGTGTGGAGTGTCTCTGTGCTGATGTGTGAATGAGACCACCACAGACCTAAAGCTTATAGACCCCAGGCTGCATCTATCATATCTGCTGCTGCTGCTGCTGCTGCTACTGTGTCTCTGCCTATTGTGTGGCCATGCAGAGGGCGCAGCCAAGTGCAACAATAAACACTCAGCGTTTACTAGGCATGACAGATAGTACAGCAGAAAACACCAACACAAGCATTTGTTTAAAACTACTACATTACACTATGGGGGTTTGGCTTGTATTGACTGGAATGTGGAGATCTGGTACTACTGGGTTTGAATGCAACTTTAAGAAGAGATTTACAGATCCAAAACTAGTGCTGCAAGACTACTAGTAATCAAATCGAAATTGCATTTTGAATAAACACAATTAGCAAATTGCAAAGGCTGCAATTAATTTCCTCCACGAACAACAAAATATCCTGTCTTTTTCTGCATAAAAACTGCTAACCCTGTAGTTTAAATCTGTTCAAGCATGTTCTGAAATACATGTGATTCTTGTATTAGTTTGTTAGTCCATAGACCTGTTTAGATAATTTTCCTAAATCATTCAGCCCAAATCCAAACCCATAAGGAAATGCACCAATATGTACATGTTTTTTTCTCTACTGAAGTGGGGGCGGTTGGTAAATGGTTGGTAAATCTCATAGTACAAAAGCAAATCCATCTCTTACAGCCAATTCAATACATTTTAATTGATACCATATTTAGCTTGAAACTCTTCCAGTGGGACTAGGTCAACATTCTTAGATCTATACACTAACATCCACCAGCTGTGACCTTTACTCCTCAAATTCTACCACTACACAAAATCTTTTCATTTGGGCCACTGATAAATAGTAATGACATTCTTTTTCCGAATGGTTGTATTGTCTATAGTAAAGAAGCATCACATGGAGGAAGTGGTGTTAGCAGTTGTACCAACAGAAGCAGTGAAAAGGGAAGGATTTGCTGGTCATGACACAAGTTACTATTTTCTTCCAGTCGCATGCATATTTTACACAATTACAAATATTGTTATTGCAATTTTTTTTTTTTTTTTTTTACATAGAATTGTGTATGCTCATAACAGAAACAGGTTGAAGATGGACTCCACAGACTGCTGCGTAATGATGTGTGTTGCTTAATGTAAGTTGTCAGTGCAAGTGGTGCGTCAGTGTACAGTAAGAGCAGTGAAAGTGTGTGTCTGTGGGCAGAGGAGGGGGCGAGGGGGTGAAGGGGGCTGCTGGTGAACCGGCTTGTCGATCGATGCAATGATTGGCAGTTAATGGCTTTTCCGGTTCTGCCTTGGTAACCCTGGTCTGATGGCTGTTGCTTCTGATCAGAGATGGCAGATGGGCTTTGATTTTTGTATAGAAACCCGTGACTTTGTAGAGATGGCTTCATCATGTTAAATCATTCAAAGTTATGTTTAATGCTTGGAATATTTCTATATTTTTAAGATAAGTTCTGATCATTAGTACTTTTTTATGGTTAAAGTTTTGCACGAGATGGAATATTTGATCAAAACAATATGTGCATGGTTGGACAAAAAAGAAAGCAAAAGATTTTCAGATTTGCACTGTATCTACAGATGCAAACTGACTACACATCCCAGTGACATCAGTAAAAATAGCACTCCATTTATTAAGATGCTTTCTCTCTCTCTCCCCCTCTCTTGCCTTGCAAATTAATACATTGATCATTTGAATAATTATTTGCATTCTAGATCTCTCAAATCCTTGTTCAACTTTTAACAGCTCCCCAAGTTTGTGTTTAAACAGTAGCTCCACAGACAGCGCTTATGGTTCAAATTATTTCAACATGACTGTTCCAACCTAACAGGCATAAATTAAGGAAATTCCTATCTAGTGACAGAGATCGGTCATCTGAAGCAGGCACGTTAAGTTTGAATTATTCAGTGGTGCTTAATTTTAAGGACAGTGTTGACTGAATGTGGTGACATGAAAATGTTTTCTAAGCTAAGACAAAGCAGTGAGTGCTTTTTGTGCATCTGAGGAGATCTGTGAGGCTGAGGGTCTTTGTAAATGAACATGGGATTGAAAAAGAACTTCATAAGCCACAAATGTGTGGAAGTGCTTACAGAGAACAAGAGCCAAAACTTCAATGGTTTGCTTTCAGCAGCTCTGCCTTGTAAAAAGTCCTCAGACGGACTAACCCTGAGGTTGCCACATAAAGGAGCAGCAGAGGTGAAGGTGAGGACCACTCTGTCTATTCTGGGCATCAGTTTGTCATGGAGGAATGCACAGGCCATAAAGTATCTGTGCCCTTGAAAAGCTCAAGAGCATTCTTCTCCCTAACTCTTAAAGCTGTCTCTCTCACACACACTCACTATCACTTTCCTCCAGCTTCCTCCCCCTCGCTCAGCTCCTGCAGCGAGTTTAAAGTAGAGCACAGGTGTAGAAGACAGTACCCGTGGGAAAGATAACATTTGGGAACATTCCTCGGGTTAAAAAGGAACTTTTCTCCCCATATTCTTCATCTAAGCTACTATGTAATTGCTTTGTTTCCAAGACTTTGCCTCGTTCCCCTTTGCGGCTCCAACCCACACTCCCTCATCAATGTCTCTTACATCATTGCCAAGTCATTTCCATACAATCATTTAAACAAGACATTCACGTCTCTGCAGCTTTTATATTGTAATCTTTCCATCTTAACTAGTCGTTGTATTCAATAAAAACTATGATGAGAAAACAAGGTGCAAAATGATCTTTTCCAGAGGCTCCAATAAAAACACATGACACCCT
The DNA here is from genome assembly GCA_019594935.1 of Periophthalmus modestus. NCBI lineage: Eukaryota > Metazoa > Chordata > Actinopteri > Gobiiformes > Gobiidae > Periophthalmus > Periophthalmus modestus. Next base: position 30,055,705 of record JAIEZT010001214.1, read on the forward strand.
GGGCTGCTCCACTTAATTACAAAAGGATGAAACCTTTCTCAGCTACATCTGGAGAAATCATTGTCTGCACAATGCTGATAGATTTATAACTCCCGGTTCTAGCCCAGACTCCAGCACATAGCAATTAGGCAAAACACGGATGAACATAGTGCTGTGAAAGGGCTATTCTGCTGCACCACTAAAGAAGAGGCCTCTAATAGTCTATAGACATCACATAAAACATGTGGCCCACAAAATAGTCCCCGGCACAGATATACTCAACTCAAGTTTGCACGTCACGATAAAGATAACTTCCTCCAGAAACTGTAGCAGATTCCACAATGTTATAATTACTGAATTGCTGAAGGTAGGTTTTTCTGCAATGATTACCTTATATTATCAAGAGGAAAATCCACAACATACTTCATGATCACACGAAAAATCTGAACACCAATTGTATTCATTTTTCCTGCTTCCAATAACTCATTTAACCTGTATATAGAATGTAGCGATATCCGAAACCCAGCAACGAATGTCTAGTATTCTATACTTCATCATGAGATGATTTTTGTTCTTTACACCAGTATTAGAGAGTTAATTAATGACTTTGTGCTCAGGTGATCTGGAACCTACACGGAGGCTAATTTTACTAAAGTTTTGAATGCCAAATACATATGTTTGTAGAAATAGTAAGTTAAGAAGCAGCTAATAACAAATAATCATGGGCCTAATAAAGTCCTGAATCCTGTGTGACTGAACTGTATTTAAAAACATCTAGTGAAAAGAAAACAGCAAAACATGATGTTAGATAATTGGTATGCTTAAATGACAATAGCTCCTTTCCTTTCTGGATGCTTTTGTTTGTGGAGTCACTTTGGTCCCTGTCCCAGCACAGATAAAATTAACTAAAGGAGGACAAAAGCACTGCCTTGTGAACACTGTAAGCATTCAATCCCTATATTATACCCACTTTTCTCAAATGTACAAATACCATACTCCTCCCTATTCCTTTTGATGCCACATGTTAGACCAACCCTCAAAGCTGCAGCAGCTGTGTTACGGGTCGGCGCACTGGGATCTTCCCTCAGTCTTCTCCAGAGGTAGAAAGCAAGTTGTGAAATTCTTACACACTGCCAAACAGTGAGCCCCTCTGCCCCCTCATAGACCTCCTCTCTGTATTGTTACATGCTATTCTTTCTTCTTCCACTCACCACTCTATGGAGCTCTAATGTGTTTGACATGGGTTAGAGCGTACAACTTCCCACAGGCAAATTCTGCAGCACAAAGGAAAGTTGGATTAGGTGACACAACTGAGTAGGTGTTACAGAGGCCTATGGAGACTTAGCTCTTCTTATGAGTGATGTCAGTTTTTGATCGCATGCAAAGAGAAAGTTTTGATCAAAATGTGTATAAACGGCGATTAATAAATGATGTAATTGATGGAGTTCAGATGCCTGCTGTCATGTGGCACTTGAGAGGCAGGCCTGCTCGGCTCTGTGTGTATGTGCATTAACACGCTGGTGCATGTGAGAGGGGAGAATGGGCTGTCTCCCAGGATGTGCTGCAAGCGCTTTATTAGAGCGGTAGTACCAGTAAATCAGAGCTCAGCCCTTCCTGGAATTGCTGCAACCTTTCCCACTGAGCACTATTACTGAACAATCATAGGCCAGCCATGATAATTAGCAGAGTATCTATTCACCCAACCCTCCTGTCGCCCCTTCTCATTCTGCTGCTGCAGCCTCCATCCCTGTCCACTTCTTAAACATGTCTGATGGGGAGTCTGGCGCCCGCTGGACCTCCTTTTTACCTGGCACAATTTTACAACCTCAGTTCCCAAAAATCCGCTATGATATAATGCCAAATGTAACTAAAAACAACATGCAATCATCTGGAAATAGCCTTTCATTTCAATGTGTATCTTTTTAATTTGCATATGTTTCGTTTATTGACTTAACATCCAATACAAAATCCTGCACACAGTCTCTTTATATGTGCTCCTCCAAATCTCCCCATTCCTTTTTGTGTTACAGTTATCACCATCAATTTGTTCTGCCTCCCAGTATGAAGTATTATCATTAGATTTTGTTTTAAGATGGGACTACCTGCTCTATTTCTCAAAGATTGAAACCACTGGGATCCATTGATTATTTCTTATTTATTGTATAACACCCCATAAATCATATATAATCTGAAAAAGGGTAAAGCCTCATCTGATTTGAATGTACGGGAACTTAATTGCAGCATGATACATGATGGTTCTGACCCAGCCCTTAGTGCACCACTGTATATTGTCCAAGAGCAATGGAGTCAATCCTGGTACTTATAGTCATTAATGGGAAGAGGTCAATGGGGCAAGCATTCCTGTATCTGAGAAGCGGGTTGTTTTGCTGAATAGCATCATCAGTGAAATACCCTAATGTGTTTTAATGTAACCACTAATCCTCTCATTCACATCACAGCCCTTCCACCTCGATTAGGTTTCATTGTGATTATTCTCTCTGTGGTAAGGATGAGATTTTTTGTTCTTCCATGTTAACTGATTCTTTTGGATTGCACTGAAGGAGAAAATAGTGCAAGTCTATCTGAAATGTTGTGTAATGACCCTGTGTATGTCAAGAATCAGGACAGATAAAACCATGTGGGATCAAATGTGTTGAGAGATGAAGACACTGCATGCAGCCAACATGTGAAAAGTTTGTGTGTGCCGCTCCAGGGTGTGAGGACTTTCTCGGTTAAAGATTCTCTGTCTGATAGTGACGGCACTTTCTTCCTCTCCTTCCATTGCCAAGCGGCATCTGGAGTGGATTTTGTGCTAGCAGACACCGAGGAACATGATTACATTCGGCTAACTGTGCTCTAAACTGATTATGCATGTGCCAAGCTAATGGACTACATTTGCAAGAGGAAAAATAACATCCAATCAATCTCAATTACCGCCGATTGCACCGGCCCCTGAGACGAGGAAGGTAGCCAGCTAACCCCAAGGCTGAGCTCCTCCCCTTTGCCTAACCCCTGACTGGAAGCGAAGGCCTGTGGCTGGGCCTAAACCCCACCCATTATGTCTGCATATTACAGGCCTATTGGACTAGTTCCACTCATCTCGGCAGCATAAGCAGACATAAAGCTACTGTTTACACAATATGCTATCTACATAACAATGAACTATGTACATTCTGTATCTATATTAAATTAGAATGGCTTTTTTGTTTTCATAGATACAGCCAAGGCAGCCAATGGGGTGAGAGAGGAACACCACTTCCTGAACATCCTGAACTGTGCTGCAGCCACACCTGGGTCCAGGTGAGCCCCAAGACATGTCATTATTCTACTGTGATTTTGTTTGGAAGCTAAAACAGTGTATTTCTCAGTAAATGGGAGAAGACATAGGTTACAGAGGTTCATGCCGCCAGGACGCCTCGCTGGATCTTCAGTAGTCTTTCGGAACATTCCAGCATGCGGGGTAGTTGGGGTGATATTTTTAGAAAGCCCTAATATGGACCACATACCACAGACTCTCAAATTATCCCATCAGCTTAGCCCTCAGTTTAAACCTTCCTTTTTAATTCCTGTAATTACAGACTCCAATTTATATGGAGCTGTGCACACAAAGGCTCCATTTAATGCAAACCAGTTTGATTTGGGTGAAGTGTCCCTAGCATCTCCCACATCTGACGCTGTGTTTGCTGACTCAATGATTTATTTTCCCATGAAAAAGGTTCAAATGGTGCCATTTGTTTCAGGTTTTTTTATTTTTTATTTGTGGGAGTAATACTTTAATGATGATTTTTCCTGTTTTTGTACTTTGCATAATATTCAAAGTTTGTTTATGGTCTCGTGGCCCACTGTGGACTTCTGGTTGTCAGTATCTTTACCAGAATAGTAAATCCAACACAGTGAACAGACTCTAAAGATGTGGGGAGTCTGCGCAGCCAAGAGACCTCACAAACATATATTTGTTGTCTGCTAATCACATTTGAGAGTCATAAAAGGCTGATATAATTCTTGTCAACCACTGAACATCTTTGTTTTTGAAGCCTGTCTGTGCGGCAGAGGGCATAAAGGCCTTACTGTTCTGAGGCTGAGTGAGCAGGTAACTTCTGGACAAATGAACACGCTCTTAGTCACAAGATCAATTGGTTTTAAGAAATATGGAGCCATCTTAAGAGGCTTAAGTCATAAAAAATGATCATGCCTGGATGTGTTGTACATATTTAATCCCCTCTGCCTGAGCAGCAGTGTGACATATGTCTGCTGTCTTCAAAAAGAGAGTGTCTTCTGCATTTTAGGCTTATAGCTTACAGTGGTACGCACAGATCATAAAACGTAAATGGGCTACTGTCTACGCTGTATTTACCCTGGGAGACCAATAAGCACTTTGATAGGTGTGAGGAGCAGTAAGAGAGTGTCAGAGCCTGTCTATTTCAGGCTGGTGGTACTGTCATTGGAATGTGGGCCAGGATCAGTACAGCTCCTCAGGCCAAGAGTTTAATACCATACTATACTTGCTACTAGTACAACTGACTATTCACACATACTGTTTACTGATCTGCCTATATCTTAATACTTTGTCTGAAAAATTCTCTAGAAGCTCCTATGTCTTGTCAGTTTTCACACAATAAAAAAATATCTGCTGCATAAAGCCCAAGTGCAAAGATGCCACTAGAGAGCAGAAGTACTCACATTGTTGGATGACTTTCAAATAGCCTTTTTAAGTGAGTTTAAATGAATCACTTCAGCCCAGCTCCAGTCTGGAGAAAACACTGTAATTACGCCAGCACATTACTCAAACAAATATCCTCTTTGCTTTAATTAAATATCCTCTTGTCTTTAAAGCTATCCTGTGCATTTTGAAGTGGGACTAATTTGGTCTTAAAATGACACGATTCAGTGGTTGAATTTGTTTGGTATTCATACATGTAAATGTTTTTACTTTATTTAACAAGGAGTAATGTACTGTAGTAAACACATCTGTATTCATACAGATATGGTGGGTGAAATCTCTTGGCCAAAGATTCAATGACAGTATGCAATGCCAGGAGGGGATGCTTGCAGCTATAATTATTTCCTAATAGCAGTGTATGTATAATAGAAGGGCTATGTTTTATTACTGTGTCTGTGGGTCAATGTGCTGGTGTGCACAGCTATGCCAGATTAGGTTAAGTGTAGAGTGGCTAAAGCCACAGACACATAGGATAGATACCTAAGTGGAATCAGGCCTGTTAGATTTATGGCCATTTGTTCGGTGAGTGTTCATCCATTGGCTATTATGGAATGATTAGAGGAGAAGGTGAAGCTCCAAGTCCAGCAAAAATCAATACGGCTGTCGAGAACGATTCAGCCTTTCCCGCTCCGAGGAGTATTAGCACCAAACCTCTGTCTCCTCACACTTCTTTATTCGTCTCTACTGGTTCAGCCATCGCACCCAAACCAGTTTCATCTACCACTTTCTGGTGTGGCTTCAGTATGAACTAAGATTTACAACCAGCGAACAGTAACAACAAACAAGTACCATGACTACTATATATGCAATATGCAAGGTTTCATAAGAGAAAATAAATGTAAAAAATATTTCATTTTTGCCTTGAAAGCCTGACAGTAAATAAAGCCAATGGAGGGTATAGCACTGTGTTTTTACACCAACCTTGTAGAGTTTGAGGCTAGCTTCATGTCGGGAGTTGACAGTGTGCATCCTCAGCTTCTCCAGACTGTTGGTGTAGTAGTCACAGGCATTGCACTTCAAGTGAACTGGATTTCCGATGGCCACACACTTGAGGCGCCACTCGTTGCCTTTGCCTCCTTCTTTAATGTGTGCTACCAGCTGGTACTTCTGAACATGCTTGTCTGTCTTGCAGTGCAGCTGAAAGTTGGCCTTGAGCTGGGTAGTGTAGTGGCACAACTTGCACTGGTGTGAGTCTCCCACCACAGCCCTCCACTCCTCCTCCGGCAGGCTGCGCTCAGCTCCCATGTGCAGACCCAGCACCTCCAGGTTGTCGGTAGTGAAGCGGTTGCACACAGCACACTGAAAAAGCTTCAGGGAAGGGTCACTGGTCTGGGATAGACTCTCTCCCAAAGTCATGAGCTCCTCGGACACCAACTGCCCTCCGCCCAATCTGACATCCATAGGAATATCTCCTCCTACTGGAACAAATTACAGATAAAAAATTGTTACACTTTACTATATCAATATTAAAAATTATGCACACATGTTGTCCATTACATATTTGGAAGCAAGTAACAAATGTAGCATCTAGTCTTCAGACAACAAAAGAATAGTGAAACGATGGGACAATGGGATGCTTGTTCATTTTAATGTTTCAAAAAAATAACATTTAGGAAAATAACCTTTGTATCTTTCAATGCCAGTCTGAGCATTCAAGTTGAATACTATCTAATTATTGCTGCCAAATGCAGTTCTTACAGCTTTCTGTAAGAAATATGATTAAACTGCAGAATCATTTACAGATTTACTGTACTGTGTGGGATACAAATGTGGTCCGTTCTCTAATATTTCCACCATGTAGGTCTATAATGAGGGATGACCCTACTGTAGTTATTGCTATGGACAGTTGCCATACTGGCCTTCTGTGTGAATGCTTATTTATTATTATACAACCAGTCAAAAGTTTGGACACACTTTTTTGTTTATGTTTCTTTTTTATTTCCATGATAATTTACATTATAGATTCTCACTGAGGGCATCAAAACTATGAATGGACACATATGGAATGTAGCAAGCAAAAAATAAAGTTATAATAATAACTTTTAGATGAAAAAACTAAATAATTGAACGTATTATTACACATACTTATATATATATATAATATTTTATATATATATATATATATATAGATATATATATATATATATATATATATATATATATATATATATATATATATATTTTATATATATATATATATATATATATATATATATATATATATATATATATATATATATATATATATATATATATATATATATATATATATATATGTATTGGTAAAAAAATATATCAAAATTACTTATTGTCAACAGTTACTTATTTCTTACCAAGTGCGGGAGCCAAGGCAGCCATATTAGGGTCCAGATGAAAGCCCCCCATCAGAAACTGTGCCTCTGCTCCAGCAGGGTCTATCTTGAGTCCCGGTGGGAGGCTCATGTTCTGACTCAGGTAGTACTGGTAGAGTTCAGCCTCAGATGGTGAAGGCATGGCTCCAAGCCCGAGGCGGCCATGTTGCATCTGTGTGACGTTCTGCTGGAGCAGCATCATGTTGTGCATGTGCTTCTCACTTGTCATGTGGATACGAAGGTTTCGTGCCACATTGGTCTCATAGTCGCACACCTCGCACCTCCACGTGGGCTTGTTCTTCAGCTTGGTGGGTGAAGGAGCGCCACACTGCCCTCCCATGTGGCTGGAGGACTGAGTGGGGTGGTGGTGAGGAGGGTGATGGCTGCTGGCCTGTGTCACCGATGGCACAGCCACCACACCTCCTGGGGCATGCCAAAACACCTGCTCCTGTGCAGAGCCAATGGAGCCTCCATTCTGCAGCGACTGCATGTTGTTCAGATGCTTGTCCGACTGCATGTGGATACTGAGGTTGCCCTTTGTGGTGGTTGAGTAGTTACAAACCTGATGAAAGATTTTAACAAACTCTTAGATTAAAGGAGACATCAGTAAGAATTTGTTGCTAATGTTTTGCCTGTTAAAGTAAAGGTTAAATTAAATTAATACAACATAGAGGTGTAAAGAGAAAAAAAGACAGTGCAGGTAGAGCGATGTCTTACCTCACAGCGGAAGGGCTTGTACCCACAGGTGTAGCTCTCCCCTCGGGCCAGACGCGGGTGGCTCTGACCACTGCTGCAGTACATGCAAGAGCCTCCAGAATCTGGGTGCTTCTCTTTCATGTGGGCCTCCAACGTCTGCTGATACTTGTAATGCCAGTTACATTTGGGACATTTTAGTGTCTTACATGAGTTTCGTGAGTGCATCATTGTCATGTGACCACCCAAGGACCGCGATGAGCCAAGAACTGTGTCACATTTGGGGCACTCTACCCCACTGCTTCCGCCAACTCCACTCCCATGGTTCTGTGAGCACTCACTGAGGGCAGAGAGGTCACAGGCGCCCCCTGTGAGAGGGTGGGTGTGGCTGTGAGACGAGGCATGGACGTGGTGGTGCATGTGGTGATGAAGCAGAAGAGAGCCATTCTCCTCCTCTCCCTCGGTCGGGCAATCATTTGGTTCTGGAGCTGTGGCACTATCTTGATTGGCACTTTCATCAGCAGCAGCATTAGAGGACAGAGGTGAGGAGGGAGTGCCAGCAGTGTCATCCTCACTTCGTCTGACGGCATTTGCCGCTGTTGCCATAGAGCCAGAGGACCCTTGGCAGTTAAAGCTCAGAGGGAGCTCCGAGGTCCTCCCTCCACCGTCTGCAGCTGAGCCCTCGTCCTTGACAGAAGAGGAAGTGGAAGCAAGGGCTTTGCTGCTGAGTGTGGAATTGACTGCAGAGGTGCAGGCAGAAGGCTGGAGAGCGCTACTAGGCATTAATAAAGGAGATTTGGAAATGCTTTGGTTTGAGACAGCTGGTTCCCCTGCTTCACCGCTGCTACTGTTACCACCACAGGCCACCTCCTCTTCCTCTTCTCTAAATAACACATCCTCCACCTCTTCTGAGCCTCCAGTCCGACTCAGGAGGTGGGCCCTACCTTCATGTTGTTCCTTTTCCCCATCCTCACCTTTGCAAGCCAACTCTTTCCCCCCAGGCTCCTCTGTTCTCCCTACCTGTAGGGAACTGGAGTCTTTGGCAGAGCCTGGGGATGAGGTAAGAGTGGATGCTTTGGGAACACTGAGCCCGCCAAGCGAGAGGACGGAGCTGAGTGCTGTTTGTGGTTGCTGCTGTTGCTCAAGGCCAGATTCAGAGTCTTTGTTCAGGACACCCTCGCTACCTGCACTGCTGCTGCCAGGCTCCAGATGGACACCACTAAAGGTCCCATAGAAGCTCTGACCAGAGTTAATGGGGAGCAGGCTAGGTGGCAGAGGAGTACTTTTATTTTTTGGTTCCAGGAAACTAATGAGGGGTTCCTTATCCTTCCCTATGCCCTGGATAATGGCAGATGCATGCTTGTCCCCCAGCAGCCGCCGCTCCTCCTCACACAGTGTCATGCGATGATCATGAACAGCATGTGTGGCAAAGGAACGTGCATAACCAAAGGACAGCTTGCAGAGAAAACACATGAGAATGGGTTTGCCCTTGCCATAAAGGGCCAACCCATCAAATTTGGAGAAATCCACGTTGTTGGGAACATCTTTGGATACACATGACTTCTTGGCAGACCCATCGCTGTTTAGGTAATCCTTGTTGCTTTTGTGCCGCACATCAAAAACACGAAAACTGTGCAGAACAGGGCTGAGGCCTGCCATGGTTGAGGTATTGGGGAATCCTTGGTCTGAGTTACCAAACCACTTCCCAAATGATGAGGCTATGTGAAACGTATTGATGATCTGAGGGTAGACTGTCCCTGCAGGTTCCCCTGCTTTCCCCCCACTGCTGAGAGAGTTTGTAGGGAGTAGGCCTGGTACCATACCCCCACCACTTTGGATCAACTGACTAAGGCTCTCTACTATGTAGGCTGAGCCATCTGGCTGGTAGACTATCTCTCCAGCCAAGTTCTCCACATCACTACTCTCCTCTTCATCTTCCTCCTCTCCTTCACTTCCACTCTCAGGGGCTCCCTGATGTCTTGTGGCCTGGTGACGCAGCAGAGAGGGTATGCCCCCTCCTCCCCTTGGAGCCATGGTAACCCCCGGAAAGGGCTGAAGACTTGGAAAACAGCTGTCAATCTCCATTTCATCCAAGTCCTCTAAGTCTTCCTCCTCTCCACAGCTCACTCCCTCCTGCTCCTCCTCCTCCTCGAGGCCCTCTCTTCTGGAGCCCAGCTGGCCTGTGGCAGAGCTGTCCAGCTGGGTGAGTGGTGATGTCTGCTTTGGCTGCTCTCTCACCCCTTCATGAGGTGCACTGGAGTTTTGGCCAAGAGAAGGGTATGGACTGGGGATGGACAGAGGGTCCAGGGAAGGGGCCTGGTTGGTACAAGGGACCTGTGAGCTAGAGTGATCGTTCCAGGGCTGTGGTGGTTTCTGCTGCTGGGAGGAGCCAAGCCCATTGTCTGTCCCAGAAACTACGGGAGACTCACAGCTGTCCATGCTGATGCCTACATGAGGCGTTCATCGCATCCAGGCCTGTGAAGACACAAAGTAAAAGAAAATGTATTATTGCTCTGTATTTATGATTATTGTTTGGAGACATTACGTAAAAATACACACAGATAATGACAGTGAGAGAAATAGATGATATGATGATTATTATGCTTATAATGGAAAATAAAAAAGACCAGTATAAAAGCATTAAAAGATTCAACCTAGATGCATGGCACATAGGGTGAAAGACAAAAGTATGAGAAATAATTGGAAAAATGACATGGTGCTCATTACAGTAGATTAGGCACTTAAACACAATACCTGAGACAAGCACTAATAAGCCATCCATGATTCATCTGCCTGCCATATCAAGAAGGTATCATCTTTTATCTTCACCTTCCAAACAACACCCCTAATCTTATATTCTGCAGATCCTACATCCGTTTTTAATTAACTCGCAGTCAGAAAGAGAGAAACAGGCTAACTTAATGGATCAAATAGATTCGTTGAGAGATAATTAGACACTGAAAAACCACCCATCAGTGTGTGGTACATTTACATAACCAACAAAAACATTAAACCTTCATACTATTGCTTTTTAAACTCTGCATACAGTTAGAGTAAAAGTAACTATCAAGAAAAGATGAGACAAACCATACAAGATTTTTTAGTTTACCTAAAATGCGTTAGCTTAGTGGGTACCTCACTACAGCTGTGTATTCAACATCCAATAACCTCCACACTCAAACGCTTCAGCCATCTTTTAGCCTCTGAAATAATAAATGGGAGCTGAGCATTCGGGAGCCTGGCCATGCCCCGAGCATCTGAGAGGCCCAACACAGGCAGCAATTTAGAGCGCAGAAGAGATAAAATGATAGCACCAGATACTGCTGAGCTAATAATTTTATTAAAGGGATGCAGCCAGCATTGATTAAAGGGGGCAATCGGGCTGAAACCAATAACTCCGGCCTGCCCTTTAACCTGCTAGTGCTGAATATTACATGAGCAAAGTTTCCCGGCACCACGCTCGCTGCCATGTTTCAGCTGATTAGCACATTCACTGCACCCACTTGATTTATTTACTTATTTACTTAGAGATGCAAATTTCAGCTGTGATCAGAATAGAGTCTACCCCCACACACCGTCACATATTAAGCTGTGAGGCAGAGGGGAGATTGATAATGTCTGCATGCTTCTTCATGAATGTCTGATGAAGAGCTCTTTCAACACTGCAGCTCATAAGGATTACTCAACCTTATGTTGTAATGGAAAATAAATAAATCATTGTAGACTGATTTTAGCAAAACTACTGAATTTCACACTACTGTTAACCAAAACAATACAAGTAACTATTAAAATAAGGGATTAGGACTTAGGGTTAGGGTATTATGCAGTTGCTGAATCATGAATCATTTTGAATAAACTATTTACTCATGTTTTATTAAGGCTATTAAATGGATAGTTATTATAAAGTGTTACCAAATAGATCAATACATAAGAGGAGGCAGTCAAATTAAACAAACATGCAAGGTTTGTCCTAGCAAGCACAGAGATTTTAAGTGTCTTGTCTAAGCACACTAGTGGCTGACACTTTGTTCGTGTAATCTGTAGCATCGACTCCTCCTCTAGATTCCAGTGCCTGTCCCGACCAGGCCTGACACACTGGGCCCACATGCAAGAAGTCATTAACATTTCTTCTCACACATGAACTGAAAAGTTTCCCTTCTCCTGCACTGCTACCCCTATTCCTGTCCCTATAAAATATACCTACAACAATTAGTGGCAGACAGAATCACATAATGCCTGCAGACTGGAGCTCAGAGCGCCGTGTCCACTGCTTACAGAAAACAGGATTGCCCTTTAAAATCAAGATGGTGTAATTCAATAACCTGCAGCGGTTACTGATGAGCAATGGGATTGTCTGGAGTCGGCAAGTCGCAGATGGGCCCGCTGATATAACACTGTTTGTCTCACTGAGGTCTGCCTGGCTCAGTCACACCTGTTTAGAGCTTTAATAACCTGAAAGAACTGAGCTAGTGCAGGACATAGACAAGGAGATGCTATAGGAAGTAAAGAAAGAACCATTTTACATAAAGCAATCTTGTTGTTCAACCACTAAGGTAATATGTTGCCAAAACCAGCCTGAACAACATGAGAAAACAATAACAACATACTAAGCATAGCTTAAGACAGTAATGACAGTAATATGATTGATTAGTGCTTTGAAACTATGTTATTTTACTGGTGGAGGGTCTGTCACCTGGTTGTCTCCATGGAGATGTTACTGCTTTGCCTGAAATGTTCAACAATATGGCATCAAACTTATCCATTTCCTTGGAAGCAAGCAGGTGAAGTCACCAGGGCAAGTTATGGATCATATGTTCAGAGACACAATCCCTCTTACAACAAGAATTTATGCTTTTTATTGCATTAAGGCAACTGAAATTTAATACATACAAGACACACAAGTTTAATGCCATTCTGTGGAAGATCCCAGCCAAAGCACCAACACCTGGGAGACCAGAAGGTGACTAACCCTCCACTAGAAAACTTACGTAGTGCCCCAAAACTACACACCAGCAGATACAAATCATACTTTAGTGAATGGATACCTGTTAGACATGTTGATTTGTAGGGATAGAGATCAAAATGAAATACAGCACTAATTTGATTACAAGCAAGTCTCATCACTTCCCCAGGGTTTGGTCAGACTTTAGGAGGACCCCTCTCTTTTGAGGATGATCACAGCTCTATCACACCACAAACTAACTAGACACTAGATATGATGTGGATCTTTGCCCCCCCCCCACCACATCGGCAGTCAGAGAATAACACCTGAAAAAAAATGTAATTCTTAATACGCCTAGAGGCCCCTTAACAATACAGGCGGCCTTAGTTTATAGTGTCCCTCAGTGATGTTGCTCATCTGTGTTTGGTCTGGGAGACATCACAGAACCAGGCCAGCCACCGCAGGGTACGGGGTGCTTATTGGAAAATCAATGGTGTGAACGCTAAGCAAGTTACAGGAAGATGTGGGAAGGAAGGGTTCTTATTGATAAAGCAGGAGAAGGCTTTTGATGTTGCACTAGGGACATGCTCATTGATGGGAGAACCATTGTAGTCCTGAGGCGGAGTGAGACCCAGGTTTATCTCAGAGTTTTGTTACAATTAAATAAAGGCAAGCATTTGTTGTTCTCATTAGCATAAGTCAATTATGTATTTAGAGAAAATAAACAATGTCTTATTTGGATAAATAATAGTAATAGTACGGATGTGGTGTGTGGGTAAGTGATTGGTGGTCGGAAAACCGGTGCAGACTGGCAGTCTTGCTTCCCTCCATCTACCCCAGGGCAGCTGTGGCTACAATAATATCTTACCATCAAGCATGGAATGAATGAATAATGCACAAAATTGTAAAAGTGAGGTTTGTAACACTAATGCATTTTTATTATTTATTACTGTTATAAAAAAAAAAGAAACATGGCCATTTAGAGCTTGACATCATTTATATTATCCAGGCTAGAGAAAATAGGTTTTGTTTAATCCTGCTAAAATCTCATCTAAAAGTATTATAACAACAATAGTCACAACACAACAATACCGACAATATGCACATTTAAAACTTCACTGCCAGAATTTTTACATGCCATTTTTATTCCACAAATAAGCATATTTCTGTATTATTTTTTCTATATCGTACATAAAGTATCCAGGACCAAATACAAATGCACAAAAGGTAATCTTAATTTACCCTTAGACAAAATAGTTTACTGAGGGCATATCTCACTCTCTTTATCTCTATGGAGCATTGCAAACGTTGATACGATTCAAGTTTGTAATTGAATCTAAGTAAAAAGAGCAGCATTGTTGATGATTGCATATATCATCTTTACCTATTGTGCTAATGCAGACGTACAGGAGCTACAGTAGTGCTTGAGCAGCAGGAGGCAAAAGTCACCTCAGGTCGATGGCACTCAGCCTGTAAACAGGGCTTCCCGTAAAATCAATGATCTTCAGTAGGAGCTATCAGTCTGCGCAACAGAAATAGCCATGGCTGTGTTGACTCTGAGGCGGAGAGAGAGAGGGAGGGGACTGGCCTGTGTGTTTACAAGTGTGTGAGTAAAAAGGCACAGTCACTACTAAGATGCTATTTCTACCAGATACTGTTAAGTCCAAAATTATTCATATCCTACACAAACTTCAAAGGTATGATAAGGTATACTTTATTGCGTTCGTGTTGGTGGTTTTCAGATCATAGAATGTCACAATGTCATCATCCCAGATGGAGCGGTTTTTCCTAATAACATTGTACTTTGCCATGAAAATCCACAAATGTTGAACCTGATCATTTCCATAGACTAGGCCTAAGAATTCACTGTATTCCAACAAAAAACAGCATTGTTAGCTGCCCCCTGTATTAAATAGTATTGGCCCATAGAATGTTGTGATCTGAAACCCAGCAATAAGGAAATGTGTCCTTTGTATTTGATTTACATCAGTCAATGCCAATGGCGACCTGTCAGGATAAGATATTTTTTATGTTTTTAAATTCACATAAAAACAAACAAACTGTGACCCACATTTTTGAATAAGCAAAAAAGGATCATTTTTTAATCATTCGGGGTTTTTTGTGCAAAGAATTTGCACTTTCTTTTGTGGATAGCTCTTGTTTCATGAGGATAAAATTAATAAAACAAAGTTGCACAAACATAGCAGCAACTGCAGCTTCTTTATATCTGTGCTGCAAAGAGATGTAGGGAAGATCAGATTTCTAAATACCAAATAAAATTGCCCAGGAGGAAAAGAAAAACTGGCAACGTCTAAAACAATCCTGGCTGATTAGAATATGAACACAAATACCCAAAAGACAAAACACTGATTGTTTATGTTGTACAGCGTTCAATTTAGTAACCATTTCGCACAAGCAACAATGGCCAGAGCTAAAATTGATTTGTTTGTACTCACTATCAATTGGCTCTTTTGTTAATAGACTTGAAATAGAACCTTGAAAATGATTTTACCCTTACACAACACCATCTAATTCTGCTAATCCATTTCAGTGTTGCATAACGGAAGAAAAGTGATTTGGATAGGGAAGAAAACATCAGGGCAAAACTGTGTTTTATAAGTACACAGAGTCTGATGAACTGGTGAGATAGGAGCCTCCTCTGGGATTGACTATACTCACTTTCGGAGGGGTGCAATGGAAACAGCATGCTGGTGTAATTAGAAGAAGTTAATTAGCTGTAGGTTAATCACAGGGTTGTGCCTTGTGTTGGCGAGGAACCTGGCGGGGTGGCAAAGCAAAGGCAAGCAGTGAAGACGCAGCAGGACGCTCCCAGTCTCCCGCCAATTAACAGCCAGCATGGGGGGGCTGGCATCATTCCACTCAAACATTCACAGAGAGAACGGGAGATCACAACATTATCTATTTCTATATCTTCTCACAACAGTTTTGACAATGGAGCCTAAATGTCACGCTGCAATTTATATGAGTGATATTATCAGAAAGAGGAGCGCCCAGGCTTCCGCTAAATGCCAGGAGAAAAAAAAAGAACTACAGCCATTTCAATTACAATAAAGGTATTTTCTTATGAACGCAGCTTTGAGGGGACTATTTCATTTACACACAATATACTGCTAAAATATTGATATTGCAATATTGACTAAGGCAATAATCAAAACTACAAGAAAATAAATATACTGTGACATATGATGCAAATTAAATAAAAAAAAAAAAAGCATTAATATGTAAATTCACTATTGTGGCTTGGTATAGTCTCTGCTATATTTATTTATTTTTTATGTTTGTCTAGTAAATTGAAGCATGTACATTTTTGTGTTAAATTTTCTATACGTACTGTGTAAAAAAGTATCTTCAAGTATTGCAATAATACAGCTATCACAATACAAATCAGAGTAAAAGAAAAATATATCTGGTCAAAAAGTTGTGGAGTGAAGAGGTTTCGCTGCTCACTGAAGCCGCTTCTTCTTTACAAATCATAGTTATTGAAATTATCTTTATCTCAGATCATGTTACCTCAATTTATACATGGCAAAATGTGTATGCTTCAAGTTAAACTATTTTGAAATATATGTATTGTGTTTGAGAGTAATAAAATAAAATATATCCCCGAAAATGCTTAAAGGAGATTTTTAAAATGTTTGTTTAAAGAAAGTAGGGTTAAAGGCCAATTCATCTCAAGGCCAAAAGTTCACACAAGACTTAAGAAGATACTGATCTGATTAGTTAGACACACATCCGCCATTTCTGTTCAATTTTAGACCAACAGATATGGGTATTAACTGATTTGCAACAGTCTGACATGGAACTTGACATATTTCCCATCCAGTGTGAACTTTCCCATAGTGTGGAGAAATGCAGAAATGCTGTGAGAACACTTGGTACTTTGTATAAGGGCTGCCCTGGTACTAATCAATCAGAAAACAAGATTCAGACCATCATCTCTTTGGGGGATGTGAAGCGGAGAGATATTCATAGATAAGCAGTGTGAGTGGTAGCATTAGCAGAGCACAGGCAGAAGCAAGGATAAGGCAAACCAACTTCAACTAACGTCTCAAAGCCACAAAAAATGTGTTTAATTATCAAATGTCCACCTTTTTAAAATCTGTGGGAAAAAGTAATACACTTAAGTGAGTCCATTTAACTGGATTTGTAACTAGATAAGATGGAGAAGATCACAAACTGTTTAAGAATTCAAATCAAACTATAAGGTATTCTACAGGCATACATCAAACTTGAAAAACATGCTATAGAAAATATATACACAGGCAGACTTTCAAACAGCAGTCACGTCAAGGCCAACCACATATGCACTTGTTAAAATGATCAATACCATTGAAATATTAAACCTTAAAAAGCCACAATATTGATCAGCAGGCCAATGATAAAACAGTTTATTATCACAGCTTTAAGTAAATGTAGCAGAGAGACCGTCAACGGTACAGCTAACACACGCACTTTCAATTTGTTCCCAATAATTCTTCCTGTAAGCCACAGCCCAACCACAACGTGCAAGGACCCATTTTATTTGGATTATTCTGAAAATCAGCATAATGCATAGGTTTATTAAATAGGGAAGAAAGCAAATATCAGGTCAACTTCTGAGCTGTGGTGTGAGATGTCCAATATGACTTAGCTCTGAAAAATTATAGGAAAAATATTGAATGTTACATTTTTCAGACAAGAATCGCAATGAGATTAAATTTACATAAAATTTATGCTAACACTGCGTGAATCATCTAATACATAGGCTAGCCTTAATACCTGAGATGACTGAAATAATAACGCTGAACTAATACTAGGACCATATCTGAACATGGATGTCTGCAATCCCGGGTCTTTCTGTGTTATCTGGAAGACAAATACCTCTATAGTGACCAAGTGTTGCACCTGGTAAAACTTTAGGTTACTCTCATAACCCCGGTTCTCTGAGTATCATGAATGAGATGTCTCACTATGGGACATGACCCCTCACGTAATCACAGAAGCCCTATACCAATACACCAGTCCCAAGTGGCTGGCAGTGTTGCATTCATGATGTTGGCACCAACCTGTAAATGCTACAAATATGGCATTGCCGTCATTCGCTAAATACACCTCTTCTTCTTCTTCTTGCTTCACCCCAGCAGCAAAAAGGGTGGTCTGGTGAGACATCTCACTCATGCTACTCAGAGAACCGGAGTTAGAAGAGTAACCTAAAGTTCCCATGAGGCCCATGAGGTTGCCATGCCCCTGGTAGAAGGGGCCCGAAGGCCAACCGAGAGCTGAAGGCCTGCAGTGGAATAAGCCAATAAAATGGCCTGACAATCCAGTGGGAAAGTCTTAGAAACAGGCTTTCTCTTGTGGCGCTTAACCCAGGACACAAACAGCTGATCCGCCTGTCAAAACGATCTGGTCCATTCAACATAGGCGAGACTCACAGCCAGACAGGGATCAACCTGTGTGAATGCTGCTGCTCAGCAGATGTGTGGGGAGGAGGCTCAAAAGCATCCACATCCACTTGGGTACAGCCACCAACCACCTTTGGAATAAAGGCTGGTCACTCTGAGATTATCAGTGCTGAATCGCACACAAGAAAAAGCAAAAAAGTCTTCAAGTCTGTTTTGCTTCAAGTCAATGTCCCCCAATGGCTCAAAGGGATGGACAGTGACAGCCTGAAGCACAATAGACAGGTCCAGCAAGGTAAAAAAAAAAAAAAAAAAAAAAGGCTTGGACACAAGCAACAGTCTTCTGGCTCCTTTCATGAATGACAAACCAGCAGGTGCTGGCCCACAAACTTGTTATCAAAACCTACAAGGTATGCTGAAAGAGCAAGCAAGTACACTTTGATGATACCTGCAGAAATGACAATATGACATTCAGTGGACAGTTAAAGAAGTACACTCTTTAAGGCACCAATTTTCAAATATGGTCCACTCACAGTCATGGAGTGACATTGTGGATGCAGCCCTGGCACTCGGAATGGTGTTAATCACATCTGGAGGCATACCAGCTGACTTTTCCATACAAGGGATTGCCCCTGGAGAGAAAATCTGCGCCTACATTCAGGACTCGTGGTACATGTGTCGCTCTCAGGGTGTGCAGTCCCACTTGGAGATTTATGTGAGCCACAGTGGACGTGTTTTTTGTCCCCACCAGCACATGGTGCCCCCCGGAGGAACAGGAGAAAATGCTTCAGTGTAAGAGTCACTGCTATAAGCTCTAGGTAATTTATGTGTGTGCAGCAGAGGCGAGGACTCCAAACAGGCATCTGTGGTGACCGCCTTTCTGGTCGACAGTCTCCAGACTCACACCCTCGCTAAGGATACCCTTACCCCTTACCCTCCTTCTCCACCCTCACAATGAGAGTGTGCACCGGTGATGGTGATGTACGGAGTCCAGAGTGCAGACATCTAAAACTGAAAAAATGCATAAAACCTCAAATATTCTGAGAGGCAGATAAACGGGAATATGAAAATATGTTATCTTTTAGGTCGATGGATGTTAACCAATCGCATGGATGGATCAAACAAATCAAGGCCAAGTGTGTGAGCATTAGAAACTTGTATCTCCTGAGATATGAATTCAATGCTCTCAGATCCAGACCAGAAAACCTGGAGTAGAAGCCGCTCCGCTTTATATCCAATGGTACTATCTGTATGGCATTTTTGCCCAGCAGAGAGGATATTTCCTCCACTAGAATCATGGCTGACTGTACCTGAACTTGGAAGGAGACAAGGACATTGGATTTGGGAGGTACAGCAGCAAATTGGAGCCTGTAGCCTATAGTCTTTAACACCCACTTTGAGTTTGTGCATTTCCTCCAGCTCTCTGTCTTTACAGACAGAGGGGAGTGGAGAACTGAAAGCAATCCTTACACACGTCGTGCCAGTCGGTACTGAGCGGTCATTCTTGGCCTGAGCCACAAGTGGGGAGTTTTGGCATTGGCCTGGGTGAACAAAGGAAGTGTCCTTGTCGTCCTCTGAATCCAAACCCTCCAAAGATCCATGATCCTTCTTGAGGAGCGGCTTGTCTTTGATAAGGTGTATAAGGTCTAGCGTCAAGCTCCAGCTCTGAGTCAGCTGGCCCAGGAACTGCTTCGGTTGTGGGCTCACTCAGAACCGGGTCCCTCTCCAAGAGGCTGACTTGGCGGGACAGCCTGCAGCAGTACTGATAAAGAAGGTCCAAGTCCAAGACATGCCGAGCAGACCTGGTGTGTGTCTTTCCTCGAGATCTTGTTCCTGCAAGTGCAGAGCTGGGTGCTATCCGTGTCCAACTCTGTGGTGGTAGAAAGCTTTGCAGCTGTTACCATGGTCACTAACTAAAGTGGTAGCAAGCAAGGCAAAGATAGCTTGGTGTAGCTAGCATTAGAGCAAACAAAAAGCAAAAGTCCGTCCTATATGTTGGCAGGAGGCCGTGTCAATAACAGCTAATGTTCGGCAGCAGAACTGTGAACAGTTAAGCTAGCAGTCAGAGACACAGAAGTTGCGGTAACTTGACTTAGTGAAGTGAGAAGAGGTGTTAATAGGCAACATCATGTCCATGGCATATGTAGGGGTGTCCCAATGTCACAATATCACCACTGCCAGTCACTCAGGGCTGGTGTATTGGTATAGAGCTTGGAGAGAGTGTATTCTATAGTGAGACATCAAATCAAATGCTATGAAAGAGAAAACAGGTTTACTAGCACCTGGAAGTGGACAAATATCCACCTCCAAAACTGTTCTTAAAGAGATACACATGCAGAAAAACAGAAAAACGCATCATAAGAAACAACCAACCCATATGTTATTGTCAGGGCAGAGATAGTAGCAGTAGAAATGGTGTAGCGGCCTGCTCAGCGACAGTGGTATGCAGGAGAGGAGCATTAGGGCCTGATGTAGTGGCAGTGGCACACGGCTCCGGGTTAAGCCCAGTGTTGGGTTAAACGTCTGAACCTGAGTAGGGTGATAAGATCCCCTTTAGAAGCTATGTGAAGGTCAAATGACTGCGAAACCCGAGTGATGTGGGTGAAAGCTGTCTGGGCCCACAGCAGCCAGGAAGCTAATAGGAACTTTGTCTTTTTAAATTGAAAATAAGTAGGGTACAAATATAACCCCATTTCAGCATATACAAAGATATGTATATATGATTGACCTCTGGGGTTTTCAAAAAAAATGATACTTGAACCATAAACAATACTAAAATGAGCTGCAAAACTAAATACTAATTTCAGCATGTATTGACATTGAGAAGAAAAAAACTTTCCAGAATATTTTTTTAAAATGTTCTTGATATTATAAAAGAACTAAGACCACATGATATTATTCAAGACATCACAATTATTTTGGAAAATTACATTAAACTGTATTAAACAAACTGTCTTTAATTGTCATTGTGCTATCTACATTGGGTCTTTTTCTTAGTATTGAAATAGAGCTTGAAATTTTTGCATCATGACAACACTATGAACTACCAACTGAACAAGGATTATAGGCAGTCCTGCTGAAACCATTCTAAAATCTCAGCAGAAAAGCACTCAAAAGTCACTACACACTGGCTCGCTAATGCTAGTGTAGGATATCCTGGATAAATAATTAGAGGGTTCCTTTGAACACTACACATTCACTCACCACTTCACATTTGCTAAAGTCATTAATAACAAAGAATTAGAAAGAAAAAGTGGAAATTCTTTGGGAACATAAATACTTTTCATGAGCCCTTTAAGTTTTGGCAGTGTTCAAAAAGCATGACATTTTCTCTCTCTCTTCTTATTCCAACCCCCATTATAAAACCTGACCGAGTTATAAATTAGATCTTACTTTACACATTAGTTATTTAAATAGCTCTTAATGTATAGGCAGCTACAACTATGATTGAGTGGAAATTGCATACAAAAAAACGAATCATTTACAGATGATTCAGTCAGTTAAGGAAAGTTAGCCTCCAGTATACAAGAGTAAAGTCCTAGGTAAACCCAGGTAGGTGCAGTGCATTCTTGCTGACTAAAGCTGTGATGGGTAACTGTCAACAGAGGAAACTGAAAAAACAAAAAGAAAACTTGTTAAACATATAACAAGTCGGCCTGGAGGGCACTGCTGAAAGATAGCTCAGCACTGGAGTGTACAGGAATTTCAAAAGGCTTTTGGGGCTCTGTAACACTGACAGAGTGTTCTGAGACCCCTGCTGTTGGAGAACATCCAGAAATAAGGAGATAGATGTTGACTAAAAGATTACTGCACTTTCTCTGACAGGTAATCATGACTGTCTTAAAAACATCTGCACTTGTTGCATATACTTTTATCTGAGGGCACAACCAAACGAAGGACCACATGAAAAATAAAAGCTATGTACATCATGTCCCATGTTTACTTAATGTTAAAACATAAATAAACCATATACTGATGAGCTTATAAGAAGCTAGAAAGATCTGGCTTGGTTATGTTAGCTGTGTTGCATTCTTGAGCAGCTACAGCGGACAGAAGCTAGTCCAGTTGTCTGCACACACTGTAGACATTGTTCATCCTGTAATGAAATAGCCACAACAGTCTTCTCTCATCCTTGCATACTGTAGCACCTGGTAGTTATAAATCAACCGTACTGAGCTACAGCAGAGGAGTGAGGCATTAAAGATGACATGGGCTGTCAGAGTTCAGATCATACCGACATCTAGAGGAACCAGCCACAAAAAGGCCTGACATCAGCGAACAACATTACCATCTGACTCATATTTTAGCCTCACAAACCCAAATGACATGACTGCCACATCTGCTCTGAGACAGGAGAGGCCAGAACACTGATTTGTGAACATCATATCAACTTCCCTAGACAAATAAGCCTATTACATACTATTTAGCAAAAACACATATGCTGTATTGAAAGAACATATGGTGAACTTTTTGGCAGATAAGTCAAGGATTTTAATTTCTAAAAAAGCCTGTGTCTTTTGGAGAACATACATGCTGTATTATGCAGCATGTGATTGCAGGCACTGCTAACATGAGGTTAATATGTGTAAACATAACGTTTTACAGCAGGCTTCAGTCCTCACCTAGAATGTTGCAGACATGAAAAATTCATTGAAGGCCAATACTAACAAGGAACAAAAAAATAACAACAAGAAAATCAGTATACAGACGAAAATGTTGCAAATGCAGAGCTGGAGGGAGAGGACACAGAACACTGATAAAAAGCAGTCAAAGAAGCCTTAACATTTCAAGAACTATACGGTGAGCTTTTACACAGGACCTATTACATCAGAAAATAGGATTTTCCATTGACCACTGAAATGAATCATTGGCATTTTACTGTCTGTGACATGCAGGTGCCAAAGAATAAAGCTCAATGTGCATGGGACTAAATATAGCGCAATATTGTGAATGAATTATCACTATGGAGCAGTGAGTTTTCACTTAGACTGCTATGTGAATGCAGAATCATTACACGTGCCAAGTGGGACTGAAGCCATAAGGCTGCAAGCATAGGCCTAATAAAAACACACACACTCTGCAGCAAAACATACAAACTGAAGTCATCCATGTTTGTGCAGTGTTCAGAACATGCACACAGGAAAACAAGCTTTCAGAGAGGTGAGAAGCACAGAGGGCCTAACTGACTCACCCTCAAAGTTCAAGTTGAGTGCCACTACAAATTACAAGATGACAGCTTAAATGATCCCTAGTGTGCGTTTCCTACAATGCGCGCACATGTTAGGGTTTGCCTTTACACAGCTGTTCAGCATGAGCTATTTACATGCCAACTATTTACATATAGCCAATATATATGTAGAAATATTCTATATTATGTTATCTTGACCAGCACAAACCTGAGAAACTAACCTTGACAGATGCGTTCATATTTTAACAGCACGAGGGCCGGTGTAAAATGAGAAGGTTACTAATTAGTACATAGCCAGTAATTGGGAAGATGTAATCTGAGTGGACTCCCAGATGCCAGGTGCACCTACAGGAGGTGGGGCAGTGGTTTGCCCTTTGACTGTCTACAAGGCAGTGAGCGTCTGTGCCCATGTGAGCTGGAGTGGATTAAATGAAAGGAGAAAATAACCCCTTCTTAAGCATAGGCCCCCAATGAGTAGACTTTTGGCGTGGCACGCGTCTATTATGCACCTTAAACCACAGGAGCTGGACAGGCTGCCACTATAAATCTGACACGCCCAATCTGGATCAACACGAATAATTATTAACACATTCTAGCTATAACATCTATACAGTCATAAAGCTTCATTCTTATCTATTGTGCAGATCAACATTTTCTCATGGTTAGCTCTGTTTGATCAATGTGCTTCAAGCCCAGTCGACCGATAACATGCCACTCCCAATCAATGCAGTTGGTCTCTGGTGTTAATTGGGACCGAAAAAGATTATGCGAGTTCTACATCAGAAAAGACTTTAAATACAGACTAAAATTGTTATTTTTTCAGTTGTTTGTCCCAAAGTTGTGAGGCCTGACATACAGCCATTTGGAGAACATCTGTTTGCCCTGCTCATGAGTGTATGATTAGCAACTATTAGAGAAGCTGGCAGTTTTGTGGGTGGGGCCATATACATTCCCCTCTTCACCAGGTATGTATGGAACACTCCTTAAGTCTGGTCTTAGTCTGACGCTTAAACTTTTATCTCCTATTGCCAAAAATATGTGTAATAAAGAACAGGCAATGGGTTTGTTCCTACAGCTGTATAAGTGACTACAAAGCACGGTGGGCACAGGAAAAAGCTGCCTCAAAATATTCTTTTGGTCAGCTATCTGGAAATAGGAAATGTCAGAACAGGAAATAGTCTGCACCCTGTCACACAGTCACATAGACTGTAAAATCCAAAATGAGTTACAATGGTTTCTCAAAGTCTCAACTAAATCATACAACTGTCTTAATCAAATGGAATATTTATTCATACCAGTGATATGACTACAAGTCATCTTTGGACTGTTAGCAATGAAAACATTCTACTAAAGATGCAGGCCTTTCCAATAATCTATGGAATTTGGTGAAGATAAATGTGTACTTTTTGCTGACACAGTAAACACTGGTAGGTCAAAGGAAGCTACTCGGTCAGAGCAAAAGCAGCATGGCCCCTAGGACCCTGGCCTACCCCCAGCCTTTAAATTACCTCCAGTGACACCAAAGACAGAGCTGCACAGGCACATGTTAGCCCTGTGCTCAGGCCAGGGCTGAGTGGGTCAGGACCTCACCATTAGGGAACAGGTCAAAGCCACATATCTCTTCAGCTAAGGTGAGGGTCACTGTGATGCTCTGTCCGGCCAGGGTCAAGCAGAGGTCTCCGGCCACTGAGGTTCATGGCAATACAATAAAGTAATCAATTCAGCCGCTGGACTCTGGTCAATAATATACTCTGAGGTTGCACAGGGTCACCACCTGTTTCTGGGTCTCTCCTTGGACTGTCCTCCATTGCTGAGGTTTTCACTATGAGACACATGTCATAGCAAACATCTATTATATGCCTACAAAAGAGGAATAAGTAAGTAAAGTCAACCAGCACCTCTTTGTTCAGATGTACAACCGAGACATTAATGTAGCACAAATAGTAGTATATTACACATTTCTTAGTATAGACTTTATGCAGAATGGAAATGATCAGATATCAACAGTGTACAATTCTGCAATACAAAAATAACACATTTTCTTTTTGCCATATGTTGCCAGCCCTCGCTGTCTTTCCTCTCACACATGAATGAAGGCAGACAGCATCTTTGGCGGCTGCCAGGATGAGGCAGCAGTTAATTCTTGGCTGCCCTCCCTCTCTGCTTAAAGGCAGGTATAAAGTTTCCAACAGCTCCAGCTGGCTGCATACAATGAAGATCTCAGTGCACGGGCAAAAATCCAAGCAGGTGAACAAGCCTCTCTTCCTTTCCCTTATAGGCCTTATCAGCTCTAACAGCAGTGCCACTAACAGCCCTACACCTCAGACCAGGAGCTGCACATCCCACTCAAATTCCAGCCCAGGCCACACCATTTCTTAGAACCGTGTTTGTCACTGCACCTTTTTCTTACTACAAAATATATTATAACCCTGCAGGTCTAAGGCAAGACCCAAATAAACATCTGCTAAATTTATTCAAAACATGTAAAAAGCTGGATTATAACTTGTTGTTCCTCCATCACCATGCTGACTTTGTGCTCTCTTAGGCCAACAATATGACAGGCTATCAAGTGGCATAATCAGCATGCTATTTGCATACATCAGCTTTATCTTATTGATTGCCCCTCCTTCATTAAAGTCAGGCTTTATAATTAATGGCCAGCCCCCTAGTGCCACACCTTAGGGACAACTCATTCTGCTGCATACCAAGGGGACTTGAGCAGAGCGACAAGTGTGCTTGTCACAGTGGGCACAGTGCCAGGATGAGTCCTGTTACTCCCTCCCCGCCTACCGTGCCTGTCCTTGGTCCCAGCCAGCTACTCTAACAAGGAGAGCCCTTCCCGAGCCGCGTTAACTAAAAGGACAATTATCTTGAGAACAATGATGCTTTTCACAGGGGCTGTGTTGTCATTAATGCAGTGGATCTGGTTACAGCAGCCAGCCTAAGCTAATTAAGGAATGCTTTCTGTGTACTCTCTCTGCTTCCTAATTAAGTCGGATTCATTTCAAAATGGGACAAACACTTTTTTGAGAATGGGAAGGCTGCTGATTTTACCTTTTGTATTTGAATCAGTCCATCTGGTACATTTCTTTGTATGGACAAAACAATACATCAATTTCAGCTGAAGAGTTTGCAGAAATCCTAAAGTGTCTCGTGTGAATATGCCTCTTTTAGCAATAGCTCATCACACATTTAACAAACTGGTTTGGGTGCACAGTATTTGAGCAGCAGATTCCCACAAAGACAGATTATGTTGTTTTTTCAGCAGCCTGTCAACCCATTTACAAAGAGGACAGTTCTTTGCTGTCTAAATTCTGACTGACAACTTGGAAAATGAATGTGAGAAAGATACATATTTGTGTATGTGCAGTCAGGGACGGTAAAATACTGCAACTTTCTCCAGTTCTCCAGTTGACTCCTGAGGCATTGACAGTGCAGACATTAACATGGTGCATTATCCCATATGCTCAGTACTTACTTTTGTCTGCGCACAGCTTACAGGAATTTCACTAAGCTAGCATATACCAGTCAGTACAATGTAACGCCAGGGTTATGTATGACTTTGTGGTATTTTAGGGGTGTGTGGCAGTTCCAGCAGCCAAGAGCAAATGTGTAAACACAGAGACACATGAGTGCAGGGATCTGGTTTGGCAAGAATATATGTCTTTACTTGCACAGCATTGTAAGGGAAGTTACAGCTGTTGATTGTGATTTAAATGTAAACAAAAGAAGAGTTCAGGGAGAGGGCGAGTATGTGAGTTTTAGGCAGATCCACCCCCAAACTTCCACACCCAACGACACACTCATAATGAAGGATTTGTTCATTTATGTCATCAATGGGTACACAGAGGTGATACCTGGAAATTGAATGAATACAAAAGATGAGGTTAAACAGTACAACTATAACAATGAAAGGCTAGCATTGTCAAAGACAGGACTCCAGCCGCTCTGGTGCCTATGGACTGATCATGACCGCATTGTGACCACTATCAACAACTGCATTGCATCTTCCATTTGCCCAGCTTTTACCCTATCAACAAGAAAAATGTAGTGTTTTAAGTAATCCTTGTTTGTTCTAGCCATAATTGATTGGGTAATCCTGGTTTAACATGCACTAAAGCCAGTTCTTAAGAATCTATTAGAAGGGCTAGCAGCTTAAAGAGGCAGGATCTATCTAATGCTGACAGCTCGATCAGTGCTGCTGTGCCTAGAGGTTGAAAGCATTTGATGACGTTTTTATATTGACCCACATTTTATGTTTAAGACATTTCTGCCAATATAACATTCACTGAGGTTTATATCACACGCAGTTTCAATGATGCCTTTATGTGCCAAGGTATTGCCATGTGTTATCCTGTAAACTGCTTCAGCAAATCTTTTGGATTTGTTCCATCAACCTGGTGACACACTTCTGGTGGCCAGTACTACATGGAGGCACCACCTAATGCACCTCTAAAGACACCATGCCAAAAGTCACTGTCAACTCAAAGCAACACAAGCCACGTGACAGAGTCAGCACTGTGACAATACTGTCAGAATCCATAAACATCTCCGAAGTCAGCACAGGAGGCAGTGCACTGAGCAGACAGCAGGAGCGGAGGAGGAACTGCCCCAGAGCTGGGCCACTGAAATGTGTGTAAAGTAGCAGGGCTTTGTCCTATAACTACTGATGCAGAGGGGAATCGGCCCCCACAAATATACAGTACAAAAAGGAGAATAATCCCCAGAGTAGACCTCTACCCTAATGGGGCCCACTATTGTAATTAGAAGGCAGAGGTTTCAGATCAGGCACTTACACAGCCGGCTCACAGTGTCCAGAAAACAAAAAGCTCTGTCATTATTGTCTGCCTCCTCTGTTACCTGTCAGGCTGCTGTTTTGTCAGGAGTTGCTTGTTTCCTGGATTCTCCCTAATCCATGGCTGGAAGCAGGCCTGGCAGCGCGCCTGCCTGTGCAAGAGGCACATTTCAGCTTGAGGGAGTGAGTGACGACATGGCACACAAAGATAGCAGAAACCTGAGTCCTCAGAGCCACACAAGCACATGAATGCATTTTTTTACAAGAGAAGGGAGGAAAAGAAGGAGGGGGAGTGTTCAGTTTGCTCCAGACAAAAGAGCCATTGTGCAGTGAAACTTTATATACATATTAGAAACTTGAAACCCATCGCCTCTGCAAGCAGGATTCTTGTAACTGTGAACAAGATAACGTTACAGACCATTCTTTCCTTCTGTCCACAAAAAAATGAGAAAAGACTTCAATCCTACTTTTCTGTGCAGCTCTTATTCCTCATGATGGATTCTTGTTTTTGCAGGGTCATCTAATATCAGCGATAAGAGCTGGAGTCTCCAGGCACTTTTGTGGCCCATTAGGTAACGCATTCCCCAGGTGGAGCAGAGCAGGGGCACAGCTTGTCGACAGAGATTTGCACTCAACATTCTCTGAGCTTGTAGTCATGTCAGTCTATAGTCTCTCCTCTGCCTCTGAAGAAATTCTATATCCATTCCTGCACTTGTTCATTCACTCATTGGCATCTGGAATGTATGCTGCATTTTGATTTAGTGTTAAAATATTGTGTATATTACCTACAAAACAAAGGTAACATATAGATGAACATGAAAAGTTTATGTAGATGTGCACTTCACACACAGTAAGGTATTTTTATTGTCACACCTTACAAATACCTATCATTTTTGTGTTTTGTACCTCTCATTTCTGAGAGGATCTTATGTACTAAAAGTTCAACAAGAATAGCCTTCAGTAAAGCCCTCTGTCCACAAGCCTGAGAACAAACTTGCCTGCATGGTGACATCATTAACATCAGACATGTAATTAACATATCGCAACCTTGAATTTGAGGAGAAGGTTGGACACTCGAGCTCATAATAACAACCCCGACAACTTGTAATTATTTTCCACCAGGGACAAACAAAGTACAAACCACATGTCTAAAAATGATGCTCACAGCAACATTCAAATGGAACTGCTCTTGACAAGAATGCAGGGTTGCGTGAGGCAGTAGTATATATATTGATCATGTTGGATATAATGGATAAGAGCCTTTTTAGTGATCACTGAACTAATTCCCATGTGTATGTTTTGGAAGCTTTTTGCATGACATTTTGCATACGTTAAGTCTAGGCAAATGAAGTAACTGACGTCAATGTGAGGCCACACTGCTTTGTTTATTCTGATGAAGAAGATCATATTAAAAGCATGATCTATGCAGACTTTTTATACCCAGTCAACAATGCCCCTGCTCCTTCTTTCTCTCACTGAGCTGCGACAGGCCTAACTGTTTAGACCTATCTGTGCTGTAGTCTCAGGCCTGGTTTGGTGTGGTCAAGTCCAACAGAGAAGGCCTTGAGAGCAAAGACGGCTCTAAGTTTGTTTTAATAGCCGCATTATTTCTAGCACCCGCGCAGACTCCAGCTCTGAGCTATTGGCTGTTTGAAGTCGGTAACAGCTGTAGTGTTCCAGCCTTTATTTAGAGGTCAGCACAGTGCCTTCACTTAAAAGGAGAGTGGGACTAAAAGAAGAGGAAAGAAGGCAGTGGGAGGAGAAGAAAGAACAGAGGTGAAAGTAGGAGTTAAAAAAAGAAAGAGTTACTAGCATGGCCAGGGATTAGCAGAGGGAGAGGTTAAAAGTTTGTGGAGTTGCATCTGGCCTCCTGCCTGCTCTGTTGTTTATTGCCGCGGGCCTGAAGATCTGGTGCCAACATTAACCGCACCTGAGTAACACACATACACACACACATGCACACACATATACACAGGAGGACACAGTGTGCACTATGCTGCAGCTTTGGCAGGAGGATTCACTGAGCCAGACTTCTCCACTGTGTGAACAACTCTGTGTACTTTTGCCTAGTCATGACTTCTCATTTTCACTCTTATTATTTGTCTGATCTCCATTCTCTGTGCTAAAACATGCTCCACTGGCCACACAACTTTGACTTCCAAATGTTCACCGTTCCTTTAGTGAGGGAAGCAGAACAGCTCTTTTGCTCCATATGGGTGTCCGGGAGTCATTAACGAGTGATATACTGTTGTACAGAAGAGACAAGTGAAATACACAGGGTCATTGTGGGCAAAAATCACACAAAGAAGAATGCTGGGATGCCACCCACGACAGGCTCAGAAACAAGCGTTTCTCTGTAAGACAGCTCTTTCACAGGAATTCCCCTCATAATGTGCCATCTTACACCAAGCAACAATGCACAAGCGTGCACAAGCTAGCACACAGCAAGCTAGTACTGGGACAGAGAGGCTGAGGAGGAAGTTTGGGAGAGGAAGACACTGGTGGTGGATTATGGTTCTGCAGCTCCTCACTCTTCTGCACTATTTATTTTGGAGCACTGAAACAGACTGTGTTCACATGCACATCAACAGTGATGGAGTCCAGGCTTCTGGTTAAGACGCTCGGTAGAGCTTCACAGATCAGCCTCCCTACTCCAAAGGAACTTCTTCCTGCTACAACAGTATCTGAGTTCATGTTGGCCTGACACTGGCCACTCCTTTGCTTGTGGAAGTAATACCAGATTACAGAGCAACTGTTGTTAAATGTTGATATAATGTGTTTTTCTTGCTCTTTTTCCTCCCGCTGTGTTTGGACAGCTGGTCCTGCACAGTGAGAAATCGGATTGCAAAGCTCTCATATGGCTTACTTAGCTCAGAATTAATGTCTCATCTCAGTTTGAAATACATCAAATACAAGTGGAGTGTGAAAGGAAACCTGCTCCTGAGCTAGAAATGTGCAGTTATGCGAGTTGGTCTCTGGACTTTGCTTTTACATGGTATATCATTGGGTTGGGTTACTACTGCTAATGCTGCAAGGGTTAACTTCTGCTGCAGTGACTCAGGTATATGGGACATGTCCTGACAGGAGGCTTACAACTCTAAAACAGAGAGCAGGGGTTTTTAAAAAGCCATCTTTCACCAACGGTCCAGTACAACAGTGCAACAAAATAGGAAAGATATACACTTAAAAAGGGAGCTTCAATTTCTTTGTCCATGCTTTTTAAGGGAACAAAGTCTCATGATGATTAAAAATACAAAAAGAACAAGTGTTAATGATCCGTCCATCAAATGTTGAAGTTTTCTTTAATCTTTGCCTGGTCTATCCCTACATGTGTTTGTGTGTATATACATGTAACAGGCAGTATGCTGGAAGCTCTCCCAGGCCCCAGATGCACTCTGTCAACAGTGAGATTCCACAGAGGAAGCAGGGCTTTACCGACACAGAGCCAGGACCTGCAAAGACCAGGAGCCTGCTGCCTGCTGTCTGCTGCCTGTTGTGCTGTGTGCGCCTCTGCTTCTCCTCCTGTCTGGGGCTTATACAGGCTAGGCTTCATGGGGCAGGGGGATCTGAGCTGCACTTTCTCTGCAGCCTGAGCCCCTTCTCTGCCTGCCACTATTCAGAGGTAAATAGCTATTGGCTGCTCAATAAGTGGCTTCAGTGCGTTGCAGTAAGGGGCCTTTTTCCCTACACTCTCAAAGGCTTGACAAGCATGTATTGACAGAGCAGTTACACACTAACCCATTGGGGGAAATCCTCCACATTGTGCCCCAGACAGCTGATAAATGAAACTCATACAGCACCTGTAAGCATGATCTGTGTTGGACAGGACACAGTGCACTGTGCATGCTCTCCATTCAATACTACACTAATGTAAAGGAGAAAATAAACATAAGTTTACTAACATACTTTGTCCAGAGAAACTGATATTGTTTCACAGCTGTAATTGTGTCCTTTAACTATTTAGAGAATAGCTCAAATGTATTAGCCTCAGTTGTCTCAGGTGGCTGTCAAATATAGAATGAAAATGAATGACGAGACCAAGGTTGGACATGCACGAGGTGATCTCAAAGAAAGGGCTCAAGGTTCTGGAAAGTACTTTTACAAACATAAATCAATGTTAAGAAATACCAAAGCAAGACTCAAACCACAGTTTCAGTGAAAAGAAACAGACTCAGTCCTTGGCATTGTTCATTCTAAAAAAAGAGATATTTCTCATAAAAAATAGCGTTTCTTTCCGTATAATGCCAAATGCATTTGCAAAGCCTGTGCTTACCACCATGAGCAGCTGAAGCCCCCACAGGAGGACACTGCTGTCCTCACTGCACTGCTCTCTTCTCTGCTGCTGATAAATAGCTAGGGGTGCAGCACTGGCTTTCACTTTGTGATATGATGTCAGTAACCTTCATTGATCTGCAGGCAGACAGCCTGGTCTTATCACTGCCTCTCCCTTGTGATATACTGTGATCCAGGGCCCTGACTGCTTTTTAATACACTGCACTTTAGGTAACGGTGTCGCAGGCTAACCACCCTGTCTACTAACACCTGAGGCTGTATTTTACAGCAGAACTGCGATGGCCACACAGATTACACACAGCCAACTCTAGGAGAAGCTGCCAGCACGGTGATAAAAGGCTGCAGCAGGACACTCAGCCATGACGTAGGACCAGTACTTTTGGACATGAAAATGCTGGCTTAGGCATATTGGCATTACTACCATAGATGTAGTTCTATCCACAAAGCAGCCCCAAAGCTACATGTTTGAGACTAATAATGAAGCACTGTGTCAGAGCTAAGACCTGATGTTGACAGAGGGGGGTGACGGCTGAAGTGAACTGCTGCTGACAGACACTTCCTACATCTACACTCAGGTGACCTGAACACTAACACCAGCCAACTGACCACCTATGTGCCAAGTATACTACTGCTATATGGTGGAGAGAGGGACTTCAAAGACTGCCTACACATGCAGATTATACACAATAAAAGGAGGACTACTGGATATGTTCAAATATAGTTGTGTGTGCCTAACTTCCATGGTAAATGAGGCATGCTCCCCTTAACCACCACCTCCGTGTACATGGTTAGAGAAGCTGCAGATAAAGGAGGGTGGACGACTAGCGAGAGAATTATCCCAACTATTGATTTTAGCTGTTGGGTATTACAGAAGGAAACAGCGGGTTTATCAGGCCAGGATCCCACTGCACTTTCACTAACTAAACGAGTATTTTCTGGGCTTATCAGGCAAAAAGCCTATTACTGATGGTCTCAGCCTCCCCCACAACTAGACAAAGAGGAACCTTGGCCATCATTATGGTTATATATTGTATCTTTTGGGGCCCTATAACACTGACAGAGCAAAAGCGATCTCCACATACACAATATATAATGCTGTTGCACATTTGCCTGTGTTATTATTTTTACAGTGTGTGCTAATGGACCTGTGACCTCTTGAACTGTCTGCTCTCCATTTTCCTTCTGAGCTGCGTGTCTCTCTCTGGGTCAATGTCATCTGCTCCACAGCGGTATATTGGGTCTATAATAAGAGATAATGGGAAGTGCTATAATCCCTGAGAGGAGCCTAATAACAGACTTAATCACAAGAAAAAATAGGTTTTAATTACTAACTCAAAGATCCAGACACCTATCCTAGATTTCACTATTTCTATTCAAAATATAGAAAGGCCAGACAGAGACAGTATTAGTGCTTTAAGATAAAAGCAAGTTAGTTTTGAATATACACCCATTTCCAAATGTTAATAATGAAGACGAGAAAAGAAAATTTCCCCCAGCAATTACTGTGGCAATCTATATCCAAATCAATGTGCAATCCCAGGTATTGTCCTAATACATATACGATATAGACAACACAAATGTGCATGATTTTATCGTATCTAAGATGAGAATATTATTGAAGAAATAAAAGCCTTTGTAATGAAAGACATATTTCTTCACTATGGAAGTGGGTGATCAAACATGCAAAGAAAGAAACGCATCTATATCAACAAAGATGAACAGGAACAAAATAATGAACACATGTATTATAAGGTTTTGTGCAGACATTTACTAAATGTTTTACTACATCTTTATCTATTCAGGGGTAATCTACTATAGCCATAACAGGGGCCACCACAGAATGACAGACCCACAACTTGGCACCCACAAAGGGGCAGTGCTCTTCTGCCCAGCGGCCAGCCTCCATGTCTCCAAGTCAGCCCTGTAATTTGCTTGGGGCGGAGATAAATCTTATCTCAGAGACCTGATTAAGTTTTTAATTTACACTCCAATCAATAGCCCAGGTCTATTGGCAATGTGTCTAAAACTCTATTTACTAAAGGATTCCCTGCTATCAATTGATCAAGGAGCCAGCAGCCATAAATTATGGGAACACGTGTGTAAGAGGAAGAGAGAAGATGGCATAGAATAGTGTTAAAGTAGGAAAGGAAAAACGCTTCATCTGTGACCAGCTAACACAATATATTTATGTCTGTGAATGACCCGCTAGCAAATTCTTTGACACGTCATGTTACAGACAAACTGTTGACAGAATATCTGTAAAGCACATACACCTAAGCACAATGCTCAGTTATCTTACTACTGCAGGCTTTGCTAGTATTCACACGTCTTAATCCGGAGCACATGCTAAAAGTTGTATTGAGTAAGCCCACCCACTTCCGGTGCTTTCTGCATAAGTGCCATTATCTGTTTACAGTGTCCATTTTCCCTAAGGAACACTTAAAGAAGAAATATGCTCGGGCTCTGAGTTACCCACACTTAAGATCTGACATGCAGTTTCTCCATGACAAATCTCACTAGGGCACAAGTTTGAAAACAGAAGAGTCTACACTGAGTGGTCGTCTCTAAACTTTTAATAAAATAGTTTTGTTAGACTATAAGTATATATTGTATGCACTGTATAGTAGATAGGGCAGTGTTAGGTGCATGACTTAAGTGTGGTCATGGTGGTTATGCTCTGGCCCTGTTGACTGGCTGATTCCTCAACATGAGATCATTTCAGACAGCTGACCTTAATATTACTGTGTTCACCACGAACACATCCAGTGGAGCTTCTCCTGCTCTCTTGTCTGGCTGCAAGCAAATGGTTAAACTGCCTTTTAATTCCTCCAGTCTCATTAACAGGAATTAGAGGAATTAACACAAGTAAACAAGTCCGCTTCCTCCTTCCTCATCACTTCCAGGGAGACAGAAATAAACGGGAGGGGGGGGCGGGAGGGGGGCAGTGCAATGCTCAGGGACTGTCTCAGAAACATAGTTCTATTACGGCTTTTCCAAACTGTTTGACCAAGTAATTTATGTCAAAACATCCACCCAAAGATAGATTTGTGGAATATTTTTTTCACTACATGCCAGTAAAGGTTAGAACACAAATGTTTGGGGAGTATGTATGTGCTACTTTGTCATTAGTGGAGAGGCTGTCTGGTAAAATCAAGCATAAACATGTGTCAGAATTACACGTAATTATAGTTTTAAACACTTCCGCAGAGAGTATGAATCACTTGTGCAGCTGGCTGGCGTGGCAGAGAACAGCACCCTGCTATCCTGCTCCTCTCTACCTTCATAACTGCACTGGGGGAGGGCTCTGTCTTACAGTAGACACCAGAGCTGTGCTTTGACAGACGCCGGTGTGCTTGTCCCCTGTAGGATAATCTAAAGAGCCACCCAAAGATAGGTGTAATCAGGCCTATCCCCATGTTTCTCTGCTCCCTCTGCTCGCTGGCTAATGTCTCCGCCTGATTCGATTGAGGCAATTAGGCAGTAATCTATAGAGCTGGGGAGTGATGGAAACATTCCCACTGTCCTCCTCATGTTTCTCCGAGCTGCTATAATTAGCTAACTTTGTTTCTCATTAAACATCAGAGCAGTATTTACATACCCAGATCCAATTTGGCTCCGCACAGCCCATTCCTTTTAAACTGCCTTGAAACCCTGAAACATGTCTATAAACAAGAGAACAGGCAGCAGCTAATCTCCACTTATTTCACTCAGGCAGATCACACAGTCTCTACAATGTAAAGAAGTGTACATAGCAGATAGTGGGGCAAATTTACAGCAGCATGTTGTTACAAATGAATCCTGTTATGGTAAAAGTTTGAAAAAGACTGGCTGTCCCTCCACCACAGACTTCAATGAGCCATCATGGGAACGGACCCACTTATTCCCATACGGCCAATATTCTGCTCAAATGTTTTTACCAGAAAAAGAACTCAGCACAAAGTTCAAAGCAAAAACTGCTTCTTCAACTTATTAGCTACATATTCTGTTAAAACACTGAATCCCATTATTAAACTAAGACCAATATTTAAATACTAGATTTGTTCTCACAGAACAATTTGTGATTGTTTATTTTAAATAGATTCTGACCCCGTGGTAATTTATGTTAAAACATTGGTTGAGAAATTGTACATAAAATCACAGAGATTATTCATACCGATTAAGTACAAATCATTCAAACTATGCCTGTGTTCAGATTTCAAAACGTATTTACTATATTCTAAATATATTTTGACAATAATTGTACTAGTCCATTGCCTGTGTAGTATTAATGAGCTCACATTTATAACATAAACCAGACTAAACATAGTTAATATACATTAATAAGTAAATACCTTTTGAAACAAGATAGACCATTTATATATTTGAAATAGTGTCTAAAGAACAGAGTGCTGAAACTCAATACCTCAAATTCAGTGTAGTTTC
Organism: Periophthalmus modestus; assembly: GCA_019594935.1. Taxonomy (NCBI): domain Eukaryota; kingdom Metazoa; phylum Chordata; class Actinopteri; order Gobiiformes; family Gobiidae; genus Periophthalmus; species Periophthalmus modestus. Next base: position 30,092,490 of record JAIEZT010001214.1, read on the forward strand.
CATCACAAGTTGTGAGAAAATGTTCTGTGTTTTATTGTGCGAAAATGCCCACTGACTAGTATTGGAATGTATAAGTAAACAGTGGGAGCTGTGCAGGGGTGTCCAGATGGGCTTCCTGGGAAAGGGCTATCATACACACACACGCGCACACACACGCACACACATACATGCGTACGCACACACACACATGCGCACACACATGCGCACACACACACATGCGCGCACACACACATACGCACACACACATACATGCGCACACACACACACGCGCGCACACACACACACGCGCGCGCGCACACACACACACACATGCGCACACACACACACATGCGCACACACACATGCGCGCACGCACACACACTCTCGCCTCAGCGTCCCTCTGGCCCTGTGTTCTGGACTGTGAAGCGCACCGTCCGAGCAGCACAGGGTTAACTGCACTGGCCAGTCCCAGGCATCAAGTGAAACAATGAAATAATGGCAGCGAGTGAGCGCTCAAAGGCAGGGGGCAGGGTGGGAGGCTGTGGGAGGCCGGGGGCTCGCCATAGGCTGGTGCAGATGTTGCTGGGCTTCAGTGGGTCACACAATCACACGTATTAGCATTCCTGATGGAGGGAGCCCGGATTACCGAGCTGAATGCCTTTCTCAACTCTGTCAGGTCTGGAGTAGCAGAGGGCCAGAAATCCCAGAAATGTGGCTGTGGTTAAGAAAGAGAGAAAATGCTGCTACTGTCAGTGTAGAAAGAAACTATAGCACAATGTTTAGTCGGGGAGGAGGAGGGAAGCATGGAAGTACGATTGACAGACAAATTGTGCCAAATTGACTAAACAACTAATAAAAGAGACACAAACAGACAATAACGCAAAATCAAGCATGTAGTAATTTAGTAGCTTTGGAAGGCTGGTCCTGGGAGTGTATGTGAAAATGTGTTTTTGTGCTTGAATGAGCCAATGGGCATAGACAAATGCTCGCTTTCCCCCTTTGTATGAACGGATGAGCGAGAGAGAGAGCGAGAAAGAAAGAGAGAGAGAGAGAGAGCGAGAGAGAGAGAGAGAGAGAGAAAGAGAGAGAGAGTTGGGACAAAAGCTTTGCTGAGTTTGGGTGTGCTGTCCCAGAGCAGAGGTCCAGGGAGGCCTCATATTTCTAGCTGCTGTCAGACCAGGCTAAGAGACAGCAAGGGACAGCTGTTTGCTATGAGGTGCCCTGGCCCCAACACATGGCCTTTGATCCAAGCGGGCCCACCCCAAGTCCTACTACTAAATACTAATGTGTCAATGAATAAAAGAAGTAAGGAAGTTATAAGCATAGTACAGAGTAAAAGTTTATGCTGCTGTGTACTAATACCCCTTTGCCTTTGTTTTAGCTTGAGACAATTGAAGAGGAATGCAGCAGAGCCAGTCTGATATGGATGTGTATACAGAGCTGATTTCTGAATACAGAAAGAGCCTGTCTGATAAGGCAGGCATACAAACACATGCCCAGAAATACTAGTCCTCAGCAGAACAGTATGAGAAAGGAAAAGCAAATTAGTAGTGCAAAACCACAGTAATTGTGTGACATACCACAGGAATGACAATGCATATTAGTCATTTATGTACTAATTCATATTATCTTATTGTGTTTCTTCATTCATAACATATAAGGACATTCCTGTACATTTTCAAAATAGTACATGGTGCAAATAAAATAAAAGGTACTTGGGACAGTCCAAAATGCCCAGCTCCTTTCTGTTATCACTGCTGTTTATATTCTACCAACAGAGAGCAGAGACAGACACTGTCAGCAGACACACATAAAACCTGTACATTTAATCGTTAGGGGAGATGCACCTTTGTCCCCAATGACTATCACTGACTCTACAAGTTAATATTTGCTTCTACATGCTCATAAATTTGCATTGCATTAGAATCTGACCTAAATGCATTTTTATCACCCAAAGTAATTAGCTGAGCATTAGTCATAGGAGAGAGGGGCTGAAGGCTTCCTGAATGGTGGTGGCTAGACAGAGCACCAGAGGGATGGGTAAAAGGCGAGCTGTGCCACCAGATGAAAGAGGAAGTAAACAGGGCCAGTGCAGCCTCTTTAATCTACTACATTAACTCCAGTACAGGGGGCGGAGTCAGCATGCGAGCAAACGCACAGCCACACAAAAGAGGAGTGTCAATGAGGGGTAATAAGGAAAGACAATAAGTAAACAAGCAGGGAAAGTCCAGCCCTGGTGCGCTTGAACTCAGGCTGGCACACACAAAGCCCTGCTGTAATTAGCAACCCCAATAGGTTATTTTACATTTGCATATAAATGCCCTCACAGGCAAACACTAAACACATTGACACAAGCCATGCCCAAAACAGACGTTGGCCACACCTCTACCCCTCCAGGAGGTCTCAGGGGTCCACTTATGTTTGTGTGCCCCTCCCTCTGCCTGAGCTGTGCCCACAACAGACAGGCTGGCATGCATTACACTGGTTCACACCAGAGCACTCCTCACTTCTTCTTTCTTACACATTGTGCAATAGAGCAGCCAGGCTTCCTGTTAGCACCCCATACAGCTATTTGTCATATGAAAGTACAATCTCCTATGCACCACACACGCTTCATATAGAACAGGATGAAAGGTACAGGTGTCTTTCTTTTTGTTTAGCCAAATAATGAATAAGGGTTCTATAGTGACTTGTACATGTATATCTAAATTTGTGCAAGAGTGCAGTCAGAAAGCTGTATCACATCCAAGTTCTGTATAAACAATCAGTTGGCAATTGTACATCTCATTCTGCTGTTTTGACAGATTACCAAAGAAAGGAAGGAAGTGATGAGAATGGTATCTATCTCTCACAGCCCCTCTGCCCTGACCACCACAGCACCACCTCGCTCTGCTCCAAAACCACATACTCTCTCTCTAGTGTGGAAAGCCGGTCCCCCTCCTTCTAGTGCTGCTGGATAGGAAACAGAAACGCTCCATACCAGCTATACTTCCTGTGCTAATCCAAGTAACACAGTCGACAATATTTTCTTTAAAAAATCTCAAATATGGCACTAGATTGAAAAGTATATCCTAACATTACGTCTCTCACCTGCCATGCGGCCTGTTGTTTCCCATTAGGGCATGATCCGACATGAGAAAGACACCTGGCTTCTAAAAAAAAAAAAAAAAAAAGTCCACCTCCTGTTATGGTTACTAAATGTCATACATGTTGGGACAGGATAGACTGGACAGAGGATGCCAGTTGTATATATATATATATATATATATATATATATATATATATATATATATATATTAAATATTATATGAATAAGTATAAAGAGAGCCTTGCAGCAGTTTTAAGCATATAGATCATGTTGACTTCCTACATGTGGTCACGGTGTGTTTTTATACCGCTTCAAACATCAAGAGTTGCTATTGCTATTTGTGACTATCTGAGCAACAATGGAAATGGCATATTGTGTGACCTAGATACACTACACATGAAATAACATATTTCTGTGGCAAAACAATAGTTTGCGTTTACGCTCTAGAATTTGATGGTGTTCGATCACTATCACCTGTAAGATAGAAAGAAACAAATACTCTAACAAAAACTCCACCGATGCTTTGTTTCATGTGGTGAGGAACAGTAATTACAGACGTTAACTGTGAACCAGGCCAAAACATTTTAATGATTTAGACAGTATATAGCAAATTATTACCACTGATTTCTTGCCTTCAACATCAGTTTTAATTCTAGGCTCTGCAGACTACAGTGACATCACATGAACCCAAATTATTGCGTGCCGTATTGTCATCCACCTTCTACACCGCAACTGTTTTTAATCCCAGATACACAGACAGAAAACATATATGGACATTTGTATTCAGATCACCCTAAACTAATATGAACCAGGCATGCCCCCATCTTCATTCATTAAACAGCAGGAAAAAAATGAATGTCATGGTGACCAGACGAGGCCGCTGACGTCACAAAGCCAGGGTCACCGGTCTGTCACGGCCGTCTAGCCCGGTGTCACTCCCCTGGGATCTGCCCCTCCCCCCCGGACAGCACCAAACCTCTGCCACGACACAGCAAAATACAACTCAACATTTATATCCAAATGGTATCCTAACGCTGCAATAAGACGGCGGTAAGCAACATGAAATGCAAGCTAATTTTTAAACGGTAGTAAAAAAGAATATACTGGATGCTAAGGTTAATAAAAAAAACAAAAACAAATATGAGGCAGCTACAGAAATTATGTTGAACAGAATACATTTATCTAACTGAAAACATATACATTTAAACAGACAGCAAGGATAGCTATTCACCTCCCCAGGCTAAACACACAATCTGTAGTACATGTCTGCTTTTTGGAGGCGCTGTGTGGGAGTATTCCTCTCTCTAATAAATTTATTATGAGCCACTGAGGTCCTAATGTTTGTTCATTTAACACAGGGAAAATGAGGAAAGAGCGTTTGTTTTAGGTACAGTGAAACCCGCAGAGGAAAGCGCGGTTTGTTTTTTAGATGAACTATAAGAGCTGCGCTGAGGTGAGCTAACGTCATATCAGGAAGAAGAACCGCCCTCCGGAATCGTGCAATAAGATTGTGGTTTATCAGAAATGTAGCTTTAATTGCAGCCTGGTGCATTGTAGTCTGTATGACACCTGGCCAAAATGGTTTACACTCAAGACGGTGCCAATTATAATTCAGCCAATGGGAGCGCTTTCATAAATCCACAGACATGCTCGCTGCGGCAGCTAGATGCTTATTTGACAAGATGGGATGGAGACAGACGGACATGCACTATATCTTTTTTTTTAATTACAATGTCTGCAAAGGTGGGAGTAGCTATAAACAATCATCTATGCCATCAGCTTCCCCATCCCCCAACACAATGCATTGTCATTTTTCCTCCTGAAAAATATAATGGTGAAGAAAAAGAGATGGAATGTATGAGAATTATTTGAAAGACAGCATAGGACTGAATAATATGCTCATTTATAATTCAAAAGCAATGCTCGCACTACAACATTTTGAAAGGAAATTCAGTATAAGCCTGTGCTATCTGAGTTTACCTACACATTTTAATTTCTAAATTTTTATATCAAACACATGATGATTTTTAAATATGTTTTTGCTTTGGACTGTATATTATCACAATTTTATATTAAATACAATTGTACGTAAATGTTTAAATAATCAGACTATATACTAGCAATAACTTCTTATAATCCACCATCTTATTATTATTGCAGCTAACGTCAGAACAATTATAACTAAATTACTGGACAACATGTTTAAATGTAAAAAAAATAACAAAAGAGTGTACTTTAGTAGTTTTTTGTTGTGTCCAAAGACAGTGTAGAGACAGGTAAAGCAGCACGGGCAGGAGCTGTGAGAGAGCTGACATCAGAGGACTACGGAGGCTCTAGCACTTAGAGGCCATTTTATTGCTTTGCTGTGGTCAAGTGAGGTGCACCAAGCTCAATTCCAGCACAACAATGGCACCGAGGGCCGCTGAGACAAAAGAGGGCTATCCCTGCTTCTTAACCCCTTCACTACTGTCAGCGCCGTCTCTAGGGAAGAACAGGGAAAACACTGGCCCACCTGAGGAGAACATAGGCTAAGGTAGCACTATGTAATGAGTGAGTAGAGCTGTGGTAACTCATGTAACTGAATGAATTGAGCATTGGCCTTTCCTTTACAAGCACAGGCTCACCCTCGCTCCAGTCTTTTTTCTCACTATTCTTTGCAATACATTGCTTCTTGTCTCATGGGTGCCTCCCCTCTCTGTCCACTCTTCCAACAGGAATGAGGGAGCACCAGCTACCTCACATTTGCAAATGAATAGATAAGAAAGGGAGTACACAGAGAGGAAGTGCAAAACAACTACTGGAGTCCAGAACATGCAAGCACTATACTTCTACATCCACATCATCTGTGATAGGAAAACGTAAGCTGGTATTCCTGTTTTAATTATAATCATTAACAAATAGATAATAACAATATAGTGGGAAAAAAACTTGCATGACATTGAACATATATGGAGTTCACTTGACTGTGCAGTCTGATCAAGCACTTTAAATGTACTTCACAGAACAAGATTCTGAGAGAGAGAGAATTATGTAAAGTAATGTCCTTTAAAAAGCTATTGTCCGTTAAAGTAAACTTGGCTAAAACACATGACAAATTATACTGATTTGGTATTTTGTAAAAATATCTGGAGCAAAAATGCATGCTGTAAATTCAGTATAAATTCACTAAAAATTCATTATTGTGAAAAGGTGCAAACATGACACATGTAAAGGATATATCACTCGGCTGTTTCTGTTCTGTTACTATTGAAACCTCACACTCCACACAGCAGCAGCCGCCACCGCCGCTGCACACTTCCACTGGAGTAACACAATGCGGATTTCACAGACACAGATAAACAATGCCAGGGCAGTTATCAGTCCACAGAGCACAGTTACACAGAGGAAGAGGAAGAGCATGAAAAAGAAGTAAGAAAGGATAAAAAGACGTGTGCATGTGTGTCGTCAGAGTCACAGGCCAGAGGGGCCCACGTATTGTTCGGGGCTCAGCGTGCACAGGGAGAGAAAGACAACCTGGCCCGCTTGTGTCTAAGCGTCCTCCATGTTTTATGCATTCTGTCCTTTGTGATGATAAGCACCAGTGAGGAGGGTGGAATGCTGGCCTCCATGGTCCAGAGAGGGGTGGGCTTTAGCCGAGGTTCAGCTCTGTTTAATTTAGCAGCCCTCGGCGTAGTCACTGTCATCCCGTCATGTGTACGTGTGTGTGGACGTATGTACTCTGCACAGACGCAGCCTCACAGCTCAGCCAATCCTAGAGCATCGAGCGGGCTGACACTGCCCAAAACCATACACTACCCACCATACTACATCTGTATGACCTCGCACAGCCTGGTCAGCTAGGTCTTCCACAGTACTCAGAGCTAATATTTCAAAGAAATCCTAGTTCACCTTTCTGCTATAAGTACTGAGCATTTGTTACAAAAGCAATGTACTTGTTCACCTCAAGGACATACAACTAATATTATATCATGATCATGATCACAATATTGCCTTTTACTGTAAGGAACAGTATTCAACTAGTGTATTGTTTTCACAGCAAAAGTGACTAGTAGTTAAACTTATATTAATATATTCTTAACAATTGTCCCAATCTTAGCTCATATAATGTAAAAACTGATTTGAAAAATAAATCAATTTAAAAATGTTATTACGTAAAAAAGTATTGTCATGGATGCAGTGTGCGACTATCCTCATAAATCTCTCCAGCACTGACTTAACCATAATTGTTAACATGGAATCACATTGTGAGAGAACAAACCACAGAAATGGCCATCAAGTTTACTTGTAAAGATAAAAAGAAGAGACTGATTCTGCAGTCGAGGAGAGGAACTGTGAGCATGAGAGTTGTAAAGATTAAGGACTGACTCCAGCATCTATGAACACAGCACAGACCTGAGCATGAGAGTCATGTGTGCGGCCTGTCTCTCCTCACACTACCCTGGCCTTCCACCGAGCTGAGCTACCACCCGTACACACCACCAAAACATCACCAAGTCACTGGAAGAACCAGTCCAGTGTGACCTCATGCACTCACAGGCAAAATCACTTCAATGAACACACAAGGAAAAAACAGGCCTTTCATTTAAATTATTTACAATATTATAAACAATGTTTAATACCAATTATATTATTGTTATTATTATGTAATATTTATTGATTTAGCTGATAATAAATTCAAGAAATTAATGCATTGTTTATTTAGCATGAGAACAGTTTTCACCCAAAGAGGGCTCTCTCAGACCAGGGACATGGCAGAGCTCCCTACTGCACCAGTGCCCATCATCCGAGAGGTGGGGAGAGAGCGGTGCAGCACACACACATGGACACACACACACTGTATAAAATAGAGAGGCAGGGAGAGGCAGAGAGGAATAAGGAGAAGGGGTTATGACAGCCAGAGGCGCTGTCTCCTTCTCTCGTTGTGGTTACCCCCATATGATCAAACAAGTCTATGATGCTTTTTCTACTCGACCATCTTCACAGCGATGTTGTTCAAAATGGTAATGCAAGTGTTAAAATCAAAACCAGAATTTTCATTGGACCATAGAGCGCCTACCTATCAGTGAAAGCACATGCATAATAGTTCAAACTTCAAATGTAATTTTTTTTTGGTTTTTTTTTAATCTGTAAATAACTATAACGGCAACCACACTCTGAATAGCCATTACGCCATGGTGGCTTGTCATAAAAATAATAAAGTCCGTCACCATTTCATTATTTTCATAGATACAATTTCCATATACACAACATCATTTCAAGGTCAGCCCTATAGAAATAAAAAATATATATTTTAATATAAGTGTTAGTGTGAATATACCCTGCTAGGTTCAAAATTAAAACAGGCCTTCCAATTATTTTTGAATCCTATAGAGGGCTCATCCATCCTTACAGACAAGAACACAGTGCTGTTGTTACCTTCACCAAACACCATGTCAGAGAAATCAAATGGAAAACATCCAAATGACATTCCTATAGCTTTGGCAGGACCAGTTATAATTAAACACAAATATGACATTGAGACAAGACAGAGAGGAATCAGACACATGAGATGACAATAAACTATTGTGCTCGTCTTTGTTTTGTAACCGTAGACATAGACATAGACAGAGAGTAGAAGAAGAGGAGGAGAGAGGGGAGTGTTACTGTCAGACGGGGGAGGCAGCGAGCACTACAGGCATGGTATAAACAGTACCTGTCCTGTTCACTGTGCCGACTTCACAACTAAAAAAAACAAAAACAAAAACTCTATCGACTTATGTGAATGCATTTATTAGAGTTCAATAATAGACAAACAATCTCCTTTTCTTGATTTAGATGAGACTGTGTTTGTGTGCCCTCTTCCCCTGCCTGCTCTTCTCATGGCCCTTGGCTATCTGACCCCTCTAAACCAACCCCCCACATCAGTCCTCTCCTCCACAATTCTCGTCTTTAAATAAAATGTGAATGCCTATTGGACCCGCTGCCTGGGCGAGCTTTTATAGCCATCAGGCCTATTTCTTCACACTCCAAACTAAAACCAAAGTCTTAATCTGTGCAGATGCTGACAACCACAAGTGCTTTGTGCTGCTCCCAAAACACACACACAACAACCAGCCTCTCCTCTCTACAACCGTCCCTGGGCTGTTTGCAAGGGGCTTTCCTCTGCTTTCCTTTTTATCTGTGCGCTCACTCCATGACCCCTGTTCCCCCGGTTTCTTGCTGTCTGACCCATACCCCCCACCCCACACACACTCTCTCTCTCACACACACACACCCCTTGAGTCCCCCTAAACGGTAGGCGCCTACTCGTAGCCTTGCTCTTGCTTTACTGGCAAAATCCCTACTCGCTCCATTCCATTCTGGGAAAAATATAGGACTAACTTGGGATTCTCTTTATTACTAGCCGAAACTATAGAACTATTTTTTATATATGTTCTGACACGATTAGCACTAAAGACATACAAAGCAAAAGCGCGTTTTGTTTTTGCATGGTTGACTTTTTAAACTACATGATTGAATTTGTAGTAAGCTAAGTATTTATTTTGTTAAGGCCTTTGCGCGTAAAAGCTTGATTGTGTTAAACTAGTTGGATATCAGCGCATGGGTGCACCCTCCACGAGTACTTAAACGCAGTCATTTTGAAACGGTAACTATATACACATTGTGTATGCTGAGGTTCACGTTTTGTTTTCAGTTTTGGTGCTCGTTTCCCGGGCAGTCCGGAGTAAAGAGGAGAGCCCGGTATTAGAGGAAAAGTGATCCTAGGAGCAGCCTGTGTGTGCAGCATGACAGGCACCGTGCCCTACTGTCTACGTCCGCTCTCGGTGCACTTCTAGTCCGCTCGTGCCATGGACGAGACCGGGGGCTCCATCCGCACAACACACTGTGGCGCAAACACGAGCCCCCGCGCGCACGTCCCACACACACAGAGCCATACACATGTCGATCAATTTGCATGTGACTTCGACAGGGAATGAGCGAGAATCGACTTAAAACAGTAGCTAAAAGTATGAGGGAGGAAAAATAAAAGATGGCCAAAAGCCGGACAGATTACGATAAAGGAGAAAGTGTAGCTGGAGGAGCTGAGGCAGGGCGGAGGGACTGCACGAGCTCGCCACAATCGGACAACAGCAAAATGTGTTTATCAAGAAGAAGAATTAGAAGCAAGCATCCCTTCAGAAAGCCCCACTGGATTTGCCCGGTAGAAAATGTCTTAAAACAGAGACCGCGAGGTGTTTTCGTCTTCACCGGACACGCATGGACCCACAGGCTGGACTTGGAGCCTCTTTCCTGGGCTGCGCTTACGCGGAGCTACCGTTGCCTTTCGCTCGCGTAACACTGTCTTTTTCTAGCGATTCTGTGCCCTAAACATGCTTCTTGACACCCACAACCTCACATGACACCCATAACGATGCAAAGAAATGCACATATTTGTCTGAAATGGTGTTTTTGTACGATCAACTGCTCGGAGCGGATCGCTGTCTCTTGCCCAGTTCTTATCTTCCATTCACGAAGAGGAGGACGATCGCTGATGTAAACACAGGTAACGATAAAACAGAACAATCGGGAATAAAAGCTAACTACTTGCATGAAATCTACTTGAAATAGTGAGTCTTTTCTCGTAACGTGAGGCTCGACAGCTCCGGTATACGCAGCTCAAAGTCGGACCGACAGAGAGATAAGTCCACAGCGGAAAGAATAGGATCGGAGAAACACAGTAAAAGAGACAAACACAAAGTTGAAACTTACAATTTCTTGCTGCCGCTTTGTGATCCTTGCGTTTTAATCCAGAATAGTGATGGTTTGGCTAAAGATCCCATCAATGCAGTCCCCTTTTGGTCAGTTTGCGCTTAGGGTGGCAAAAGAAAGATCATTGTTGTTGCGGAGTGTAAAAACGGAGTATTAGTTGTTAAAGGCAATATAAAAATAATTTGGATGCAAAGCAGGCGGTGAGTCTTGTGTTAGAGGGAGCTAGGAAGAGGTGAAAGTGAGATCTGATGATTGAAAAGAAAAAACTCTTTGGATCTTTATTCCTGCTAATTAGTTTCCTGCAAAAAATGGCTGTGATTAATTCAGTGCGCATGTGCTTCATTACACAGGCACGAAGGGAAGGGCTAATTAGCCGCCTTCTGGATCAATAAGATTCAGCAAAGGAGAGAGCTCGAGAGAGAGAGGGAGGGAGGGGAACGAAGAGGAGGAGGGATGGATAGATACAAGCTGAAAAACACCAAAGTAATGATCAGGAATTGAAAGTATGGAATTAAGACGAGCGGAAAGTAAGAGTTTGATTAGACGGAAGACAGTCCAAGTTAATAGTGGCGCAAGCGGCAGAGCTGGCAAAGTCCGAGGCTACATGCACCGCTTTACCCCGCGTTTTCCCACATTTTGCAAGCTTTTTACACCGAATTAACTTTTTAAAATAAAACACGGACGCAATTATCAAGCGCTTCCGGCTCATGAACCACTGGGCTTTGTTTTATCCTATCACTTTTGGCTCTTTTTACGTGTTTTAACCGAGATAGACAACTACGAGAGGATGTAGTTTAGACAACTTACAAAGTTCACAGTCGAGTAAAGGCGCATCTAGTGCCCGATAGAGGAACAATGTATTTGTGATTCCTTATTATATGAGATAAAGGTGCGCGTCGTGCTTAAAAGCAGCTTTACTACAGTCACCGACAGTCCGCGCTTGGTTTTGCGATGACTTTACTCTACATTTAGTTACTACTGTTACTTTATCGGAACTTAAAATGCACAAAATTTGTGACATTTATGAAAATAGCAGCGCAATGTAAACAGAATAATAGGCTATTATGTGTAATTGCATTTATGGGCACAACTTTTATTTAGAAGTGATTTAAATCTCGAATAATTAGATGTTGATGATTTAAAAAAATGCTTATAAAATATTCATATAATTTGCCTTATAAGAAGACATGCTTTGTGACCCATGGATCATGTTTTATTGTATTATTATTCACTGAAACAAGAGATTTGTAGAACAGATGTAACATTTGAGCTCGCATATGCTGATATTTGTTGTAGACACACTGAGGTGTATTTTTAATCATTGCCATTTTTATTTTTATTTTATTTTTGTGTACAGTCATAAATTCATCATTTATGGATAGTTCAACACAAATGTAGCCTGTGTAGTTTTTATTGACACAAAGCTTTATCTTATTTCTGTCACGTGTTTCAGGTGATTCAGGATCTTATATAGAGTTCAATTTCAATCATACTTTTGTAACCTATTTGGGCGTAACTGTGTGCATGTTTCTTTTTTTTGTTTTTTTTTTTTTTTTTTTTGCGCTGTGATAATAAAACAAATGCCAACGCAGAACACGTGCACACATCCAAAGCAGGTGACTTTTGATGAGGCTAAAGCTGTACTGTATATGAGAGGAATCAAACACAACACGATTCCCTCTTATTCTGTTCATTTATTATTGTTTGCTTATTTTTCTTAGCCTTTAAAGCATCACGTTTACTGTGTATACTGATGTTCTTCCAGAAGGCCAGCTGGACAGTAGCTGATTTTGCTTGAGATTTGGTGATGAGGAATTTCCGAACGCTCTGTGATCAATACCAGAGAACATTTACTGACATTCGCTCTTTCTTTGCGCACTGAGCATCTCGTCTTTCTTAACTCGTTGTAACTTGCATCCATCCCTGTTTCCTCGGAATAAAACCTGAATTACAAAAATCAACCCTTTGGACTTTTGCTGCTCATTGTTATGATAATTTTTTTTAATTTTAATTTTTTTTTTTTTCTTTTGTTGTTGATCCTGTGCAGAGTGTTGGACAGACCCTCAGTATCATTGTGCGCTTTTTCTTTGCGTTGATATCCAACAAGTCCTGGTCCACTTAATGCCAAGTTTAGTGGCTAAGTGTATTTTTATTTGATCCAATATTATATTCCAACTTTCTGAATGCTCATAATGGATTTGTGGAGAACACGTTTTACTAGTATTGTTTTAGTCTGTGTAAATCTGTAGTGAAATAGTGATGCGTGGAGAGGGAAGGGTGACCACAGCAGACAATGTGTTTCATTCTCATTTTTTTTTTCTTAGGCCTTTGACTCTAAGGTTATGAGAGGTTAAGGAAAGCCCCTGGGACACATCGTTTCCACAGTTAAAATTGCATATATCCTTTAAATCAGCTCATGAAATATATATACAGGCTATTTTTTGAATGCTCCCCATTTCTCACATTGCGTTTCCTCTGCACTTGTCACCCGTTGGCAAAGACACTCTCTGTTACCAGGTAGAAGGAGATCGCCTCCTGTAGAACGGCTGTGTGTAGCTCTAGATACCACTACAAGACACGGAGCTCGCACCAGCTCACTCTCACTCCACAGTGAGACACAGACCGCGGGAATCTCCAGGATTTCCGACGTGTCTGCTCTCTCGGGAAGAAGAGATTGTAAAAATGAATAGGTTTAAATTCGCGTATGAGAGGAGTTAAAGGGGCTCGCAGATAATAAAAGAGTTTGGTGTAATTTGAGGCTTGGTACGAGGCAGCTTTGAGTGAGTCAGTCGCCTAGAGCCGAACAATGCAAACTTCAGTTTACAAATTTATGCAAAGGCCTGATTGACATTGCTCCATCAGTGACCATATTGCGCATGGCGGAGCTGCATAAAACGAGGAGCAGGCAGACGGAGGCCCGTGTGCTTTTAGGGCTCGTGGATCTCTGAAAAGGAAAAAGGGGGAACTGACAGGGTCTGGGCTTTTGTGTTAGCACCATTCAATTGCGCCTCTCTGTGGGAAGGATAACTGTCCACGTGCCACTCTCAATAGGCATACATCGACGAGTGGCATTGCAAATTCAACACAACCTGTGGCTATGACAGCCCGTGGATATGACAAAGAAAGGCAGAGTGGCTTAAATGCAAAATGCTCAGTGGATGTGGGGCACATAAAAGCGCTTGACCATCACTAGACCCGCACGGAACAAAATGGTGAACTGGGGCGCGGGGCAAAGCGCAACAATCGTTTTAAGCGCTGCTCCCACAGATTTAATGCCACTGTCACGTTAACTGACTAAAATCATTTAAATGTATTTAAACACTTAAGAAGCACGTCGTGTTCGCGCATGGAGCTCGTGCACGTACAGAAGTGGAGGAAATACTGAGATGAACCGTAGAAAAGGAGCGAGTCTGCATTTAAAGAGAATAGTCAGAACTGAGAGACTTCACACCTCTTTATGAAGATCTGTGGTCAGCGAGGATTTGTTATTTTAGAGCACTTTAGGCAGCAGGACAAACAAGGAGGAGGCTGTAAGGCATCTGTCTACGGTCAACACACAAGGAAAAGCATCTGACTGTCTTTTGGAGATGCCAAATAAATACAGATACAGATGCAGATACAAACATTTAGCCTGTCCCAGCATGTGTCCTTGTTCTGTGGAGTGGCCTGATGGATGCATGGACTAGTCAATAGATGCTTTTGTTGGACTTTGTGGTTGACCTATATCTGTATGAAATATGTTAACATAAGAACGGACAGACCCGTGTTTTAGCCTAAGACCGTGTTCAGTGTGTTTTTCCCTCATTGGTCGTATGTATCTACAGTGTGCGCGCGTGAAACATGGGAGTCGATGCAGCTGCAGAAGCGCTCTTGAAAGTCTCATGTCCGGCTCCCTGAGTGTCTCGAGTGGATAGGGCAGCGCAGCCAGGTGCAATGGGAGCGCCCTCTTATGTTCAGGCTGTGACCACAAGGATGAAGCAGCGCAGCTCCTCTGTGCAGAGCCCCGCGCCCGCGGACGCGCCGCACACGCGCCTCTGTCCACACGCGCACAGAGCAGCAGCAGTGAATCGGACATGAAAAACCCTCGTGTTGGACGTAATAGTTTAATTCCTGCTCCAGTAGCGGCCATACGGGCAAATCCAGTAACATTTATGGGGTTAGAATCTGCGCTGACAACACGAACATAAACATGAACCAAAGTGCACAAATGTCGTTCCATTAAATAAAACAAACACATAAATACAACGGAAAAACGACTATTTATAGCCCAGATCAATAGAAGATCAGAGCCATGTGGTTTTATTTTAATCCGTAAGTGGTAAAAAAAAAAAAAAAAAAAAAAAAAAAAAAGGTTTGGTTGTTGTTTCGACAATTAATCGAGTTATTGGTACTTTTTAATTTGTCTGTGTTGTT
Organism: Periophthalmus modestus; assembly: GCA_019594935.1. Taxonomy (NCBI): domain Eukaryota; kingdom Metazoa; phylum Chordata; class Actinopteri; order Gobiiformes; family Gobiidae; genus Periophthalmus; species Periophthalmus modestus. Next base: position 30,107,698 of record JAIEZT010001214.1, read on the forward strand.
AGATTTAAAATATATAAATACATGATTTTTGTTGTTATTTTTTCAAATCTTCTCATGTAAAAATACAAGTGTTTTCTGTAAACCAGGTGGAATGGACAGTGGGCTTTTCTTTGTGTGTAACTGTAAACGAGCACACTGTAGTTCACATTAAATCTTTTTGTTAATGCACATGTTTAATGTTTTGCCTTTTGTATAATAAGCTAAACAGTTTTATTTTGAGGTTTTATTTGAACACACTTGTTTAATTAAATATAATAAAATGTAAAACCCTGTTTTAAATGAAATAGTACATGAATGTGCGCGTGTTTGTTGTGTTGCTGTCACTGATCCTCATAAGGAGCCGCAGTGGACGCTGGGAGCGGATGGAGCGGATGGAGCACTTTGCTGCACAGTTCGGCTGCTGCAGCTCGACCTGATTTTTCTAGTAGACTACTGCTGTTGAGATTTGTACTAACGGAACACAGCGTCTGTCTGGTCAGTTTTACCCATTTACATGAGAAAGCAGACGCATATCAATCCTCTGCTGCTATCACTACTGTACGAATGATCCATGCATTATTCAGCAATCACTTCTGACTTTCATCGAAAGGAAATAGACGTGTTAACACAACATCATCAAGCCAAATGTGCATCCTGCACCAGTCAGTCTGCAATCATACCTGAAAGATTTACTGGACACTCTACACTTGGAAAAAAAAAAAAAAAAAGGTTATATTCTGTCCTGTTTGGAGACAAGTGAATTAAAAAAAAACCCCAAGTTGTTCCGGTTACAGGCTAAAAGAAATAGCACGAGGATTAAAGTGACAGGAACAAAAATTATTATTATTATTGTTGTTATTTATTATTATTATTATTATTATTATTATTATTATTATTATTATTATTATTATTATTATTATTGTTATATTATTATTGTTGTTGTTATTATTATTATTATTATTCACGCACATGCTAAATTATGCAACGAAGTTATATGTTGAAAAATATCCTCGTGAAATGCAAAAAATGCTGAAGTGACACAGAGACACATTCTGGACAGAAACGCGCAGAATCAGACGTGCACACATTGTGTAGGCTTTATTATAGTCCAACAACTAAACTCATTAAATAGGCCTACAATTTTTCAAATTGATACGAGCTGGAATTCACGACATTTTGATTCTTAAATTGTTAAAGATGTAAAAATGTGTAGACCTGATGTGTCTGTCGTGTCCTTTGAATGATCAAATATCAAACTCTTCAGGCTTGTGTCGTATCATTAGCCTACAGTAGGCCTATCAATTCAAGCAGGCCTCATTTTGCTTTAAATAGGCCCAACAATTTTAATGGAAATAACAGATAATCCTGGGAGCTGTTGTCTCCGAATTCGGCTTAAGGTTGGTTTTATTTGATTTGATTTGATTTTTTTCGCGCGTTGGTTCCAAAATGAGAGACAAGTGTCCAGACAGCTGCAGCACGAGTGCTCATAAAACAACACAAACCGTGTGCGCTACAATGTCCCACAGTCCTACACAGACACATGAAACAAAGATCAAGTGCGTAATTTGCCCACGTGAAGAAGACGCGCGTAAAAGCGCGCGATGAGATGAGAGATGACAGGTGGAAATGACACAAGTCCCGTCCCAGAGTAAAGCCAGCGGTCACAGTCCTGCGTCACAGCCTCTGGATGCCTCCACGTCACTTCTACTCCGGGAGAGCAGCTCTGACTACGACTATTCACACAAACCCAGAGCAGAAAAGGGTCAGGGTACAGCCTTTGTGTAAACTCTGAATACTTTCGCTTTATAACACGATTTTTATTTGATTTTATTTTTTAGGTTTATAGGCCTTGCATTACTCCTCTTCTTATTGAGAGATAGTTGATTTTTCAAATTAAAGCAACACAACCAAATGGATATTCCTAAAATGACAATTTGACAGAAAATCCAGAGTTCTATACCTGTGTGGAGTCTGGAGCCCATGCACCACCAGTCTGTGTAATGTAAAAGTGACCAGCTCAGTGCTGCAGCAGGAGCTACCTGCATTAACACCAAATCATTTCATTTGGTCAGAGTATCCTATGGCAGAATATAATAAATGCTTCCCCAATGGGCTCTGGTGATTTTTTATTTTTTTTTTTTTTTATTATTATTATTTTTTTCTTCTCTATGTGCTGCAAGCTCAAGTAGATAAGCTTCAATCTCAAGCTTAAAGCTCTGAGCAGTGACCAGTAAAAGCATAGAATTAAATACAATGTTAAAAAGCAGTAGAACATGTGCTGATAATAGAATTATTACAAAAATCCAAAATACATGATTGTGTTAAATGCATATCACAGGTATATTGCGTATAGGCACTTCAAATTACACCTGCATTCACAGTACCTGCACTTCTGAGCCTCATGGCCCGCTCCAGCTGTGATCCCCTTGGCTTTATGAATTTCCACATGTGTGCACCAGTCCACTGACCTCATTCCTGTAGTGAACTATCCCTCAAACACAAATAGTAGTTTTGTTTAGTTCAGGCACTTCTCTGGCTGAAAGCACAGAGGGAGTTAGCCACTACACCAAGTCAATAATGGAGGCAAATGGAAGCTTGTGGATTTCTATTTTTCTTTGCTTTTTATTTAGTTAATGGTATAGACCCCTATAGGAAACACTGAAGGTGGGTTACAATATAGGTTGTAAAGTCCACACACAAATCCCAGTATGTTTAAGGTAAGGAACTGTGCAATTTATACTACAATGTAATAGGGCAGTAAAAATATCATCTTTCAACCGGAATGTGTTTCTCTGTTTCAAAAAAGATATCAACATTAAAAATAGGCCTTGAATGGTAAAAGGTCACACGCTCCCAGTGGTCAAATGACAGTGATGTGATCTCCTATTTGTGGCAGATGAGAAAAGGCACACTGGATCAGCAGCATTATTCTTATGTTAACCACTGAGTTTATTTTGTACTCTCATGCTTCAGTAAAGTGCAGCTTTAGTTTTTATGCTTAACGATGGCGTGAACGATCATGGTGAATGGTGAAAACCCTATTGTACACAAAGGTACAATTACAAGTGTTAAAAATTATTTCAAAAATCTTATTTCAAGGCACTGAAACAAAGACATCCATGTATTATTATATTAACTATGTTCTGTGGTGTTTAATTAAAGTATATATTGATTTTGACTCGGACAGAATGTGATTTCAGTAAATTTAGGGGGTAAATACTCTCACAGAATACAGGAAATTATGCATGTTGCATATAACATGGTTTACGAACCTAGAATACTCAAAGGAGAAATATAGCATCTAACAAGAATGATAACCTGCGTTTTGTCTTCCTTTCTTTCTGATCTTATGTTTTTATATGTACAAATGCATTTCCTCAGGAGGGTACTGGGTTTGGGCTGTTTAGAATTGTAAATGTATTGCATAGGCCATGCTGTCCAATTACATATATCTTTCATGTATGAAATCATGCATGTCTCCCTCAGAACAGGGGGGTGTGCACACAAAGGGACCAGCCCAGAATGCCGCCCACATGAAAAATAAGGTCTAGTGTCAAAGCCCTGAAGGCCAGGGAGGGGAGCTATGCAGCCAGACCTGCCCACTCCTCTTCACACTCCACTGCATGCTGCTGTGCTACTGCCGACCAGCTGACCTAGGGCATCTTCAACTCACAGATTCCGGGTCACACTCTTAATTACATCCTCAATGAAATAAATACATCTCACATCTATTACATAAAGTTCTTCATTTTTACAGATTTCATCAGTATTCTTCTTTGCTAGTATTACGCTTTATACTATTTGCTATGCAAACATATCAATTTCACTGTGTATACAGGTTTTGTTAACAGCACAGAAGTCCAAAGCCAGCCTATACATATAAAACACCACACCCTTTTACAGCTGAAGAAGAAATCTAGGAGAAAGTGTTGTCAGTTGCAATCATAACCAGCAACATGTCGACAGGTTTAGCATAAACTGGTTATGCTGTAAACATATAATGTGATTACTGGACTTAACATGTGTGTCTGTGTGTGTGTATGTGTGAGTATGTGTGTGCCTGTGTGTGCCTGTGTCTGTGTGCGTGTCTGTGTGTGCCTGTGTGTGTGTTTTTGTCTGTGTGTGTGCGTGTCTGTGTGTGCCTGTGTGTGTGTTTGTGTGTGTGTGCATGTGTGTGTGTGTGTGTGCCTGTGTGTGCCTGTGTGTGCCTGTGTGTGTGTGTGCCTGTGTGTGTGTTTGTGTCTGTGTGTGTGCGTGTGTGCATGTGTGTGTGTGTGCCTGTGTGTGTATGTGTGTGTATGTGTGTGTGTGCCTGTGTGTGCCTGTGTGTGCCTGTGTGTGTGTGCGTGTGTGTGTGTGCCTGTGTGTGTGTGTGTGTGTCGTGTGTGTGCATGTGTGCGTGTCTGTGTGTGCCTGTGTGTGTGTTTGTGTCTGTGTGTGTGCGTGTGTGCATGTGTGTGTGTGCCTGTGTGTGTATGTGTGTGTATGTGTGTGCCTCTCTGTGCCTGTGTGTGCCTGTGTGTGTGTGCGTGTCTGTGTGTGCCTGTGTGTGTTTTTGTCTGTGTGTGCGTGTGTGCGTGTCTGTGTGTGCCTGTGTGTGTGTTTGCGTCTGTGTGTCTGTGTGTGTGTGTGTGTGTGTTTTTGTGTCTGTGTGTGTGCGTGTGTGCATGTCTGTGTGTGCCTGTGTGTGTGTATGTGTGCGTATGTGTGTGCCTGTGTGTGTGTGTTTGTGTCTGTGTTTGTGTCTGTGTGTGTGTGTGTGTGTGTGTGTGCCTGTGTGTTTGTGTCTGTGTGTGTGTGTGTGTGTGTGCATGTGTGTGTGTGTGTGTGTGTGTGCGTATGTGTGTGCCTGTGTGTGTGTGTGTGTGTCTGTCTGTGTGTGCCTGCCTGTGTGTCTGTGTTGTGTGTGTGTGTCTGTCTGTGTGTGCCTGTGTGTGTCTGTGTATGTGTGTGTGTGTGTGTGCCTGTGTGTGTGCACCTGTGTGTGTGTGCCTGTGTCTGTGTGTGTGTGTGTGTGTGTGTGCGCGCGTATGTGTGTGTGTGCGCCTGTGTCTGTGTGTGCCTGTGTGTGTCTGTGTGTCTGTATGTGTGTGTGTGTGTGCGTATGTGTGTGCCTGTGTGTGTGCGCCTGTGTCTATGTCTGTGTCCGTGTCTGTGTGTGTGTGTGTGTGCATATGGGGTAGAAGACAAACAAATGCAGTAGTGGTTTATGTTTTTTTTGGTAAAAATTAGTGTAAGAATTCATGTAGAGTGTTAATCTGAAAAAGAACCATCTGAGTACATATTAAAAGAACCAATTCAAGAAGCATATATATCTTTACTCTAACTCACAGGTTGAGCTATCTGTGTTCAAAGTGTGGATGGCATTACAGAGCGTTGGGCACAGACAGCAGGAGCAGTGGAGACTTCACAAACTTACCTGATGATAGGGTTTTGAGTCCACTGCACAGAAGCCTCTCCGACACGGTGTGTTTGAAGTCCTCAGGCAGAAAGGTCACACCCTCTGGGTCACAGCAGGTTGGTCAAAGCCATGGTGAACGACAGTGGCTATTGCTAATGTCCAGACTTTCCTCGTCTTTGTATTCACAGAAGATTATTAAGTAGAATAAAGCTATTAATGTGGTGCCTGGGCACCAGAAACGTTTTGGTGATATTCTCCTAGAACTCCAGGTAATTCCAGGATTTCCAAAGCTATATGGTCTGGGATACGGGGACTCCCAGGTCACAAGGAGAGACAGTCAGCATAGAGGCATCACCTGAAAAAAAAGCACAAAAATAAACTGGTTAGAAACAAGTTTGGAAGACATTAAAGAGTGACAGTTTTATTCATCATGAAAGAGAAGCCACTATTTCAGTATCCCAACCAAAATACAACATAATGAATGTCTCTCAAAGGAAACAAACCAAAGCAGAATGACTTCCATCAACATCTCAGAAATAATTAGCTGTTTGGAGACAGCAAAATTAATCCACCTTTTTATTTTTTTGTATGTAAGTATAGCCTCTTATGACTTAAAATTACATTTAATACCAAATCATTTGCTGTGAATAGTTTCCATTGTTATTGGAAATGCAGAAGGAAAAACTTAATTCTTTGTGAGCAGAACAAGACATATTCCTGTATTGACATATTTAATTGACTGCTATGCAGAGGATCACTCGTATGTGACAACAAAGTCTCTTAGACAATACATATTTATTTGCTGTCAATTCCAGTTAAAACGTGTAAGAAAGAACTTTGAATTCCTCATGGGCCTGGTGGAGACAGACAAATGCACTTGTCATATGTTCCAATAATTCCAGCGTGACTGAAATTTGGTTGAGAAGAGGCGCGCACAAGCAGCAGGCATTTGTGATAGCTCAAACGCTCTTTTGAAGCCTCTTCTATTTGGAAACTGCGCATGATTATTTTTACCTCTGTGGTTTAAACCCATGTTTAATTGTTCCCAAGAGTTCTTACTGTGGTGGTGATTAGGAGCTCTGGGAGCAACATTTAAATTTGCTACTAAAATAACTGAACTTGTGCTCTTTGTCCACAGGTCTAACATGTGAAAACAGTGTTTCAGCTTCTCCAGAGTTGCATGTTTTAATTCTCCAGCCATGAAACATTAAAAATAATTGTACATATATCAATATGTGTGTTTATGGTTGTGGTCTAATATGAGTCCACAAATAATGTGTACAGTGGTGGGGACCAGTGGTAGCAGATGCTGTTAATTTGTTGTCTCAGTGCTTTAAAGGGCACGACTTACAGGTTTGTGGGAGCGACCTGTGGGAGTGAGTGTTGGGATCAATAGCCCACCCACAGCAGAGCCGCGGGCCATCCCTGACCGGGCTATTGATTAGGACTGGCTCAGCTGCCAATAGCAATGTGCTGGATGTGACACCAGGCTTAGACAGAGCTGAGGAAAGGGGATTCTGAATTGCCAGTGGCAGCCCCACAGCACACCGCAGATAAAAGTCAATTCCACTTAACCAAATCACTGACAACTAAATAGTTAGAAGACAGAAGAATGCCAAGAGTCTCTGATGGCAGCAGCTGGATGGCTTTGGGGATTTCCTCCACTCTGACCTGTGTCACAGAGCCCAATAGGCCATGGGAGAAACAGCACCACTTAAGCATGTGTGTAAGCAGCCTGACCTTTCCCTGTCTGTCTAATCTGATCACTTATCAACACATGAGTACACTGTTTTAGATAGTCATTAAGGTCAGGGCATATGGATCTCCATACAGGATCACAGCTGTAATGGCAGATAGTCACCTCTACATCTGTACGTCTGTACATTTCTGTTTTATATTGCTTATAGGCCAGTACATTCTGAATGCAGTCAAGTACTGCAAGCACTTGTTCATTCAGCCTCTATTAATGGCTCCATATCTCTCTCAGTAATAGCTGAGTGACAGAAAGGCAATACTGACAACTTCATTACAGGACAGTCAGACAGGCTGGACACTGGCTGTGGCCACACAGTTGTGCCCATAAGCCATCAAGGTCAGCTTCCAAAATGTAAGGGGGGTGACCAAACAGCTTGGTCAGAGCTAAGTCAGCCACTTAACGTGAATTGATTAATGTTCATTTTCCATATTTTTTGTGCTTGTAGTAATTTCTGTTTAAAACAAAAACACACCAGTAACACACCAGAAGAAAATAGGCAATACTTTTATCATTAAAAATATAAATATATTAATGTAATTAATCTATACACAGGACTGAAAGAAATCAAATAAAAACCTGTAACCTGTTAAAATAAATAAATAAATAAGCAAATTGTATGCAGAATTAAAAATACTTGACTTGAAGCTTAGTATGTGTATAGTGGTAGGATTATGATTCATAATTGTTTTATGATCATAAACTATTCCAATTGAAATATATTTTCTACCATTTGGTATTAGAATATATGAATAATAGCTATTGTTATTATTTGTCAGTTGCATGCGCAGCCTGAGTTCATGTGTGTGTAAAGCCTTTATGTACATACTAGAGGAGTCCTGACGCTCCTTAGATCTTCTCTCTCGGCAGTTGCTTGGCACCGTTCACATTAAATCATAATAATGGCAGATGAGCACTCACACTGCACTGACAGACACCTATTTGAAACTGCTTTTTATTATACTTTGTTCCGCTTAATCAAAAAAATGTGAAAAGATAACATAGTTTTTTAAAAATCCCAGATAAACAGCAACCATTGCATGTTTAAATAATAGATGATCCGCTGCCTCTTACAGACAGGAATATAACTGAAAATAATTGAAGACAACAATGTCCTATAAGTGCAAGATTGGAGCAGTGCTGATTCAGAGCCCTTCAGAACTTCAAACACTCACTCATAAACTATGGATAATCCGTGAAAGAGAGCCATGCGCCTGTTTACAATTTCCGTCTAATTAAAGCTACAGCAACGGGGTCCACCTTTGTTAAAGTTGATGTGCGTGTTTGTTAGACCTACCCACAAAAGTGTAGCATTGCACAAATGAGGAGCAGAATACCAAACAAAACAAACAATAACAGTCAAATATCATCTGCAGTCATGGAATAAATATTTCACCTTCATCTGCCTGTGTCTGACACACTTTCACTCACCAACAAAGGATTCCTAATAACTCACTTGGATTTAAATGGATAACCCTTTGGACCTGTATTAATTCATAGAAAGATGGAGGAAAATTACATAGTGCAACTGTGAACAAACTGTACCTTTCAGAGTGTAGACTGAAGTATGGTAGAACTTAAACAACACGACAGAACTGCTTCAGATAAAACCAGGGCGTCACAATAAACTGAGGCATAAGTGCTTAAAACTTATGCAAAAAGGAAAGCTTGCTTATTAAAAAGTATCACATGTTTATAACCACAACTACTACTGCCTCTGCTATATTTTTTACCACTGGAGCTGCTATCATTATTTATACAGTTTATAATATCAACGGTGACTAAATGTATGTATTTTGGATGTGTTTCATGAAGTGTAAATTACTTGAATAGAAATATCTAGCTAATTTACCCCCATTCCCGTTAGGCAACAGACCTTGATTATCATGTTATTTATATTTTATATAAATATATATAAATATAAATAAATATATTTTGTTGATTATTATGTTAAAGGTACACTATGTAGCTTTTCTTGTGGAACGTCCACATCTCCATTTATATGTTATTGCTATGCTTAGATGACTCCACATTATAGCATTAAACATATCTCTCTAGACAAGCAGGTGACACCACTAGGCCAAGGTACAGGTCAGATCTGTGGAGAGGCAAGCCCATGCACAGTAAGAATTAGCGATAATGAAATGGTCACATGGTCAATGGTCATGGCACTTTTCCACCTTCAAGGCACTTAAATAACAATGCTATGCCAATGACAGCATTCATCTATGCAAGCAGAAATCAACCTGTGGGTCAGTGGGCAAACACTCTGACGGAGTCTGTCTAGCGTGTCCTGGGTCTTCCCTGGGGATTTCTCCTGGTAGGACATGCCCAGAACACCTCTCCAAGGAGGCCTCCAGCGAGCTACATCAGCTGGTCCCTCACTCTTTCTCTAAGGAAGTGCCAAGCCACCCTGTGGAGGAAACTCATTTTGACCACTTGTATTCGCAGTCTTGCCCTTTCAGTCTTTACCCAAAGCTCACGACCATAGGTGAGGGTAGGAACATAGATTGACCGGTATATCGAGAAATTTGCCTTTTGACTCTGCTCTGTCTTTACCACAACAGTACAATTCCATGATCACATCACTGAAGACGCTGCACTGATCCGCCTGTCAATCTCATACTCCATCCTTCCCTCACTCGTGAACAAGACCTCGAGATACATGAACTCCTCTGTAGGGACTCCTTTTCCCATGGGGCCTTCCCAGGGATTGGGGGGGCAGTCGAAGGCCCGGGTACCTCAACGACCGGATCTCTGGGCATGGAAATTGGCTCTGGGGATGTGGAATGTCACCTCCCTGGTGGGAAGGAGCATGAGCTTCGGAGGTTGAGTGTTGTAAACTAGATGGGCTCTGGAACCCAACTCCTTGAGACGGGTTGGACTCTCTACTTCTCTGGCTCTGCTATAAAGGCTATGAGATGGTGTGGGCTTGCTTAATGCCCCACATCTCAGCTACCATGTGTTGTAGTTCACCCCAGTGAAAAAGAAGATCGCGTTCCTGTGCCTTCGAGTCTGCCTATGGGCCAAACAGCAATGCAGGGAACCCAGCCTTCTTGGAGTCCCTGGGAGGGGTACTAGACAGTGCACCAACAGGGGCTCCGTTGTTCTACTGGGGGACTTCAATGCCCACGACAGTGACACCTAGAGAGAGGTGACGGGGAACAACGGCCTCCCTGATCTGAACCTGAGGGTGTTCTATTATTGGATTTCTGTGCTACTCACAGTTTGTCCATAACAAACTCCATGTTCAAGCACAAAAGTGTCCATAAGTGCATGTGGCACCAGGACACCCTAGGCCAGAGTATGATGATCGACTTTGTTGTCATGTCATCTGACCTCTGGCTACGTGTCTTGGACACTTGGATGAAGAGAGGGACAGAGCTGTCAACTGATCATCACCTGGTTGTGACTTGGATCCACTGGCAGAGCCAAACAGACCTGGCAGACCCAAGGGTACTGTGAGGGTCTGCTGGGAAGTCTGGCGGAGCCCTCTGTCAGTGAGATTTTCAAACCGCACCTCTCTGAGAGCTTCTCCCAGAGCCCGGGAAAGGCTGGGACATGGTTTCCAGCGGGCCAAGTTCTCTGCCTCCATTGTTAATGCGGCTGCTCGTAGCTGTGGTTGTAAGGTCTACAGTGCTTGTTGTGGTGGCAACCCTCGAACCCGGTGGTGGACACTAGAAGTAAGGGATACTGTCAGGATGAAGAAGGAGTTTTATCGAGTGTTGTTGGCTTGTGGGACTCCTGAGGCAGCTGACAGGTACTGGCAGGTCAAGAGTGCCACAGCTCATGCGGTCGCAGATGCTAATAAACAATAATAAACAAGAAACAAGATATAATTAATAGATATGTTTATTGCCATACTGTGGAACATTTGAGGAGAAACAACAACATCTAAGACAAGCAGGCGGCAGACCACCCACCAGAATAGTGCATTTTTAAGCATCTTTCTGGTTTAGCCTTACCATAAAAAGCCTTCCCCCCGGTTTAGTGAGGAACTGTCATAGGAGTCAAGAAGTTGTACTCAATATTAATCATAGACTGTGTATATAAATGGACATGGCTAACCTGCAAGCTGCAACGTTCCAAAAAGGAAGTGAGCATGGTTGCACTTCCAGTTCTATTGCCTTTGATTCCAGTTCACTCTCTACTGAAAAACTGTCGCCCCTTACTTTGCAATTGCTCCTGTCAGGCTCATAATTTTTGGCTTAAAATATTTGATGTTCTACATGATCCAGGGTTTTTTATTTTTGCTGTTTTGTCTGTAAGTCAAGATAAGAACATTAATAACAGACCAATGAGGTGACTTCTTTCCCAGAAGTTGTTTGGTTGACCCGCTCCCTTTTAAACCAAGGGTGCTGGCAGGAAGGGGCATTACCTTCAAAAGCCTCCCTCTGGTTTATAAGTTATCCAGTCTATGATGTTAATACAGCCAGCTAACAGGTAGAGTATATGTGGATAGCTGCAAATAGGCCTCTGTCTATATCATAAACCAATGTTTGACTGTATAAGGCTATATGTGAGCAGCAGTGAAATTAGGTGAGCATGGTGCTGATGAAGGTGAGGTTTCCCATTTTCCCTGGGTAAAAAGGTCAACACGGCTCTGTATGTCTAAGAGGGATAAGACCAGCCTGGATGATTCATCACTGGACATAATAAAGGCTCACACCAGGAGCACCGTCCAGCTGATTCAGGGATCTGATTGGGCGCGATTAGGAAGCAGAAATAATCACTCTAGCTCTGCATTCATAGGCCACTCATAATGATATCTTCTGATTGGAGCTTGGAGGAGATAATAAGGATGGTCTTCAAAATGGACTCTACGATTATTCCTTTAACTTCATAAAAACGTGGCAACGGGCTGGGTGCAACAGATTTGAGGATTAAGACAAAATGACCTTTCACATTATGTAGCCATGTATAAAAGATGAAGTTTACAGAAATTCAGAAAAGATCTTATCAATGGCCTGAGCCTCTGAACCATCTCTGAATGGACAATGCTCTTTGAGGTGGCCATACAACACGCCAGTACCTCCTGGTGGTGAAGGATTACTGCGCTGTTAAATGCACCCATGACTGGATATAAAAGGAAGAATGGCTCAAAATGAAATATTTTCATTTAAAGAGGGTGTATTATGCAAAATCAACTTTTTGGAGCTTTCTATCATGTTATACTGTTGTTCCCTCATCAAAAACATACCTGATGTGGTTTTATATGTCATTCTTATATGTTTGAGTAATCTTGCAATCTCTCCCAGGCGCTATTTTAATTCTCTTACAGTTAGCACTACAAGTGTAACCAATCCTCCCGTATGGACATTTTTTCATAAATATACAAAAGCAGGATCCAAAACAATACACTACAACTTCACCAACCTGGTGCATTGTGCAATAGTTTCTTTGACAGAATGCACTATTACAACTAGTGTTTTGGTAGTGTCCCCAGTGCTCTGAATAGGGAGTGCAGGGAAATTGAAGCTTATTAAACATCTTAATACATTGTTTCTGACAAATATAGCATTTTCAAAATGATATGTTGTTTGTTAGCAATTAATACCCCATAGAAGTAAAATGTCCCCTCTTTAAATTATTTGTTTATAGCATTAGCATACAGTCTGTACAGTCTGGAAACTAAATTTCACATAGCTATTACCACACTAAAACACACACTACTGCAAATGATTCATTTTTCTTTTGAATCAGGTCAGTAATGCTGTCAGCTAAAACCCAAATGCAGAGCACCAGCACAGCTTTTCATTTCAACAAAAGTATTGCTACTCACTGTCTATCAAATCCTCACATCTCACGTTTCTTTACAAAAATAAATATCTGTCAAAATGGCAAGGTGTCAGTTGTTTCAAATGCAAACCAGGACGTTTCAAACATCCTCTTCAATCAAGTGAGATTATGTTGGAACTAGAGTTGTACACCTGTGTCTTACAGACAGTGTCACCTTTTTACAATTGCAACAACAACTCCTGACACAAGTCAAATGATATAACCTAGTATTTGTTTTTTTAAGCATATTTAGTCAAATCAACCAAAAAATGGACTACATTTTTGCAAGCTTTGTGCAAAAACATTTTCCAGGTAAGAGACTGGTGGTGAACTTCTCAGGGCCTTTTTGATGTGATACACTTCCGATCCTTAAATCTTACAGCCCAGCTTTGAAGTGACTTATTATTATAACCTCTATTATTTTCAGTGATAAATATTCAAATTCAGATCTTCAATCCCGTGCTTAGAGAGGAGAATAGCCAGAAACAACATACTGCTTCCCCCGGCTCTCACCTCTCTATAGAAAATCATTATGAAGATCAATTTCCAAATCAAACAGACTGCTGAGAAGAGGATGAAGTAACCAGAAAAAAAATCATAGTTGAATGTGGAGACTGGAGGATTGTTGGTCAAAGAGCCGGGCTGTTTTGTTCTATATTTGTTTGAGCATTTTGACACATTTAGAATTTGCTTTACGGCTGTGAATTAATTTTGCAGTTTCAATATTAATCCCGATTCAGCAGTGGATTAGTTTGCTATTGTCCCTTCTCCCGGAGCCCTAAATAAAGGCGCTGACACCAAGAAGAAATCTATACCTCTGCCTGGTGAACAAAGGGTTCAGCTCCATAGATAACACTGTAACATGCTTCCAACCCCACTGCTCTTCCTCACGACATGTCACCATCAGCACTCCTCCTCGCCATCGTTTCCACCAAAACATTGTTATGGTAGATTTGCAAGGCAATCGTGCCCTTAAACCGTGCCCTTCTTAGCTTGTACCATGCATTTTCCAGAGTTTATCAAAGAATACAATGATGCTATGCTTTCACCATTATTCTCCTTTATTCATTTAAATGCAGCTGTACTACTGAGGCAGAGCACAGCCTGCTGCCTCACTATGGAACACAGAAAGATGAAAATGCGTTACAAAAATCCACTACATTACTTTGTTGACCTTTGCTGTTCTTATAGTTTACAAACAGCTGTGAAGCTCCTTCCTCTGGGCTCTTTGTACTTCAGAGACTGGGACTGATGGAGGCACGCCACACTAAAAGGAAGGCCTTTTTTAACTGCCTCCAATATGATGCACAAACACAACCAACAAACACTTTTCCTTTATCTGAGCCTCTAAAGCTGCAGGGGAAGTCCACAGCACAAAGATACCATGAATCCTTTTAGGCAACTATTTCAATACAAAGGTAGTTATGCTGCACAGGAGAGAAGAAACTCATGTGCATTAACATGGGTGTCTATACAGAAAATATGTGTAACTACATTTGCCATCACAGCTAATAAGTTTGAAACGATATGTTAAATATTAGCATAAAGAGTGTGTGTGTAATGGCACTGCATATAGAAATATGTTGTAAATGAACATGACTGCTCTGTGACAACAGCATTACATACCTGCAAATGCACACATACGTTCTATCATGGCTTTGTGAAAGCAGATGAGAACATTGAGTACTGTAGGCCTAAATATATGGGGCCAGGCTCAATAGCATGTGAATACTGGCATGTAACTGAGAGCAGAGTGGACACACAGGATGGATAGAGGTCGAGACAAGGAGAGGAGAGAGCAGACAAGTAGAGGTGCTATTATGATAAAAGAAGAGGGCTGCGCCCAGAGGTCTCAGACCTGCAGCCATTTTCATGTCATTATGTTGTTAATCAATCTATGTGTGTGTATGTCTGGGTGGGCAGCTCCTCAGTCTGGAAGGGGTTAATGGGAAATCAATGTGAGGGATGTGCTTATGAGCAGGACAAGGGGAACAGGCCTGGGAGAGGAGAGCAGATCCAGGGGCGGGCCAGATAGCAACATTGTTCCTGTGATAGCACTGGACTTCCCAGATGTTATCTGTCATTCAGCCACACTGTGGTGAGCAGATGTTTAGACTCAGGGTCCATCCTACTGCTAATCAATATGGGTCAAGTGCACGCTAATATTTAGCATCAGTCAGAGCACAGCAGACATGGATGTCTCTGCTACAGAGACATGTCAGCAGGACAGAGGACATTATGTATTCACATTAAAAACTATAGCACACTGTTAGCACTGTCCATTATTTAAAATACTTGTCATGCTGTTTCTCATTATAATGTCTGTTCTGCCTCTGTATTCCTCTGTCTTGAGTTCCTTAAAAGAAAGCAAAGCAAACTGTGATTTGGCACAAAAGGTAAAATAAAGAGAGTGAAAATGAGCCTGGTGTAGTTTGGTGGAGGCCTGGGGCATTCGGAGGAAAGAGGAGGAGGTGGGGCATAGGGGGGAACCCCGAGCAGGTCCCAGTGCAATGATCTTCTTTGTAGTCTGAGCAGTCAGAACTAGCCAGAGGCTTGTGCTCTAACCCCTAACACTCAGAGAGGCTGATTGGGGAAATTACACCACAGAGCAATAATTAATCAAGTAAATGCTCTGCTGCTTTGACTCAGATTACATTAACATATTATCAATAATGTATTAATCAAATACAAACAAACAGCTCTGTGAAATGGCATAGTTAACTAACACAAGGCTCAAGCTGGAGGAAAACTTGTGCATGTTTAGCCAATTACACTCAGCGCAGCAGAGAATGCTGGAAGCAGCTTTTCTCTGAGCCCCGGACTCCTCTCGGCACATATCTGTTTCAGTTCATCAACCCCTGTCTTCATCACCCATTTCATAAGCTTCCACCAAGAGGCAAAAATTATGAATTCATTTACTTATCCCTAACAAAAGCAAAATGCATCACGCCGAATAAATACACACACTCCTGATGAAGCCGTAAAACACAATAAAAGTCATTTGTGCAAAGCTGCTGCTCTGATTCCCAGAGTAGCTAAGTGGATTGAAGAGAGGAGTTTGTCATTTTTATCATTTGAGCGAGAAGTTGGATCTTGTGTGCTTTTGTATTTTCTCTTAAATGCATGTTGTGTTTCCCTTTGATAAGTTCTGTTGTTTAAAAGTGTCCGTTCTTGCCTTGCACTTTGTTCATTGGGGGAACTTCATGCCCAGGGATTTTCTAAACACAATTCATCAAAGTGGAACAGCGCTCTTTTTTATGCATTCCTAATCCTTTTGGCTGCAGATGAGAGATTTGCTGTTCAGACTCATTAAGATTAAAGCATTTTGCTGGAGTTATTTAAGAATGCAAAGTTCCACGTGAGACCTCTCAGAGTTCAGAACAGAAGAAAATCCTATCGACACGCTTGGTGCACCAAAGGCTCATCTGAGCCATATATTTGGTGATTGAGTGATTGCATTAGCAATGCTCTTTCCTTCTTCATTATAGCCCACACCATTTCTTCTGCTTTCCAACTGTCAATGGGAGGTAATTGCTCTGGTTGGCTTTACTTGTTAGAGCAGTTCTACCAACAGTATTTATTCAGTACTTCCATTTAAGACCATAGTATTTCTCAAATGTCTATATGAAACCCTTTTCCTATATTGGCAGCGTTAAAGATATAGTGTTGACTTAAACTGCCATATGGTCTTAAGTTTACAGATAAATGCTGTAGTCAAATTAACTATGTATTCAAATCAGCTTTTCAAAGTGGTATGCCTTCAAATGCAGGGCCCCAAAATGATTTCTAAATATTTTACTTTGAATATTGTTTTTCTTTTAACCACAATACTTTTACGTTTTAGAGAACATTTATTATGATTTATAGATTGTTCATAATTTTTTTTTTTCTTTTTTGATTTTTTCATTTCTGGCTCAGGCCTCGCCCGTCTGTCCAAGAGCTCCTCCTGTTCTTGCTTTCTCTTCAGTCTCGGCACTTCTCCCAAACTTCTCCCCTCCAAGTGTCACAATCTGGTTCCATTTTAGCACTGGCCTTGAGTGTGTAACAGAGCTCCTTTCTCTCTCCCCTCCACCGCATATTTAATCCCTGTGCTTATGTCAAACTTCATTACAGGACCTTGTAGGTAGAAATAACAAGCGGCCTGCAGGATAGAGAGAGAGCAGAGAGACAGAGAAATGGAGTGAGGAGAAGTGTGGGAGGAAGAAACCAAAACATCGAATCGGTAGATGCAAGAAGAGAACCAAATCATGTGTAATTGAGTGGCATTATAACAGTGTCCCAGAAAGAAACATTGAATAAACTGTGTGCAATTACATTTCTTATGCAAAACAACAGCAGGAGCAATACAATTATTTAGTGTGGATCCATATCACTGTGAACATGCAGAACAGCTGATGGTCTGAGTTCAGGTCTCGGGACAGGGTTTTAAGCACTGCGACTCTGCGACTATTGTTAAAAAAAAAAAAAAAAAAAAAAAAAAAAAAAAAAAAAAAAAATTCTTTTTTTTTTTTTCATTTTCATTTTAACTGTGCAACTGTGCAGGAAAGTGCAAATTTATAGTTAGGAAAGTCATCACCAACCAGAACAATGTAAAGCAATAAATGCTATTGCTGCGAGATACTGAAATATCTACCACTAAAACCCGATTAGCTATTAGTTCAATAATTATTTTTAATCAAATGTGAACCAAGCTGAACTGGAGCTGAACAATTCCCCTGTGCCCCACAAATCCCCCAGAAAGAATCATTATGGCATGTCAGTCACAGCTGGGAGACAGCTGTATTGCACATAGTGCCTGTGTAGAAGTGGAACACATAGAAATGTTTAGTCTGTCAAGTGGAACAGTATTACCTCAGAGATGAAAATATGTCTGTCAGCCTGTCGTAAAACTAGAACCTCAAACTCAGCACTGTGAAGCCAAGCCTGTCGAAAAGTCGAACAGCACTGTGAAGAACAAACCTTTGAAAAGTCGAAATCAATTTTTATGGGAGTAACTAACAAACGCTTCGCCGCAGCCAAGAAAGGGGGAACTGTTTTTTTTTCTCACGTTTGAAAAGCAGATTCTTCCATATTTGTATACCAAACCACCATAAACCCAATGTAAACCAATCAGGCTAAAAATATCTTCTCTCTTTATATTTAGCTGGTCATGACAAACAGACATGCACTTTACTGACACCCCTCAGTGCTGTATAAGCTACACATCACAACATGGAGGAGCCTTCACTCTCATTGTAGATCACCTAAAACACCACAAAAATGACCACAAGACATGCCATTTTGATAAGGCCCTGAAAAAGAATATTACAGTCACTTCAGTAGTTGTGCCTGATTCATTTGTCTGCGATGTTTTGATAATGATACAGACAGGGACAGTGTAGGGAATTAACTAAATACATGTTCCAAAAATACATAGAATACTATTTGTTTTACTCTTTCATTTGGTGGTAATTGGAATATAATTACTTTCCTAAAATCGCGGTATTTGATCATGCAAGTTACCGTTCAAACTGCACAGCACAAGAGAGAAAGAAACCACCGCTCTTGCCTTTTCTTCTCCAATTAAAACAAACAATACAATGCATCTTAAAGTGAAAGTAAGTATTCATGCTGTAGTACTCTGGTTGGGCATGTACTGGAATATGTTTCAAAATACATTTTAATACACATCATTTGAAAGCATTCTTCCCATCACTGAAAATGAACTGTCCTATGAAATTTGTCCAAAACACTGCTACCCATCCACTATTCAGGTCACAACGTTGTAGCTGGGGCCAGACCTTCCCAAAGTGAACTCAAGTGTCCCGGGATAGACCCTTAGAGGCAGAGTGGTTCCCATGCCACTGGTGCAGCGCCTGGTGCACCACACAGAGGTATTTATAGTAGGGCAGTTCGGAAGGGCCAGGAGAGAGGCCAGGCTTGTTTTCCTTTCCATTCCCCAGGCTCCGGCCTCACATGTGGGTGTTAAATATACATTGGAAGCAAATGCAAAGGGGGGGGCAGTCAGCTTCCCCCTAAATAAAGGAAGCATTAACTCAATATAATGTAATAAAATCAATGAATAAAATAGTAAGAAGATAGCAAAAATAAAGTACAGCACAGATGAGACGACTTTCAAACCTGAAGAGAAGCTGCCTTGTTGTCGCAGCTCTCAACATCAAAATAATTTCTGCATCCAAGAACTGAGGCCCCCATCTCTCCTGCTGCCTCCTCTCCATACTCTGATGTGCGCCTCTCCTGTTGGGCTTCCAGGGATTCACCACTGACATTATTACCATGATCAAAACAGAGCCTATAAATACTGAGCACTATGATGAATATAACAGCGATTATGGGCCAGCTGTAATTAGATGAGGAAGAGAAAAGAAAAGGCTTATTGAAGTTTGCTCTGTTTTGGTATTTGGGAATTTCTTTCAACCTTGTGGCATAATGTATGAGGGATTACAGAGGCATTGGCAGAGTGGTAATCAGCTAGGTCTCTCCATAGGACTCTTGAGGCCTCTTCTGTGCTATTCTTCCTTGTTTTATCAGATGTGTAATCCTTCATTCGTCCACGAGTTGGTCACATAGAGACGGTTTCAGCATGATCATCTGGACATTGTTTTGAGATCAAGACGTTTCGGCTCCTATCCAAAAGCCATTTTCAAATTCTTTCAAATTGAAAATAGCCACTGGATGGGAGCCAAAACGTCTTGATCGCAAAAACAATGTCCAGATCACGCTGAAACCGTCTCTACTGTCTTCTCTGTTTTAGTTCACTATTTGCTCTTCAGTGTATAGTATAAAGCTACACAGTTGTGTTTTATTGACCTTATTAAGCCCCAGCCCACTTTTGCCGTAAATGAGACTAAACTGCGCTTTCTTTGTGGTGGCAGTTCTGGTTAAGTGGCAATCCCATTCATTTGGGTTTGGGGAAAGTTTTGCCGCTAAAATAAGTGAAATACACAAATAAATATGATATAAAGTAGGTTGATTTGTGTAAAATATTCAATGTTCATTTGACCAACAAATCAACACTGCACCGATTCTCTGAGAGGGTTTAAAAAAAGCTTTGTAGTCCCTATAGAATTTTTTTGCGGCAGTCCCATGCAAAATACAACCCAAATGACGATGACAGCTCCCATGTCAACTTCCAGAATAAGGTGAATAGAATCTGTACCAAATATGTTGTAATATTAATGAACCAACAGAAAACAAAAAAAAATACTTTATACATTTTTAATAACAGGACAATATTGGGAAAAAATGTGATTGTGAATATAAATCAAACTATTGGCCCACTTCTGCAACTGTTTGTGTTGCATATACCATAAAAATGGTAAACTTTATATTGTTTATTTTACAGTGATTACGTCAGTTACATCAGTGCCAATAACTTCCCACCTACTTTTGCTCACAAAGATGGTATTGCTTAACCTAAAATGTTTCACAGTATGAACTTATGTATCTTGCATTTATTCTGTTGCAGGCGTTTTTCTTGCTCAAAATCCCTTGAAAAACATGATTTTTTTACTATGAGTGGGGTTGCCTCTCCACAGATCTGGATAGGCCAGCTGGCTTTATCTGCATGCTTGTCTTAATAGGTACGTTTAATGCCATTCTGTGGAAAATTCCAGGCAATGCAAAAACTCTCTGGTTACTGGCGGTTAGCAAACCCCCCCATCTACTAGAAAAGTTACACAGTGCACCTTTAAATTCAAATGCTTGCTCATCAGGTTCAGACTGGCGCACCATTTAAACAACAGTCCCAAGTGCGCAGTGTCCATCCCTCTCAGCTCTTGCGTCACAAAGATTCCACAGCCCTGGTCTCTGTTTTTTCATACTTGTGGGAAAAGAGTCATTCATGTTTCCTTGGATGCTTCACACATTCCTCACCCAGTCTTCACTTTGTGGGGCCTGCGAGAGCATTCAGAGCCTCCGTCACCCAAGAGGAGGTACTCCAATAAGGGTGTGACTCATTTTGAAAAGGAAAAGAAATTAGTGATAGATTATTTAGGATGAAGTTGCTAAGCAGAGAACAATCTGAAGGCACTAATGACTTTTCCCTGAGTCTGATGAGTTTAACAGAACACACAGTTTCCAGCTCATTGCACCTCTCCGGACACAGCTGGGAATTACAGATAACTCAACATCTGGAGGTTAGAAAAGCACTCTAACATTCTCGCACAAAGTTGTTCAAAACTTTCTGAATCATGCAGTCTCGTAACACAATAGTTCAGATTTTTTTTCTTGTAAAATTATCTAATTTAATCAAATTTAAAATGTGGGCAAAAATTCATACATTTTGCAATTAATTTTGCTGTGATATCATAATAAAAAGGAAACATTGGATCATTAATATTTACGGCACGCTTTATGAATAATTTTGTAATGCCTGTTTGGAATGGGTAAGGAATATACAAACAGTAGATTCTGTTGAGAGTTCACTCTAACACAGGGTTATTCCGTTATAATGCACAGCACACACACATTTTCTTAGACATATGCAGCTTGGTCTCACCTGAAAATTCCTGACCTTAAAATCTCAACACAAAGGTAGTTAGCCTTGATTTATGCATTCTTCAGCCGAGGATGAAGAGTGCAGGACACAGAAGCAAAGCAATTAATTCTGATGCTGAAAACATTATGGATGGTAATGTTTAAAACATCAAAGAGCAGCTGACAGAGACACAGCATCTCACTCTGACAAGATTCAGGAGAGGTGAGACACAGGGGGAATTTGTCTCTCCAGTCACTTTCATCACATTGTTCAGGAGAAGTTCAACTTCACAGTGTCTTTAGTGGCACAGAGTTTACATGACTATATGGTTGGGGTTGGTACTATGCATCATGACGGGAAACAACACAGGTGGAAACCTAACATAGCAGATGGCACATTTGTCCTTCCAACCTGAGTTTGATCCTAACCCAAGTTGGACACAGAAGCTGGTGGACATGGCATGATGCAACATCAGTGTATGTGAATCCAATGTTCCTAATGAGTGAGTGGGCAGTGAGCCCCTCCTCTGTGTGTGTGAACTTCACAGTAGCTTTGGGCAAAGGGATAAAGCTTCTTGCACTCCCACATGTTCATTTACCCCCCACTATCAAACCAATTGAACCAGGGAGTCTGAGGGGAGCAACATTGATATTCACTACACATCTCCATCCCCCAGCCACAGCCATCCCCACTGGAAACATTATTTCATTACATATATTATGCATTCAGCATAAGGGAGTCAGTGAATGTTCGGTTTTCATGTGTGTGGGTGTGGGCCAGCTCAGATGTTTCTATCTTCTGTGTACACGGCTGTGACAAGTGCGATGTAAAAACAGCTTTTAGGAGGGTGTGAAGGGACAAGCCTTTGGGGTCCACTCTTTAATGGAATTGGGTTAGTATTGTGGTAAAAAACACAATATTTATTTCAGTTTTTAATGTCAATATTCAAATAAAAATGTTGCTGTTCTTATGCATCTGTATAGGTAAAATGTTCCTCGGTGGTTACATGAATATAATGTGAGTGCATGTGTGATGCAGGGCAGTCCATTAGGAGACATAAACACAGAGTGGAGATGGGTCTACAGACAGAAACTGTTCTCAGAGGCCAATAGTCTTTGGGCCCTCGTCCAGATGTCCCCAGAATGGTTTTATTTGTTAATGTCTCGTTATAAAAGCCCTCTTAAAAGCGCCTGCCGCCGTCCGCTCCAGTCTTTAAGTGGCTTAACAGAAGATACTCTTGTCTGATCTGAACTGGAATCAATTTGGAAAAGAAACCATTTCACCTCTGATTAAGCACTTCTCTGTCTCTGTGACATGCTGACCTTTCCATAGTCCTGTCTGGAGCAGTGAGGAGGAGCCAAAGCAATAATGTGCTGTTTAATTATCAGAGGGATGGACAGCAGGGGCGGGGCCTATGATGGCCTTCAAGATGAACTCTGAAACTGGCAAGAACTGTCACTCAGTGAAGATATGGATTTTGTTTTTCCTTTTATTTGAAAAAACAGTTGGATTACTTGGATTACTTGATAGTATTGTAATACCCCAAATATTATCAAGGCTTTAGGATCATTACATCATTATTTGATGCATTATGTACTCACTCCTGATGACAATAAGCTTCTGCAGCTTCAGCTACCCTGCGGAAGGCTGATGGAAGCATGGCCGCCAGTCTGCACCTAGAATCCCTTTGTCCACCAATCATAATAAAATAGTGTCTTACATTGATGGGGGATTGAAACAGGGGTCTTCAATGAAGACAGCACACATACAAATGTGCTGGTTTATAGAATCTTTGCAATGGCATTCAATTAATTTAAAGACAGATCAAAAAGTTAGACAAAGACAAAGACATTACTCAGTGGTAATATTTCTCACCTTCTGATTTCAGACTATTCAGTTTTCATTTGACACAGCAGCCATCCCTGAGGCAGTATAATCACTCAGATCTACACTTTCAAACCAAAGTTTAGTAAGATGACGGAGTGCTACAGAGATCAGCCCTGAGTCCAATCCAGCGCTCTCTGACTCAGGCGCCCTGAGAAGTGTAGCCCAGAGCTGGGCCTGTGGAGTGCAGGCTCACCTCCAGTTCAAGCGGATTCCTCTGCCCTTTTATTTGCTCTCGTTTGGCTGCAGAAGGAACGTGCTCCACTCTGACCTGGGGGCACTCATCCAATCAGCTCGCTATCTGCTGCAAGGGCCTCTATAATAGTGACATTTTTCCACCTCGTCAATAAAGTGGTGAAAGCCACCCTCCACCCGCTACTTGACCATTTAACTTCTTCCTGAAAAGGCCCTTTCTTTCTGTCTGTCTCTATGTCTGCCTGAAATCAATAAAAAGCAGAGCAAGGAAAAGGAGGCCAATCCAGCTGTAGCGGCATTAACTAGCGCTCTGTAACGCTGTACTACAACAGAGGCAGGGCAAAGCATAACAGAAAAAGATACAGGATCGCTTTGAATCTTTCCCTTTTGTAAAGCATCAGGCACAGTCAAAGAGGTTCCATTTTCCATTATGGGTGACAGACACATACAGCGCTGAGCAAAAGTTATACTGAGCAGCAAAAATAATGTTAAGAGTGCATTGATAATTACAGAAAGTGAGTTTTATTATCTTGAGAAAGGTCATGTAATGACTAGTACCAGGAGTGTTTTTCATTCAAAGCCATGAACCTAGGGCCCAAGAACAAATGTGGCAGATTCATGACCTCCAGCGTCTGAATGCAAAGAGAATTCAACTCTGAACCAACCCTGAAGTGTGGGTGCTATTTATTTTTTTTTTTTTTTAGACATGATCAATATCTTGGCAGTTTTTTCATCCTGATGTGGGTGCTATTTTTTTATTTTTTTTTTTTTTAGATGAATATATCTTGGCAGTTTTTTCATCTTCATATATATGTATTTTTTAAAATCTTTTCTAAGACTCCAATATAGGACTTGGGCATAGTGCTGTGTACATTAACATATGGCCTTGATGGTCATTTTCTTCCATGCCTCATTTATTAGATGCCTTGACACTGCCACATAGCAATTGATCGACATAATGACATTAGAGTGAGAACAAAATACACACTAGAGAATAGTTCACAGCTCAGCCTGTGCCAAAATGTGCTCAGTAGCCGATAGAAGAAAAAACAAAGTACAAATGTGAAAAGTAGATATGCAGTCAAAAATGCAAAAGAAAAAAAAAAAAGATAAAGAAAGAATAGTACAAAAGGATACGACTTATCATGTTTTATGCCAGAGAAAATAGACAGGCGTGGAAGAACATCTGGAGAAGAGAGAAGGGTGAGCAGCCACACGCCGCTCACAGACCACAGACACAACATGATGAGGGATTTATTTCATTACTACAAGCTCTGGTAATGAATGGGCTGCAGCCACTTTTGAAAGTGTGAGAGTAAATTATGGCTACTCAGCTTCTGTCTGGTTAACACTTTCTCTGCATATGTCTCATCCAAAAGCATGTGGTTGTTTGTGGGTTCTTCATCGAAATTGAGTCATCAATAAAAAAATGAAGAAAGCCAAAGTCGTCCTCCAAAGCAAAGGAGAGGAGCATGCAGTGGGTTGGTGCCAGCTCCAGAGGACTGAGGTCTCTGGGTCACTGAGGCAGCGCGCCTTATGGCTCACAGATGTTCGTCTGGTTCAGCTACAGTTGTCATTCAGGAAAACGTTGCACCACACTGCCATTATGTGTTCTGTGTAAAGAAACACCATCACCAAAGACCCCTCCCTGTCGTAAAGCTGAACAGACCTGAAGAACAAGATGACTAAATGTTGTCAGAAATTTCCTAAACTTCAACTGTCCACATGCTTTTTTTACAGTAGTATTGAACTGGAATGGATGGAATTATTGAGAACTGAAGTCCCTGTGACAGTAAAACCAGGGACATCATACTCATCCATATGCCTGGATTTATGTATTTGCATGTGGTATCGAGCTACATACAGTATTTAGTATGTCAAGTGGGGGTCTGGTTGTGCATTTTAAAATGCCCCATTGCAGAGCAGGTTCCTCATCAAGAGCAGGGCTGACACCAGAGCACTACAGAAAGGTAAGATACACTGTGGAGATAAGAGCTAGGAAAATCAACCACTGGGGATCATTAGGCTGAGATAGCCTCCCCGTTAGTAATTTATGCTAATTAATTTCTCGGCTGTGCCCCAGCTTGCCAAGCATTCATCAGCACGCGGGAGAGAGGTGAAGCCGCCTGCTGTGCCTTGGTGATCTAAAAAGTTTGCACAGCAGACCAGGGAGGGCTGTAGCATACTGAGCAACAATGACACAGAACACCCAGTGTGCCAGCCTTCTTCCTGGCAAGGCGGGCAAATGGCAAACCAATCAGGACGGGGTAGGCTCGCTCGTAGGCAAATGGTGTGGCATTCTGGTCCTTTCGTCACCCCGCCTCCCTCTCCACTGCACCGCAGCTGCCCAGAATGATTTTATAAACATTTTGCCAGTGGATCAATAGCTGTATTGATCAGCCATTGTGAGAGTGATTCGTCTAAAACCCTGAGCTGCCTGAAGCTTTGCAATGGGAGGAGCGAAAGAGAGAAGCTGCAAAGGATGGAGAAAGAGAGAGAGTCTGCAGCCACAGTGAAAGGCAGAAGAGGTACAAGGAGGAGAAGGAATCTGAGCACAGACCAAGGCTAAAGGCAGGTAGGAAGGCTTCGGACGCGCTGCCAGGCCACAGGGACTAGGGACCAGCCTGTGGTAATTGCTTTCTCATTAAGGGCGGGAGGGTGCAGGGTGGCTAATGATCGCGACTTAAACGTGTGCTAAATGACAAATGGCGGAGCGGTTTGAATATGTATGCAGCGAAAAGAATTTCCACGACTGAAGCTGCTTCTGCCTGAGCTACTAGGCCAAGTATGCTCAGTGGCATCCATGTGCATTGTTGCATGTTTGTAGACTGCATGGGGCTACTCAGAGCTAAGGCATGAATGAACTGAAATGCAATAAGATGCAAAATTACATAACTTATCTTCTGTATTTGTTGTTTGTCTTTTGTTTAGACCCACTAAGCAGTGCACCTGTCATGAACGGCACAGTCATCTGGAAGAAAGTTTGGCCTTCCAAAAAATGCATATTTTTCAAGAAGAGGAATCAAAATAGGAATATGCCTAAATCCACACTCATCCACACGTGATATGGATACATTTATCTACAGACAAATTTGGTTTGTTCACATGAAAGGATTTTGGGAATGTTGGCAAATGATTGCAATGGAATAAATTCTTCTTATCTTATGGATTCAGTACATATGTTGATTCAAGAGCAAGTGTTCAAAGTCAGGCTCCATGCTGCAGGAGGTGGAGTTAGGTGGGACCACCCCCTCATGTTAAAGGGAAATCAAGTTTTCATTGATTTTTCCCCCCCAAGATGGACTCCAATGTGGATACAATACTTTACAAAACAGCTTCAGGGGGAACCTTGAAATGTTGAACCTGACTTGGAACAAAGCCTCACTGAACAGAGCATTCAACGAAATTTGTCATCACCATATGGAGAAGAGACTGACGTCATGACTATACATACCTTTATTATAAAGTTCTCTCTTAGTCTTATATACAGAAACGTATCTGTATTGCCACAACAGAAACAATATATAATGTTTGCAGCCTCAGAAGAAATGTTTTATGACCTCTTTAGTACAATATTACAGTAACCTGTTCTACACTGTAAAAAACTTCACAGGAACATTGAGGCTAAGCCCAATAAAAACTGTTTTATTATTATGTTTGTGCACATCTCTTATGAGGGACACCCTATTGATCATCGCTCTTGGTTAACCGACATGTGGTACACTTTTTAACATGCACTATCTAGTGCAATGTTTCTGAAACTGTGGTTAAGGGACGGATAGAGGCACATAGGCTTATTTGGATAATACTTTTGAGTCTTTTTCAATTTTCAGGAAACAAACATGTATGGTAATGTGCAGGTTAGTGTAGATTTAGTCCTGCTTTAAGCTTTGATCAGACACACTTCTGCTTTGTTCCATTAGAATGAACTGTGGTGGAGGTGGAGCATCTTTCATCTTTAGGGTTTATGACAGTGCTAAATTGTCTTTATTACTTTATTCAAAGGTGCACCATGTAACGTTTCTAGTGTGGTATCCTCAACATTCTTGGTGATGTGCTTTACCAGGAATGTTCCACAATATGACCATAAACTTCTCTATCTTGCATTTAGTCAGTTACAGGCATTTAAATAGATTGGAAAAAAAACGTGCATTCTCTCCACAGATCTGACCTGTAACTTGGCCTGGTGGCATGACCTGCTTGTCTCCATAGAGATAGATAAGTATTTAGAACAAAGCAATAACATCTTCATGGTCCCAAGCAGGTGACGAACCCTCCACCGGAAGTTACATAGTGCACATTTAATAACAAAGGAAAATATATTTACACTTATTAATTTAAAAAGTTAGGTTTTACATTTTATGATAAAAATCTGCACTATTTTTGATACCACCACATCTATTTCATATGCATTCACTGCACATAAGTGCTCTCCTGGTTTCCTATTTGATTCCCCACTCGCAAAAATAAAGCCTTGGATGGGTGCCAAACAGTAAATTAGGATCTTCATTAGAGACATCAAATCTAAATTACAATTCAATTAACAGAGCAGCCAACCTGAACTAATCAACCAATTAGCCTGTGTGCGTTCACAGAAAAGCTAACAAAAGCACACATGTCCCCTGGGAAAGTAGTAAAACACTGCAGGAGAGTGACAGTACAAATGAGCCAGTCGAGACGCATCCAGCACTGGCAGATGGTGAACATGCAAATCACTGTTACACACACATTTGGGATGAATTTATCAGAAAAATAAACCAGTTCAACAGAAAAATGACAAATGTTTTTTCTTTAAATTATCAAGAATAATTTAGGGTAAATTTCAAGAATTATAAATAACTGATTTTTCACATTATCACACTGTTGTCATTATTAGATAGATAGATAGATAGATAGATAGATAGATAGATAGATAGATAGATAGATAGATAGATAGATAGATAGATTAAACTGATACACATGATCAGTTTAAGCTATCTATCTTTTTGTAAATTATATTTTATTATTGCTTCATTACTTTTGAGTAGTAGTCAGTTGTCACAACTTAATGTCAATTATGTTATGAGAGACTTTCTCTTAAACTTTATATTAAATGTTGTGCCATTCTTTTCAACTTTCAACAACTTGCTGATGAAAAAAGAAAAACATAAATTTAATTAAGAATGTTTAATATTGAACCAAAAATGAACAACTGTTTAATATTGCACAGAGTAGATTAAATATGATTGCACAGCCTGTTTTTTTGTGGAGGGAAAAGAGCATTAGCATTCTCCCAATCTGAAAGAGGACTGGTTGGAAATGCAGTCACATAATGTTTGACAAACATTGTTTAGAAAGTTAAGTGAATTTGTTGCGTTCACCCCACACTTGTTTGGTCCATGTCCCTCTCCTCATTGGTGAGTGTATTGGTGGAGTGAAGCGCTTTATGTTTGGCCCTGTTCAGTGTGTTGCGTTGGCTCGTCTGCATGCACATGCACACACACCTTTGGGCCACGGAGAGTCTGGGAGGCAGGCTCTTCAAAAGCCCTTTGTCACCGCTGCCTGTCTGCTGCAGCCTACAAAAGTAACAAACATGACATTAAATACACAGACACTTCCACTTGGCAGTCAATGCACTATGGGACAGAGCATAGCTTGGCTGCATCTATAGTGCAACAGTGAGCAGCCTTAGCTAATGTGTATAGACATGTTTTGATTTAGGTTACCAGCAATTGATTCCATCTCTTTAAAAATGTGTATTTTTGCAAAATACTTATGTTACCACAAGCATTAATGTACCCATTTTATGTTTTGCTGTGGGGATTGTCTGTAAACACAAACAACTTATCAGATATTGAAATTTGAATATTTCATAAAGCTGGTACAAGAGGTAACATAATAGAGCACTTTACTCATCTCACAGTGTAGAAATTCACTTGTTATGGCTGCTCTTAATTCCTTTTTCAAACTTGAAAGCTTAAAACAAAAATGTTTTACAATGGCAGACCATTTGAATTTTGCCAGACAAGACTAGCAAACTGGCTTGGGATCCCATGAGTTAAAGTTCTGTTGTAGTAAGATGGTTGCATTTAAAAAGTATAGCTTTGTAGAAATGAAAAAACATTGTATTTTACTATGTAATAAAATTGCATGTGTATTGTATAAGCAAATGTCAGAAGTAACTGTCTAATTGTGGAATTACTAATTCATGTTTATTAACGCAGTGATGTATGACAGCTCCACAGCGGGCTCCGCTGTCATTGTACTTGTCATGTGTAGCTTATTCTGCTCTGGTACGAGCTGCGGGGAACATGTCAGGAATAGGATGGTGCAGTGGGTGTGGGGCATATGGTGAATCCCTCAGCAGTGCCAAGTGGGGTGTGACTCAAACATGAAGACACAGCATGCTGACGGATGGTGCTATGATCCCACTGCTGGAACCATGCCAAAGCTCCCAGTCCCCAGTGCCCCAGCCCCTCGCTATCCTAAGTGCCCCTGGGTAAATCGCACAGTTATTGTTTACAATGCCAGCCAATTAGCGCCACTTAAGATTTATTTAGTCATGCTCTAATGTGCGGTAATTAGCTTGAGGCCCAAACAAGCCCCTTTGCATCCCAGCGTTTTGTCACTCACATCACGTGCATAGGGATGAGACAGTGTAGGAATGTGTAGAGGGGGAACACTGGCTAGCAGCTGACTGTAGCAGAGCACAGCTAGAAGGATTACAAGGGCCCTAGCCTAGCCCTCTCTGGATCAGCATTTTTTTAAGAGATCTTTGGGGGCCTGTTGGCTGAACGCATAGCAGGAGGAAAGGGCAAATACAGCCCAGTTACACTTTTATAGAATAGTTTGTGGAAAAACACCCCTGACACACACCTCGGGCCGCCAGCGCTGTTTGTCATAGGGCTCAGGGGGCTTGGCCGGCCTGTCACATGACCACGCACTGACCTGAAAGGGCAGACTCCTCAACCACATCTAGTCCCTCCCACTGCCTGTGCTGCTGCCCCATCCTGCTGTTTGGGTTTATACACACATAATGTGTACATCTAGATATACATGTAGTGTCTATATCAATCAACAATAATATCCCACATAGAAATTCACCAGTACCAACAATCTAAAGATGTAGGGGAGTTTTATGTACATGCAAAATACAATTGTGTTAAGACATACAGTTCAGACTTCTAACAAAACCAAGCTCACAAAACACAAAATAAAAACTCTTTGTGCGTTCCCAATACAGCAGCACACAGGCTAACAGCAGCGCCTAGCTCCACGTATATGTGAGCAGCTGAAGGTCAGAGCTGCATATGCACAGCCTATACATATGCATAAACAAAAAGCCATCAATCTTCACTGGTGAAAGGCATAAAAAGAATAACTAAATATTCACACCGCACGTGGCACCATATTCAGCACATGCTTCTCATCACATAAAGCCTGCAAATAAAGGATGCTGATGTGAGATGTTAGTGTGGCCATTTTGTTGTTTAACTGGTAAGTGCGAGATGCTCTCTAATCATGGCACAAGTAGGCCTGCTCATGTAACCATCATCTAAAATTGCTATGCCCGTCGAGAAGGATGGTGCTATAAATGAAATATCACTTTCCATTTTATCTCGCGGGACAGCGTGATGCTCCGAACCAATCAGAATCTTACAAGCCAACCCATGACCTTTTTCATCTCAATATGACTACCATTATCTTGCAGAAAATTAGAAGTGTCGGGCTATTGTTCGGCGGCGACAGGGGGTGGAGGTTATTTAAAGATAGATGCTCCAGTGTTCATGATCCATGCTGCAATCACATAGCAGCAACATGCAGCAGTCTGAGTACAGGGCTGTTGTTGTCATGTGGCTGTGGACGCTCATGCACACACAACGCACACCACCGCCTGGGACTAGAGCTGCTGCATACGCCTGCTTTATGTTACACTCTCAGGACTATATGACTTTGTTTAAAAAGGAAATAGGCATGATTTGAACAATGATTGGCTTTGAGTAGGCTTTATGGTCAAATGGATCATAGATGGTCAACAATGAATAAGTAAACACATTTCCATGAGGGACACAATAATTCTAGTATGTCTAAATGATACAAAATAAAAATGCAGCTTGCTTTTATGTTTGTATACTTGTAAACTATCAGAATATATTTGCAAAGCTATTAATAGCTAAATGGAAATGCTGCTGTGTATAGAGCACGTATGTGGTGAATGTAAAGATAAATACAACTGTACATTGTGAATATTGTTTTCTAAAAAAAAAAAAAAAAAAACAGCTTCATGAGAGCTATTTCAGCCCAAATACGGTCCCAAGTAAATGAATACATTTCCACTTTTAATGTGACCACCATGTTGCATGCATAATGCCTGAGTGTGCCAGTTGTGCTTTAAATGTGATAGTTCTCTGATTGGCTGCTTCTCTGCGTTTCCTGTTCATTGTGTGGGAGCACACTCCATTGTCTGTGGGTCTGTGGAGCGGCCCTCACTGGGCCCTCTCCAGGGAGCACTGCATCTTTTATTAATCAGGCCTGCGCTACAGTCCGCTTATCTAATTTAGCAGCCGGCCTCACGTCCTATGATGGCTGCTGGAGAGGGACAGGGCTGTGGGGGTGCACTGGGGTGCAAGGTGGGGGTGGTGTGCGCCCCTCTTTATTTTTTGGATGCAACGGGCGAGAAGTGGAGACAGACGGGAGGTAGCCACTTATCATACAACCCGTCACCAAGTTTTAGAACTGAATCACAATACAGCAAATCACCTTCTACTGACAAGAAAAAATGAGCGTGGCCCCCATATATGAAAAAATACGATTGTCAGGGAGAGGTGACACATTGATTGCTTAGTATGCGCATCCAGAAGGCTGGGGTTCACAGGCATCCTGCCTATATATATGTAGAAGAGGTGCAGCAGTGCACAGCACAGCCATGAGGGGGATGAGAAATTGAAATGCCATGTTAGATTGGAGACCCTTCCACAAGCCAATCTAGCCTAGCATATATGAGATGGCCATATCATGGTACAGCCATGTGTGTTATGACCAACATGCACCAGTGACTTTCTGTAGTGGTGGGATGTACTAAATGAGCAAAGGCAGAGAACAAATACTGTATTATACTACATAACAAAGAGCTTACAATATACAGCAGCCTATCTGGGTCTTTAGGTGTTTAAATGTCCTATGGCTGTGACCCAGACCCCCTGGTGTGTCATAGCTCCCATGAATCAGTGTCACCCGTGTTGAGAGCACTTACTGTCACCCTGTGCCCCAGGCTGTAGTACTGATGGACATAAACTATAAAATATCAGCACCCTAGGGAGACATCGCTCAGACACTGCCCCACTACTGCGAGGGCTGGACCTGGTCAGTGTGCTGATGTTTGCAAGTGGGCTTTGTAAGCAAAAAGCTGCGCTGTGTAGGTCAATGACAATGTCCTAAGTAGTGTGAACACACCTGTATATAACATTTAGAATGGAGCCTACAACAAATGTTGAATTAAGTGTAGTTGTTTTCTATATGCTTTACTTCTTATGGGAATATTTCACTCCAGAATTCCATGTGAAAAAGTCCCCCCCCCCCCACACACACACCAATCAATATAATCAATGCGTCTGTCTGAGGACATGTCCAAAATAAACTGTTAAGTGCTCCTTCTTCCTGCCCTCAGTGTAATCAGTGTGAGAAGAGGTGTGGGTGAAGCAAAGACACCCCTGCGCAGCACCCTTGACTTCTAGTTTTATTCCCCATTACTGCTCCATAAGGTCAAGGTAATGTGTGTTACTGCATGTTCATAAATCTAAGAAATAGTTTATGTATGTCATCAGCAGTACACTACGGGACATCTAAGAAACTTTGATTTTGATATGACAAAAGAGTAACATAACATCCATGGAGCCAGGAGCAGCCATTATTGCTCCATGGATACATAATGAGTTCTTCAGAGCACACACCTTTCTGTAACAGCAAGTGGAGGAGTGTGGACCACTGTAAAGATCTCAGAAGTCTTGCAGTGGTCTACAGCACGGCCACCACTAAAACTCATGTATAATTTGTGGTAAGTGTGATGGCATCTGCACTTCATGATTATGTGAGAGTCTTCACCTCTGCCACTGTCTGAGGCAAAGAGCGGACAGTCTCCTAATGAGGTGCCCCAGAGTTCAGCTAAAGGAGGACATAACCCTTGCAGTAAAGGAGAGTTTAGGTGACTAATTATGACAAACATTGAGAATTACTCCAAAGACAGAAAGCATGTTTAAAGTATTTTTAAATCAGCAACATCCCAAACAAATCCCCATTTTACTTTCTCATGGCTTCTTCAGATCTAATAAACAACATTCAGCTTCAACTTAATATCTTGCAATTAGTGTGTCAGTAGTGTGTACTGGCTTTTTCAGACCAAAACATTGTTACTAAAATGTTCTTATGTTGCCCAAGGATGAATAATAAATAAGCTATAATTACATAAAAGAGCTAGCAGCTGAATGAGGCAGTGGAGTTTTACCCCATCTACTTTTGCTCTGTTTCCATCTTCTTTTTCTCCTTCTCTCTCTCTTTAATTGGCTCTGGTAATTAGTTTCTCTGATGGATCTGAGGAGGTTTGAGGCATCCCCTAGCAGTCATTAGTCCTTCTGAAGCACTGGGCACTTTTAAAAGCTCCTCTGTCCCTCACATGTCAAAACACCAGACATGAGGCCAAGGTCAGTCCAAACTTCATCTCATAACACTCTACCTTTAAGCATCAACGTATTTCAATTTTGATTGGTTAAAAAGACTTTGGTACAATTTACATGTTTTTTACATGGTTTTCTTTGTTATTTTGTTTAATTAAGAACACACTGAAACCATTTGCATAGCACTATAGATGTTAATTCAGCCAGGTGAACTAAAATTGTAGTATTTTTAGAGAAAGGGAAAAAAAAATCATTTATCTGCAACACATGTAACATCCAATCTAAAATGTCCCTTGGCTGCCTGCTAGGCCCGATCAGGCTGTCTAAATTCTTTTTTAAGATGCACACACGTCTCCAGACCTATAATATACAACCCCCCTCAAGCATCCCAACACCATTTCCCCCTTTTACCTCCTCCTCCTCCTCCCCACCCTGCGCTGGCCAGGCTACACTACACTAGACATCTCTCCCTAATCAGCAGCCTCGTCTCGCTCAGACCCGTTGCCATAGTAATGTGCCGGCTGGTCGACATGGCAACCACTCTGAGGTCCACTATTAAATGAAGAAGAAGAGCGGAGGGAAGGAGGGAGGGAGAGATGGGGCAAACGGAGTTGGGATGAGAGAGGAGAGGAGGAAGACAGCTAGAGATTGTCCAAGATGGGGGAAGGGGGTTGTGATGGGGGTGATGGGGGTGAGGGGGGGTGAGGGGAAAATGAAAAATGTAGTAAAAAAAAAAAATGGCAGAAGAAGTAGGAGGGGCCCACAGAGGAGAGAGCAGCGACTGTGTGATGCAGTCCGAGTATTACCTTTTACTGCTGTACAATAATATAGGCAGCATTTTGATTAAACTAATGTATGACATCATTCTACTGATACTTAATACTTCATTTATATTAGCCAAACATCATTGAGTGCCTGGACAAATGATACTAGCTCTCCTGTGTTTCTATCAATGAGCACGTAAGAAAGATGATTATTCAAATAAAAATATATTTTGTGTCTAAACAAAATAGATATACATTGGTCAAAACTGAACCAAATCAAAACTCACTTAAGGTGAATAAAGAAAATCACATCTTATCAAGAATATTTCATGTAAAATGTGCATATCTTTATATTTGGCCAGTATTTGATTTCCCAAAATGCTGCCTTATTATTGTTTGCTGTGGCATATGTTTGTTGAAATATTATAAATGTTAAATAATTTCTGGATCCATATTGCCTTGGTGCTCTTACAGAAGCACACACAAACTCAGGTGATCATTTCAAAATCCTGCTGGCTCACTGATCCAAATCAATGGGCTTTTCAGACTGTTCCATCTTTCTTGTTATTTGTCAGTGTCACCTCTGTGCCCTGCACTGCACATTTCTGCTGCTTCATTAAAAACCTTCTTGGTTCTGAGTGAGCTTGTGTCTCACTCACTGTCTGATTGTGTAATGAATGAAATGCCATTCCATCAGGATGCCCTCGCAGTCAAGAGTGACACAAGAGCATGTGGTGCCCTGTGACAGATTCCAGTATGAATCCACGTCCTCTGATTGTCCACAGAGCATGTGAGGAAACATGGCTAATTGTATGTCCACTTAATGCCATCAGTCCTGTCCTCCCCAGTGCCCCGCTCACAGTCAATTAAAGTGAGCTTAAACAGAGGGAGAAAGTGCGTCACTGTTTTAATGCAATTATTGAAGAGTTCCCACAAACACACAACAGTAGACCAAAGAGAAAAAAAACACAAGTAAAATCAGCAACAGCATTAGCTCACAACATCAGACTAGGCTTAATCATTTTGTTTTATATTTTTAGTTATGCGTAATATGAAATATCAACTTTTTTCTAGCAAGTTAATTATTTTATCAAAACCCTGAGTTGGAAGACAAAATAATATAGTTTAATAGTGAATGCTTAGTTACTAATTTTCAATATTTCAGAATTTTAATTTTCCATTTTTTTTTAATGTTTACAAGAAAAGGAACCCATGAAAATAACAATTATTATTCATATAGTGTCCAAATGAGAGAAAACCATCCATAATCTAACAGACTATACAACAAAAGCCATCCTCTATATTTGTGTAAAACCATTCACTCGCAACAGGGCTCAGGTTATCTTGATTGTGAGGTTGTAATAGCTTACAATGTGCAGTGTGTGTACTTTTCTAACCTTAAACTCAAAAGCAGGCAGTGACTTTGTTCATGTGGGTTTTTAGCCAGTGCAAGGAGCTGGTGGAGCCTTCCACACCCCACACTTTGCATTGTGAACACAGTGTTGAGCTGCTGTCCCTTTATTTGTTTATACTGTCAGGGTGCAGGGCTGTAGCCTCTATGCCCTGGGGCAGGCCCTCTTTGTGCCACAGAGGCCATGGCCATATGTGTGTGCACACAATAATAGCTAAAGACACAAGTGTGACGCAAGCACTGCTCCTGAACTCAGCAATTAGTGCCCCTCAGTGCATAACTAGTGCACTCCTCTACACACATACAACACAGTTAGAAAAGCAATGTGTCTTAGCTTGACTTACTGCCTCACATCATGTCAATAATAATATGTTTAACAGTTCATTTTCCTTTCATTCAGGTAGGCACCAATCACACAAAATCCATGTACAAAATTGACACTTTCTGCATAGAAAAAAATCCACGTTGAATTAAGCTTGAATGTCTAAAACAGATGGTAATTATTGTTGCAGAGAAGTGATATGTGTCCAGCTCTTTTCATGGGCTGCCTTGCTTAAGGCCAAACTGCAGAGCTTTTGTAGTTTTGGACGAGCCAGTCTCTGTGCCCCCGGGCGTCCTGGCCACATATGAATGAGAATGTGCCTTATGCTTTAAACAGTTCAGTGGCAAACCCCAGCTTTACTGGGTGTGTCCAATCTTTTTCATTTGCCCACATCACAGTGAATTTAGACATGAGTCACACAGCTGCTAAATATCCAAAAGATCAGGTATTACATTATCAGATCCACAAGAAGTTTGGTTTGGTTTTGATAAGTTGTCACAGCAGAAAATGTGCCTCTTTGTATGTATTAATTTGTATTATAATTTCATATAATAGTCTCAACACCACATCCCCTTCCAGATGCAACCCCCCTAATTTCACCAAACTTGAATGTGTCACACAGAGCCTTTTGTAAGTGTTCAAATGAAATCAAATCTGAAATATAACAAGACGACGTAATTTCCCCCACTGTTAAAAACACAACACTTAACGTGGCAGTATGTGGCAGCTAAACCTTGGACTACTTGACTTGGGCGGCTCTGTTATTTGGTCCCATGCACTATCACAGGCTGATTCTGACACCACATGTAAAAGTCCCAGTGCCCTCCAAATCCCCCCCAATTACAAAAGGTCCTTGAGCCACAGTTTAGCCCTCTCTCCACACAGCCTGCCTGATTACTGA
Organism: Periophthalmus modestus; assembly: GCA_019594935.1. Lineage (NCBI taxonomy): Eukaryota > Metazoa > Chordata > Actinopteri > Gobiiformes > Gobiidae > Periophthalmus > Periophthalmus modestus. The sequence continues at coordinate 30,145,214 of JAIEZT010001214.1, forward strand.
GTGTGGGGACGGGCTGCTCAGCCAATCAGCCACACAGCTCAGAGGATAGGAGCACTGGGGGAAAGGGGGGGGCAAATCCAAAACAGTGCAAAAAAATAAACTAAAAGAGGGACCGGTGGACTGCAATTACAGGCCATGCGGCACAGGCCCTTCCTCTGGCACTCCAAAGCTGCAGTGATTGTAGACAGAAAAGGTTATTAGATTTTATTGGAGGAAATAGATGCTGGTCGACTTTAAATGGTGCTGCATTGTGGGGGGCTGGCACTGGACCCCATGACCCAGGTGTCCCATGGGTGTCATAGGACTCGGACACACTGAGAACATCATATAGTATCTCTCTTCCACCTGGAGTCGGCCTTCAACTTCCTGGACTCCTTTTAATTTCACCGTGACTGTATTCAAGTCTGTTAGATTTATAAGTCACAATTAGTTTATAATTTTTTATAATGTTTTTATATTGCACATACAACTACAAATTGTTTGGTGTAATCATTATTTTATTTTATCACGGGCTTTGCAGCAGTTTACAACTGATTTGAAAATGTATTCAGCAAATTTTCTGCTGTATGTATAATCAAATCTTTTCAATAACGCTTAACATTTGAATACGTTTTTTAATAATTATGGGTATAAATATTTTTTTATTATACTATATTTTTGTTAAGAAAAAAAAAAGTTGTACATAATATTGCTGTATGAAGTTTTTCTTTTAAATGTTTTAGCAAAGACGATGCAAAGGCGACTTCCTGGGACAGTTCTCACCAGAGTAACAATTATCACCTATATTAAATGTATTAAAACTTGAACTGCCTCAGTGTAAAAAAAAAATTGTGAGAAGAGATTGGCATATGTTGAAATTTTAGCCGTGCTGCTGCACTATATCCTTCCGACCTATGGCATTTCCAGAGCATGTGAACACAGACAGTGGCGAGGCATGTGAAAGCATTAAGTGTGGTGGTGGTGGCAGCTGTCTGTTTACTCCTGGCTGTGTAATGACTGCAGCACATTTCCTGTCACGAGCGCGTGGCTCTCTGGGCTCTGCGTGGATACAAGAACACCCAGCCTCCATATTTGCCTTTGTGCTGCTCCACCTGTATGTGTACTCTACCGTGTGTGAGGTTTTTGCAGCCAATGTAAGCTATGATCTGCCTGCGCCACGTCAATGAAGTGCTCTCCTCATGACCATCAGCAGCTCAGTGTCCAGTGATGGGCCGTAATCAAACGGATGGCCGACGTAGCGCACAAATGCTTTTAATGATTTGGACTATTGTATAATACGAGCCTGCTCACTTAGGTGTATGAAATGCAATTACTTAGATGATACATGCGTGTGAAAAACATGTCACTTAATGTCAAAACAGATGTTATGTTAATGCAGTGATGTGGGAGTGCTCCTGTCTCATTGTGCTGGCTGCTCATCAGTATTCGGAGCAGGTAGACTGGAGCTTGGACCCACAGCTCAGTAACTAATGGAGGGGCTGATGGGAGCCTGATGACGACCACAGGGCCATTTGGACACACAAACACACAACATGCACAAATACTAAACTATGCCCATTTCAGCCCATATCTGCACTCATCATGCAGCTACAAAGCAGCAAGTTAATTACACTGAGCGTTTAATACTGGATTTTTTTAAGAGCACAAGGGATAAATTTGATCATGTTTCCCATAAGTGAGTAACAATTACAGCGCCAGGCATCCTTCTCTGCCTCTGTTCTTCTTCTGCTGCTGTGTGCTTCAGATTTGTGCCTTTAATTGCTTCCACTGCAAACCTTTCCAGCGAACCACTGCCCCTCTAAGTTGATTGCCAGGAAGTGCAAGGAATAAGAAAATGAATGTGACGTGTAGGTCAGTGCATTAGAGTGACACACGTCACAGCAGACAAATGCATGTATTCTTGTTATGCTACTGCAGCAGACTTTACAAAGAGCTACTGTTTTCTGTTGTTAAGTCCACCTTCATTATTTCTCTTTTCTCCTCCTCACCCCTCTTCCCTTTGCATCTCCATCTTTTTGAGCTGGGTCAAAAGAGCTGACATCTTGTGACCCAGGAGCCTGGAGGCTCCAGGGAGAATGGTAATAGGCCCAACCCCGGAACAGGCACTCTCTCTGGGCACACTGGGGCTACTGACTGCTTTGATCCAGTAGCTCCTGCTCAGGTCTCCTGACGCCTGCTGAGGAAATTCAGAGGAACAACTGGAAGAGGCCTGTGTTTATTCAGGCTCTTTAATGAGGAGGGAGACGGATTATCGGGGGCTGAGATCTACAGAAGAAAACTGCTCCTACCAGATGCTGCTCCTACCAGATGCTGCTCTGCACCGGTCACTCTGAAAGAATCTGAGCAAAGAGGGAGGGAGTGTTTCTAGTTTCTGTCCAGATGTGGAGCTCAGGCAGATGGGGAATAGCCCGCAGACGTGTGTTTTCTTTGGGCCAGGGGTTAGGAGGTGTGGGTTACCAAAGCTTTCAGGCATAAGCTTTGCTTTAAGCAATTTGTGCTGCCTTAAAAAGAAAAAGAAGTCATTTCCTGAGGCTGTCATACAAGCTCTAATGTGTTAGCTTTCAAATGTTCTACACATTGCTTCATTGTAATCCTCATTAAGCAGCAGAAGCTAGTGACGTAGTTACAAACGTCCAAAGAATGTTCACGTGGTCAGTGGGATCAGAAACACAGGTAAGGCCTGCAGAGACAGAGCAGCCTCACGTCGCCTCTTGACCCTTCACCAGAGACTTCCCAGATCAATACACCTCTCTATTGTCAAATCATTTAGGAGAGCAGCAGGGTCAGACACTGGTCAGACAACCTCACACAAAGGTCAGAGTGCAGTCTGCAACACACATTTACATGTCTGTTTCACACATCACCTTGAAATCACCAATTACTCCGAAAACACCTGTGCAATACATATATGTAAAGCCTGGGATTGAGGTTTGTAATACCACAAATAAAAAGTGAATGCTTTCATACAATATTAATGTATTAAAAATATACATATTTTGAGGAGATCAGCAAAGGTCCTTTTCAATATTTTTATCTTTACCTTAAAACTATAAAAAGATTCTGTGTATATTTTGACAATGACAAAAAAGTTGAAAGAGACACTTACCAAGTGTAAAGCAGACCAAAGCTTGCTTCACAGTCCTAGAAAACACATAAGAGCAGTGTATCAGTGTCCAGACATCAGTCATCAGCTTCAAACACTGTGTGAGAGAGAAAAGTGGACAGCACATCTCTGAAGGTTTTCTCCAATCCTTTTTCACTGACCAATAATAACTGCCCTGGGGCTCTTCCTTTATGGCAGAATCTGATGAATGATGAGAGAGTCCAAATCTACAAGTAAAGTTTAGCAGCTTTAGGAGAGGAGGGCTGTGCTTCCTACAGCTTGAACTGATAGTTTAAAAGCAGTTAAACCCACCGATATTTTATTAGAGTACAGTGCTAAACCCAGCGTTTTGTCTATACAGAGCACAGTGAGCTAATGCAATAGCCTCAATCAGCCTTTAACCTCTGGCCTGAGACAAGGTAACGGCATTCACGGCTGACTCGGGGTCAGCTGGAGCCTGTATTTTTGGAGCTGCACTCTTGTCTTGTGTATGCACTTTAATAAGCGGGCTGTGGCTCAGGCAGATTTATGGGCTTGTGGCGCGATGGAGAGACCGGACTCCCTTGGCCTCCAGCTTCCCTCTGTGCCATTACGCCAGAGTGAGATATAGTGGGATATTGATCCCAATGCCACTTCATTTCGCAATAACTATTACACGATATTCTCCCCAGGCAGCTCGCGGTTCCTGATTTATGCTGCCGTGCTATTTACATTAGCAGTAAGTGTTTTTCTATATCAACTGAGGAGCCATACAAATGGACATGTGAACATTCATGCCCCTACCTTCTACATTCCATAAGCTGTCTTTTTCAGTGCCTTTTCACAGGTGCAAGGCATAGCTTAACACAGCAAAGGATGATACACATAAACATCTGAAGAAATACCATGACACCATTATTGTGACATATGGACTATGTTATTCTAATGCACTAGATCTCTTTCAAAATCTTGATGAGCAGCAGACACAGGGCTCAGAATCATTTATCAGTCATGTGTCTGTATCTGGATTTTAACGTGTGCTCCCCTTTATAACTAATATAATGTAATAACTATGTTACTAAATCAGTCAGTAATGTAAGTAAGGTTAGTAATTGACAAAAAAGTAATAATATAATTATATAAATATAATTAATTAAACCAAAGAAACCCCTCAAGCTGTGGTTAAAAGATGTGATATTTTGCACTGCGCAGCATGTGCACCTTTCATGCAGAAATAGACCTAACTGATGGCAGTCAGAATAAAATGGCTTCAAAACAGATACCTCCTGAGACCAAACACTGGAGAAGTAGGCCTTGGCCAAAGCGGCCTCCCCTCACTGCAGCACCAGCTTCCTGCTCAGTGTGTTAGCCCACACTGGAGCTGTGTCAATGGCACAGGAGGAGCCGTGAATGGGGACGGAGGCTAAAGAGACGTGCCATGTTTAGATGTGATATACCCACGGGCATTTCTGTATGGGGCACAGATGCTGTCACTACACAGTGCCATGACAAACTAAACAAAGGAGCTAATGACCCTTAATTACGTGGAAGCTGTTTTAAATCAGATGAGTGAGGCTTAATCTGCAAGTATGTAAATCAAAGCCACCCACTCACCCCGCCCCTTTAGAGCCATTTACCCCCCTAAAGCCTTTTCCCCTGGCACAATCAGGTCCTTTTCTCACGAGAGGGGTGGGAGGCAGTGCGGCCCACTGCCAAGAGAGGGGGAGAGCTGGCAAGCATGGTAATGTTGTGCAGGAGACACTTGTTGCCACAAAGGCTCGCCTGTTACACCAGTGTAGGGTAGCCACGGGCGGGATGCCGGGCTGTCCCATACACATGTGCACCCATAAAGCCCATACAAGATGAGAACCATGTCAGTGATATCAGAGAGATCAGTTTGACTGTATGTAAACCAGAATGCACAAGCATGAGCTCTTTGCATGCATATTATTTACATACTGTGTATACTGTAATCAGTCTAAATGCAGAGGCATCTCTCAAAAGAATGTCAGTATTTGTACTAGTTAATAACAGCATCCTGTCATCCATCAGTCCAACATAAATACAATCACAATAAATCCATAATAATAAATAATGATAATGACTATAAATAGGATTGCCATGTTTAAAATGGTATAGGTCAAAGAGGGTTTTTTCATTTGTACTTTGAACTACTTTGAAGTTTGAATTTGTATTGTGATATAGTGTAGTTCACACTATATCACAATACAAATTCAAACTTTTCACCTCATTCATTCAATCAAATAAATAACCTTATCTACAATATCCATATTACGGAGAGGCATACATTTCAGAAAAGGTAAGTAAAACAGCCTTAATTGCATATATTTTATATAAACACACGCTCTTCTTTGCTGTTGATTTCATGGGACAGTTTTGCTTTAAAACACTGAACGTCATAATCAAAGAAGCATGTAAATGAGAATCAAGGAAATCCTGACACAGTCTCTATAGTGTGTATAAGGTTATATGAGCAGAGATCAGAGTTTATTGTCTGTCCAGAGTACCAGTGACATGTGAGTGATGTTCCCCCTCCACCCCCCTCACCCACAGGTCCCACCGCTCTCACCCCACCCATTAACACCAGCCCCTAATGCATTTCCTATACCTGCATGCTTTCCCACTATATAAAGTCTCTGATGATTTAAACACTGCAACAAACCTGTCCCATTTTCCGAGCGACATTATTGATAGACTGTCACTTTGGATTGGTGCTAACTGCAAATCGTTACTTTATAGTACATTTGTCAATCTGATCTGTGGCTCTTTTTTCTCATTTGGCCTTATTTTACATATTTGTTTTGGAAATTTCTTTTTCTATATAGGTAATAATATTTTATGATTTCTTCTTTCACGGTTACACAAATGAAAAACCCATGTGAAGGAAAAAACAACCCTTAATCCCATGTTAGTCTCTTGTATTTGCTTTTTTTAAAAATGTATTCTTTTTTTTTAACTATGTCTGCCTAAATTGTTTGAAAAAAATGCCTGACTGTATGAAAAATACAAAGTTTGAAAGAAAACCAAAGCAGCAGAGGAAAAGTGCAAACAGTGGGATCTGATAATGACAGTGAAGAGTTGGTGAAGGACAAGACGTAGTCCACAAGAATGAGAAGGACTGGGTCAGAGAGAGGCCAGGGAAAGAAAGGCTACGCTGCAATGAGGCAGCGCTGGAAACAAATGAATAAATTCATGGGCCACAAAATGGGGAGAAGGATGGAGGAGAGGAGGAAGGGGGCAGGAGTCATCAGTGGAAGATTTTTATTGTCCGAACACGGGAGATGCACACAAAAGCACTGGCAAGATTCAATTAAGTATCATATGCGGTGACCTTATTGCCATGGTTACGAAAAAAGGAGGAAATATTAATCAAGTGTGCACTGGCAACGGGAGAAAGACCGAGTGGGACAGATAGGAAGAAGACAGAGGGTGGTAAAAGAAGGCGCACGCTAATGGCATGTTCCCTATGTGTTGCCTTTATGTGGATTTTGAATGAAACAATGCAAAGATCCAAGTCTGTCCACACATTGGTTTTTCAGACAGCAACAATACACATGCCTTATCAGATGCTGAATTCCCTATTTCCTTGCCAAAAATATGATCCAAAATAACTGCTAAAAATGCTACTAGAAAACTACCAGAAGACAGAGTATTTAGAGTGAACCAAAACTCATTTCAAACCAGCAAAAACTAACTTTTTTACTTCAAAAAATATTTGTTTTAGCACAATCTCTTTAAATTCTGGGTCAGAAAGCATGTGCTCAAATGTCTACTCTTCCCTTCGCAAATGAAAACTATCCCTCTTGCGTGAATTCATTAATAACTAAACTTACAAATGATTGCCACATGGAAATCGGATGTTTACGCTTACACATGGGTCTAAATAAATCTTCAAAAAACACAGGCTTGCATATGCTTACACAGAAAAAAATTATGACAATCATTTTCCATTATGATGTTGCTCTCCGTCACATTTGGCGGCGCACGGCAGAAGGGGAAAGTTGAAGATTGTTCTGTTTGATGAAGCTGTAGTGTGTTTGCACGCTGTCTGCGGGGACTGTCTTGAAAACAATCTATCTGAAACTTCCCCGCTGAGCAAAATGTTAAATAAACAAAAGCAGGGATAAACAAAATCCCACTATTCCAATGTCACCGAGAAGAAAGGCAACATTATCATGCAGCAATCACAAAAAGACAGAGGCAGGGAGAATTTGATCAATGTTTAAACTTTGAGTTCGAGACAGGAGAGGTCATTCAAAACAACTCATTTGATTAATTACTAATGTTCTCTTGAGAAAATTTCACTACAACTTTTTTCTTTTTTACAAACAGTTTTAAGCAGCTATAAACCAAAACTGTATATATGGAGGAAGTGATACTGCGATGCAAATGCAGCCAATGAAGCTAATGACAAAAGTATAGTGATTGCTTATAATTAGCAATACAATTGTCCAGCTTGTTTTAAAACTCACATGTTCTTCATAAAAGGTAAATAGTTTAAGGTGAGTGCATAGAGCATAGTGTAGAGTGTAGAGTGTAGCGCTAACGTGGCCATGAGCCTTTCAGAAACAGTTAGAAGTGCAGCCTGAGCCTTCGGCAGCTGATCTACTCCTCCAAGGTCATTAAGTGTGCCACCCAAGGTCACATGATTAATGAGTGACAGAGCCTCTGCTGCAATAACATGTTTGAATGTGGCCCATTAATTAGACAGGGGAGCCACAGAGAATAAATGGCCAGGGACAGCTTGGCCCCCTCACAACCTTGTCCTTTCCAGACGCTATTTTTCATGTTCATCGGGACAAACACAGCAACGAGCAAACTACTAAAGCCAACGCACAGTGTTTTTTTGTTGGGTTTTTTTTTCATTTAAGGAAAGTCCATAAAGATAACACTACATTAATATTCAAGTGTTAAAGACAGTCTTTTTAGAGCCAAGGGGGTTTCTACAATAAAAACAGAAGAAAGCCTGTGCCTCTCAGTGCTGTGGGCTGAGTTGGCCTCAGGTTGATCCGGGATCCAACATCACAACACTGAGCTGCTGCTGTGCTTTTGGGGACTATGATAAGCACTGGGCATTACTGAGGCCAATCTCCAAGAGGAAATGAAACATTCAGTCCACAGACACTGGCTTTATTAGACAACACAACAGGTCCTGCTCTCAGGATGCATGTGAAGACGTTTAATTGGTCCACTGCTCAAGTGGACACTGAAACACCACTGTTTAACACTATGTAAATGCCTTTATTTACTTCTCAGACTAATCAACTTAATGCAATTTCAAGTCAATTTCTTGGAGTGGCTTTGTTGATTTGAAACCCCATCACCTTCTGGTTTATTTTCACCTATATCAAGAAATGTAATGACTACTAAGTATATTGGGCCATAATATCAGAATGCTCTACATGCTCTGCATGCATTTCAATCTTACCTTGAGGTCACAGTGTTATGAATAGTGCCAAGGGGGTCATTAATCACAAACATCACACACATGGCACACAGAGGAGGGAGCAGAAACAGCACAGAGAGGACTTCAGCAGTAACATAAGGGCCACACAAATAAAGTTATTTCAAGCCCAGGGATAACAGCCATCTCTCACTTCACTATGAGTTCACTTCAGACTTTTGGGAGTCATAATACAGCTCACACTGTGAGCGTAACACACTCTATTTAAAACTATGTATGTTTAGATATGTTGTACAAAGGGCCCATCATATACAATCATTTTGGGCCGTAGGATATTTATGCATGAATATGGAAAGAACATTATTTATGAGGCAGGCTGATAATAAATATAATTTTGAGAGGTACTGACATTTTACACCATATTTTTACTAAACAAAACTCAAAAACTAGCATCTAATCAAACATTGGGAGAACCCTTGACCCAGCCGTATCAAGCATCTCTCTGGAGATGTGATACACATCTCTCAGCACAGATCTGAAGACGCCATGATGCTGTTTGCCCTCTGATATATTTTTAATATTCAGATCATATCAAATATGTCCTCCTTCAATAATTGATCTATCTATCTACTAGCACCATAACACATGCTGAGCTTTGGCACTCCTCTGGCCCTCTCAGTCTCTCTATAGAGTGTGTGAGCAGGCTGAGCTGCTCCTCATTGTGATGCACTTGGCCAGAGGAACAGAGCAGGGCACGCTCCACTGAACCCTCGGTCCAAGCCAGCACCACGAGCTGCACCGCGAGAAGCACCAATGCTGCAGGTCAACACTGTAAAGCACATTCAGCGTCTCAGGGCGAAAATGGAAATGAATGATAATAAACAGTGGACTGGTCTATGTGGTATTTCAAATCAAATCATTTATTTAAAACTGACGATTTATCGTTCTACACATGAGCAGGATGCCAGCTGCAATATTCAGATACTCCACAGTGAGGACTGTGCATTGTACTACATTATGGTGTGTGTTTAACTTCTTTATTGTTTGGCCTGAATATCAACTACATATCACAATCCTGTTAAACTATGGCCATGAATTTAAAGTGAGTGTGAGCAAATTCTAAACATCAATATTCATATGCCGTTTTGAGTAAAAAATGGATAGATTTCCTTTCTGTCACAAATTATGTCCAAAAGTGAATTCATTATAATATTGTTTTGTTATTTAGGTAGCACTGAACATGTTTTGTTTGTTTGTTTTTTATATTCCCACTTCATAGCAAAAATATTTAGATGAATTGCAATTGAAAGTAACACATTCTAACCACAGGCCAGATATCAAATCATAAATTTTGAAATAATAAATATGTCTGAAAATAATGTAAAGTAGATGGAGGCCACATTTCCCAAACACAACATGGCGCACTACAAACATACTCCAATGTAATGGACTGAATGTTTTTCATCCTTTTCTTTTGACCAACAGCATCTCCTGTGGTGGCTCATTTCCTTAGTGCAAGAGGTCCCCCACCCGTCATGGCGGCCAGGGCTTGAGGGGGGCACGCAGCAGCCAATGTGAGATGGAGGCGAGGAGCAAAGTAAAAGAGGGAAGCCATGCTGGGAGAAAGGAAATCTTCCATGTGCAAGCTGGAGTGGCTAGAGGACATTTTCACGCTAATGGCGACCGGGCCAATTGAAATGACTGCAGCGCTACATGATTTGAAGGTCAGGAGACAGCGGATTATATTCCAGTGGTGCTGAAGGGGGATTGGACGAGTGGAAATGGTGCCTCCCAACCCTACACCCCCCGAGCCTCGATACCTCCATCCCATCCACACACCCGTTCTTCTGCGATCCTGAATTATTGCAGAAAAGCCAAGATGGAATCAACATAGCACACCAGCGCACCATCATTACTCTTAGATGCAGCACACACACACACCAGAGCAACAAACACCTAACAGTGTGCCGGTCCGTACATCATCATGAGAAATACTACGCAGGGAGATTCACCAACTAAACAACACAGCATCTGGCCTGAGATAAAACCACATACATCTCCACTGGCTTTATTCCCAACTCGTAACACAGGATAACACATGTGAATTCTGTTGTAAAAAATGCATATGACTATTAGCAGCTACATACAAATATCAGGTTTTTTGGGGTTTTTTTTCTTTCTTTCTTTCTTTTTTTTTTTTTTTTTGGATTAGTGTATTTTGATGATCATTGTTTACATTACATATATATTGAAATATTGATAATTTGATGTTTTAATTTATGTTTTGAATATATTCAGAACTTGAACATGAATAATAATGTAAAAAATAAATAAATAAATAAAAGCTGCAGAAATAAAAGATTTGCTGTAATATTTTTATTTTTTTTTATATCTCTTATACTCTCTACACACAAAAACAATCTTAAAGTTTGAGATCATGTTTTGGAGCTATATATTTATTGCAGACAGAATTTGTGCTTTCTCTGTGTGCTTCAAGAGATGTTCCTCTCTTAACTCACATGAACAGGTATATCTGAGCACTGTCTTCATCCCATTTTCCGCTCACATCTCCACAGAGCTAGTCTACTCTTGTCCAAGTCTACATGCAGGTCAAAAAGCCAAATAGCTCTGAACTGGGGCTTAGAGACGTTCAAGGGCATTTAGTAATTTAGCATTAGTGGTGTTAAAACTAAAATTATAATAGTAAAACAAAAATGAAAAAGGCTAACACATGTGTAACCACGTTTCTGCATATATACATAAGTGGCATCCCATTTACCTTGATATTGACCTTTGATATTTAGACAGTAAAGCACTAGACATGTTTATGCTCTATTTTCATCTATAGGACCACAACAATGCAACAGCACAAGCACGTCTGAGGTGAAGGGTCCATCATTTGGTGTCGTTGCTGGTCTAAAATAAGTGAATACATGTGCAAACACATTTGCCTGGCAGCTTCTTTTTTAGTGCAATTTCCAAAAGTTCCACATTTATATGTATTTTAGAAAATCCTGTTTAAATCAGACTACGCCAGTGATTCGGTTTTCCAAGCATGCATGTGACCGTAGTGTGTTGTTGACCAAACATAAACATACAGCAGAACATCTTCGTATAAATGATGGTGGAAGTTAGTCACACATGAGGAGACCTACAGTGATTATGCACATGGCTGCAGTAACAAGCTCTAATCACACATACACTGACAGACGTGCTCCTCAGTACCATTACAGTGCATTTGCTTGGAGTGATTATTACAGAAATGAGGCAAGTGACTCTCATGCAAACACATGGAAACTCAGGCAAATAAGGCAGCAAACATGTCAGGGGGAATTTCACCATCAACTGCGTTCATGTAATTATAGTTATGTTTGTATGTATGCTGACCAGTGTGATGGTGTTTAACTTTGTGGATTGTTGTTTTTTCCCTGTCCTGTAGATATTTAGATTTATTTTCTTATTTTCAAGAAATAAAAAAATAATCTAGTCAAGGGATGGCCCATTTCCACAAAAAATGCCCTCAAAAAACATAAATAAGCAATGTACTACTATTATTTAACGCAGTGGCCAGCAACACAGAGTGAAGTGCACAGGTCAAAGAAAACATAAAGCAAATATTTGATTCCATATAATATTCTTTTGGCAATATTTAGTTCATTCAGTATTCATTATTGCAGTCGTAATAATGAATATGTGTTTAAAAAAAAAAATGTTTTTAAAGTTATTTTATAGTCTTGGCTTTTTAAATAATCAATCTAACATACACCTTTTTTATACCAACATGTAAATGTAAATATACTGTGTAAATGTATAAATTGTATTAGTAAAATACTTTGAAACTGAACACACAAAATACTGGGTCAGTAGGCCTATTCCAGTTGGTACAAATGTAGTCTGGACAAAAACAGGGCTGAGCTTAAACTCAGAGGATTCCCTTCTGGTGCTCCTGGTCTTGTAAAACTCTGTAGGAGATAAGAGGCAGCAGAGGCAGTCCAGTCAATCCAGTGCATGTTTGAACGCCTCAACATGTTAAGCTTTTAAAGCAGGTATTAATCCAGGATTTTCAGAGAGGGGCTAAGTTCGGCATGTTATCATGGCTCAAACCAGACCTTAGCTAGACTTCAATCAGACTGTACTAGCACTGCTAACTTCAGTCACTGGGAGGACACAGGCAGCAGCAGCACTGTGCCAAATATTGTGAATTGTAATTTCAACTTCAGCTTTATAGGTCCCCCATAACAGTGAGTGCATCACAAAGGTATTTGTATTCTATGTCTGTGTGCGTATCTGTCACATTGTAGGAAGTATCAGACACACAGTGGTTCTAGTGGAGCCTTAGTGACCTCTATGGCCAGCATTAGAGCAAATCAGGCCAAGGGAAAACAAAAAGCCAAGCCACATCACAATATCGAACCTACATACTAACAATATATGCACATATTAACAAAGTATTTATAGCCAAGCAGGTTCACAACAACAATAAATGTTTTACAGGAGAGCACAAAATTAATCGGCCAATAGGAGCAAACAGGAAGTGGTCATGTGACTGCATCACAAGGTACAGTAATGTAAAAGGCTATATTAGCACTTAAATGTTTATGTAAAAAAATATTATTTCACAAAGGAAAAATGCAAGAAGATAACAGAAATGCAGGTACACAAATATCGCTAGGGAATAGAAAGAGCTCAGACTACAAAAAATATTATAAAAAAATAAAACATTTGTACGGCACAGGACTTTGTTTTCCTAAATAACTGAGTGTGTTTTTATGTGTGTAAAAATAACTAGATAAAATAATAAATACAAATAAAATGACTAGTACTACTTGAATATTTGTAAAGGAAATGGCTAAGCTCACCAGAGTCAAACCAATTGATATTTGAAACACCTGCCCAGGGCCATGTCAGCTCTGTGAGAGGACAGATCATTCTCCCATCAGCACTTGTCCACTGCACATAATTACAGCTCAAAAATCAACACTTATTAAGAGTGGAGGAGTGGTGAGGGACTGCGTTACAGGCTGTATATGTGAGTTAAGGAGGGAGAGGGAGTCCAAATGGATTTCAGCCCAAGAATAAATCACTGTCGCCACAGAAACACACCGACAGCTGTGATGGATGGCTCAAATTTTTGTGTTGATGTCTTTAGTATTGCTGACAATTTGGTAGTCCTGGCTTTTCCACTTTCACAGCTTGTGTGTAGCTAAACAAATCTGAATGCTAGTACACACGGACATCCATCCATACAGCTTGATTTTGTAATTCATTCAGAGTGAACTAAGCAAAATATTAAAAATCTGAGTATATCATTTTATAATTCTTACAGTGTTGTTATAGAGTTTGTAGATTTTGCCCTGAAAAGAAGTTGAACTCCATCTTGTGCTGGAGCACTATACACTCTCTGATTGGCCAGTGTGCAACCACATGACTCAGTGACTCATGCCAACAGTGTATGAAAACAAACTTTATATTTTGGTTTTGAATATTTTTGACACTTTGAACTCAGGTCACATATTAACAGCTTCTGACAAAAGTAGAATGTGTGGTCATTTATATCCATGACACTAACTCACAATATAATTAATGTTGTCAAAAAATGCTTATATCAAAGACTTTATACAAAAACCTTTCCCTACAGAGTTATGTAAACTACTTCCCACAGCCTCACAAACTCTCAGAGAGACAGTCAAAGTTGGGCCGCTCAGCCCCCCCACGTGCAGTCCATCTGCTCTCCACCGGCAGCGTCAGAAAAAGCACACTTCCCACAACTTGAAACAATCAATAGTTTGTGAGGCAAAAACAACAGCAGCACTGTCCCAGCTCCACTGTAAGTCCAGTCAAACTGCAGCGTGCACAGCACAATCCACACAGCACACATTAAAAAAGGTTTACTGACCTTGCTGCCTTTTCCTCTCTGTTCTCTGAGGAGCAGTCCCTGTTTTGTGGTGCTGCTGGATGTCCTCTACTCTCCCCTATAAGTAAGTCATGCAGGAGCGCTGCCTCTCTCAGCCCTACGCACTGTATTAGTCTGATTTCACACTGCAGCCTAGCCTCCTGTCCTGAAGGGGACGGTCAATGCGCTGCTTATTCAGAAGCCGGCGCACACTACCTGGGCTTGTAGCAGCTGTTTAAAGCACCAGGCAACATCCAGGGTGCATAATACCCCCTCTTCATTCTCGGGCTGCTCTCACTCCTCACATGCACAGCTCAGACACGTGCGCACACACACACACACACACAAACACACAGAGTCAGAGCTCTACCTGCACTCACAAGGGCTGGCTGCTCCTCTCTGTCTCCTGCTCTGTAAGTGTTTAGAAGACAATTTCAACAAGGGATTGCTCCCAATCTACACGGCTGATCCACATGGATGAGTTATAATATGCTTGCCACTCTCTCCCTCTCTCTCTTCCTCTGTCCCTCTCTCTTCTTCCTCTGCTCCTGTCTCTCGCTCACTCTTTGGCTCTTGTGTGCGTTGTTTTAGCCTATTATCGAGCCGTCACCGCATTCCGCTTTCACTTCAGCACTAAAGCCTTCCCCCTTTGCTTTCTAAATTTCTCTTCTTGCACAATGTGCATGAGACTGGCTCCACCTGAATGTATATTAGAATAATGTATTATTTATTGCTTTCATTTTTCTGATATGGACGTAGACATGTGAGGGAGGGGGCAGCCTGCCCGAGTGATGTGTGTGTGTTTGGGGGACTGTGGGGGGCAGGTGTGGGCAGACTCCTGTGGGAGGTGAATGAATAATTTAAATAAAGTGTTTAAATGTTGTTAGAAGATGAGAAATGCTCAGCTCTAAACACTTGAAAACTATTTCTTAAAACATGTAATTAACTGTTGCTATTATGAGGAAAGACATATACATAAAATCAATTTTAATTTTTTTTTAGTGTTAAATGTAATATTAGGTTGTTTTTTTTTATAAACTAATAGTTTAAGTTGTTAGTAAGAAAAACAAATCATTCTTCTAATGAATGTCTTTTTTTTTTTTTTTTTTTTTTTTAAATCTTTCCATGTATCTTTTATAACTTATTAATGCATTCTGTTAATATGTCTTGTGTTCAAATATAATATATATATTAAAGGTAACAGATCATTATAATTACTATCAAATTATACATTTGAATATAAAACATAATACTATATAATATATAATAACTATATAATATATAATGTAGTGTATTTTACATTAACTCATAAAAAATAAATGTAACTTTTCAAAACCCTTCGGTCAATTTCCCTGCTGGTTGGTGATCAGCTCTGAGAATGAGAAAAATGAGAATGATTTACAGGACAGCCTATGTCACAGGACTGGTCAGCAGGCTGCTGCAGAGGGCACCCATGGGAGTCACTGTGGCGGTCACCAAAGCATGAGTCCTGACTGAGGAGTGGACCCTGAGTCTTTGGGATATCAGCCAACACTACACAGCAGACTTCAGAAATGTATGCCTGAACAGATAGCTGTTCCTTATACCTTCAATCTTAAAGCTGTTAGCACATTACAAACTAGGAGTCAAACACATTATAGTAGATTGAAGTGGTCTCCTGCTGCCTGCAGTGTGCAGCCTGTTAACTCCACCCCGGGACACCCTCCACTGTGCCCTCTTCTGTACCTGCCAAAAGGAAATGATGTGCCAGTGCCCAGCCAAGCCTTTCTATCAGCACCATTACCACTCAAGAGCAGACGGAAAATTACTCTATTGGTATTAACAGTCCATCTCAATCATTTTAATACTGTAATAATGGTGAAATCTTCTTATATTATTTTTAAAAGCCCTGCTAAGAAAAAAATGTCTTTTCATTTCCTTTGCCTGATGCTAAATTGAAAGAAGGTGAGTGAGTGGAGAGGACAGTGATATCCTATGAGAGAGATAATAGGCCAGCACCTCTCAAGCCCAAAGTAGCACATCATCACCACGTAGCTTCTCAGCACAAATAAACAACAAAACAGAATATTAATGACCGGTTTGGTCCAACTCTTATCACAACTCTGACACTGGCATGCGCCTTCACTTTGTACACTTAATTTTTCTCTGTATGTTATAAATGAGTTTGAAATGAGCCACTGCTCAGCTCCAGCCTCTGTTTTCAAACCTTCAATTTGACTGAATGGCATTATTATGTATTATTAATAAGTCTGAATTATAACTCATTTTCCTCTTAAAATGAAGTGTTTCAATCACACGTGAAGTGCTCATCAAGGCTGTACAGTGGAGTGAGGGTGGAAGGATACATTATAATTGCAGCCAATGCTAAAAGAGAATTAAAAATATATAGAAACTCTAAAATATTAAGTATTCATCTCGGAAAGATAATTTTACTTGAAAATACCTTCTTTTTCAAACTGCACTGGTTTGGCATCAAATTTAAATATTACACTGTAAAAGCCAATTATATCTCACCGAATGTTTCTTGTGTGAAACTAATTATGACTCACTTATTTATGTGTATATTAAATTATTCTTATACTATTTATAGTATAAAGTATACAGTAATAGTCACATAGTTACAAGAGTAATATCATTTATACATGATTAATATCAATGCAATGTATATTATACATATTACAATATATTAGAACTAAAAGTAATTTTATACAATAACAGTTATATAAAAGGGATGAGAAGATATGGAAGTCTTTTTTGAAAAAACAAAAATAGATAGTAGGGGAGAAATCTTTGTTTGACTTTACAGCTAGAATTTTAACTTAATTAATGAATTACCAATTTAAGAATTGTTTCAAGTTAACACAGACAGCTTATACTGTACTTTTCCTGTCCATATTTTTTTTTTTTTTTACAATGAACTCTAATTCCCATGATGCCCCTTGAAAGCGTGACCTTGTGCAGTGTGACAGGATAGGCGCAGCATGAAGACAGGACGCCACTTATCATCAAGGGACGAGGTGGCTGTTTAATTTCACACCAGCACTGGCTAAAACCCCTGTTAGTGTGGCCCAGCACAATGCCACTAACGCTGGGGGAGCAGATGTCCTCCTGAGGGGTGCAAAGAGGGGGAAGGGGGGCAGCCGGGATGAGGAGGGGCATGTGCCCGTCTATATGTGTGTGCGTGTGGTTGAAGCACAGGCTAAAAGTACTTTTACAATATTGAAAGCATGAGTAGGAACATTATCATGGTTATTATCTTAAACCAATACTAATAACTAAAATGTACACTATATACAAATCACAATAGGATTTAATAAAAAAATATATATTTATGGGGCGTTTGACTGATGAGCTCAAAACTGCTCCAATCATTGCACTTACTGTCATTCTATGCTCCTTTTTCATGCCTGACAGTCTTTACTGTATATAATGTATATAAGCTGAAACCAGAACAAAAACACAATATTACAATACAATACGTGCACTACAGACCAGAACAATGCCATAAGATGAAAACATATGTAAGAAGAATTAAAGTGGTTAAAGCTGTTTTAAAATGTACAAGCTTGTATTTTTCCAATCTTGTGGTTGCCAAACCACTGGAGATTCACATGTAGTGTGATTTTGCTCAAGTAAATACATTATTTACAACATAATAAATACATAAATGAATAAATGGTATAAAATATAATATTAAAGGGATCAAAAAACAATATCCATTATGTTCTCATGTTTCCTGTAATATGTTGAAAGTGTGAAAAACAAATGTCACATTTTCCCAAGAAAAGTGAAAAATCCATGGTGGTGACTGTAGACTGTAGCCACAGCCCATATCAGTGTGCTGGGTTTGTGAAGATCCCGTCTATTGTCTGCACAGATGAACTTGAGCTTGGGTTTCCAGCCCTGGGGTCTTGTCTTGTCTAATCCTGACTGCCCCTGGCCTTCCCCCCACACTGCCTCCTCCTGCCTCCTCCCTGCTTGTACACAACACACATGTACACACCACAAAACACACAATATTTCAATTGATGCCCGAGATGACTGCCGGCTCCTGCAGTGACCAGCGCCTCCCAAGACGGCTGAATATAAAACGCAATAATAAGCTGCTGCCTACAAAATGGCTTCCCTCTCAAACATGGCTGCTTACTGATGTCCAGACGGGGACCATAGACAAAAAGGTCACCTCGCTCATCTTTGCCAAATCTTCTATGCTGTGACTGCTGACTATGGCATTATTTCATCGGGGTCTCACTAACAACACTTTTTTCTAACATGAGTAGTCAAATGTTTACAAAAGTATAGGGTTATTACTTAAGAAACAAAGAGCTTAACACATTGTTTTGGGCGAGAGAAAAAATACAAAAGTGAAATTATAATAATCTGTCAAATATTGAATAAAACAGCAGTGTTAGTTTAGACTTGATACAGAAGATGAAAAACAAAAAACTGTGGAAGTGGAAACATAAAATATAAAAGGTAGAACAAGTAAACCTTATTTTATTGCACTGCTCCAAAGACATACTTTTTTTTTTTTTTAAAAGATAACCACAAATTAGATAGGTATTGTTGATGTGACTATGACCTTTCCTGTTATTTAAAAAGAATAACAGGAAAGGTCTACCATCCCATTTCTGCCCAGTACAATTTGAAATTCCCATTGGAACACTAGTGTCCTTTCACTTTTTGGCATGCTTCCTTATACCCTGCACTACATACCCCCACTGTCATTTTGGCCTGTAACGCACAGAAAGCTCCCAGCACATTTTTACAACTTGATTTCTATTTTCAGAACACAACAATAAAAGTTAAAGAGTATAAATGTATAGTCAGTGGAGTGAAGAATTTAGGGGGATGGGGGGTGTTTGGTCACATATGAGTGGACAGCGGTGCAGCGTCAGTGCTGGCCGACCGGAGCAGAGGTGGGCTCATGTGGGACACGTACAGTGGGATAATGAAGAGCAAGGCACGCTCCTGTTGTTGGAGGTTATTGTCAGATTTGTAGGTGTAAAGCAAAGCCTACATAGAAAAGTAAAACATGATTTACTGACAGCATTTTAATGACACTCCAAAAAGAAAAAGGCTAATGCAGTTTTACATGTACATATCATATCATCAACTATGTATTTTACTGAATGACAGAAATGATATTGATAAGCATTTCAAACGAGTTATTGTCAGTGTTACTACCACAAAAGTCTTTTTATGACATGGTTGGTAAGGAATTAGGTCAGAAACATGTATATTACAATAATAAGAGTAATTGTATTAACTGTTAAAAGGCATTGAAATGGACTTGTTTTTAAAAGAATGAATGTATTCTGCACCCTTAATAAATATATCGAGGCCAGCACATTCATGCTCGCTCCATGCCCTGCTACTACAGAATTATTATACTTTTTAATATTATATGTTGTATATTTCTAATTAAAAATCCTTTTTATGTGTCATGTGCTCATATTCACACTAATAACCACGTCTCCACAAGGCACTCAATATTAATAAAAGATTATCCACTAACACAGACAAATGGACTCAAACCTTAAATAGAACTTGGACTGACGCCAAGGGGCACTTTTCTCACCTAAACATCCCCTGGCTACATATTTCTATTGAAAAAACAAATAAACATGTAATTAGGCCACCAGTAGCTTTGCTTCCTAAAACAAGTGAGATATTGGCAGTCGTCATGTTAAAAAGAGAGATGTATTCTAGAGGAAATTAAAAAGTCCCAGCCTGCAGAAATCTGGTCCCAGCTCTGAAAAATGACACTTGGAAAACCACACCAATGAATAATAACTGAGATTTTTTAATGAAATTATAAAAAAAACATTTGGAGAAAACGTACTACATTGTTTCAGTTTTAAATGTTAGTGTTTGTTTAGAATACAGTGTGCCTTGAGAATTCTGTTTAGTTTTTCCATAAACCTTATTGGCATTTTTTTTAATATTTTGGGATATATATTATTTGGGATGATCAACCAAAGGCACATTTTATTGCACATTTTGTATTATTTTGGCACAATACTTTGTACACTAGCTAAATGAGAGCTCTAAGACACGTTTTCCTCTTGAAGCTACCAGCAGCAATGACACTACAGACGCTGAGTTGTGATTCTAGCATATCAACTTGAACTGCAGGGGCCAAAGGCAAAGCTGGAGGTGCTGGGAGCTGATAACCTAGCTGGCTATAAATCTACTGATGAAAAACATCCCCTGAATCTAAGTAAATAAGATTGTCGTGGTGCATGGGCAAAACTCACTTTGGTGGTATATTTGAGGAATAAAAGAAGATGGGGTCAGGAAGGGGAGGGGCGTCGGTGCTGCCCTGACCTGTAGGAGACACAGGGCAGTTGGGCGACTCCTCCACAATGTCCCTGAGGTCCCAGAGCGTCCCAGTGCCGTGATAATGACCTCCATCTGGCCCTGATGGCAGCAGACAGCAGCAGGCTGGAGAGCTCGGTCCAGTCAGTGCAGTAATTGGTCAGTGAGTGCTCCACACCGACCAGCTTGTGTCAGTCACTCAAGGTGATTCTGACAACCTTTGCACTACATGGGAACAATGCAACAAAATCAAGCAGGTTTATAGATTTGGGCAGCAGACGAATATATAGAATATATTTTTTCACTTCACAATAAAAGTTGGAAAAATGTAGGTAAAATAGGCTGTGAGTTTTGTTAATTTTGTACCTTTCCATTAACTGGGTTTGAATAGTGTCAAGTTTATTTTTTGCAGTGAAACATCACATTCAAAGCACAAGTAAAATGTTTCTGTCCAACCTTCAAAAGAATCAGACGCCTGTATTGCCTTTGAGAAAAGGAATAACAATTATACTGTATATTTCTGCAGCAGTTCTGTGTGTAGTAATGTAGAATGTTGAAGTATATACATGGTGTTATTCACATAACAGGATCAGTGTCTAGGCAAGAAAAAATTACTCACGTTAACCATATATTGTAGGTAAATAACTCAAATGTCCTTCAAAGAAACTCTGTCACTGCAAATGCAAACATACATTGCCCTTGGAGTCCAAGGGAGGCATGTGTTGAAGATAGCCAATGTTTTTGCCCTTGACCTGAATAAAAGATTCTTAACAATACATGTTGATCATTTAGAGATCAAGCAGTCAGTGTTGCAGGCAGCATCCTTCAGCTGGTTTTATCTGAGTTTAGTTTGATAAGCCAGATAAAGAAAACTTTCCAGATTTAACAGAATCGTTATATCTTTTTTCGCACACCTCTGAGTAGAAGTAGCCACAAATGATCCAATGGAGGAACATTTTTGGTTTAACTTCTTCTCCAATCAGGGAGATTTTGACAGAGCCTGTCACATTATAAAATCTGACCATAGTTACAAGAATTGTGAATGATACCTATGATTGAATGTTATTGAAGTGGTCAGCAGGCAGCTCATTCCCCACAGAAAGCCCTGGGGCCAGAAGGTGGTCACTACTATCCCATCCATACTGAGCAGGAAGAGGGCCATTGGAGAGATACGGCAGATGCATGGCCGCATTATTTAACAGCACAGGAGAATGTACTCGCAGTGCACCTCAGCAAGGATTTATTCATAAACACGCCACAGTACAAACTGTTGGACATATACTGTTAAGAACTCTACATATCTTAAGTACTTTTCAAAAGTCACAGTTCTAGTGACAATAATGCAGAAAATATCCATAAAGCATAATTTTGCCTCATCAAGCATGTGAGTTTTGTTCTTGACCTTTATGACCCAAGCATGCTAATGAACCCCAAGTGTCAAATGTCAAGTCTGGGTAGGGCATTTCAAACCGGCCACAAAATGCACCGAAACATCTGCTGTCCAAACATGGCAACCATTCAAAGTCAAGGGCAATATACTTTTAAGTACTGTCTGATTCAATAACAGATAGAGGGAGAGTCAACCTCTGTTAATAAGGTGTTTAGCATCAACATCACACAAACAAATATTATGCCATCTTGGTGAAATTGTCACAAATGAAACAAAATACAATAAATAATATAACCTTTTAGGGTAAGTTCCATACTAAAATAAAGTATTTTGAAGTTTGAACGTACGAGAGACAGACTGACCTCTTTTGGAGCAAGACATTTCTTTAACTTGTATTCATGTGGACCATTACACACAGTTACACTGCAATCTGAAGTGATCCTCTCATTCTGTGCTCTGCAGACTAACAAATGCTCTAAAGGAAGATTACCTGATGTGAATAATGTCAGGAGCATTTTGGGGCTGGGCTCACAGCCCCTCTTCAGGAGTCTGCTGTATACAGGGACAGCTGATGTATGTCTGCTCTCTCATCACCACATGTATGCCACATTTCCCTGTCTGTCTAATGTGCTGCTGATCTACACCTGCTGGGCACGGGCCAGCTTAGGTATGTGCCTCTCACTGACAGCATCAATCACGCAGTGGGCCTTATTATTGCCATTTTAAAATAAATTTAATACAATCTGTCGCCTATGGCCAACACCACATGGATGCTTTCAGGTGTTACTGTGTAACAGAGGGTGTCACAGTAGTGATTAATAAAGTTGCGTTTACTGTAAAATGTATGCATCTGTGGGAAAAATACATTTCCGTTAAAGAATCAGAGAGGTGCAGTCCACAGTACTGGACTATTGGGGGCAGACCCTCTCAGGTGAGCCTGTAATGGACACAGTCAGTCTAATTCTACTTCAATTCACAAGTCAAATTGAGTGGTCCCAAAAGCAGCCTTAAACACAGGCTGACCAATCAGAGCGTAAGTGTAACCTTTTGCCAAAGCATTGCACCCTTCAATAGAGTAGACTCTCACATGTGTGTCTCCTGAGGCCCACTGTATTTCACTGGGAGTTAGAATAAACAAGGCAGGGGCGTTATGGGTGCAACATGAGATTTAAGAAGTCAGCTGCTTGGTCAGCTCAGGGACAGGTGAAAATACAGGCATAACTACACAGGCTGAATTATTTTCATTTGCCAAAAATTAGTTGTTAATGTTTTAAAAAGTTCTTTGCTGCTATGAAGTATTTTCCAAATGTATTACAATATGTTGACCAGTATTGGTCGACATTGTACTGAAAGCCATGGCCTATCATGTGGGAGTGTGCCGGTGAATGGAGAAGTTGAAGGCAAAGCAGAGCCGACACGCAGCCGACACGCAGCTCTTTTCCATCGGCTCTAATCACATGATCACGGCGTCAGCATCACATCCACAGCTCAGGGAGGGGCCGAGGCGCGCGCAGCTCGCCACCATTTTGTGAGAGTACCTGGTCCTTTTGTGTGAGTACCTGGCTCATTTGTTTACCTGTTCCTATTGCAGCACATTCCCGCTTACTTGTGTGACATGTTTGATTTTGGTGGGAGCTATTGAGCTGCGCTGTTCCACGCACACGACTAAACATTTACAGGGTGTGTGTGCTGACTGCGGACCATTCCACATTTCATCTTGTGTATTTTCTTCCTCTTCTCTCTGGGCTGAGCTCCCGGCAGACCCCTCTCCTCCCTGCCATCCCATGTGCGAGCCGCATATGGTGCACTGAAATTGCTGTCTGCAAGAGCATGCTTCTGTCTGTCCAGACTTCATCAGAGGGATTAAAGAATGGGATGGGGGCAAAAGAAAAAAAAATCAAAATAAAATAATGAAAGCAGAGCTGTGGCTTCTCTGGCATTTTTTTCTGTTTCTGAGCACAACCCCCTAACCAATCACACCCCTGTGTTTAAAATAGGGAGAGCATCAGAGGACAGAGCCCAGTCGAACTGTGTTTACAGAGAAAGGTTAGGTAGCCCAGGAAAAAAAATGTATAGAAGAAACCAAAAACAGATCTCAGCTTCTGCATTGCACAAAGTTTACACCCAGAGTATGTTGTTCACAATTTATGAAAATTGCAAAAGAAAAGTCATCTCTTGTGCTTCTAAGAGGCGCAGTCTGACCTCAACCGAAGCCTTGATTGAATACAACTATTCAAATTCAAACATACAATAAACTAATTTACAGATTTGAGGTCACCAAATAACATTTTATTTCTTCTAAATAAAGGAATGTTACATGCCCTAAAATTAATATCTTTGGGTGACCACCAAAACAGTCAATATTCAAACGTTATATGCAATGAGGTCCCCTGTAGATAAACCATAAATGTATGAGTTTTAGTCTGTGATTTAGCAAACAACATGTGGCCTTGCATTTGAAACAATAAAAAGGCAATCTTGACATCTTGCCCGGCCAGTAGATAATATTTGCTGCTGAGAGACCATTTTCTTTTGTTCCAGTTTGTATAAACCCAAGACACTTGAAATTTAAACCTAGTTGAAGAAATATTATTTGCCACAGGGCAAGGTAAATCTCTTGGCAGTGCCTTTCAAAGGGTTGCCCTGGGTTTGTTTACAATTGATCTTATTTAAAAGTGGATTTTTTGTTTTACTTTTCAAAGACATACTTTCTGCCATGATCTCGTAGGTCAAAGGAATGATGAATGTTATTTTTCCATTTGTAGAAAAAAAGAGTGAAATAATCAGAAGGTAATAACACAAGGCCTGGTGCTGCCCTGCTCTGCCCATGTCTCCAGGTTGCACATGTACAATCCAAAACATGTGTGTGATAAGATCTGAGGATAGAGCTCAAGTTCAAAGTCATACACCCCTGGTGAGAGAGACAATAAATAACAGCCCAACCACCATTTACATTCCTCTGATTTGGAGAAATTTGACTTTCATTAAAAAACAACAAAAACAGACAGGCCTCAACCAAGAATAAAATACACATATATATTTGCATACGTGATTATCAATATGGGATGTACATTGAATTGCATAATTTTGCGACTTTATGTCATCATACCAAATGGGTGTATAAAACAATAGAAAGAAGAGAAATGTAGAGTATAAGCAGAGGGCCCTCAGGACTAGGGATCCCTTTTGTTCTCAAGGGGGCAGCATTTGAGAAGGAGGTCAGGGGTTTAAAGCAGAGGAAGAGAGCGGACAAGCTGAGGGCACAGCAGCAGGACAGCCCAGTGTAGAGCCTTCATGTGGACTAGACCTGAGGGAGCCCACAGGCCACCCACATCCACAGCACCATCCCTCACACTTTTAGACAGCAGCAAGCAGACTCCGGAATACAGTGTGCATCAAGTTTGATAAAGCATTACTTTTAATGCATTATCACTTTACAATAAATATCCATCTTATATGAGTTTATTTATTTTTATCATTTAAATTGAAATCTTAGTGTATTGGTGGCCCAGAACCTAAATGGCATCATTCCATTGTGTCTTGCTGTTGAAGGGTCCCTGGGGCACCTCCATATTCCCAGAAACTCCCTCCAAGGCTCTTTCAGTAACATGGCTTCTTTGACTATTAAATCAATAGTTGTAAATGACTTCATCACTGGAAAGAGGGAACTTTCTGGACATAATTAGTACCTCTGTTACAGCTTTACATGCCCAGACAGGGAGAAAGTAAAGTAAAACATTGTTGTGTAAAATTAAATGTGACAAAAAACAATTAAAAATAAAAAAATCAGAACCCTGAAACCTAAATAGTATATACTGCATATGTCAATGTCAGTTTCACCGATGCCTAACAGCAACAAACGAGAAAAGGGGAAATCCCTATTGATATCCAATTTCAGCTCCTTCTTTGTTCTTGAGGAATACAGGGCGATGTCAGTGCACCTCCAAGCCTCACTACACTGGCCCTAAAGCCAGGCCCACTCCTGCATGGGACTGTGTAATGGGTGCTGGCAGAGTGCTGCTTAATGGGGGCACAGGGCCGTGGACTGGAGCAGTATTCATGTGCGTGGCGTGGCGTCTGGACCCAGGGTGACACTTCTTCATTCTTGCTGCCTCAGGCCAGGATTAGAACAGTAACCGGCCTCCCGAATCCAGCCATAATGCAAAATCATTTTCATATTAACCTCATCTGTCCTCACTGGGCCTGACGGTGGACAGGCCTGCTCTTTTTGGTGCTCAAATTATCCTCAATTACTGCGCAAAGGCCAGGCGAGGGGACATCACCTAACCTTCACCATCTGTTAGGTTCAAAGCGTTAGCAGTGGGCCAGGCCGCCTGTCTCCTACATCCTCTGACCTTTCCGCCCTGGCCAGCCCCTCCACTATGCCCCCCCCTCCCCACACACACACACACACACACACGCACACGCACATACAATAACCACCCCTCTCTGGACACAGCTGGGAAGTGCATGTGCCCACATCACATTAGGGGGAAAAGGTTATGTCACACTTCTACATAAATATATATGAATATTCAAAGTTATGCACAAGGCAACAACAGTGTCAAGACATGGGCTGAGGTGGTCTCTTATAGATAGAAGCCTGGATATAGATTTACATTTAATATTGCTCTTAGCACCTGGATTTAAAATGTGATACTATTTAAAAACAATATATTTTGGTTATTTTAGTGTGCTCAAAGACAAATGTCTCTTTGTGTTCAAACATTTTGAAACTGATAACAATACTTGCCTTATTTTTATTTTATCCTTTTTACTTAAGAGAAAATGGTGTAATATTTAGTTTTAATTAATCTTTCTCAATATTTTAGCTGTATTTCGGATGTGAAATATTGAAAATGTCTTTTTCTGCAGTGAATGTGCCTCTTAATAATGCAGACCGTGTTTTGTGTTTGTTTTTGGCCCATGTGTTTTAGCAGTTCCATTGAGTCCATTTTGGTCTTCCAGTCTGCGTGGCCACTCAGGAGGCCCCTCTTTCTCAGGTCATGTGGCAGGACCTGATGTCTCTGAAACAACTTTTAATAAGTCTTGTGAATAATAGATGAACTGTTGGCTAAAACCAAGCAGGGACAAGCCAAAGCTGAGGGCGAGCAAGCTGTGCAGACAGACAACAAGCAGGTCCCTGCAGCCTCCACAGACGCCATGTTGAGTGTCCCGCCTCGCCCCCGCTTCAGACACACACTTTCAGAGGTCAGAGGTCATGGACTTGACCTTGTGGCCCCCGGGAGAATGTTCACTTGGTTTGGGGTATAATTTGAGATTTATGCAGCAGGAGGCCTTGTCTGAGACAGCATTATGCCTCATTATCTGTGTTTTTTTTCCATTCACACAGCATACACATCAGCAGTCTACTCTTGTTAAACATTCACAGTCCTATAATCAATACCACCGACGGACAACATTATTCATTTAACCACACCTCACTGCCCTCAACGCTAGAGCTCCAATTTCATATTCATACAATATGTAAAAGACCAAAATGTTTTGATCTGGATACTCTTGTGTAGGAAAAAGGAAAATTAAAACATATATATATATATTTATAATATTGTGTATATACACACACACACACACACATGATATTAATAATAATAATAATAATAATAATAATAATAATAATAATAACAGTTGTTATTATTATTATTATTATTATTATTATTATTACTACACCTGACACAAAATATTTAAAATAATATACAAAAATGTGAACAAAAAGCTTAAATGTAATATTGTAATAAATATACTATATGCTTAATGAATCCAGTAATTGTTAATAGGTTACAAGCTGTAAATACAATCTTCTCTAGGCCAATGTTCTTCAGATGAAGGCAAATGATGTGGTAATGACGTTGAGTCTAAACGGGGCGTTTGAAACGCTCGTCACTTGTGGAGAATGAGCGCTATCGTTCAAACGCAGCTTTAAACAGTCATCATGTCCATTATGTCAGCTCCCGTAAGTGGGTCCCTGTGGAGGACAATTTTGGAGAGATCTTTCCTGATAGAGAATGTGTTCTACATGCATTAATATTACATTAGAGGCAGTATATCACAGGACGTCTGCTCAACACCTAGAACATTTTCACGGATGGCGTCGTACCAGGTTAATACTGCACTAATGCGCTCATCAAAGAACAAAACGTGACGTGATACCGAACAGGGGTGGGACAATAAAATGTGCAAAATGGCACAGGGTTCCTTTGAGTAATCTTAAAAGACAGAACAGTCAATAAGATGGTTATTCAGGTCCCATATTCGTACTAATACGAAAGAGCAGCAGCTTTTTATAGCAGAATATTCATCACATTGTGTGGACTCAAATGTGTTTACACAGTCACTTCATGTGTATGTGTGTGTGTGTGTGTGTGTGTGTGTGTGTGTGTGTGTGTGTGTGTGTGTGTGTGTGTGTGTGTGTGTGTGTGTGTGTGTGTGTGTGTGTGTGTGTGTGTGTGTGTGTGTGTGTGCGTGTGCGCGTGTGTGAGAAAGAGCGCCCATGCATGTGATAGTTGTGGCGCACACAGAGCGCACAGAGGGCTGCAGGAGGGCTGCAGGAGGGGCGTACTTACACTAAAGGGAGGCAGGTGCGGGGCTGCTGCAGCCTGCTGCAGGGTTAGTCGAGCCCCAGAGCAGTCTATTGTTCTACACACTTTCAGGTGTATTAAAAGGCCATTTATACTAACACTTTTCGCCTACTTCACACGAGTTTTCGGTCGCCTTTTGCGCACGCGTTGGCACTGTGCCATTCTCCAGTAGAGTTAATGCTCTCCAAACACGCGTCACGTTAACAAAGAGGAGGCGGTCTTGTGTCGCTGCCAAACTTGGTGGCTCTCATTTGAATGTGAATGGTTTGTAGACTAAGCACAGCAAGGCCCGCGCAGTAAAAGGAGGCTGCGTGTGTACAAGGAGGAGCTCGATTTCAATGTGAACACCCCTCCTATTCTCTGATAATCGCCTCTAATTATGCTTGTATTAATTGCCTTGCGGGTATCAACTGCTGAGGAATTTGGCGCGTGATCCAATGCGAGCTGACAAGTGTATTCTGTCTATTTAATATTCATGATAATCAAATGAGGCACTTGTTTGTGAGGCAACAATTAGGCCCGAGGACGGAGCAGCTCGGTCAGTTAAAGCAGGTCAGCGCTGCAAAGACACTTGTGCCGCATGGTTTACAGGCTGTGATACGAAATATCCTGCTCTACTCTCAACAAATCCCTTATCACTAAATAATCATGTTCTGTTTCTTAGGCTTTAACGTGTTTAGTCCGTGTCCTTGATCCAAATTCCAAGGAGCTGGATGTGGTGGAGAATGACATCATTTAAACCGCAGGAGCTGACGCGCGGTCTGCAGTCTGCTCCAAAATTGATGGGTCACAAGAATAGCCACTCGAAACATCAATGCAGGATGTAAACGAATCTACTCTGCGAGTTCACTTCATCATGAATCAATTAACATTTATGAAACTAAATATTCTCGAGCATATAGGAGAAACTCATCCTGCCACCACATTTAGGGAAAGAGCTAAAGGAACAATTAATTGACCGAATGCTTCTATTTATACTGGTTCCAGTAAGTTGTGAGCGGCAGTCCGAGCCCTGCCTCTTTATGAAGGGCCCGGGCCTCAAGAGGCGCGTGTCCGGACAGGACACGTAGAGGGGGTAACTGTAACCCCTCTGTGATGCCTCCCGACATGACAAACTGAAGCTCCCGTAGGCCTCAGTTGCTTCAGCAGCTTCAGTCATGAGGCCTGTTCAGAAACTGTACAAATGAATCACACGCGATAAATGATGTTATTTTTAATAAATGTTTTTCACAATGTGCACAGTATAATTAATTATCAATTCTATGACAAAACTTATCGAAATAAAATAATCTGATTAATATCCATTGAAAAATAGATCTCCAGCCTTTAACAAAATACTCCAGATAAACGCGCACACAAACATACGGCCAGACGAGGCTGGACGGGGCTGGACTGGTCACTGGGTCACAGCGTTTGGCATATGGCCCGCAGCGGCTGTCCCGCCCGACCCCCGCACCCCCGCACCCCGACACGGCCCCACTGAAGTTCAAGGTCTCTGCGGCCCCTGAGCGCTCCCGGACGCACGAGGACGCGGACAGGGAGCGCGCCCGTCACGTCGTTCACGCGATGGACCAAAGAGCGCAGACTGACGGGACAGGCCTGGAATCATGACTCGTTTCATTCATTCATTATTTTTCATGTGTTTGTTTTTATTTGACTATTTCGTTAATAAACACAGATTTTTAAAGGTCTGGATGGTGTTAAACGGATGAGGCCTGGTGCTGGAGTCACTTCTAACGTCACTGAATTTATCTAGGACATTTAAACAGGCCGGTTAGCCTCAAAAATGTGTTTTTTCTGTGGCAAACAGGCCTGAACGCCACTCAAATTCATCTGATAATAAATAGGCCTAATCAATTGTGATAATTAGTATAAGTTTAGATTATCATAAAAAAAAAAAAAAAATAAATAAATAACTGAGGAGTCAAGAACAAGAAAAAAATAAAAAATCTGGGGAAAAAAAAATGCGAATTTGCATATATTCACTGATTAAACATAATGTAGGCATATTAACACACACACATAATATATATATATATATATGTGTGTGTGTGTGTGTGTGTGTGTGTGTGTGTGTGTGTGTGTGTGTGTGTGTTTATTTATTTATTTATTTATTTGATGTCTTGCATATTTATCTTCCATATTTATGAGAGCGTTTTTGATGTGTGTGTGTTGTGTTTTGTTTTGTTTTGTTTTACTACTTTCCACATTTTATGCTTATGGAAGACACCAAATATATGAAGCAAGATGAACGAGATGTATGGAATAATAGAAGAAATAACTACTAAATATTTTTTGATAAAGCAAAAGGTGGCTACTTTGAGAATTTGAATATAAAATATAAAAACAATGTAGTAGGTTTATTTCCCTTTTTTCTTTGCTACATATATCTTATATTATATTTGATGTCTTCTGTAAGTATATAAAATATCAAAAGTAGTAAAAATAAAGAAAAAAAAATATTGAATGAGAAGGTGTGTCCAAACTGTCAAACTTACTATGTATACACATTTTATTACATTTAACAAACTATAGGATTTTCTCTCTTTTTTTTCCCTAAAAGTAAAATAAAGAAAAAAGACAAGAGCACCACAGGAAAGAAAGGAAAAACAAGGGGTTTTGCTGTTGATAACTGTCACTGAGGTGAAGAAGGCACGGGGCTTTGATAGGTGGCACCAGGTGTGCGTTATAAGTTCAGCACTGGACAGCTCCTCCAGGCCCAGCGCTCAGGAGATCCTGTTTCCTGCTCCTGACAGACAGGTCATGGCCAATAGTCTCAGTCTGACACATAATTGGGGATATTGATTATAGGTTATCATATGCCACGGGCCATTTGGGAGATAAAACTGCAGGGGTTAATTCTGTCGGCCATTAACCTCTGTGAGTGCTGGGTATGTATACTGGTAAATTAGGTTTGAAAGACCTGCTAAATGGGTCAACTAGCCTCATCTAATAAAGACATTAATGCACTTACATCAGAGTGAAGCAGTTTTACCACAACTTTTTGGCAACAAGAGAATCTGACCAAAAAAGTCAACAACTTTGTCTTTATAAACTAAAGTCAACCAATCTAATCATTCTACATTCACTATCACCAATACCTAAATGTACTTTTCTCAAAAATACATGGGCTTTTGTAATAAAGATGAAGCTAGTGTAAAAGTCAATTAAAACACTTTAAAATGTCAAGAACTGATGTAAAGCTGAGTAAAAACATGCTCAATAGTTACACCATTGCATTATTAATATATGCATAAGAAAGGAGAATAAAACTGCAAGTGCAAGATCAACATCAGAGTTACTTTTATTCCAGAGGAGAGTACCATCAAAAGCACAAAACAGAGGAAAAAGCAAAGATGTAACCTTTGAGAAAGTCGATCAGAGGTGCAGAAGCACCTAGTACAGCCCAAAGCAGTAAAGACAACCCACTTCCACTTCAAAAACATGACTTTTGCCACCTGTGAGGATCAAATCTGTCTTTGCAACTCTACACCTGTAAACTGGGAAACCCACACAATGAAGATCACCAACAAGTCAGATATTTTCACTCAGGCAGAGACTATTAAAAGTTACCCAGCAGTGCATGTACATGAGCATGCAGCATGTACAGTGAGAGAGGGAGAGAGAGGGAGGGAGGAGAGCGAGGAGAAGTCAGGCCATGAGTGAGCAGTGGTCAGCAAAGACGTCAGTCAGCAAAGCTCAGCAGACCAGGTCAAACAGAGGAACACAAGAGGAAGTAGCAGTACCTGTTTGTGATCCAGCGCTGAAACAGCTTACTACAGTGGCACGCATGAATTATCCTCCACAGAGAGGGGCACTGGTCACCCCCCGGGTTGCCCCACTATGTGGCCCCTGAGTGGCCCCTAAGTGCCACAGCCAGTGAATCAGGATGGACAGAAGTCCACAAGCAGAGACCTTAGAAGAAGAGAAGGACTCACATCCTGCTCTGAACTGACGCCATGGTGCCTCCACAAGAGATGGATCACACTGCCGGCCTCTGCAGTGACAAGGAGCAACTGCCGAGAAGTACAGCTTTGTCTAGCCCCAGGACACACCGAGCCCCGTGCACGTACGGCCACTGCACTAACATGCACACAATGCACACACGTGCACGCTCCACACACACGCACACACACGCACACACACACTCACTCAATCTGACACAGTCACACATTATAGACTGTTTGGAGCAAAGTTTTTTTCAGTAAAGTAGAATTTTCAAATATTCTAAAATAAACATGTTTTACCTTTCTTGTGTCAGATATGAAAATAATTAGTCTCATCAAAATTCACAGACTGCCCCATCACATCTGTTGGGCTACGGGGCAGCTGAAATGGACAGCAAAACGAAAGGGTCAAAAGTCTGGCATTGAGACGTGAGGGCTGTGGTTACACACAATAGACAATTGAAGAGATGCATATGAGCAGCAGCAGTGTGGCTGAACTCTGCACCTTCAGGGACCATGCACACTCCACACACATCTGCCAGCAACAACCATAGATTTATATTCATTTGAGTTGCTAAATAAAATATGAAATATACTTTTGTGTTTCAGTTAAAACTTTGATGTTCTTTTAAATTGCCAACATTTAATACTTAGTTGGCAACCACCCTTTTTGATATTGAACACCATTAGGGGAAATACATGTGAACCACAAAAATATGAGCAGTGATGCCTGTGCTGAAAATCAATTTGCAATGCATTAAGGAGTTATATTTATACATGCAAAAATCTCATTTCCCAAATCCAGCAGCCCTTGAGCCCCCACTGACTGGAGGGCTGTCCTTTATATGCAGATAGCTCCAGATGGACAGCCCTCCGCAGACCCTCACAGGCCCATGGCTGAACTTGACTCCCAGGCTGCAGCACACAGATGGGAGGGGGGGGGGGCCCTCACCTTTAGTGAACCCTAAACACTGACCCCCTACCCCCCCTCCCGCAGACAGACTGCCTTCGACACTGACCCAAAGCTCTCTATTGACGTCATTTGAGAATGAATTGCGGCTGCTCACAGCAGCTCTCATCACAGATAGGTGATCAATACAAGGACATTATCAGAGGAGGCTTCCTCAAACATTGTGTCAACATGTGAGTTCAGGTGGACATGTGTGATCAGTGTGTGATCAGTGGAGTGGAGAGAGCCAGGCCCGATGAGAGCGCACCCTGGGGGATGGAGCTCCAACTGCATCCACAACTTAAGCACAGGGCTCTGAGCAGCAGAGCACTCCTGCACACACCTGCACACACCTGCTGACACTATTCAAGTCATACTTAGTCTGAAAAATCCATCACCATCAGTGAAGACTAAATATGAATATGGAGAGGTTTCTTTTATAGAGAGATGCTGTTCATTTATCTTATAGAGAGATACTGTTAATTTATTTTATAGAGAGATGTTGTTTGTTTCTTTTATAGTGAGATGCTGTTCATTTCTTTTATAGAGAGATGCTGTTCCTTTCTTTTATAGAGAGATGCTGTTCCTTTCTTTTATAGAGATGCTGTTCCTTTCTTTTATAGAGAGATGCTGTTCCTTTCTTTTATAGAGAGATGCTGTTCATTTCTTTTATAGAGAGATGCTGTTAATTTCATCGAAAAACATTTCATTGTTGTCCTTTGGTGAAAGAAAAACTGAATGTTAGTCATGCAACAGTTCAGCAGGGGGCAAGAATTTTACAGTTAATGTGGCTTCATTTTGATGTTTGAGTATTTTCTAGAAAAAATATAATTTTAAGATTTTTTAATCAGCCTTTTGGCATTCGGTGCAAAAACACTGTGCATGTGTTCAATTTAAGACGAAGCTATTTTCAACTCTGTAAAGCTGCATTAGTAATGTACTTGTTGACATTGACAGCATAGTGACACAATCTTCCCTTAATTTTACCCCCATTTGCTTACCCTGCAAAAAGTTCCACTCATTTATTTCCACACAACTGAAGCAGCTTGTTAAAGCCACAGTCAAAAAACTTTCACTTCACAAACTGTTATGAAGTGATAGATCATGCCTGGTGTCAATGATTATTGTAAAAATAAAATATATGGAAATAGAAATAAATATTACTATAAACTAACTCTAACTCCAGTCAGGGTCAAAGGTCACAGGGGCCCATGGAGTCATTGAGAGATAACCCAAGTGCCCCATAGAGGGCACTCTGACCAGGATAGGAGGCAGACAAGGATAGTTAAGCAGATCACAGTAGGCAGCTTGAACAATGAGCCCATCTCACAGTGGTCACAAAGCTACTATTTATGATGCAGATGTGATACCGGGGCTCACCAATGTGGCCATATATTTTGCAGCGTGTGTGTTTAAATGTGCGCTTAGTAAAATATATGTGTGGCTGCACAGACCGGGGTCCCTGTGCTCATTAGAGGTCTCTGACCTAACATATATGTGGCGGGGTCGGCTCTGCTCCATTAGAGGTTTCTGAAGAGCTTGATAAGTGCGGCTCTGCTCCATAATGATTTATTAAGAGCAGGATGGGGGAGACTGTGGGTCCACACTGCCTCAGGACACTTCAACCACAGACATTTAAGGCTAAAGGGGAAGAATAGTGGGCCTCTGAACAGATTTACATCATCTAAGATGCATTTCAAAATGAATTATGGAAGACCAAATGAAATACACAGGACTTTCACAATTCTCGTTGCTCCTTTTTCTCTTCTTCCTTGGGAAGCACTCGTCTGGATCGCCCTGAGGTAAATTCATGGCCATTTGCTTTATATAGCAGGGCACTAATGGACAGACAGAGGGACATAAGGGAGAGTGTTTAAAAATGAATGCAAAAAACATGGCAGAAGTAAGCAAGCAAACACTTAGCTGATGGACCCTGTGAGGTAAATGTAATAACCACATACTGAGGTGTCATACATACACCAAATTGTCTTCTGACAGGATCTTGTCAAACTCTTGTATTGACTTGGTTATGCAATGCGCTACAGTGTAGGGAGTAAAAGATGTTAAAGAGTAAGCAGAGCACAGGTGCGGGCCACCACAGACACACGGGGAGAGCAGAGCAGAGCCTGGTGAGTCCTGGAGGCATCTCTAAAGAGAAAAGCATGGCATCCTCCAACAGAGGAAGCAGCCTTAGTGTTTGGAGGATGGATCTTTTTTTCCTTGCCACAGTTAATTTTCAAATCTTCGACATTCTATGGCTGTCTGTTTTTCTTTTTCTTTTCTGTTTTTTCTGCTTTCATTCTTTTCTTTCAAAATGAAACTAGAGCTGGGGCGGTGATAGTGATAGATGGCTCAGCGCTCTAACACTTTATCCAATCCGGCGCAGATTTCATCCAATAAAGAATCACTTGTGCACTCTCAAACTAAATGGAAGTCAGGCAGCGGAGAGAAAGGGGCTGCCGTGTGTTTCTGAGCTGCGAAAATCAAATTTTCTTAAAGCTGCCACAGCAGCGGCTGGCGGAAAAGCAGCACAGCCATGACTGACCAGGGCCACAACGTCTGCACACACAATTTAATCCATCACAGGGCGTCTGACACCATATCAATCAACCTTTCATCAGCATAGCCCCCTCCCTCAAAAAAGGAGGAAAAGAATATTTCTGTTCAACCACTTCTGACCAAACCATCCCCCTACCAACTGACCAAAAGAGAAAACTTGAGTCAAGTCACACTTCAGTCTAAAAGGGAACATTCTTCTTGATGTGTATAATGCAGAGAACAAAAGCTGCTTTAGTCACTTCCACAAGAAAAATCCATCACAACAAAGTGTGACAGTGTATGTTTAAGTTTTGATTACTACATCCCACTTTACAGTACTTCCTGCACTAACTTTTCCTGTATGACACTAATGCTCTGCCCTCCTCCTCGCCCCTCCCATTGTCCTTTGTTCCGGGAATACACTCCTTCTTACCCTCGCTGCATCCCACAGGCTGTGACTCTAGTGGCCTATGATTTATAATTCATAGGGGCCGCTTTTATATGGGACCTTAGTCTACCTGATATCCTGCTATTGGGCCTGTCCCAGGACAGCAGGAGGGGGGCTCTTCATTACGCATGGCACCAGTGAAGAATATGACACTCAGCTTAAACATCTTTGCACTATGTGGAAATTAGGTATCTTAGTTAGCTTTCTCATTCAAGAACCCTTTTTTAAGTCTATGATGTTTTCTGTCCATCACGTCCCCATGAAATGTGAGTTTGACTTGCCCATCATCTTGCCTGAGTAAATGCATGTGACGGGGCCTTTGTTCCTCCAGGACCTCTGTGCGCGGGTCCCTGGGCTTCAGCATAGCTTCCTATGCTGTTGGCTCGCTCTGACCTGTTAAATGCAATAAGGTTCTCACCCAGGCTGCGCTCCTCACTCTCTGCTCCTGGCCTAGGGCTCTGCTTGGCCTCCATGCTCCGCTGGCTCCCTAAACCCTGCCCATGCTCCAAAAGGCCAGACACTGTACTTGTTGTAGATGCCCCACCACCCACCAGAGTCTCATTGTTTGATGAAAGAGGGGGGCTTGTATGATCACTAGCAGTGCACCAAATGACAATAAGAAAGCAGCTTTTTGGATTGTACGCGTGTATCACTGTTGTTGTTGCTAAGTGCTCCGGACTAATTATTCCTCCCTCATTTGCAAACAGATCCACATGACATTTGCATATCAATGGAGGGGATGATGTCAAGAAGTGTGGGTTAAGCGCATGGCTAAGCTCGGGCAGTAGAAAGGCCATCATCCATACAGCTAACAGAACCTCTTATGCCTCCAGAACCCACACCAGGACCACCCCCCGCTGTGGAAGCCTAACAAACACACCAAACAGAATACAAGATGTGCGTGTGCGTGTTGGGGGTGGGGGTGACATGGCAGAGAGCGCTCCCTGTCAAATCAGCGGGTTGCCCCTGGATTAGTTCAGTTGTAACACAAGCCCACACTCCATGGAGATCATTTAGGCAATTATCAAGAACAAGGGTGGCTGCAGTGTTGAACAGCTCACTTCAAAGGCCTGTAGCAGATGAACAGTTACAGCACACTGGTCAATTTCCATACAAGCTCCCCCTCGCTCCTGCCCCCCCTCACTCGCTGCTCCTCTGCGTATGCCTGCGGGCGCTCCGACTGTGCTAATGAATATAACAACCCCACCAACCCCAAACACACACACATGCAGTTACTGTAAGATGAAAGTTCAGCATCATGCTCTTCTCCACTGTCCCTCAGCTGCACTGCACAGACGCAGAGCCCAGCGAAGGACAACGTCGCCTGCCACACTGTTGCCTCATGTCGTTTTTAGTGAGTTTATGATACTTGAGGAGAACAGAGCATGCAAGATGTGATGTCAAACAGACAAGAATGTATATAAAAGGTGTAAGGTTTTCTGTGTTGCATTATTCAATTATAGTAATTTTAGTCCTGAAGTACTTGGCCCTTTAGTGTCACCTTCTTGACTCCACAGAAAAAGATAATAACATCTCCATGGAAAAAAGCTGAAAAGTTACATAGTGCAAATAAAAATTTTCCTCAAACTAATTTACTATAGTTAAGCTGCAGAGTACACCCCTGATGAAATGATATGTTTTTGGTGATGTTTTGTGCTCTGACAAATGGACTTAGATAAGTGACTGACACGACAATAAAATGTAATAAAAGAAGTTAAATCACCAATTATATTTTTCACAGCCTCAGTTCTGCTTACACAATGTATGACCAAGATTTGGCCGAGCAAACAAGAGAACACTTTCTGCTGTAACGGCCGCCTCATCGAGACACACA
Source organism: Periophthalmus modestus (assembly GCA_019594935.1). Lineage (NCBI taxonomy): Eukaryota > Metazoa > Chordata > Actinopteri > Gobiiformes > Gobiidae > Periophthalmus > Periophthalmus modestus. The sequence goes on from JAIEZT010001214.1 coordinate 30,183,640, forward strand.
CGACTTCACATGCACTCAGACAATAGGCCTTGTGGCAGCAGACTTTCTAATCAGACCGGGTCATGTTTTATTGTAAAGATCCAAGACAAACATACAAGCAACAAGATCCTCCACTCAGGATAGAGTTTCTAATCATGCATTATAAATTATTCAGCTTCGAAAGAAAAAAAAAAAATCTGCCCTTCCCAAATGTTTATTGATGCAGGACGGACGGTGTCAGGGCGGTGACATGGATACGGAGGGTGGCATCAGAGTTCAGGCCCAAGCCACGAGGGCGAGTCAGAGGTTGGCTTGGGTCAAAATGCCATAGATAGATTGGCCAAGTGTCAGATGAGAGCTAGAAAAGCCCAATCGATTGAGTCGGAGGCCATGCAAAGCTAAGACATACTGTAAGAAGCAAGCGGAATTAAAGATATGGTAAATGAACGATCAATTTACTAACTTACAGGAATAGAAGGCACCAGTCAGACGCTTTTAGACCCGTCTGGCCTGTACATTGAGACATTTTAAATTGTGCTTATAATTGAATCATTATGCTTTGGCCAATACCTGTAACTGGTAACACGTTATAATAATTACACCTTAATTAGCCTAAAGCTTCAGTCAATAAACTATTATGAATGAAGTCTAGGCTAATTAGGATGTAGCTATTATAAAGTATCCGCAAATATTTTCTTTCAGTTAGTTTTATGACATTGGTACACGAAAAAGGCAGAATATTTCTCACTTTAATCTGAGCAATTGTTTGGATGAATAATTTTGAAGTACCATTTGATATTACTTGAGTACATTTTTGGCTACTCTGCCCACCTCTGCTCCTATGACACACACTGCAGTAAGTACAGATTGCCTCTATGCATTAAACCGCTTGATTATTACTAATATGAATCTATTATGTTTGCACAGAGCGTTAAATGAATAGCACTCATCTGCTTAATACTAATGATGGTAAATGATTGGAGACTTGAATTCCTATCAGCGCTTGTTTAATCTAGAGGAATGTGACACTAGACCTGCCAGCACTCATAACTTAAAATAAGGCATTCTTCAAACCTATTAAATTCACAAGTGGAAATATAATACAGCATCACAATCTCGATCGCTCCTCGCATCCTGCTCTCCATGTGTTTTCTATTAGATCAGAGAGGGAGTGTGGCAGAGAGATGGGCTAATTTTTATTTGTTGCCGACATAAACTTGTTTAAATCTTTAATAAAACAACAAGGATGAAATATCAGGCATCAGCTACAGAGAGGCAGGTTTTTTATACTGTCAAAGATATTGTAGTCTCATCTTTGTAATTCATTTCACATATAGAATTTCTTATGATCTTTTTTATATTTATTTTGAAACATCAACATTAGTCTTCAGACCGGTTTTTCATGCTTTAGATATGTTTTTATTTAGCTCACTATAAATACATCAATGCATTATTTCGGGTAAAAAATATAATTCTTAATGATTAATAGGGCTGAATGATTTGGAAAAAAATATTGAATTTCGACAGCGATTAGATTTGTGATTTATGTTTTAATAATAGGTAGATTCTGTTCTAAGTTTACAGTTTTAACACATCCAGAAGAATTGACAAAAACACTGAAATATAAACTCACAAACTAATACAGGAGTCACATTTCAGAAGATGTTTACACAGTTCTAAGCTACAATGTTAGCAGCTTTTTATGCAGCATAAGACAGGATATTTTATTGTTAGTGGAGGAAATTCTGATACTAATAAATTGCAGCCTTTGCTAATTACCTACATTCAAACTGCAATTGATCTTGAAGCCTGAATTAATAAAATTTAGGTGATATAAGGTAGGGTGATATACTTTGCACACAAATCTTGAGACGGGAAAATTGTACACTGCATAAAAAACGTCATATACCCATTGTACTACAAATAATGAAGCCAATATTTTATGGTAGTGTTTTGTAAAATTATACTTCATTTATATATATATTAAAAAAAAGCATAAAAAATATATATATATGCGAAATGTGAAGTGTAATTTTTACCTTTGGGCATGACAAAGCATGAGTGGGAGTTTCTGCCTCCTTTCTACTTTGATTTTAGTTTTATTTCAATTCAAATTGTGTAGGAGCAACCCAGCAGTGTGGAAGAAATAACTTAGTTTGCCAAGTCATACTGAGTGAACAATGTTGTATCTAATGTCGAAGGTAGAAGGACATTTTTGTGCAACTTTTTCTGTTCTTATAATACATTTACACATTCATTTTGTCATCGCTGGTAGTTTAAATCAGTGTGTGTCAAAGGCTAATTCCCAGTTGGTCCTGATCTTCACTTGGACAGCTCCATCCTTCACTTATCCATCATTGTAACCTCTAATAGAGAGCTGCGCGGCGTTATTGCTTTATCAGTGAAAAGACCTGGCGTCAGCAAAATGTCCCATTTAAAGCATGACATTTACGTGTGCGCCTGTGTCCTTTAAAGAGATCAGCTCTCCCCACACCAGGCCTGGGTCAGTCCTCCTCGGCCGTGTGTGTGTCCCCTCAGGAGCACTCTCAACCTCTCATCTAAATATTGTATGAATTACTCGTGCTGGGTTTCTGGAGGAGCGAGTTAACCACTGCTGATAAAGACAGATGTTCCACTTCTATACTCAGGGACATGCTAAATTTAGCTTACCCCCCAGATGGCTATACTCTTTACATGCTGTCAGTGATATCATGTGGAGGATGCTATGGGTTCGAGCCACGCTGTAACTCTCATGGCTTTTTAGAAATCTTCATCAAGTGGTGCACAGGATTTCGCAGTTCAATCAAAATCGCAAACTGAGTTGGCACAATTTTCAAATCACAAAGGCTGCAATTATTTTGATGCCAGGATGTCCTCTGCCAAGAACAAAAGGTGATGTTTTAGCCTCTACAGACACGTTCTGGAATGTATGGGAGTATGGATTATTTTAGCAGTTCATAGCTCATTTTTCCTAACAAATACAATGTTTATGAAAAAATGCTTTTAAGAACTGTAGAGTTTATGAAAAAATAGGTTTCTTATCTGTCAATCTAACTTCTAAAACTATGACTCAGTGAAGCTGTAATCTAATATCCATTATCCCAAAAGAGTGTGCAGTACTATAATGCCTAAAATGAAGTGGGCTTCAAAATAATACTTTCTTCTCTGCAGGATACCAGGTTCAAATTAGAGCTATTGGCCAAAGGATATACTTGCATGTACAATATGCGTAGTATTTGTGATTGTGTGTATGTACACATGTATGCATAGCTCCCATCATCACGATGTATTGGCTTTCTAGGCCTGAAGCGAACCCCACATGATGAGCTCTAATCCCAGGGATCTTTATCTGTAATATCCTGCATTATTTCTAATTACCAGAGCGCAATTGATAATCCTTTTAATACCAATCAGATAACCGAAGTGAAGGAGGGCAAGAGGAGGATCAGGCAGACGAGGAGAGGATGAGAGGGCAATCGTTTTTAATGCTGCTGGGAGGCAGGCTGAAAAGAGGGTGCAGAGATGTGAATGAAGGCCAGTGTTACACATTTTTTAATAAATTAGTATAAATGATAATTCTAAATGTTAAAAAAAAATGAAATTAAGACCTAATCAAATTTAAACTATTTAGTACCTTTCATTGATAGGTTTGGCTGTGTATGAAACCACTACATTTTTTAAACAATGAATGCTGCTGCAACTCTGCACAAGGATGTCTGGCCTGTAACTGCAGGGTATCTTACTTTAAATTCCAGTTTATTTGTATGTATCTATATATGGCCAAATTGACTCCTTTTTGTAAATTGGGAATGTTCACAGTTACCCTCATTTACCCAATCACCCCTATAACCCCACACCTCATCGACTGAGCCCAGAGAGAACCTACTGCTAAAACAAATCATTTTAAACATGAGGCTGGGCCAGATCTGATGGCAGAGGGGTGATAACAGAGGCAACATGGATGAAAAGCATAGAAAGTAGATGCAGATCAGCTGTGGAGGCAAATCCCTCCTGTGTCCATCTAAATGAGTCCAAAGGGGACCAGAACAAAATGGCCTCCCCATGCCCATTTACAATTCAAGCAGTCTGCTCAGCCAGCATCGGTTATTAGGCAGGAAAGAACAGTAAATATCTGGCATTATGTTAGTAATGCTTCATTAATGTCCGAAAGATTCAGCACAACACCAGACCGCCGTGCGAGGACTAAGCTGTACAGGCAGTGTCTATGTGGAAAAGTTAACTTTCTCTTATTTTGCCTTTGTTTGCCTGAGGAAGGATGTTAGTGGAAGAGAGAGGAAAACTCCGGCAATGCTTGAGCTCCTTCATCCTGCTTATTACAGTGCGCCCCAGCTCTCTGTCCTCAAGCCTTTCTGCGCCTCACTATTTTAACTACACCTGTCATTTGCGGTCCAGTCATTTTACCTCCTCGCTCAGCTTTCTTTCCCCGCTTACAGTGACTGTTAACTGGGCTTGTCTGTCATGCCGGCTGGGGCTGCAGACGTGTGTGTGATGGGGAGGGAGGGGGGCACATTTGGGCTAGGGTGAATTGGGGAGCGCGGGGCGGAGGGGCCAGGAGGGGAGGGATGTAATGAGCTTGCAGCAATATGTGGCCGTACCAACACTGCACGGGTCTTTTTGGGCGGAGAGGCATCCATCTTAACAGCTGCAGAGACGAGAGAGAGAGAAAGGAAGGAAGGAAAGAAAAAGGTGTGGTGACACAAACCAGATGTGGAGGAGCCATATTTCTCTCCTTCTCATTCCACTTTAAATCTTCCTGTCCTGTTAATTCTCACTCACTTTCGCCCTTACTCATTTTCTGCCTCCTCTTGGTTTCATGGGAAAGTCAATGGATTTAGGTAGAACTTGAGTATAATAAGTCATGCTGACGAACTGATTGAGAGAAAGCTGCATATGATCTTGGTATGGTGGAAATCAGCGCTGTGGCAGACTAAATTGGTGTGTATCATATAGCTGTGATTCAAATGCCTGGGATAAGTGATACAGGGAAGTGCAGGCCTGTGTAAATAAAACACTTGACTTAATGATCTCCAAAGTTTCCAAAGTCTGTGTGTGCATGCAACAAACTGTCTTTACTCCACACGCACACTGGCAGAATATGAAATTGTATTTTCATCAACTTTTTGACACACACATACACACACACACACACACACACATTTCCATGCTTTTTGGGGACATTACCTTACATTCATTCATTTAACTAATATCATTAAATCAATCGTTCATTTAAAAATAAAGGATTTACCTCATGGGGGGCCTCATTTTGTCTTCATAAGGTCCCCATGATATTAGTGTGTTTACAGAATTTATTACACTTTACTACACTTTTACTACATTCCATTCAATTTCATTTTTACACATTTTACAATATCTGACTCAATATTATGATCCATGAGGGACAAAGGTCAAGGAGCTCCCAGTGGCTCATCTGGTAGAACATGCATCCCATATACCAGTCTTCGCTGTGATTACTTTAGTTTTAGTTTTCCCCATGCCTTTCCTCCCCTCTCTCTCTGCAATCTTCTATTAATCAGGGAAAAAACAAACAAACAAACACAACTGAACTGATATTTTGAACATAAAGAGTAAAGCTATATATAAACTGTATATGGCAAAAGTGCACTAAATTGATATGTTCTCAGAAGTATTAAAAAAAACAACAAACGTGAGATGAAGAGACTGTTTAGCTTTGAAGCACGAGAGCAGATAAACAATAAATAAGTGGCAGTGTGTGTTTCCTTCTTGTGGGTGCTGCTTTATTATTTCATTAAGTGTAAATCCTGTCAGACCATCCCAGCCCAGCCCTGGTCCCATTCTGCCATTCCACCCTGAGCAGGTTAAATTATAATTTAATTACCAGGCTTTAGCTGCCATAAGCTGCTCGGGAGCGCCGGCCCCCCAGAATAATTTGAAAAGATGGTGGTCTCCCCTCATCTTCTTGCCCCTGATCCACGAGACCCGAGCCCCCTGGAGGCCCACTTCAATATCCCACCTAATTATCCGCCTCAAATCAGGCTCCTATTAGACAGAAATATCAGTAATTAAGTTTGGAAAAAGGAACAAATCTGGTTGTATGGAAATTTTTGAGAGGGCTTTCTATGTTATGTAGCAGGATAAGAGCAATAGATGTAGTGTGTGTTTGTACTGTACCAGGACTGTCAGGGCTGTTTTCAAATTCGAGTTATTGTAAAAGACTTCACATAACTTTGAGCATAAATAATAATTTCAGGGTTTATCTTACAAAACAAGAGCCAAAACAACATCCTTAAAACTGTTAACAATAAACAAAAAAAACTAAACAAAAAAAAAACAAAAAACAAAAAACACTAAAATGAATGCAACAACTAAATAATATAAAACACAAAATACACTTGACATTTCTATAATTATTCAATTATGAGTCATGCACAGTTCCTTTTGTGTTTACTGTCAGACAAAATTATTAGATTTCTGATTATAACATTGGCGGTCTGTTGGTGTCACTCTCCCAAAAACATCTTGTTTGTTAAAAAAAAAAAAGCTACATTGTGCCCCATTAACAAAAACACAGTGAAAACTGCTGAAAAGACACTGGGCTTTGTTCTTTTACAAGGCACAAAAACAAAGCTGTAAATGAGCTCTGACAGCCATTGGGGGACAGTGACAACCATGTAACTGTAACAAACACAAGAAATATCTTTGTCTGCATTTATTTGAATGTAAAAGTGTGGAGACTGCTTTATTATTCATTTATGAGGGGATTTATTTTCAAAGAGGGATGAAATCATAAACTCCTATGGCACATGTTGTAAAACTGTATGTAATTATTGCAGAGGCGAAATAGAGGTGTAATTTGACACCAAAGTAAATTGTGAATTTCACCCAAAGGAAGCTATTCAGAGGGTAGAGAAAATGTCATTTGTACACATCAGGGATCTAATATAGTTTATAATACATCTGAATGGCATAAAATACTCATTTGGCATTCATGCTGCTTTCAAAACATAACGACAGTTTAGTTTAACTCAGCCATGTCAAAGCATAGAGCTGTTAAGAACACACCATCTGAAAGTGCCTTTTAGCAGTCAGTCAGTCCGGAGAGACAAAGATGAGTAAATACAGAGGAGATAATGAATAGACGGCAAAATGAGCACCACCACTCTCTTCAATCCTGGGGACAATTGCAGCGTTTTTGGTCAAATTGCTTGAACCTCCTTAAGCCCCCCTACCCTGCACCTCTATGCCCCGCGCATGGAGATGTACACTTCTCAGACACATGTACGCTCCCTCTCTTCCCATAATCCTCTGCACAGCTCTCTGTGTCCATGCGGACCCCCCACCCGCAGGGACCCAGCCAAGGCAAATTAGAGGGAGGAGGGGGGCACCTTTTGTTTCGCTGCACTCTGCGAAAAGGAAAAAAATCCAAATTATTTCTTGAGCTGCACCAATTTGACATGCTGTGATAACTGCTCTGTCAGAAACTTCTTTGACATCTCTGAAATAGAAGATTTTCTCCCACAAAACCAGGGTCCCATTTAAAAACAGGCGACAAAGAAGCAGCCAGCTCATTAGGCTGTTTAATTATGGCTGGTCTTGTCTCTGCCACTCCATCACTTATCTCTGTTTAAAATAGAACTCAAACAAATTGTCCGTATAGTTGTTATGTTCATCAGAGCTGTCATTACTTCTTTTAAGACCATTTTACCTGCTGCTTTTTGCCATTCCTTTTGTGATCCTTTATAATATGTCTTGCCGAACAATCACGCTCCCTAAATATATTTCTCTCTCCATTTTTATCCAAACAGGTTACTTGACTTGTCAGCTGCCATTTTACCACTGGCCCATTTCTGTTCAGCATTGATTCTCAGGAAATTCCTCGATAATAAAAACTTAAAAAATAACTTAGTTTGAGACATTACAAACAGTATATTTTTGGTTCTATGTAACACGTTTTACTATAAACAACCTGACGGCCAGAGAACAAGCTATGGGGATTTATTGCAGCGGCTCAAATTCAGCGAGGCCACTACATCACGCCATGCCCCGCTCAAACTCAGCTGTCAAGAGTGTCCGGTTTTAAAGGACCATCACTTCCTCAAAAACAGTCTAAAGGTATTTGTTACACGCTTGTCTCAATAACCTCATCATCACGGCTCTGGTTCCTCAAAGCACTCGATATCCAAATCAAATTGTGTCATTCAATATACTTCCCCACCCTTAGAGATCAATGTATTTTACATTCTCCGGCCCTGTCTGCCAATATCAATGACAGAGGAATATCAATAATGACAGCTACATTTGTGTTTGCATCATTTCAGCAGTAGAATCCATGCCTCGGCCGCCCTCTCCTCCCTCTGCAGCCGCCAGCTACTACACTCCTCCTGTTCAGCTTCTGTTCAGCCAGGCGCGTACAGGATATTAGCTTCTCCACCAGCAAATTTGCTTTTCACATCTATTTCTTTCTTCTTCTAACCAGTTCTTGGATGGCTTGTTATTGAGCTTAGTGTCCACAAATGCCATTGATCCGAGCCACAACCGGGATCCATACTCCGGCACTTTAACACTCTCTCAGCGTGTTGGTAATACTAATCCTGCTCCTCCGGCAGGCACATTGATTTTATAGATTTCCCCCAAAGTTGTGATAATGATACATCATTGTTAAATTTGGTAGAACAAACTGCTTTGCCAATCTATCAATATGTGCACAGGCGCTAATTCTGAGCTGGCACTGAGGTACACAATCACTATTTACGCACAGTACAAAACACTGGATATCCTGGGTTAACTCTCTTTGTTAAAAAGGACCACCTCCTTAAAAACACACTAGCTCACAGCAACGCACACCACCAAGAATTTCAAATTTTAAAGGTGCACTATGTAACTTTTCTGGAGCGAAGCAACATACAGAACTTCTTTCTTTCACTTTTTTCCCCATAAGTAAGCATGTTTGTTTTAATACAAATGGACTGTGCATTTATCTAATTGGTTAATCCCCTTGTCAATCATGCCAATCAAAACACACACAGACACTACTCAGAAGTACACATCTCTGTAAAGTATTGGAAAAGCGCGTGTGAAAAGTGGTTGGCCAGGAAAGATTGGTGGTGTGTTTTTTTTCTACTTCTTCTTCTTCTTCTTCCTGTGCTCTTTGAAAAGCATCTTTGGGTTTCTTGAAAAGTGCTATATAAAATTAATGTATTATTTTTATTATTATTTGATTAGAGTGTGTGTTGGTGTAGACTGGCAGCCACCTCCCTAGAAGTCCAGTGCCATAGTAAAAGTATTCAACTTGAAGCTTAAACAAACTAGACAGAACAGTAGATACATGTTGGGTGTGAGTATAGCTGATGAAACATTGAGTAGTTTAGCCAGGCAAAGGTGACTGATCCTATGTGGGACAATAGAGGAACTGTTGGCTTGTGGTTTTGGTGAGCTGTCAGAGGGGAGAGAGCGGGGACCAGCTCGCTCTGCAGTGAAAACTAATGGGGAACATGCAGTAGTTCAGACCGCATGCAGCAGTGGCCCGACATAGCTGAAGGCCTCAGAGGAGAGCCAGGCCTATTAGAGCCAGATAAGGGCCTGTTTGGAGAAAGCATCCTCTCAGTGGTGTACCGGGCAACAACACAAGCACTAGCATCAATTAAAGAGAGAAAATATGACATGGAAGTAGTAGCAGCACATTAAATAAAAACAACAAACTGCAAAGGCCCGCTGACTCCCCTTTAAAGACCAGGGACTGCTGGCCAGAGCACGGCTGAAATATGGCAGCTTTACTCTCCACAGTGCTTCGCAGACCAGGGAGTTTATGATGAGGTGCAATGTAAAGGGGAGAGAAGAAATGAGTCTAGATGCCTCCTGGACACAGAGCAGTGCACGCAGATGAACGATGAGAGACATGGAGGATAAAAAAAACTCCAATATAGCTGCTAGGATAACTAATTTAGCTTTAATTCATCCTCTGCTCCTTCCTCTCAAGCCCACAGGCAGGATATGGCTGGCCTAGATTCTTACCACAGCACAAGACAGTTTGACCTGTTCGAAATGCCACGCTACACTAAATAAACGACAAAAATTGGCAGTATATCGTTTGAATTATCCTCATGGCATTAGACAAAGTTATGGATACCCCTTTATAATGACTTTAGACTTTAATTACCCTTAATAAAACATGACCCTACACTTAATTCATAATGAACAAATAGCGTACCAATAATATAATGTCCTTGTGTGGACTGAGGGAAGCGAGGGTGCCAATGTGTGGCATCGGCATGCACCACGTTCATACTAAACAAGTGGGTGACGTTTCTTGAGTAGTTACTAAGCCAGAAGTATTTCATTATGCTTAAGTCTAAGGTAAGTATAGTTACCGTAAAGTGTGTCACAAAGTTATGCACCAACGTTATGCTTTCACCCATTACATCTTGAAGCCACTAGTGTCCTCCTCCTAAGCTGCCCATCTCCTCCCCGCAAAAGTAAAAGAGTGTGGGTGGCAGACAGCACTCATGAAACAGCAGTAAACAACAGTCAGTGAGCCTGGCTGATGAAGGGAAGAATAGTCACAGACTCTGTTTTTTTTTTTAGAAATATGTGCAAAAGTATGTTGGCTTTTGGTTCGGTTCTGGCTGGGTTAATGTGATTTCCGTTCCGCCTGTCGGTTCCAGAGACCGGGCTTTGTGAGCAATGGTCAGGTGAAGCCCAGGCTCAGCCCCCTATGGCCATTAGTGTGGAAAGAAGACAACCCAATAAATAGAAGGAAGCTTGATGTGCACAGGTCACTGCACAACCAGCAGTCAAAAAGCATCTTACATAGGAGATTGTTAGAGCAATAACATACAGCAGGAATCCATCTGAGGGCCTTCATTATGGGTCAGCATTACTCAAATAGACTCTTCATGGTGATGCCGGGGATGCAGAGGGCAGAGAGACTCGAGCAGGTGGAAACAAATTAGTGTGGAGATTGACAAACAAAAGACTTACAGTGCATACATAATCACTGTCTGTATGCTTTAGCAGATGCTTTGAAAGTTTTTATTTTTTACCTCTACGCTTATTGTAGATCAATGGCAAGTCCTGAAAAATGACATTAAAGAACAAAATTTGTACACCTGCAATTTAATATAGCCGTACAGATTTTTGTTAATACTCTTGATAAATTCTGATAGAAAATAATCATGGTATCCACAAAAAACGGGCTGCCAGAATAGCTCACCTGCTTGTTAATCATTGATACCGGAACATTTAATACCAGATCACACGACTGTATAAGCACTAAGGACTAGCCATACAAAAACTGGGACGGGAAACAGGGTTTTAGCTGTTTTGCTTCAGAAAAATGGAATATACTCCAAGGAAAAATCGCAATTTAATAATCTGGTAACAAACTTTTATACACACATCTGCACCTTAATGTTTTATATGGGCTTGTATACTTTTCTGTTTGCATTGTATTTAAACAGGGCGCCCATGAAAAGTGCTCTCATTGGGTTCTCCTGTATAAATAATGAAAAGAAAGAAAGAGATATTAAAATTCACTCACATAAACGTCTGATTGACTTGATAATCAAGCTAAGGAATACGGTATTATTAACAAATAGGTAGCTTTCATTGCATGTGCGCTTGGAGGAAGCAAACACCCAGAAAGATTTGACTTGCAAAAAGCATCTCATATATAGTTTATGAAAAGATAGGCGCTCATTCACCCGCCTGCAAGCATGTTAGTTTTATTTACTTATTTACTTATCAAGTGTGCCTCCCCCGACGCTAGTTCGGGAGAGGCACTCGACTACATCTATTCAAATAAAGGCAGACCCCATCCACATGTCATCTCCCATAAAGCAAGTCAAATGTATTCTATTCACGCTAAAGATTCCTCTGTGACATCTTGAGTTCAGTCAAAGGAGGACAATTTTGGATGTTGGCCCTAAAGAAAGAAAAGAAAATGAGGGCAGAATGTAATCAGAATGCAGAAGGTGCCATCATAACACTGGAATATTTGTGAGGGGAAAAAACAATTTCAGAAAAGGACCTGTCAACATGTGTCAGCTCCATCCACCCAGCAGAAACCTGTCTTTGTTAGGAACACAGACCAGAGTGGGGAAAATTAGCCTCTATAATTGGCATCCTGATCAAGAACAGACATGGCAGCTGAACAATATGAGCTTTAATTTATCAGATCTCATTATGAGTTACTGCAATAATGCCAGGAGATATTAGAATAAATAGTAGCGGAGAGCAGGGGAATCAAACGGTGTGCTAGTGAATGGATTTGTTGAATGTGCCTTTTCTGAACTCACACTCTGACAGAACAGTGTGTGCTGTAGACCTAAAAGATAAAATATAAAAATGTAATTTGCAAGTCTGATGTGTTCATGACCTTGACACATGAACCTAACGTTAAAGAAGATATTAATAAATTGGACTTTCTTTGACAGTGACTGCAGAGGGCAAAGGAGAGGCAGTGAGCCGTTAGGGGACCATATGGGGCCCTATTTTCTGCTCCAACACTGTTCATGTTCTGGGCTGTTAATGTGCATGTTAGAGCTGAGTCGTCAACTCTGGCTCGGTGATAGAGGAAGTCTATCACTGTAATGTGTATCTGACCAATAATGTTCATTTGAAGAGTCAGCAACATGTGAACAGGGACAATAATTACAATGGTTATGGAGAGACCAATTCTCCACAGGTGTCACACTAAAAACAGAATCATCCAACCCTTAAGTCTTGCTATTCAATGAGTGTTTTAATTGAGTATAAACTCAATCAACAAATGGTAATGAAAATGAATACAACAAACATTATTGTAATGCATAATCAGCAAGCAGATTCTGTCAGTACTGTACATCTTTGGGCAAGACACTTCTCCTGTATAGCCTACTTATGTGAGAGCATCCTGCCAAATAAAAAATAATATATAAAATATAAAATGTTTTATACATACATACATACATACATATATATATATATATACCACACACACATACATATACATACACACACACATATATATATATATATATATATATATATATACACACACATATACACACACACACACACATATACACACACACACACACATATACACACACACACACACACATATATATATATATATATATATATATATATATATATATATATATAACACACATATATATATATATATATATATATATATATATATATATATATATATATATATATATATATATATATATATACACATATATATATATATGTGTGTAGATAGATAGACAGATAGATAGATAAATAGATATAGAGTTAGATGGACTTTGTTGCTGTCAAACAGTGAATAAAAATACCGACAGAACGGAGTGGTAAATTTTTTGTTACAAACAGAGTAACACACCTTTAAAAGATCAGTCATGAAACATAATGAGTTCCACAGATGGTTTCAGTAATGGCACAGTCATTATAATCAATCAGAAATAGTAGTTTTGTTCTGTCTGCTATCTATAAAGGTTTAATTTTCACATAGAAGTCTTTGCCCATTGGAACTGGTTACGATTAGATTCATCACCAATAAAGCACCTTGGTTGAATGTGTCTGTTCTTGGCTCATTTTCCCTGCACACGGTGTTAACACAGACTCTCTCTTCCTAATCTCCTCAAAGACCAGCGCAACACAAAAATGTTCTTTGGAGCTCCTGTGAAATATCTGTGAAATTAGTGAGAAGTGCTCAAGTCCCTGTGCAAGAACCTCTTCTCACCTGGAAAATGAGCCAGTGCGTTTACCATCTAACTTCATACAGGCGAATGGACGGCACACGGACACGGCCGCTCAAGTGGTAATACACTCCTTGTAAGGGATCAAATTGTCCTCAGCACCCCTCCTTTCTTTATTAGAGAGACACGAGGATGGAGGAGGCGAGTGGTGTCTTAGCGCAGCTGATGGAGCATCTCTCATTAGCTCCCAGTGTGCACCGCGGCTAAGGCAGGGACAGCTTTTTATGACTAATTTGATATATGATGCTAAAAGCACAGCAGGCCCCAGACAGACAAGCACCCATAGGTCACAAGAGATCAGCTTGTCAAAATGACACTAAAAAATAACACAAGGCTGCCAATACAACCAGGTCTCAAACCAGTTAACATGGTAACTTACTTCATCATCATTCTAAGATAGTATCTTACATTTCCCATTTGGTCTGCAAAAGTATATTTTTAAATAGTTAAGGCACATGCACAGGCCCATAAGAGATGAGCAGATCCTATTTGGAGGAGCAGAGGTCAGTAATCAGTGTTAGTGGCCTTGTGCGGTCATTTTCACCTCCACACAGCCTCTTTAGGAGTGTGCCTGTGTCTGACACACTCCAAGGACAGGCCAGAGTCCTGACACCCACAGCCGGAGCTCATTATCACCTTCCTGGGTGTGAATGGCTTCACTCCTGGGCAGTGAGGAGGATCTTGGTTTATCAGACTGGCCCTGGGCCTCAGCATTAGCTCAACTGCATCTGTGACATGAGCACAGGCTAACTTTACCAGTCAAAGCTGGCAGGTATAATTGTATTGAAAATCACAGTAAACCTCCAGAAGAATCCTGGGCCACAGAGATGTCAGCCCTAGCTTCATGCAATAAAATACGTTTGGTTTCTCATGCTCAAACTGCTAGCTCACATGCAAGTGTGTGCCGCACATGGGCTCCACTGTACACATTTACCAGGCATAGGACAGATGAAGCTGTAGGGCTTATTCTGCAGGTTTTCCTCCAGCCATCAAGTCCACTCAGCTGAGAAGACATTTCCTCATTAGCCAACCTCCGCTGTAGACAGCTATGGGGCTCTGAGAGTAGTCCACAAGGTGTGCACAACAAGCACACTGTGAGGGAGAGCAAGAGAGCAGTTTGAAACGAACTACAAAACACAAAAGAAACAAAAAATGAAATGTGTGATGATTTATAAAATATCACCAAAAGTCTATATGAGCCACATTTGAATGTTCTCTCCACGGCCTGTATGTCTGACATGTTTAGACTTGTCTATGTTCTGGGGGAGTCCGAGTCAAGGCTAGGGCCAGTTTTCCACAAAAGATGCAGGGTTTAGTCAGTATAGCGCAGCATAAGAGAGATGAGGGAGAGGTGAAAAATAAATCACTAAGTGCCTCACCTTGGGTCACTGATCACACCAAAGGCCACCAGCAATCTCTATTTGAAGCACTGCATTTGCAGCTTCAGGGCTTTGCTCTCTGGCCCTGCCATAAATCAGCATACACCATCTACACAAACTCCTGCTTTCCTGTGTAACCCCTCTGTTACTAAAACATGCATGATTATGTGGTGAAAATACTATGAAGTAGTTCAACATTTTAAATGAACAAAGACCTGAGACCACAAATAGATGTGCTGGCAAAAATGCCATAACATAATATTTTTTTACAGATTAGTGTTTTGTAAAAGTCAGTAATGGTGAGGTTAAAATATGACATTTTTTAGATAAATGATTACTTTACATAAAATTATTTAGATTTTATGTAAAGTACATCAACACAGCAGTAATTTTAATTTAACAATGCGGCAAACATCATTGACCACCAAGTTACTGATGTAAACTTTCCATGAATTGAAACCCTCAATCAATCAATCAATCAAACTTTATTTCTATAGCACCTTCCACAACGAAAGCTGACCAAAGTGCTGTACAACATTAAAAACAAGATAAAAACAATAAATACAAGATAAAAAACAATAAATATCAGCAAAGTACATTACAGCATTAAAAGGAAGGAAGTGTCACAGGGCTACGTGTTAAAAGCCATTCTAAATAGGTGGGTTTTAAGTTTGGCTTTAAACAGAGGCAGATCAGTGATGGAACGTAACTCGATTGGCAAAGAGTTCCAGAGTTTTGGACCTGCCACTGCGAAAGACCGATCGCCCCACTGTTTGCCCCGGGACCGGGGGACCTCCAGAAGATGTTGCCCAGCAGATCGCCTCTTAGAGCTCATAATAAATAAGATGTTCCTTGGGTGAATAAAAAGTAGAAGCCATGCTAAGAACCAAGGTTTCTTGAAAGTGGGGGTGCCTTGAGTGCGACTGAGCAGCTTTTGGGCTCTCGTCAGGTGTCATGAGGCGGCCCTGGCCTAATGGAGGTGAGCTGCAGTAATAAAGAGAGGTCCACAGGGAGCAGAGAGGCTGTGTGGCACATGTATGGCACAGTGCAGTCTCAGTGCTGTGGAGCAGCAGGCCGCTGTGCCTCGCGCTGCAGGTCAAATATACTATTACACCACATCAAGAGCTGACACCCGCCATCTTTGGACTGCAGGTGAGAGTGACGCCCACGGCACTCTCTGTCAACACAAAACAAAAGATCCACTAATGAAAAGTTGGACTGAGAAAAAGAAATCTGAAAAGAAAATATTGAGAATTCAAAGCTTCCTCCTCCAAATGAACATCCTATTAGAACTGGAAAATCAGTGGTCTCACTTTCAGAAGGATTGGCATCAACCATTCACTGAGGATCCTAATAATAATCACAACACTTGGGAATGGAGAATAAAGAATTTAGAGGTGCCGAGAAATACTATTGCACAGCTGGGCTTCAAATGCACTCATGATTGAGGATAAAAGGCTGAGGCTCAGACGATGTCACACAGTATACGAAGTAAGAGTCATTTTACTTCTTCTATTAACCTGGCGTGATTACAATAGCCTGATGGGCCGCCTTATTTCATGGAATATTAAATTCTAATGCAGCTCAAAGAAAGGACATCGCTGCGAGGGGGGAAGGGAAACTTCCATTGACCACTGAGGCAAACAAACAAGAGTGCTGCTGAGACGGGGTATATATTTTCATTCTTATATCCATATGGTAAATATAGTTATTACATTTAAATAAGGAAGTACTTTATTTTCAGAAGATCTGAACTGATTCATTAGAAGTTAGTTAGCAGCAGGTTTTCATAAAGCACATTGATTTTTCAGGCTTAAGGTCAATGTTTCTGGAAGACTGATTCTGCAGCACGAACAGTTGTTCCACTTTAGGGACGACAGAGAACCATGTGATCAACACTTATTTCATGGCTGCTGGCTCTTTGCCTTGTAATTGTGTCCTTGTTATTAAGGTGAGTTAAACACCTTTTTATGTGGCTTTTAGGATAGGAGGTTTAGTTTAGGTCACAGAGGCAACACAAGACTATGCCTCTTTCTAATATGGCTTTAATATTCAAATTTATAAATGCTATGTGATATCACTGATTTTTGCTGAAGTATTAAGTAGAAGTAAAATAAGTTAAAAGCATAACAGGTGAGAAATCATAGGCCATTGATGAATTTGAGCTCAGCATCAGATCACTGGGGTATAGTGGATTCTGTAACATTAAATTGTAAATTGTTTGTCAATATGAATTCAGTCTTCATGGGCACTGAGGGCTAAATAACACACTGCATGTTCTCTTATAATGGTCACAAGGTTGTATGAACAGTAACACATTTTCCAGTGCATTAGGATTATATATCATAATGTTTGTAACATGTCATATCTAAAGAATTTCTCCAATCCTTTAAAAGCTGGACTTTTGACGGTTCATTTCACAAACGTCCTCAGCCACTTTGTTCAGTCTCCTAACACTTCATCAGGGCAGAAATCACAGCTGCAGAGGAAATGAAGTTAGGAGGCAAACTGGTGGTTAGTCTTTAGATGAAATCAGATGAAAACCAGCATTCAAGCATCGTTATCCATACTGGGCTGTTATGAGCCACTTTTCATATGGGAGGCATAATAAGCACCTCTAGCCTCTGGGAGATCGCAGCCATCACTGCAGCTGTGCAGTTATAATAAAGCTCTTCTATCAGCCTGTATCTACATAGGCTATCAGCACTCGCCTTCAAATAACACAAAAGGATAGTGCCACACCTACATCACAGGAGAAATAACCAGAAATATGCCACACAATTACAATCCATATTTGAACCTTTAGATAAAAACGGCAATCTCATCCAGAGCAGTAGTAAAGACATAAAATATCATAGCTCACCAAAGACATGAAGATATACTACACACATCAGAGGATCTCATGTCCCAGGAGAGCCACTAAAGGGGGCTTCAGGGAGGAGATCTCCGTTCAGACCGCGCTGCCAGACAGCACAACCCCAGAGTGCTGTCTTTGATTTGCATATGGAATCCCTATCAGCGCCAACAGAATCATATACATCTATATAAAGTACTGCCATTAACAAAGTAAAAAAAAATAACCAAAAAAATAATATAGTATCCTTGTAACAGGAGTTGTATGGTAGTAGTCCTAGGAATAGTATCTTTGCAAATTCTATCTTCACAGTCGCACTCTTACTTGAAAAAAAAAAGTAATAAATTAAGGACAATATTAAGTACACTTTTTATGTTGTAGTTTTAAAATTTAAAAAATTGGAAAATTAGATAGGATCTGAGTTTGAGTTTGAATGCAAAGAACGCTATTCATCCAGATAGATTGCTAGAAATGGGTCCATTGGAGTGACACATTTCCCAGGATGGGTCAAATGCAAAGGTTTATTTCCTTACCAAATAGAACAATAAAGTCCAGTACTCCCTTTACTGTACCCTGACCCACACACAGACAGTGGCATCTCCAGTCTGGCCTTTCAATGTTCTGGTGATTTAAAGTGGTGAAATTAACTTGGGGCTGCAAGTTACAAAACAACCATGACAGCTGGACGCACTGTGTAAGTGTCTTGATTGGTTCCAGTAAAAGGAACAAGGAGCTCTGGTCACAGGCATTAAATGTTTATCTTCTCCAGGCAGGAGCTACACCAGGACGCCTCAGTCTCAAATCCAGAAAACCTCGGTACTGGCCTAGTCATCATGTATCATCATTTCTGATTCAGCTTTTCAGCCCACACAAGGATGTGATGTAAGAACGAAGGAAGCTCAGAGGCCATTTACACATCTACACAGGCTCACCGCATGTGATTACAGCCTGATGTTTAACACACCAATTAAGGCTTTTATGGAACATGTGAAGACTGGCTCTTTTAATCTCTGTGGTAAATACAGTTCTACTGCATGATCTGCACGAATAGCCAATTGACATCTAAAACAGAAATACAGCTTAACAAGGTAGAAGGCTGTGTGAGACAAAATGCAAATCAACTTCATACCAACATTTATAGTCAACTGATTGGCAGCAGGCTACAACAAATATATTCTAGCCTCTCATTTGTTGGGCATGGGCAGTGGTAGAGAATGTGTTTTGAAAGGGGTTAAAGTCTGCCCTAACAGTGGAAACAATAAGGCTTACATTAAACACAGCCAGTGAGTGGATAATCCTCTCGGTAGCATCCAGTGGAAGAGGCAGGGTGGCCCTCGCTCTCCCAGCAAGGCTCAGCATGCTTCTCTGCAGGGAGCTTTAGGCCTGCGTAAACACTATTAACATAAAGGACCCTTTTAAATCCACTGTATAACATAACAATATATGCATTTTATTGTTGGTGGGAGACATTCTAATGTAAAACATTTAATTTGGTAAAAATTCAGAGATAAGAGATGCAAAGAAAATCTCCCATTGGTTGTAATACTCTACCCTTTACAACACTGAGTAAAAGGCCAAACATATAATTCCTCTGTGATGCTGGTGGCTGCTCTCGTCATTTTGTTTAAATATCACCTAGGTGTGAACCAGATTTATGATTGGAGGATTGTGTGCGGCAAAATATTTTTCTTGACATTTATAAAAGACAGCATTTATATAAGCTTATACCAAACACAAGGCTTTGAAGTCTCCCTGTTTAGGGCATATTTTAGGTCTCTGTTGAGGTTGTTCTATCCATGTCACTAAATAATCTTCATTATGTAAACTTAACCCTGGCATTGTTAGTAATGAAAAAGAAAACATTCCATTGTGACATTTGAAAAGGTATTTTATTTTATGTTTTTTTGCATCACAAGGGTTGGGCATTTATTCAAAACAGACACCAAGGAGAACGTACCAATCCACATGTATCTTTCACAACTGATCGACAAAATGGCTTTTCTGTGATTAATGTATTTTTGGTATTTCTCTACTGTTCCAAATACTCAAAATAAGCCTTATTCACAGAAAGCATATTTACATAATAGTTCATCTGTTCTGAGGAACATCTGTTTACCCAAATTGTCACTAAAAAATATTTTAACTGTTTCCAGAACTCCACAAAGGGCAGGCACAACAGTGAGCCCCTGACTCAAATGGATATGACAATAGTCCTGCCTGCCAGAGTGCAAAACGGAACAACCTCTGCTCCCAAATTAGACCAACCACTGCGCCAACTGACAATGGGATGCTGAGATGCAATTACCATAAAAGCTAGGACCCCCCTCCCGAACTAGCAGCGTACAGCGAACAGCACCCCTGACCTGCACACACCTCTCCAAAAATCCTCACCTCTTTTCTCTTCCACCATTTTCCACAAATAGTTCCATTGTTCCCTGCACTTTGAGAGTGCCATCGAGCGAGGAGTGCTGAATTTAAAGACATTTGATGAAACTCAAATGTGAATCGCTATGGGTGCTGCTCTGATTTCTCTCTATACAGACAGTGTACGAGGCAATGCATCCCTCACCTGCTTGTTCCGGACAGATCTCTCAACGAACAACACATTATACTCAAAAAGGCCTAGTTCCTTTAAGTCGTAATCCTACTAGGACCTCTGATGTTGTTCATGTAGCCACCCCCCGCACCCATCTTTATCTCTCATCATTATCTTTTTTTTCATTTTGGTCTGATTCTTTGGTCCCTTGATCAGCTGGATGTCGGTGATGAGCTGGAGAAAAGGAGGTAGATAATGGAAAACAAAGTGAACACGTTGGTGGGAGTATGAAAGTGTTGATGTGCGACAGAAAGAAAACAGCACTCAGAGGTAACCTTTAAGCAACACGGTCATTAACACCCCCATTACAAACCATTGGCTATAAGCAGGTCTATTAGTCATTCAGGGACCACGCTTCTCCCTATGACAGACAAACAGACAGGTTCTGGACTTGAGAGAAAGACCTCTTTGTTTTCCTTTAAAGTGCAGTCATAGTTGTATACACCACCAGCTGTTAGGAGCTGAAAATGTTTCCTCAATACAATATAATCTAATTCTAAACATTAAGACTTTTTAAAGTAACATATTGGAATGCAATAAAAACACACATTCATTCAAATTTTAGTGTTACAAAATACAACCTCTGTACTGTTCTGTAACAATGTTCAACAGTTCTTTCATATAAGTCCTATCTTTGTATGTGACGGGACTGAGCTATTTTTCCTCTTTTTAATTCTAATTCTGTATTAGTTTCGTGTGTTTAATTATACATTTTACATTATACATTTTTTGCTCAAATGAGTCCCAGATTAAAGCAATGGTGTGTTCGTTCTTGTAAAAACTGTTGAAATTAGTTACACATTCTTACCTATGCGTGCCCCCTTGAAATTCACCCATTAACTGTAGTTCAAACAATGGGCGTGTTTCATAACTCAAATGGGAACATCAAAAAGACAAGGAGTCATTAACACCTTTACCAGGTGTAATGGAAAAAGTGATTTGTTACAGCTCCTTTTCCCTGGCTATAATTATAGCTTAGAAACATATTATCTTATGCAGGTATGCCGTCTGCAGAGTGCTAACAAGATGTACAGAAAGTCCGAGGGAGCGGACACAAGTCTTAATTACACAGGGCCCATGTTACCACACATCAATCCTGCCGCACCAATATTAATTACACTTCCTCTGATACAGATTTCTGTTGCTATTTTTTCCCTCTTTGCCAATTAGAAAGTTAACTTTCTTTTCCTCTAATTTCAAATGTACTTTTTCATATTTATACATCTTCCAATTAGTAAAGCATAAAGAAATAATCAAAAGCCAAAGAATAAGGTGTCATGGACAGTGTAGAAATAACTGCAAACATTTACTTCAGTCCATTCAAAACACATAAATAGAGCAAGGCAACCATAGCCATGGAAAACTGCTTTAAACAATAATGAGATAATTACTAAATTATTACATTAGTAGCATGTGAGATTTTATTATTGCAAAGTACTACAACAATAAACTCAATTGAAAGAATTCTACTAAATATATATGTTTGGGGGTTTTTTTCAGTTTGGAGCATAGGTTCTTTTTTTGATCCATAAGTTTTAAATATATAATGAATCGCAACAAATAAAACAAGCAAGTCGCTCAACCCTTTCAATGCCGCTTCCTCACTGTTACAATTAGCCCACTTCTAAACATGTTGTCAAAGTCATTCAAACCCAGAGGCGATGCCGCACTGATATTGTAGTGGTCATGATCAGTGTGTGCGGCTGCGGACATGAGTGGCTCCAACCAGGGGAGTTAGTGCAGGGCGAGTGGAGCTGGAATTGGGGGGCCGTGGATGGGCTGAGGGCTTTCTTTGAAGTCTGGATTCCAATTAAACCCCTGACTGAGTTCTAAGCGCGCAAGAAAAATGACTGAGGTACATGACATGACCAGGTCCCCTCGTCCAGCCAAGCCTTTTCCATTTGAGCTCCTTTGTCTCCCCGCAGCTCCAAATATTTATGATCAGTCTGCCTGACATCAACGGCACCCCCCCAACCACCACAGCACCCACAGCGTAATAGAAAAAACTGGACACGACTTCCAAATAAGAAAAACCCAAAGTTAGGGCCCAAGGTTTCACTGCTCGCTGTAAAATGATGAATATGTGAATAGTGTAGCCGAGCAAAAGGGGCAACATGCAGGTCTGGGGTCAGGAGAGAAGTGAAGACAAAGACAACAGCAATAACAGCCGATAAACTGGTGCGAATGAATCAAGATGGAGGCTTTACACCAGAGAGCAAATGCTAAATCAAATAATACAAACTGTTCACGGCATTTGCAAACTCCTTCACACAGATGTAGCTTTTATCATTTTCACTGTTCATTTTATGTGCTTTTCAAACTGAATTGCAAAACAAGATCAAAAACAGAAAACTTAAGCATGTGTAGCACTAGTCGAAAGACTATTAGACACATTCAGAGTCTCGTGACAATCACAGTGTGTCCCTTAATCTTTAGTGAAGGCACCAAAAGCTCTATGTGCTTTTGATAACAATTTACACACACTACAATGATCTATGAGTCTCTACCTTTCACAGCACTACAATACAGCAGCAGTAATTTGCAGTGATTTTGATATTTGTAGCTAGATGTTCACAATGAAAAACATGTATGGTATGGGCCTCCAGTATAATGCCAGTGCCTCAGAAAGTACCACCACACACCTTTACAAAAACCCGTATCTGGCTGCTCCTCGGCACAGTTTTGTTTTCTCTTGAAAAAGTGCTGGTAAAAACAGGGAAGGAGCACCTTAGCTGGGGGACATGTTTTTGTTGAAAGGGAATCAGGAGAAATGGTGGATTTCAGAGGTA
Organism: Periophthalmus modestus; assembly: GCA_019594935.1. Lineage (NCBI taxonomy): Eukaryota > Metazoa > Chordata > Actinopteri > Gobiiformes > Gobiidae > Periophthalmus > Periophthalmus modestus. The sequence continues at coordinate 30,206,982 of JAIEZT010001214.1, forward strand.
TCAGTCCTGCAAGGCAACCGCAGGCAATTCATACAGAACCTGACACGACGCCCAAAACACACCGCCGACTTCTGGTTTTATTTCTGCAGCTAGTGCACATGAGCCCCGTTCACTCATGCACTCCGACAACACAGCAGGAACAGATACATACTCCATAATTCATTTTAGCGGTGAATTTCATTTCCTTTCCTCTTATTTAAACACACTCGCCCTCCGTACCACACTCACATAAAGTGCTTAAGTGCACACACGTATTGTTTTTCTTCCAACTGAAAAGTCAAGCTTATAACAAAAGAAATACACTAGCTAAGCACACAAACATGCTCCAGTATGAAATCTTGAAAAGTGTCACAGACGCTGGTCAAATGCTGTTCTGTTCCCAGAGGAAATAGACTTCCTGGGAGACAGCACAGAGCCGTCCGGGAGAGCTCTAAGAAGTGCACAAAGTGAAGATGGGACAAAGCAGGAAAGGGTTAAGGTTCGCAGGGTGCAACCTTTTATCACACTGGAGGGAGACAGAGCGCTGAGTGCTGCAGAAAGGTAAATATTTCAATGTGATGGGTGACATAAACAAAAGCTTTACTCTCATTTTCACTTTTTAAGGAGCTCAATTTTTAGCAGGTAATTCATAACAGCAGGCTGACCTGCCTCGCCAATGCAGTAAAAAAATTGGCCCCTGCAAACACAGAAAATGTGTCCTCCATTAACTGATTCATTCAAAACTTCACTATTCTGATCACTAAAACCATCAAGTTAATCTCTAAAGTGAAATAAAATAACTGCTTGACATAGCTGATGTGTTTTGTATACAATTATATTTTAGTGACTTATTTTTTTATTTTGCTATTGTGTGAACGTGGCATCCTCTATACCCGTTGTCATGGCACGGTCTACCAGTGTCTCTGAGAGGCAGATAAGTGATGGTTATTGTAGTGGGTAACCTCCTCCAGCACGCATGAAGATCCACTGATGCACAGGTGAGCGGGCAGAAAGAGGCAGAAGAGCAGAGGCAGGGGGCAGCACTCCTGTCCCGACCCACATCCACAGGGCACACGAGTGGACTGCTATTATCGCCTTTTCAAGGAGGACAAATAATCACTTCTCACAGCATGTCTCACTCTTGCACAAAGAAAGTGCATTTAAAAGAAGAAAGCGCCAAAAAGTGTCAAAATGATATCAGGAAAACTTGGCTCATTTTCAGAAAGTCATTTTGCTCGACTTTGGGGTAATTTACATCGGCAGCAATAATCAGACCAAAGCCAATTGACTATAATCAGGGGAACGACGTGTAAGATGATGCTACATACGTCTTCACAATCACTCACATTTTATCTGCGATGAAACTGAGTCAAAATGTTGCACCTCCCATTTTCACAGCTTCAAAGTCAATCATAATCTGGGAAGAAAATGTGAGAAAATGACTTTGTTCTGATTGACCATAAGATGGGAATACAAAACTCAGTATGCATTTATCACATCATAATTTGGTTAACATGTATGGTACTAATTAGATCTAACTCTCCACTGATTTACATATTAAATTGGCATTCAGTGTTTTTGAACATAAATCGGACATGAAGTTAGCTAAATTAATATTAAAGCCAATTTAAAGAGCAACAGAGAAGGAGAAATGAAACATGGACTGTGGAGAGAGAACACAGTAACTCACAGTGCCCTCTCCTGCTCAACAGCTGAAAAACCAAAACACAACCCATCTGACTTCACTATTTTCATATTCAAGGAATGTAAAAGAGAAAAACATACTGGTAATTAGGAGATTTTAAGCAGCCAATATAACAATCCAGTATATTATAACTCTTTGTAGGAACTGGGAAAAGTGGTACATTATATGATATTATTTATTGAAAATACTCACTTTTTAATCAACTTTTCTATTTAAAGTGCCATAGGTGCCGACATAGTGCATTGCGTCTATATAAAATCCATGTGCTTGTGAGTGGAGTCTTCTTCCCTGAGAGGCTGTGTACACAAGCTGATGGTGACTAGACACGTGTGATGCTGTGAGATGATGGGCCATTTTTAAACCCATATTTGATTGCCTAGTTTTATTAAAATTGGATCCAAAGAGAAGCCTTCCCTATTTGAATGTAATGAAGGCTGCGTGGCTGACGGGAGCCTCTTGATTTACACACTGTTATTAAATCCGACAAGAGAGCCAGTCAGGTATGAGCAGGTGGAGCAGGTGGAGCAGGCAAAGCGGGATAGGCCCCCTCCCAGTACAGCAGGGGGAACAGCCAAGGACACATGCAGTGCGCGGCAGCCCTCCTCACCAGCCTCTTCCTCCTCTGATACCTCCTCCATTATTCATATTAAAATACACATGGATGTAAAGATGAATAATAAATGCAGTCAACACAAAACAAAAGCTGGCAGCCCCGTCAGAGTGGTCACTTGATAGGAATGAAAAAGGACTTCAAACAGCACGGCTTGCTAACAGCAACACTGGCTACTGGCTTTACAAAAAATATAAGTATATCTGTATAATTTTGTTTATAAATACTTAAACAGTAAATACAAATTTTATATTGTAACTTTTTTATTTTATTTGTGTTGTTTGCAAAAACATGTGTCTTGATTTACTGTTTTGACGCAATCAAACTTTTACCATGTTATTTTAGGCAGAGTAGCTGACCTGCTACAAACCCAGCTATAAGGTCCAGCATTAAAGAGTATGGTCACCTGAGAGACGCCTGGTGTATTCTTTCTTTAGAAGTTTAAAGCCACTTTCTACACTGCATCAGCAGATTTGAGGGACACTCACAGCTCCAGCCCTCAGCGACACACAGAACAAATCCCATAATGAACCCAGGCAAAGACACTGACCAGAGCCACAGTTTGTGAGACAAAGGCAAAGGCCTGCTGTGAAGTGTCTGAGGGTCCAGCAGAACAGTCTGATACAGTAGTGCTTCACATGGAGCTCAGACACTTTGAAGCAATGCTCCTACTGAAGGGTAGTGTCCATCCAGAACTTAAAAAAAACAGACATTTGCTCTACAACTGTGAACACTCTACATATGCAACAGATTTAAAAGAAGAGGTTTTTACTTACTTCCAAGACCTAACAGATCTCATTGGATTTTAATCATTTAAATGAAATGCCCTTGATGTTAGCTCACTCATTTAGACAGAGCAGATTTGTGTTAGAATTCAAATGGGCCCAATACTCTGAATATGTGGTGTAAAAGTAGAGGAACGGGAACTACATTTTGTTTTTTATGCTTTGCTCAAACACAGCACTGCTGTCAACCCTGTTTTTTTTCCGGGTATCAGACAAAAAGGGAGAGCAATGGAGAGGGTGGTATCCTAGGGGTGGGGGTGGGGGGATGCTGACATGCACTTGTCTCCAATCTCTTCGAATCCATTGCACAATTCATCTGCTTTGTCTCTTCTGCCACGGCTGAGGACAATCAGACCAGACGCCCATTAGATTCCTCATACTGCCCCCATATGCACCCCCACCCACTCCCCCATCCCCAACACCTTTTTCATGTGACACACTGACTGAAGGAGAGCTAGGCACGCCAATTCAGCAGCCTCCCCAAATGGGGAAATGTCAGGAAGAGAGCCCACATCAAAACAAGGTTGTCATGGAGATACAGTATAGTCCAGAAATTACACACAGCAGACAGGCACCCAAGTGTACACATATTACAATTTAAAATGTGTTTATGTTTCATTTAGAAGAACCCAGGCTTGCAAATAAGAATTCAGTCTTATTATTTACAAAGTCAAATATTGCAATAAAATGTATGTTTTACAATCCGCATGAGAAAATTGAGTGGAAAAAATATTGTCAAAAACAGAAACAATATCAGTTGAAACAGTAGTGTAGTGGAAAAGGCATAGCTTTTCAGCAGCAACATTCACATTAGTTATGTGGCCACTGCGCCCGACCATACAAGTCATTCCTTCGGCAATCGCACTATTATACAACCAGCCGTCCTGGAACGCTTGGCATTCCGATGATCTTCTCCAAAATGGCAGAAGGAAAAGATTGAAGCAAAAAGTAATAGTGCTCTTTCACCCTGGTTGTTTAGGAAGTTGGCAGCACTTAGCTTCCTCTTTTGAGCAGAACTGGAGCAGCTTTGCCCTAGTACAAGACGATCCTCCATTGCACTGCCACTTGTATTGACCAGCAGGCCTCGCAGGGTCACTCTGGTGAGGTTACTGTGCTGTGTGCAACATAGAAAAAGGAGATTGAGGGATATTAATGGTAAATGTGGCATACTTACTGCAGTAAAAGCCCTTCTTGCCCTCACTTTTTTCTTTGTTTGGCCAGAGGAGCTGAAGGCTTAGGGATAAAGGTACTGTTCAAATCATGAAGCAGGGCTAAAGCCACAGAGAGATAGCGGGCTCTGACCCAGCGACAGAGCAGTGGATAATTAAAACACCCAGGGCCCCGCTCGCCCTCACCCAGCTCTTCTCCTCTCTCTCTCCTAAGCCTGTGCCTGCTCCACAAAACACACATCCACACACAAGTCAAGACTGATGCATATTGAGAAGATGCTGGTCTGTTCCACTGAGCTGTGCCAGTGCTGCTCCTCAGGGTAAAATCTACTCCAGCTCCCCCCGGCCCTGTGCGATCTGTTTAGTTTTCATTTGTACATTTTTTAAGGATCATGAATGATTCCTGTTTTTATCTGATTACTTCCAGACAGTCTGCCTCCACTGCTGCAAGAACACACAAAGCACAGGGACAAAATGGCACACAGACATGCAGCCTTTCATTTAACAAATGCCTGTCTGCTTTTGCTTACATTTCATATTCAATTTGCCTCTGCATTAATATTGGTGCAATTTTATTCTATAAATATCACTGGAATAAGGGCATTATTTATAGTACAGAGGCCTGGCTTTAACTGCAATCTATTTATTTTGTTTGGACACACATCAATTATAGATGAACTTAACGGAAATTATCTAGAACCTATGGAGAAGGCATGCACGCCACAAAGAAGATCAGAGACTTTTCCACAGCACTATGAAGAAAGGGAGTCTGACAGGCATGTCTGTACATCATCTATGTACAGTGTGTATCAGAACGTGTGTGTGTGTGTGTGTGTGTGTGTGTGCCTGTGCGTGTGTTGTGTGTGTGTTGTGTGTGTGTGTGTGTGTGTGTGTGCGTGCGGTGCCAGGCCTATCAGCTGCTGGCCATGCTCTTGGGCAGGCCACACTGCCCTCTGATGGTGGCTCTACAACAATGCTGTTACACTCTTTTGTTCTTTTTATTTGATTTCTCACCACAGACCATGTTGGTTTTGTTTTTGTTGTGCCTTTGAAATAAAGTGAAGTGAGACCAGGTGCACTGTATATGGATTGACTTAAAGAACTGGCCACACACACCTTGCATTTAGCAGAGTCTGTCTCAGGAACAGTCTGTAACCACGTGTGTGTGAGGCCGAGTGGCACCTCAACAGGACCCCCAGCACAGGCCACACTGAAGTCATTATAGACAAGCCTTTGATTTGCACTAGCACAGTCACAGAGCACTAATATGGCCTGGGTCTGGTTCAGCACTCGGTCAGTCCACACACGGACCACACAACAAATCTGAAAAAAATGTTCTTATTCATCTTTAGTTTTAGTCTTTGAGTGCAATTTTCACACCATTAAGTCTTACAATATGACTAAATACTCCATGACATTATAAACCATTTAAAAACATTTAAACATGTAACCGTTCTACTCCGTTCATGTGTCTGTATGTGTCTGTATTTGGATGTTTCACTGTCAGTGCATATCTAAGATGTGGTGGGATGCATTACAGTGGCCACACAGGTCAAGGGCTGTGAGGATAAAATAGAACCTAGTGTCCCTGACCAGCTTGGTCAACAGAAGTGCCAGTCTAGAAGAAGATCTGCACTATGTTAGTGTGTCAGCAGGCCTGTCATTTCACTATGTGCACACATGCAAATATATATGTACAGATCCCGATATAATAAATTTTTTGTAATTTGATTTTTAGACCTGAGTGGTGAAAAACTCATTAAACAAGGACACTATCGGAAAATCATCACTGATATTGCAGAAAAGTAACTGTACTATACATCTTCGTTAAATTAATTAAACATTTTTATTCATGTAAGTATTATTAACCCCTTTGACTAACACTGCCCTCAAATGCAACCAGCAAATGTATTCCAACCAAAATGGCTTTCTTCAAAACTTCGTACTAGTGCCACTGTGCCACTAACCTCTGCAAAAACGATTATCTTCTGAACATGAATAATAATAATTCAATGCAGCTGCAGATGGTCTGGATTTTCCCTTACAGATAAATAGGGTTGATAATACTTTATATAGTGTGCTTGTTAATAGGAGTCAAGCGACCAGGTGCAGCAGTAAGGCCCTGCCAGGCCCCGGCTCGCTGCTCTCCATGCAGTAGGGCCTGAGCAGCCTCTCTCTGCAGACACCCACAAACTGGCTACTCTAATAGGGACAAATTGGCAATGTCTGCGGCAGCCGATGCTGTGAGCTCGGAGCTGTGAATTGATAGTGATGCCTAATGATCCCCCTGGGTAGATCAATACCAATAATCCTCTTTCCCGCCTATCCTCGTCATTGACTATAGAAAACCTGCAAGAGCTGAAGAGAAGTGCAGCCCAGAGCCAAGCCACAGGCCCATGAGAATGTGGACAGTCTAAACTTAGACTCATTCATTCACATGGGGTTGGACGTAATCAGCTCCCAAACATTTCATCCTCACTCTGACATCACAAATATTTTTTTTTAATGTCGCAAAGGAACTGTTTCATTTTATTTGCTTCAAAAAATATGAATGTGTTAATCTCTTCACTTGATTCAGCAGAAATGGTGTTTAGGTTTAAAAGATAAAAATTAACAGGCATACCCTATAAAATGCCTTTTGCTTTTTCACAGGCACTCAAACCTATACAGTACATATTTGACTAGGGTTGTTAAAAATCAATATCAAGATACAAGCTGATATTAAAACTTGTATCAAAATGAAAAAATAAATACAACTAAATTTGACCTTTCCCAAATAGTTTTGGAATGGTCTTTGATTCATAACAAACCACATAATAATATAAAAACAACCATCATTTAGTGTTAAAAATAGTGGGGGCTTTCTGGGTGTGTGTGTTTGTTTTTTTTCAAAATCAGTATCGCCTTGTATTCAAATAAAGTTTTAAATATCAGTATCGCAACAACACCAGCTTATACTTTGTATATTTTAGTAAGAGAACTATGATTACAGAATTGTGCCATAATTCTCATGGTGAATATATTTGCAGAGAGACAAAGAGGAGCTGTGGTGGTAGAATAAGAGCGGTGCATGTATGTAGCTTCCCAGTCAGAAAGGCTCACATCACAGCTGAGCGCCTCATAGGCTGCAGCTGATTACTGGCCCCAAACACATCTATACACTTTAGGCCAGCTGTCACAGTGCATAGTCATTACGGCCACACCCGCCTCGACAGGGCTGTACATGAGGTCTCACCAGGGGGCCACCAATCACAAAAAAACACCACCCCACATTTTTATTTTGCCTATTTACTCAGTTTTTTATCCCAAGCCTCATTTATTATAGAGGATTTTAATACTCACTAAAAAAACTCAGATTGTGTATTAAGTCAGAGTGGACAATATTGACATGAATATGTATCATTTTTTGCATTATCTCAATAATAATATTATGATGATATTTGAATCTGTAAATGCCTTGGTTGAGGTCCAAATCTAGCATAAAAACATGAATAGATCATAAAATTAAAGACAGTAAATTCCATTAGAAGTTTCTTTTTCTTTCGTGGTCATTTTTAACAGTTGTAATTTTAGACACTTTACACCATATTTTAATTTTGCACATTCCCAAAAATAACAACTGTCATATTTCTTATTTTTCGATATACATCTCCCATTTCAAGTATAAAGCAGCAAATAATTGAATTTAACTTGTTATTAACAGATACGCACAACTTAAGAATTAATTGTAAAACATGCGACCCAGTGTAAATCAGAACAAATGTAAACGAGCCAAACAGATTGCTATAGTGATAAAAAGAGGTGGTACACTTGTGTTGAACATCTTGAATCAATATAAAAGTTGAGTTGTAGAAACGAGCCGTGGATAAAGTCCATATAGAATGTTCAGGTGGCCCAGGTGTGTGTGGATCAGTGGTCTGTAACCGAAAACAACAGTGATGCACTCAGGTCCTGTCTGACACTACGTCCTTTTCCACAGAGACACGAGTGTGACCTTACAGATTTTTTTCCAACCATAAACAATATAAACACAAGTCAATATATTCTTAAAAACAAAATGCTGAAAGTCCTAATTCTGCCCAGTGATAGAAGAGATGTTAATACAATTCATAACTAAACCAAAATCATCGAAAAACTGAAAAGTCAGAAATTTTAGTGGTTAAATATGTAAATATAATTAAGTTAGTGCAAACTGTGGTGTGGCCTTGTAATCAAATCAAGCAGCAAAGGTTACTTCAATCAGCTTTCTTTTGATGAGGCTAAAAAGTGTGCCGTCCCTGTCTGTTTGTCTGGTGCCCCCTGTCCTCCTACCCCTGCCACAGCAAGTGCCATGCTTAAACAGCTGCATTTAATTCATTACATCATTATGTCATCTCATACTAATCTGTGCAATGGCCTCCGCTGCTTTGACATGCAAATGGATTAGAAAAACGTCTGGGGAGGTACAGGGGAGGGGGACAGGGGCTAAACAGTAATCATCACATCTTGTCAATGGGGTGAAAATTTGCCCCGAAGCTCCCTGACATTTTTTTTACCTTCTCTTTAACTGAAAATGTCTATTCATTTTTTCCCGCTATGGCTCTCCTTGTGCATCTTTTCTGAAAACCCCAGACAAAGCGCTGTGGAGATCACACCAAACAGGGGCAATCTGTTGAGGATCAGCTCCCTACGGAGAACATATAAACAGAAGCGCGTGGCTGGAGCGCACACCAAGCCCCCTCCCATTTTCACAAGCCCTCATCTGCATATTCACAAAAAGGCCCCACGCTCCCCCTCATCAGCAGAGCCCTCCCCTCTGCCTCATCAGCGCACGCTTTGACTCAGGGAAACGGACCACACGCAGCAACCAACACAAACACACGCACACCCAAATCTAGTTATGCACTGTACAAATGTGCAATGGCAGAAAAAAAAAAACAAAGAAATCAAAAAAGAGAGTTAGTGAGTGCTAGTGATGTTAGCGCTCCCCCCTCCCCTCCGCTCGCCCCCTCCCCTCCTCCGCTCTCCCTCTCCTCTCATCATGAGGTACCTGGTGACGAGCGGCCCGTGATAATCCAGCGCCTCGAACCAATCAATCAGCAGCATCGCAATCAGCGGCGCAGTGCACAGGGAAAGAGAGAAGCCAAAGAGCCCATAACTTACCCGGGTCGCCTGCAGTCTGCTCAGCACCAGCTCTGGTCTGCAGCTACGAGGACCACTTCAGCACAAATATCACAAATACTCCATCTCCAAACTACACTTTCTTTTTTTACCTAAAATACTTTTTTTTTCACTGCATCATAAACATGTTAGCAACATATAAAGTAACCCCCTCCTCTCTCTACCTCCGCCTGCCTCTCACTTCCTCCCTCTCTCCTTCCTGTCACTCGCTCTCCTCCCCCAGCGGCTGCCTGTTGCAACAGTCTGGACATACACACAGCACACAGTCCGGGATATATATTAGGAATCTGTGGCCAGAGATGGGAAAGGGCTCGCTGGTGTGATATCCTGCAGATGTGCCAGACCCGATGAGCTGGGGGGGTCGCTCACTGGTGGGAGGAGAAAGCATGGGAGGGTCAAAGCTAAGTGTACTACAAAGAACTGGGGGACAGAATGGACTTTTTTCTTTGAACCAAACACATATTCCCTCCCTCTTTCTTCCCTTTATTCAGTGCCTTTCCTCCCCAAATCCCAACTTACCCCCCTCCCCTCTACCACAACCAGCATTCCCAAAATCTCCATCATCCCGTCTGCCTCTCAGTTTTCCGCTCATAGGCATCCCCTCTCCAGACATCAGCATCCTTTTGAGGGGGTTCTCTGTGTTTCTCCGAAGAGGAAGAAGGTACCGCCGCCTAGCAGCCTTGTACATTTTGCCTTGAGGCTGAGCTTGCTGAAAAGCCATGTGCTATCATCAGTTTTTGAGGTGTGCAGGAAAAGTAAAGACAAGAAAAACATACTGGTTTTACAGCGCTCCCCAAAAGATCTGATGCTGAATTTAGCATAGGATTACACAAAAGCCTTTTTTCTCAACCTGTGAACAGAACCCCCATTTGTGTGATTCCTCCTCGCCTCCCTCTCACCAAAGAAGCTCCGCACAACCTGCAGCTAGGGCATGGCACCTAAGTTTAGTTCTACAGCGAGAGCTCCAACAAACAGCCGCACACAATGAAACAAGAGCATCACGCACCATCTCTGTACTGATACTGTTTCAACTGGTTATTTTTATATTCTTGTATGCAAAACAATCAGGCTACAAGTCACTGGAGAGTGAATACTGGTGATACTGGACTGGAGGTTCTAAAAGGGTTGTCAAAAAATTGATACCCAAATACTAGTCATTACTAAACTTGCATTCAATCTATAAACATGGTGCTGATAGAAATTGCACAGATAAAAAAAGAAGAGTTTTACAGTGTTGTATTTTTTGTGTCTTTGTTTGTGGGGACTAGGCCTGTAAATTAACTCTGAGCTGGACGGCTTATGGACATGGCATCAGTTGCACTTCAAACTGGAACAATGTTTTTGTTCTATCTCTGTCAAATAAACATAAAATACATTCAAAAATAATTTGGGTAAAAATTACACCGTATTGTCAAAAAAAGACTGTTTTTATGACAGGTGGGGTATCAACAGTATAATCAAACCACTGTCTACCTCAAATTAACACTCACTTTTTAAAAATTTGATCCATCGCCATCTTTTCTGCGTGGATCCACTGTCTTGTGACCAACACAAGTTAAAATGGTGAACACAACAAACCTTCCTTCTTTGCCACTTTTATCAGAGAACAAATAGACGCCAAATCACACAAGCACAGACCTGTCCAGGATGGAGTCTGCCAATTCTCTCTTCCTCTCCTCCAAGGTGCATTACTCTGCATGGTTTCTCATGTGTGAGACCTGGGAGGGGCTCTCTGCTGAACGAGCAAATGGACATAGTGGACAGTGTAATCAGCAGCTCTGACTGGCACACTGGAAATGTTTTGTTGTTCTATTGTATCAAAAAGTGCATTCATTTCAAATTATTACTAGTTGTTCATTCATTCTATTTGAAAGCCATAAAACCAGATGTAATTAACACTGTTTGAGATTTAATTAAGGACAAGGTCAACATCAACTTGCTCCACATTAACTTTTGAGTTATAATGACCTGACTATGTAGTGTGGATTTGACACTTTTTTGTAAATTTAATTTGCAAATAATTCTTGTTCAGCAACCATCATCGTTGCTTTAACTTCCAAGGTAATTTCTCCATGAAAGTATAAAACTAGTAAACACAAAATTAGAAGCACTTATATAAGGACAAACAGAGAATTTAGGCAACATGGCTGTGGTTGTTGTGTTGTGATGCATCAAACCCAGTGGAGAGCCACACTGTCACTACTACTTTTCATCAGAAAGAGCAAAACACCAACCATGCATTGTCTTTGGGGCAAAAGTGTGTGCGTGTGTATGTGCGTGTGTGTCTGTCTGTGTGTGTGCATGGAGTGCATTTATGACCATCCGTGAGCTATGTTTGTGTGTCTTCGTGTCCGCCTCCCCAGCATCCATATTAAACAGTTTTGGAGGTGACTGTGCTTCCCAGGATGTCATGAATATAAGAGAAAGCATCCATCTTGGTGGAATACAATTTCACAGGTAGTGACAGTAAAAACTGACTTCAGCCTCTGACTGCCGACAAACAGCGGGAGAGGAGACACCAAGGCTGGAGAAGAAAAGATGCACATATGAGAGCAAAGACAGACGAGGTGGGCCGCCATCTTGTGATTCTTCCAAAGATTTTCCACCTGCGATGAATATTAAACTGAACACTTTAACTCCCCAAAAGGTGAAGCTCACTGATTGATCTAGTTTTATTCAATGCATGGTGACATTATTTCAACTATAATTGGCTGAAACCGATTCATTTGACATCGGAAAAATGTGTTAAAATTCCCGTGCCTAATAAGTAATTACAAATTAAGCAAATCCCAGGTAGAGTTATCCTGAAAAAAACTTTTTCAAATTGAAAACCGTGGTATAAAAGTCTCATCACAGTAAATCTTAAAACAGAAAATTGTACAAAATGAAATAGTTAGGGCCTTTTTTTTAACTGAGAAAAAATCCTGACACATGGCAGCAACACTTTTCCCGCTGCAGATAACAGTGTGAAATGATCTTTATTTCATATTTAAACAGCATGAGACCAGATTTTAATTAATTATCTGATAAAGACAAGCACGTCTTCATTTTCAACAGTTTTCATTAAAAGCAAAGTGGAATTGCAGGTGGGAATTTTCACAATTATACCTGATGTATCATTGAGCATAATTAATTTCATTAGCTAATCAAGGGGATTGCTTCCTGTCTTACCCAGAATGTCACAGTATTTAACACCAAGCTAATTATCTTAATCATGTACAGGATAATGAGGTAATTAAGCCAATTAAACAGCAATTAACACCCAAAGAAGATGTGATTATGTCGTTGACAGCCGCACTCTGGAATTCAGGGGAATAGAGGGATTTTATGTTATCGATAGACAAGAAGAAAAATAAGTAATGTTGTTATATAAATGAGTAAAATGATTTGGGGGGATGTGTCGCGACTAATAATAAATGACAGCTGTCTGAGAGGACATCACTCTTCCTGAGGACGGAGGAAGATGGCCCTTTTGTCACAGCCAATCACTGCAGCCTTGAACATAAGCAGAGAAAACAATGTCAAGTTCAGGTTGAAAGAACAGTCTCAAGAAGTGCACCAAAAGAACCAGAGCTCACATATGAAAACAACTAGAGCTGACAAGCGGCACAACAGATGCAGAGGGGAGCGGCTGATGGTAACTGGCTGCTGCCATCTGAGAGCCCAGAACCACAAGGGAACATTAGAGTACACACTATGTACTGTGTCTCCTGCCTTTTCTAACCAGTGTTCACCAGGAACACTTCAGCACGACCACACTCCACCGCCAAAAGTAAAAATGTGTTTCGCTCGTGTGTACATCTGGTTTCATGCTTTCCTTTAGAGGCTTCTGCCTAAAAATGCACATGAGAAAAGGCATTTTACTATCATGTCTACCATGACTTATGCCAGTTTAAAGTTAAGCATCTTTGACTGGACGGTACAAAGCAACGGTGAGAGCGTGTGCCATTTTCTGGCTGTTTCTGACCATTGCGTTCGCTTCAGCGGCCATTTGGAGGAGTCACTACACGCTCCACAGACATGAGTTGATGAAAAACATGAGTGACAAGATTCATGGCTATCTGTGCGCCTGATGAAACTGGTAAGGCGAGGGGAAGATTGGAAAAATGGACCGTCCTTTCCTTTTTTATTTTCATTGAAAGAGGAGGCAGAAGATGAGAAAACAGATATGTCAGGAGACAGAGACAGAGAGAGGGGGATCAAAAATAAATAACCACAGTGGTCCCCCTTCCCCCCATTTATAACCTGCAGTACGCCCCTTTCATAGAAGTCAGAGGAAAACCACTGACCTTTTATTGTGCATGTCAAAAACAAATTATTATAGTATGTGTATTACATTTATAGGAATACAATTAATTTCATGTTTCCAAATGCAATATGTTATTATTGTTACAATATTGTTGTTACAATATTAATGTAATATAAACTTCAAATAATTATTGATGTAAGCCAATAAAACATTGATTTATTATAGAGCAGCAGCCTCAGTAAAAGTAAAAATATATAGATATAATTTATTACCTTTGAAAATAACATGTTTTTTAGAAATTTGAATTATTCAATGTTTTTGTGGTATTAGCACTCGTGAAGAAATGCTGGTGAGTGTGGATGTGGGGATTGTAAGTGATCGGGCAGTTGAAGCAGCCGCTTTCCCTCTCAGCTCCAGTAAAGTGGCGGCTGATTCCAACCAGATGCATTTGAAAATACAACTTAACTTAACCACATAAAGGCCTTAGCTTTAAATAAATAAATGAAGGAGATCAAATGTAATATTTTGTGTAATTTAGTGGCTTAAATATTTAGATTTTGCACTCTATTACTATGTATTACTTTATTTCAACAAATCGTCATATGTTGTGTGTTGTTAAATAAACTATTTATTTAATAGAATATGCTAAGCTGACAACTCAAGCACAAAAGGAACACTTTGTTAACTTGAATAGGCTTTGATGCCCCACACCAACTGTGACCTGGGACTGGATCTTAGGACGACAGACTCAGGACACAACGACAAAGTGGCTGTTTATTCGAGAAGAGGAGAGGGCCAGCGTGGGTTCTGCTGTGGTCCATTTTTATCCCCTCCCTCCATGTTCACTTGCGTGAGCTCATGTTGTCAACAATATTTTCACATGTTCACAGTGGTCACAAAAACTAAAGCAAAAAGATTCTGGATTTAGACTGAAGAGAGTGTTCACAAAAGTGAAAAACTTACCAACTACAATCAACGCACTAGCTACAAGACACAAAATTGCATTGTTCAGCTAAGCTAACACTGGCTTTTGTGTTATGTTTTAAGTAATAAAAATCCATGATAAATAATCATTTTGCATCAGCCAAACTGAAATGATGTAACACACAATGAAAAAAAAAATCAAGAGATGTCATGGAGGAAGTAGAAGCAGCAGTGCTCTCCTGATCTGAAAGCTGGCAACTGCACAGCCCAAGTCCAAGGTAATAAAGTGAAAGTGCACGGCGATAAACTACACGGCAGCACAATCGCTCAGTGCCTCTCTGACCTCCTGTTTGGAGAGGGGGAACAGGTGAAGCCCGGAGTAACCTGCTAAAATACACAAGGCCGATAGCAGCCTCCAGCCTAGGGAAGCACAAAGATGTTAAACATGTCCATAAAACAAAACCTTTAGAAACAATACTAAAACAATTCAGAATATTTAGCTCATTTAAATTCAAAAACAATCAAAGTGGCATCCAAATGCTGTCGGTTCTGTTATTGGCTTTACTGTTTGATGAAAACATATGGAGCAGACATTGATATAATATTGCTATGTAAAAAAAAAAGCTTTACATCTATAAAAAAAATATATATATTAAAAAAAAAAGGCATTTTTGTCATTTTTGAAACACAGCATTCATAAATTGTGGAACCATTTTAAAATCTAGCTTGAAGGTTTGAGACAGAAGCTATAGAGACAAAATAGGTATAAAACGGAGGCATTACTATTCAAGTTATTATACACAAGGTTTCCCATTTACTTCTGTTGGATGAGCAATTTCAATGGCTCTTCTTCCACGCCAGGAGCATTTGTGAACATAAATGATAACAGGGGCTTTTGACAATCTTTGTGCACTTCCTTGTTTTCTGGTTTTAAGAAAACCATAAAGCCTGCATCTGTATGTGTTAAATGAAGTGTGCAGTTCTGGTCTGATTGTAGGAGAGAGTGCATGTGAGCCTAAGCACTGAGTATACACGCATGCATGGCTCACTCACACTTTTGAATTTATCTGCCTTGGAAAAAAAATAACTGAAGCTTCTTGATGCGGTAGGGCGAACCCAAGGTGTCATTTTTTTCTATGGTCCTATATTTTTTGTGAGATGACCTGACGCCATTTCATCATGGGCCAGAAGACGGCAGCCCAAGAGAAATGCAAAATGTTAAAGGATAGCAACTTCCCAAGAAAAGAAATGAGAAATCAGGGGTGAAGAGCGAATGAGGAGCTGTGAGACGGCTGTGTGGAGGAGAGGGACGGGACAAAAATGATGCAGCCTGGTCTCAAATTAATGCAAGTTTTTCACATCACCATCGCCTGTCCATCTACCATTTAAACTACAAAAAATATGCCAAGAAATACACAAATTAACATACTAAAAATAAGATAAAAACTCTTAAAAATCTTACTGGCCAGGAGTTACAAATTGCCATTTCAGTCAATGATCTGTGTGCATATTTTAAAGTGTGGACATCCAGACCACAGCGGTGACCGAGCCCAGGGTTGTCCATTGACTTCTCATGTCAAGCAACATAAATTCATTTCATATTCACCAAAATGGTAGTTCTCTGCAGGAGGTTTATGGCGGTACCTATCCCACTCCCTCTTTTCTCTTTGATTTGGCTCATTTGAGCAGCTCGGTCCCCGGCAGCTTGTTAGAACTGCCACCTCAGTGACTCTGCCCCCTGGATGGAGGAGAGGGGGGACACGGGGGGAGATGGCAGAGATGGAAGGGGTGCTCTGAGGGGTGTTATGGGGGTGCGGGATGATAGGTTAGGGAGGCCTACCCTAGAGCGCTTTTACAAGTCACGGGTGAATGGGCACGGTTCAGTGAGCGAAAAACCCTCAGTGACAAAAACCTGAACAAGACACACCACCTACTGGCGACTCTTGAGTACTGCATTCTTGGTTTGTCCACATATTTTTCATTCTAACGTCCACAAGGAAGTGAACACAATGGCCACACATACAGAAAAAGTGGCAGTTGTAAATGACTGTACTTACCATACTTTATTGTGTGAACTTTTCCACTGTAAATTAAACACCATTATTTCACACAATACTAACAGCAAAGATTCAAAGAAAGTGAAAGAAGAAAGATGAAATTGTCCAAGAACAAAAGTGCTGGATTTCACAAAAGAGCATTAGCTTTTTATTATTACTGACAAGGTGCAAAAGTAATCCCTGTAGGTCAAATGGACAAGAGCCATAACTGCCTAAATTACCCATAATGGCTCACATATGCAGCCAATGTCTCAATTCCGTTTCAATAAATTTCCAATGCTCAAATGCAAACCTTTATTTCACTGAGGTATGAATGTAATGTTCCTTACCCTTGGTCTCCCTGAACACAATGGGAAACAAAAAATAAATCATAAAATAGTTGATCATTGTTCTTCAACCTCACTATTATCCAAGGTCAAGTTCATTTTTCACAGCAGGGGAGCCGCGCGGGCCGAACAAAGGCTTGAATATATAATGGCAGGTATAGAAAAAAAAAAAAAAAAACAACATTGTATACTGTACGAGGTTGAGGGACACAACAAATTCGGCATCAAATCTTGGCCTGATTAGATGTCCAGACATGGCATAACCTTGGGGATCTGCCAGGCGAAAAGGAGGGGCGAAATGGTAAGGGGGGGTCAGTGAGGGGTGTCTCTGGGTGGATTAATGCAGACAGACAGTCAGACAAGATGGAAACACAGACATGTAACAACAACAGAAGAGAGAATGCACGGACAAAACCTATTCAAAACACATTTTCATTTTCTCCCATACATAAAAAATACAGTGAGGTGCCATTACCGAACCCCACCACCAGCAACCCCCAGTCTCCCTCTCTTCTCTTCCACATAAAAAAAAAATAAATCTAATTTTCCCATCCCTGCCACAGAATCCCCCCTTCCACATAGACACACAGAGGCAGGCGCACCAATAGCCCCACCCACAGGCGCTCACGGTCCCGGCCCCTCCCACCGCCACTCTCATATGATGCACCATTTCTTTCTCTATGCAAGGCTCCATTTTGTAATAAGTTCTGATCACTGATTTAACCAATTTGCATTCAATCTTGAGAAAATGGTGGAGAGGCCTTGGAGCAAAAGAATGAAGGAGGACGATGGACAGTTGTCAACATGTATTCACAAAACGTATGAGAACAAAAATAAATATTATGTATATATGAACTGGTAAATTGTATTTAGTTGGTTTAGATAGTTATCAACACAAGTCAAATAAATACACTGTATATATTTATTTATTTGATTATGTATGTATTTTTTTATATTGATATGAAATACTTCAAAATAATACGAGAAACTGAGACTACTTCAGCAAATAAAAATGTTTGTAGTCGTATCTCATTGCTAAAACGCACTTGATTTATGATATATATTAGCATATTTGTATTGTTTTTCCATATCTTTTTTTTTTTTTTTTTTTTTACAATTTATGTCATAGCAGGTCAAGTACTGTTAGACCAATGAATGTCACCTATAGTGAGAGGTGCTCTTAGAAAATGTTATGTTCAAGTGTTGAAAAAGGCTGAAACCAAAGCCACAATAATTATATAGCAGAGGACAGATTTTTTTCTGCCGAAGTTTTTCATTAATGGTGTCACAGGGATCAGCAGTTATCAGAACCTCCGCAGGGAGAGTAGTGGGGCAAAACAATCAACGATTCTTTCACACAATTTCACCATCTAATTTCCGTCTATGCATTTTGAAGCAAAATTAATTTCCTTGCCTATCTAATAAATCAGAGACAAATGATTGCTGCTAGTGTCACTCCAGACTTTCACAATGAGATCTTCCAGTGCTGTTCTGACAGACTATAGAGTGTTGAAGTCTTCTAATGTCATACAGAGAGGAGGTTATGGGCTCTCCCTCCAAACATACTCACGTTCAAGTCAATAGTCTACTTTTATTTCACCAGCAATTGATTGTAAAAGTCAGCAAAATGTCATTAAATTCCACATCAGCCATGATACAGCTTTCTAATTGGCATCCACCGTTACATACCTTTCCTATTAATCTCATTGGTTTGTGAACAGGCTCGCATGCCATTTGGATGATATTATGCAGCGATATACAGAACGATGTGCTACATTATACATGCAGTATCTTGTAAGATTCAATGCATGTTTTCCGCATGGCTTCCCTCTGAAACAACTGGGGGGTTTTGAAGATCAGCTATATGCTAAAACGCCTCAGGCTATCTTTACAAGGTTACAGAGCATTACGAGCCCAATGTGCATCTGGGGAGCTGAACCCCACATGCACTGCTGCAGTCTAGACCCCAGCTCTAGGGGCCGTCCTTGGATATACGTGAGGAGACACTGGGGGCAGGGTGCAGCGCGTCAACCAGGTTAAACGATAGTGTTGTAAAACATTTATCTGCTTCAGATGGAGCTTTAGATGGGTTGAACCTCATCCCCTGCCATTACTGAATTACCCTAACTGCTGCTATAGTGTAGCCGAGCATCCACACCATGCCCAATCCTTCTGCACCAGCCTATTGATTTTCACGCCCTGAGACAGTGCACTCCCAAAGGGCAGCAAATTATAGGGCGTTTTACAGCAAATTACACCTGCACCGGAAACTTTACAGCGATACGGGTGTCACAGATACGGACCACTCACACTACCCAGGATGAGCACTTCAGAAGGAGAGATCCTTCAGACTACAAACACAAGCTAGTAACCAGTACAAGTTCTCCCAGGAGTAATGCAGTATGAGGTCATTATAGTGGCATACTATAGCATAAATAATGCTAAAGGAGCTAGAACATGAAAATAGCAATACGCACAGAAACATAGCATAGTATTTACATATAAAATGCTAAAATAACAAAAGTACAAATGTTCCCAAATAACACAACGTTAGACTGCACCACCTGTATAGCTTCTTTTCATTTCTGCAGCTCAACTAACTCCTAGTAAAAGTGCCCTGAACAGCAGCTGACCTCGGGATCGCCCTGCCAACATGAAAGGCACTTTATCTGTTCCAGGTGTGTACTGACTCATGCTGAGAAAGTGTGGCGGAGACAAAGGGAGAGAGATATGAGTGGTCACATTCACATGGCATTTACTACATGCAATTCTAATAGATTTTCCATTAAAATGATCAAATGATATGTTTATTACACTATTCAAAACATACATTTTGGTAAAGTACCGTGCAGCCAAGCAGAGGCTGTGGCTGACCCTCCCCCTTGGCTCTCTCCGCTCTGTCTGGTTTCAGCTTAAACTTGACCCCTCACACTTGACCTCTGGAGGCTGACTCTATGCTGACTGCACAGCTGTGAGGGAGGGTCTGTGGCGTGACACACTCTTCGCAGACAACAGCAGAAATTCAATTGGAGCATATTAGTGTCCAAAAACTAAAATATGACTCATTTTGTCTGACTGGAAACCTCTTGCTCTTGCACTCCAGGCACTAGCATTTACCTTTTTAACAGTGAGGGGCTCAGGGTGGTGGGTCAGTGTGAAGGGCCCTCAGCATCAACTTTGCAGTAACTTGGCTGCAGTGCTCTATTTTTAACCTCAGCTACATATTGCTGTGGTCATTATTTTCAATGTTTCTGTCCTGGACTGTCAAACGCCTTGCAGGTTTGATGTATGAAGAGTGGTCCATCACTTACATTGTTCCCTCGGACGACCAATGAGTGTCTGGTACCCAGCAGTGAGGCCGACAAAGACAGATAGATAGGCCAGGCTCAAGTCATAGGTACCTAGGGACACTTCTCAGGACAGCTTACAAATAGGAGTAAGAGGGAAGGGATGAGGCTGAATAAAAGCTGATGCTCCATAGAGCTGCCCAACCCATAACTGTCACCCCTGCAGCTTCAACAGCCTTCCTAAATGAAGATAAAGTATTGATCCACACAGTAATATCTGCTGTTCGGTAAGTCGACTGGCCCACTAAAACATACACAGGAAGGAATGCTCTTTGACTATTGATCTTAATAAGGACTTAGAACATATGACCGGGATCCAGGGATGCACAAGCAGCTACACAAGAAATTAAAAACCTCAGAAATCATGCTGAAACAGGGTCCCATCTCACAGCAACAACCCTTCATCCCCCCTGCCATCCCCAATGTCTCTTTTCTCCACAATCAGTGTCAGAAGAAGCGGCGAGGAACGGTTTGTGAGAAACACTTATCTAGCACAGCGGCAGAGCCCTGTTCCTACACCCTTTATCTCACCAGGAGATGGAATTCAATATACAAAAACCCCATCATGCAGCAGCATCACGCCTGCGCTGGGGATAAGGGCAGGGTTGCCAGGTAATTGGTTGGTGGTGGACGAACACAAGGTTTGAGACTACCCGTGGAGGAGTGGAGATTACAGAGAGGGGTGGGGGAGTGGGGAACACGAGTCAGAAGAGATGGGGGGTTCTTGACAATATTTCTCCACAACCCATCCCTACCCTGTCTGCTCATGTAATCTGCACATGCGCTGGGCTGGCTTTTTTAGGCTGCAAAGCAAATAACAAAGCATGTCAAGTTTATTTGTATAGCCACTATGTCACACAGCAGCCCCCAAGCCCCGAGCTGGAAAAAAGAAGAAAAATGACGACGGTACTTTGTTTCCATTATATAGGTTTGTATTTTCCATTTACTGTGCACATTAATTACAAAAACCTCACTCTGCCTGACATTGGAATTAAAATTCAATTAGATAATGTTGTGGTAGAGCTGAATATCATTCTCGGGCAAATATTATTTCTTGTTTGAAATAAATCACACGAGGATTGTAGCGAGATGATGCTGTGTTTGCACTAGGACACTATTTGCAGGTTTTTCTGTGACTCTTCTCAGATAAGAGGAGCAAAAAAGGGCACGATAAAGGAACGCATGAATGAAAGAGAAAGAAAAAGTCATTTCTCTGATTTATTTATGATGCAGTGAAGGTATGCTGAATGCATCAGAACATGCAGCAGTGGTCATACTGTCAGAGAAGATGAAGTGTCTTCATAGTTGGCTGAGTGACCAAGCAAGAGAAAGCCAGGAGAGAGAATTAGAGGCTGACCGTACTGCAGAGAGGTGTTAACCATCTCATCTCTACTGCACCACCGCACGCGCCACAAAATGGCTACTTGGTTCCTTGTGGCGGCCGGTGCCAGGAGGGGGGGCCGCTATCTTATCTCTCACCTCTGTAGGTTGCTCTTGAGACTCAACTATTTCTCATATTTATGGAGCACTTTGGTACAACACTTCACTGAGTGGCTTTTACAGACTCATTTTAACACCAAATTAAATCTCTTAAATTGCGCTTTACAGTTGAGTTTAATGTTCTGGTAAATTAGAAAATTATATCTAACTTTCTGTATTTGTCCAGGAGACTACAGTGCCGTCCAGAGAGTGATAAGTTAAGTCCAAAAATCAGTCTTTATATATGCATGAACAAAAAGGGAGTCTTTACAATAAAAATTATTATATAAAGTGAACGTATTGTATTAAAGATTGTACATAAACAATGATTTAGTCAGTAAAAGTCCCCGTCATAAGCTTGCATTTAAACACATTAGTTGAGCTCATATCCAGGACAACATCCCCCTCTGCAGGAAAACTCCGCACCATCACCCTCTACAGAAGTGTTTTCATTTAACAGCATGGGCTACTAGGTGCTAATGATTTACACCGTCTAATAATAATAGTGATAATACACTAAATAAAAATAGCTAACATGAAGCATTCAGGCTAACTACCATATATAAGAAGAACTGTAAGCAAATGCAAATTATCCACCCATTTTCTTCCACTTATCTGGGGCTACGTCGCGGGGGCAGCAGTCTAAGTAGGGACTCACAGACTTCTCTCACCCCAGACACTTCCTCCAGCTCCATTTGTTCAAAATGTAAATTAACTCGAGCTATATCCTTTTGACCACTGAAAATGTGAGCATTCAATTGCTGTCATGTCAAGTTTTTATGTACTGAAACCATCGTCTGTGTATTTTCAGGACCAGAATATATTGTGAGCAATTTCTGAAAGGTGGACCAATTTCCGTTCCTTTCTTTGTTATCTTTCTTTTTGCTACATCCAGCGATTGACCTGACACTTTTGTCTTTGTGTTATGGAAGATTTTGCAGCTTATCCTTTGAATCAACTGATGGTTTAACTCAAGCCTTCCACTCCAAGGTTATTTCTTTGGGATTTCCTCTAAGTTCTTTAAAGAATGACTTGAATTTGGAATACATATACATAAAAACTCAGTCAAATAAACTAACAAAAGTTGGGGGATCAGTAGCATCAAAGCATTCCTGGGGTAGCAGGAACCACATGATGAGCCTGGTGTCTTTATGAGAAGAAGCTCAAATGTTTGCCCATTTCTGAGGCAGGCTTTAGTATTTTGGTCAGATTATGTATAGGTCTTTGAAGCCCAGTGAACCCACCTGCTTCAATCCCCCGAGCACTACTTTCCATTTTCCAGGATGCAGTACAATTGGTCAACAGCACCTATGAGCTGCACCCTCAGGGAGTTCCACTTTATTACTGACTAAAGTCTACTCAAGCTTCATGTAGATGTTCAAAGAGCAACTGCTTCACTGGGAATGGTAAAAGTGTAACATCTCCATTCACTTATAGCTAGCTCATCACACAACTACCTTCTGACTGTTTATTTAATGTGAATAAAATTGTTACATATTAAAATGTTCACTTGTTCTACATTGAATGAATTGGGTTAATTCTGAAACTTGGTGAACTTGCAGAGTAGATAGCACGTACCAGAAAAAGTCCTGGTTTGGATTTAGCGTGGAGCAATCCATTTCTGTCTGGACTATGCATGCTCCTCTTGTGTCTTTAGGTGTCCTCTTCTGATTTCTCCTAGAAAATAAAAAAATACTTCATGAAGACTTGTCTAAAATGTCCCTCCTGTGTTTGTCCATGACCCATTCAAGTTGTTTTTTAATTAGTATAAAATTCACAAATTGTCTTAAGTATACACGTGCTTTTTGAGATGACAATCATAGTATAATACCGCACTACTGTATAGTTAAAGAAAGCCACTGAGTAAATGATGAATAAACTTGAATAAACTTGGAGGCTCTTCCTCCTCTCATTGGATCAGTGTCCTGATTAGCCTGCAGTGCACAGAATTAAATGAGTCAAGAAAAAGCCAGTGCATTATGGGGGATGAATGAGATGCTCACTGACCCTGCTCCAATCAAACCACCCGTCCGATCTAATCTCCTGACAGGCTAAATGAGTATGAGGCTTGAGACAGTACATGCCAGGACAACCAGTGCTAGCATGCAACAACTCTGATTGCCATTACTCACAGTTACACTAGTATACTTTATGGTCACTCACTTATACAGTCTAAACAATATAATAGTTTAATACGTATTGCAGGTATTGCCTAATGATGAGTTTTGCCTAGAAAATCATTTACAAAACATTAATCTTCAATTCAACTCCAGCCTGAGGACAGGGAAGTCACTCTTATTTTGATTATGGATATTTGCCCATTCAAACTGTTTTCTCAGAAACATGGACTGTCAAATATTACTCTGCAGCAGGCCCCAGTTTGCAGTCAATAAAACAATGTGAAACCTCTAACTCACACTTTTTTTCTTTTTTTTTTAACTGGATACGTTTTCTTCTTCATAGTTCTATCAAAACTTCTTTGCCTTTCGTTTGTGTAACTCCACACACAGCTGAGACGTCAGCAGAACGGACAGCAGCACCGGAGACTGAGCGCATCCCCTGTCTGCTCACATTAAATGAGAGGCTGACGATGTTAATTAGGCAGCGCAAATTTACATCGGCAAATTATGTAAGCAGCTAGAAGAGTAACAAAGCGTGATACCAGTTAAGTCACAGCTTGGCAAGCCCTGCATTGCCACTTCATGCTGATGTGGTCATGGTCAATCAAGCAAGAAAGCCTCAAATGCCAATTAGACATGAGTGGGTAATTGTGGCGGGGGGGCTGGTGGCAACAGGGACTGATACAGGGTCCTGAGGCATTCTGCGGTTCATTCTCTGTGCGTCGGCTTTACTGATACAGTGAGGCAACTCTACTATGGCATCAAGCTGAGGAACCTTTGCCTAACACACAGAGAAACTTTCTACTTTATAGGGACTTTGTGTTAAAGGGCACATATTATGTAAAACCAACTTTTAAGACCGCTTAACCTTGTTATTATAAACGCGTCCCTTCATCATCAACTTAACTAAGAGCTGTATTTTGATAGATGCCCTTGCGTGTTGAAGTAATCCTGAATTGTACTTGCTACAGTTTAATATTAAATACCCATACATTAAAAAAAATTACATAATGTGTATTATTTAAGTCAAACAAGAAGTACTGAATATTTATTGCCTTTACCCAGAAGTGAGTTTTACAGGTTTGACAAATTTTTGAGAAAAATGTATTTGTCACATAATCAAACTGTGTCAAAAGATGTTTTATGAAAAAAGGCTTTTAAGATAGGATAACATATACTGCCTCCAGAAAGATTTTTCACACCTAAATCAATAATGTCTTGATATACCTAAAACCTTGTGCTATATATAATCCATTTATAGCAATCAAGATGCAGAACCAGTGGCTGTGGGTCTGTGGGTGGTAAAGTCAAAGGTTGCCTCTTCTTATGTGGCAGAACCTGTGTGCAGCATGCAGACCATCTCTCCAGCAGCTCTAGAGTCTAATTGGCTCATATTCCTGTGTTATCTCTACATGTTAATACTCCCATGGTAACAGACCCACACCTAATGGCCACGCAGCAAGATGCATTTTAAAACCACATTACTTCTTATTGAGTTAAGGAGCCCCATCGTTCCAAATAAGACAAATTTAATTGATCTAGTCTATAAAATCTCTGTGCTGCTGTGAAGAACCGGCTTCTTGGCTTTATTTATATATTTATCCACTCTGTTTTTCCCCCTCTTAAAGCGTACAGCCCTGCATGAGGTACACGGAAATTAGGTTTACTCCACATCCTACAAAAAGAGGAAGGACACTATGGAGGAATTGAAAGGGTGCAAAATTAGATCAGTGGACTCGACAATCAATCAAAGAGAAGTGTCAGGGTTTGTAAGTTTGGAAATAGCAGCAGGTAGGAGTCAGACCCATCTAAACTATACAATCTCAAGAGGATAAATATAACCCCACTACTCAAAATAGCTGAGTAATAGCTGAGCAAAACATATAAGATGTTGAAACAAATATATGGTAGATATTTTGAAAGTACATGTTACTACAAGAAATTTTTATTATTAAAATCTATTAAGTCTCTGTGTATAATATGTGACCATTAAAATATATATTTATTTAATAATTATTTGTCTTGTAGTAAGATTAGTAGTCTTTTTTTCACCTTAAATCGGTTTTGCCATTTAATGGCATGCAGTTAAAATACATACATTATTGTACAAGAAATCTCAGGGGATTCAAATAAATAACTTCCTAAAGATTCTTAATTTATGGTAGAGAGAGCCTTTGAAGCAGACCAGCTGCTTCTGTCAGGGTTTGAAAGTAAAAACTCACCTGGTTGGCTTTATAATTTACTGCATAAACCAGTGACTCTGAGAAACACACCTCTGTGTGACACTGAACGATTAACTCAATAAATATTTGATCTGCTTTAAAGCTGAGGATTGAACATTAAAACACTAGACTTAAGCATGCGGAGAGAGAGGTAAAAAAAACGCTTGATAATAACTGAAGAGTGGTGGACAATGCTGTGAAAATCCTACCAACAGAGCCTCCTCCATGAAGGATTTGACTCCTCCCAGCAAAGACAAAGGAGCTGTGGTTTGCCGAGGTTGTGTTGCAGCATTAAAACCATTTAGACTGAGGTGTGTGTGAGTGAGAAACAGAGGTCAGGACCCTGTCTCCTGTGAAAACATGTGATGATCACTTTGGCCCTGTGTAATTTGTAATTTGCCCAGGAGGATATCATTTTAAAAAGCACATAAATTAACTTAATTTAACTTTCAATTATAGTAATACCTACAATAGATGGTGAGATCAAATTCATTAAGACATGATTACACTTTTAATATGTGGTGGGGTGTGGAGAGTGTGGTCAAACTGAGGTTAATCTCCCAAAAGCAGCTGACTCATCATAAACATTAATACTTATTATTACATTAATAAGATTTTTAATATCTACCGATAATTTAACTAGAAATCTTATAATTACAGTAAATTAACCAGCGTAACTGAAAGTAAATATATTGATGATTGAGGTAAGCAAAATTTGAAGACCAGAATAACATCTGATTCCTGTACGGTATACTTGAGACGTGTACGTGTTAAAAAGATTATAAATACAGACTATATAGTGGCTTTTGTAACTTAAACTGCAAAAGTAAAAGCCCAAGTGCGAGAACTAGTACTCCAAGTCTGCTTTACTCTAATCCTTTAAAATGTTTGGTAGAGTAGCAATTAGCAAAGTGCATATAAAATGTTCTATATTTTACTATACAATTATATACTAAATATAGTGGGCACAATATCCTTGAAATAACCATTCAAATGCATACACAATGTGAATGCTAATGAACTTTAAAAGGGACTGCTGGCAGAAATGGGGACTAGGGCAATTAAAGAATGCCTGGAGCAACTTCACAGAGGACAAAGCACAGAGTCGTTCTAATTAGATTCAGTGGCAGACACCTGGCCTTTCACCTCCTCCTCCGTTTGCTTGTTCCCCCACGAGGTGTCTCCACAAGGGGCATCACACACGGTCATATTCTGTACTTCAATATGAGTCACAAACAACTCACCTCACACAGCGTCTAGCATACACACCACAAACGCTGCCAGCATATGTAATCAGGGCTAGAGTACCAGATTACGACTGCTACTACTGCTACTGTTACTATTAATACAAAAAAATACAAATATTTTGACATGAGGCCTCCTTTAACGTTCACCATATAACATTTCTGTAGTGGGGGTTGCTATACCCAACAGAGATGTTGTGATGTTCAAGTAATGATCCACAGATCTGGCCTGTAACTTGGTCTGGATGCACTGCCCGCTGTCTTCATGGAAACAGTTTAATGCCATACTGTGGAACATCCCAAATGAAGCAATAACACAGAGTAGTATTGTTGTGATGTCAAATATGTAAAACTTACTTTCAATACCAACAAAAAGCTTTACACCCAATAGTGCTTTTGATACCACACTGATCATAAAATGATTATAAATGTCAACACAACAGCAGCACTGACTTTAATAGTATGTGACTTTATACTAGTTCTGACATCAAAGACCATTCAAAAAATTGTCCAGTCCAGTATCAGTACTTTTTCAGATGAGATACTAGTTTTAGTATCTGGATATCAATACTTTTGACAACCATGGAAACACAAAAAAAAAGTTACATGGCGCAGTTTGTGTCTGGACGACCCTACTGCTCACATTAGCACCATGATCAAACTCCACTTTTGGACAGCATGAGACTGGAAAATGTCGTGATATGTGACACGGTTGTCAATATTATAGCGATATTTTAATACTTTTAGTACTTTTGACTCAATATGTTGTAATGATAAAACAAAAAATTACAAGCCTTATTTTACTAGTGAAACTGTCAAAATAAACCAACACAAAACCAAGACTAAATCAAGGAAAACTGTAGCTTTAATAAGAAAAATCATGAATAAAATCAGCGTTACCATACCATACCATACCATATTGATTTAATAAAACAGTGTATTTTTGTCCGATAGAGAACCTTAGTGTTATTGCGGTATATTATGTATGCTGCGATATTGATTATTTTGTCAGTGTTGTGATACAGATACTTTTGTGATTTATTGTGCAGCCCTACTCCGCATCACACTAGGCAAAGGCAAAACAAGGCAGTGTTTGTGACCATTAGAATGGAGGATAAGTGAGATCTCGTCTTCTTGCTTTGAGTGGGACCTGTTAGAAGTCAGAGAAAGTGAGAAGCAACAGCTGTCAAAGGAAGCTCTCTGATAATGGTGAGGACGTTAATCAAATGAAGACTGGTAATGGAAATGGGTTTTAAACCAATGGCTACATTGGTTCTGAGATAGAGAGGGCCCAGGTTAATGAACCCTGACAGCCTATTCCAGCAGTTCCTCACTTACAACACATTCACCTGCAGCACGTCTTCAGGACACAGTATGGTACAATGCAGAACTTTACACATAACTACTGCCTGTTAGCGAGTTATCCAGCAGTAAGTTAAGGCTGCTGTAGGAAGCTTCAGAGAAAGAGCCATGACATGTTTCTTTGGGTAAAGTGGTGAAACAGAAATAAATTATAATATAGTCAATCTATGGAATTCGATATTAAGGGGCTGGGAGTGCTGCACTAATATCAATTTATCTTTTATGTAACAAATTAAAAATGTAACAGAAACAGTAGTTGAACAAAAGGAACAATGATTAAATCCAAACCAACTTAACTAAATGGAGAGCTTGCATGAATATAAATTATTTCAGAACCGGGTTTTTAACACACTGTTCATTAGTGATTAGTTCAGACCTTAGGCAATCTATTTACAGTTGGGGGTAACTATTTTTAGATAATTAAATATTTGAGCCTGATTTTTAAAATGAGATTCCTAAGGGTTAATTGCATTGGTACTAATAAGTGATAGAATAAGGGCAACCATGTCACCGTCACTGACTGAAAAGAGATTCATGTGTGTACATAAAGCTGTACGCTAAAGCATATTACTGCCATATTTGTTCAAGGAATCAGAAGATTATAGAACTATTTCATGATTTGTCATGACAGACCATTTGAAAGTTGTAGAGGAAACTATAAAAGTAGGCTACATTCTTATTATAATTAAAATGTGTCTCCCCATTACTATAGAAACCATGCATGCATTTTAGGCTTTTGCTTGGTTGATTCGTCCACTATCGACAGAGCTTACACAGATGTGTAGTCCGAACTCAACACATATCAAACAGAGACTGTCGCCATCACAGCACAGTGGAGGGTCTTAGTTGAGTTTGTGGAGAGTTTGCCCCTGTGGCCTCAGACACAGTTAAAAGCAGCCCAGTTTTGCAGAGGACTTGACTCCAGATTCAGCCTTCACAGAAAGGTGCTCACTCTAATCTGGCCTCATTTTATGCTTCTTTAACCGTGACCAATGTATTTAAATGGCTGTTTCTTTGACAGATGCTCAGTTCAAATTACACCTAACTGGAAATTTGTAGGAGTGATATTAAATATCCTTCAGGGCAGACTGGCTAAAGAGGACACAGGAACATCAAAAGGCCAAACACTTCAAAAACTAAAACTAATGATCCCGGCTCACCTCAGGTAAAAGAAGGTTTCAACCTGGTCCAACTTCCCCCTAGTCAGAGCATATCACTCTTTTTAATGCATGTTTGACGGTTTCACCATCCGTACCACCGCTGCATATAAAATAGTTGGATTGAAGCTAAATAATACAACATTTCTCATGAGTTGGTTGAATGCATATGCACATCATATCTGACCCATCTGGCCTCACTCACCTCAGCATGAACAGGGGCACACACAACACAAGGGAGTGGGTGTGCTGTGTGTTGTGTCCATGCTCACAGCAGAGGAATCCTCTTCAGCAGCTGCTTTGATCCTGCGCCATCCATGCAAATCTGAAGGAAAGACATGGACATAGTCAGACTTCACATAAAAAGTACAGGTCAAAAGCAAAGCACCCTACAAGAGTGCCAAGAATACTTCAGAAACACTCTACTTCTACCACACTCTCTATACACCATACAACATTTTTGGAGGGTACAAATTTGACTTACTCTACTTTGAGATATGACCGTACATGTTTCTGTAGGTGTTTTCCAATACATAATTCATTGCATCAGTCTCACAGAGGTAGGTAAAAGTTAATGAAAGGGAAGTGCCATTAGTAGAGGAATATATATATATAATCTTTATATTTCAATATTTCATTATCTCCTTCTCTCATCCAATGTACCAAAGCATAAACATGAACATTAAATATGAAAAATAACACAGAACAGGGCATTGAACGTAATGGGTTCATTGCATGTGTATATGTTTATTAAATATAGGGCAGTGCATATTAATTGACAGCATGTAAATGTGCCAGAGTTGGCCATACTAGCTAAGTATGTCCAGAAGTAAATTTCACTTGTTAACAGCAGATAGGAGTGGACACATCATCAGAGAGACGAGCAGTGTGTGCTTCATTTTAAACCTGGCTTAGGCCTTTGTGTCTGTTGCCTCCACTGAAGGCTCTTCATAGATTCAGAAGCTTCTTTCTCATTGTAAATGTTGTTGATTGTGGAAGAGGTCCATGTTTATACACAGTCTCTGGTCAGTTGTGGGTCAGCCCTGATTGCTAACAGCTGTTCCTTTAACTGCTGTAGTTGGCCGCTCTCTCACAGCTTACATGGTTATGCTCAAACATAACACTTTATAATGTACTATAAAGTTTACAATTCAAGATTAATCATGAAATGAAATGAAAGGTTTGATGTGCAACATACACTGATATTTTCTGTTTAACTGAGGAATCCCTGACACCAACATAATTATAACTGCACCAGATTTTACAGACTGACTGACTGGGACACGCATTTTAATGATTTAATGGACAGGCAAAAGTGACCAAATTGCAAACTTATATCGACCACCCTTTTGTTTGCTTTTGTTTGAAATCTTCCTGTTGTGGCACTACAAGAAACTTGAATTGGTGTCTTGAGTGGAATATATTCCTTCAATTTAGAAGCTCACTTCTGGGTATTATTCCATCATTTGTGCACATGACATCTTGGGCACTAAAGATGTTTTACACTGCATTTTTCAAAGCCATATACTGCATAAAGAAGTGCACTAAGTGAGTGTGACATCACCCATAGCATTCAGCTCCAGTTAAACTGAGCTAATTAAGTCGGTTATAGGGGCAAATTTGGAGCCAAGTTCCATATTGGGAAATCTACCAAAGAGCCAATCCGGAGTGAGGAGGTTGAAGGTAACACCCCTACTACCCCACACCACTGATTTAGCAGGGAGTGGGTGCTTACCAACACTGTCAATCAACCCTTGCTAGCAGGAGCGAACTCATGGAAAGAAGGAGCCTTATTTGTCTGTTATTAATGTTCATATCATGATTTACGGACACAATAATGAAATAAAAATACCAGTATCATGTGAATGGGTTAATATGAATATTTTAACAGTCTGACAGCAGTAATTGCAGAGAGAAGTGTTTTTCAATGTAAAGTGAATTGGACCCAGAGTCAATGGAGCTGGATCTGACAAACAAAGAACTCTTACCATCTCACATACTATTTAAGCTATTTGATATTAAATGTAGAGACACAGTTTGAGAGAAGAACGATGCTTTTTGCAGACAAGTGTACCACTGTCAGCCATCAATATCATTTAAACAATGGATTCTCAGTCTATGGACCATTTGATAGAGGGCAACATTAAAGCATTGTCATTTCTCCGAAGTCCTGTTGCTGGAAGCTTTTTTATTTTATTTAATTATTCCACAAAGCTCCTTTTACACTAGGCAATCTCTGGCTGTGTCCTACCCCCACTGTGTGAGCTTTGTAATTTAATAAAACTTCATTTAAGAGAGAAGTTGATTAAAAAATTAAGCCCCAGACAGTGATCACCATAGCCCCAACCTTCCTCATTCCACATCCCATATTTCATTTTTGAACACGTTAGGCAGAAATTATCACCGCAGGACAAGTAGATGCTTTCTGAATCACATGACAGTGACAGCCCAGCCCACAGCGGAGCATGACCCACTAAAATCTGAAAATGACACAACTTGAAACAATGTCACTCCATTAGGTCAGTCACTCCAGCCTCCCATTGTTCTGCCTGTCATGCACACATTAATATTTCATTTAGAATTCATACTCTAGATTCCTTCTGACAGCAGGTGACTGTCAAAACTTGCCATGTACATTTGTAAAGATTTTTTTTGTTTTTTTTTACATTTTGACCATTTTTGACTGAATGATGACACTTGCTGCAATAGTGAGCTGAAGTACAGACTTCAGCATATGCCCTGTGCTTGGTTTGAACCACACAAACTATACTACTCCCTCTTTGAAATATAATATGCCTTAAAGTTTTCCATGTGTGCAGCAGAATACACTCTCTGAAAGAGAAATGTCAAAGTTGTCAATTCTTATCATGGAGTGAAGAGCATAAACGCAATACAGCTGAGCTTAAAGTCAAATATCTGTTCAGTGCTGCAGAAATATAATCCACAAATTATTGCTAAATTATAGCCTGGATCTAATGGCAGGTTTGAACCATAAGTTATTGATCACAAAAATGAAAACCTGTAGTGTTCAAGGTGAAATGTAGTTGGGCCTCATTACAGCTCTGTCCTTGAGAGGCCCACACCCGGGCGGCTGCTGTAGTGGAGAGGACTCCTTTAATGAACTTGAATTTAATGGGATTTAATGTAGCTGGGGGCAATGGAGCAGCAGAAATATGGTTTTAACAAAGAGCCTGGGACCAAGGGTACAGTCCGTTTCCTTTTGTATTTACTTCACATTTGGAACAGTGGGTTTTATCTGACTTAGCCCCAAAAGTCGTAGTCTGGGATCCAGACGGGTCCTCCTCTTTGAATTTTCAAATACAGAGGAGTCTGGTCTGGTGTTGTCACAATACTAAAATTTCAAACTTGATTTCAGTACTATGGAATAGACTTGATACTCAAGATTGTTTCCAATACCACAATCATATATATATATATATAAAAAAAAAAAAACTAAAAAAAAAACACTCTTTATTTAGACAATATGTCATTTTCAACATTATATCTTCATACTTTCTTTTATATTGCCATGTGGCCTTATGTGGCCTCTGTATAATCCCTCAGTTGTCCAGGTATGTTCCATCATGGTCCAGTCTATGTGGTCTTATACTTGTTCTGATAAGGCTTGATTATCTTAAAGTAGGGCTGGGCTGGATTCATCTCGATTCATTAATTGCGATTCATTATTTTGTTGCGTGTTAACTCAGGTCACATGTATCTGTTAAAAAACATGATCAAAGAGCTCCACCCCGCCTTCTCCCTCTGTCTTTCTCTTTCTCGTTCTCTCTCTCCCTCTATCGCCCCCCTCTCCCACTCTTGCTCTCTCTCTTTCTCTCTTCCTCCCCTTCTCTCTCTCTCTCTCTCCCTCCCCCCAACTCTCTCATCCCTCCCTCTTTCTCTCTCTCCCTCCCCCCTGTTTTGAACCAGGGATGCACCAGAACTGAACCAGGACTAAACAAGGAGTAAACAGGAGGATTTATCACCGGGTGTGAATCAGGACTAAAGCAGGACTAAGGCAGGCCTAAAACAGGACTAAAGCAGGACTAAGGCAGGCCTAAAACAGGACTAAAACAGGACTAAAACAGGACTAAAGCAGGACTAAGGCAGGCCTAAAACAGGACTAAAACAGGACTAAAACAGGACTAAAGCAGGACTAAAGCAGGACTAAAACAGGACTAAAGCAGGACAAAATAGTCAAACTTGTTTGCCCCTAAAGTCTTTAAATGTGGGTAGAACTATAGTGATTAGTCAGGCTCAATCACGTATAAAACACCTGCA
This sequence comes from Periophthalmus modestus, assembly GCA_019594935.1. Taxonomy (NCBI): domain Eukaryota; kingdom Metazoa; phylum Chordata; class Actinopteri; order Gobiiformes; family Gobiidae; genus Periophthalmus; species Periophthalmus modestus. The sequence continues at coordinate 30,241,155 of JAIEZT010001214.1, forward strand.
GCTGAGCCGCTGTCAGTGTTACACTGGAGGTTCCTGCAGGTTCACCTGATCTCTTCTCTTTCTCTTCACAGACGAGAGTTTTGTCAGACTAAGCTTGCATCATATCAGCACGTCAGGTGCTCTGACATGCACTGTTCTAACATTTGTCTCCAACCTGATTCTAGACTTAATTGTGCAGTACTTCAACATTCTGAATCTCATTTGCCCTGTGGACTTCAGCCGCAGGGGTCATCTTCAAGAAGGATTGTGATGCCTGGCCTTTTGTAAACAATATGTGCTCTGGAAGTTCTAAATTATACATTGCTTCAGTAATGTTACAAAAATATCCCCTCAAAAATAAATAAAATACTTTCAATTTCAAACCTGCTTGTGAAACCATTGCGCACTAATTTCTTCTTCTCATTTTTCTTCTTCAGGTGGGAAAGCTGACAGAGTACTAAAAACAAACAAAAACGAGAAAAAGAGAAATGGAGTGATTAAAAATGTAATTGCCATGATATAATTCACACTGTTTGTTGTTATCAGAGGTCATTCCTAAAATCATCCAAGGGCAAGAGCCAAATTCATCACGAGGCAGAAAGCCGTCCTCCCTCTGTGTGAATAAACTGAACTGCGCCTTCATTGCTTCTTTAAACAAAACATGTTCATGTGTGGTGTGTCATATCTTATGCTAAATTTCACCATTCCTTTTCATGTTAAAAATCACAGTGCAAACCTTTCTGCACTATGTCAGAAAGTCACAAGTTCTTATATTGTTCCGAATAGGACATGATTTAAAACTGGATGGTCACAATGTAAATAATACATTTCACAGGACGCCACAGGAGACTGAGAAAAAGGGAAAGTCAAATGTGAACTATGTGTTTACATTCATCAACAGAACAATTTTAGACCTCCTAAATCCAAAGTTTACATCTTAAAAATAAATTATCACATTATATCGGCCATATTAAATTATTTAAATAATTTTACTACTGATATGTTCACAAAAATCTTTGGGAATTAATATAGTTCACCACAACATCAAGCACTGAAATAGCCATAAAACACTGTAGTATTTGAACATCTGTATTTCCCATTGAATCTTTGCATTTCATTGGTGTCTGTCATCCTTCAAACATGACTAATGGGAAACATTAGGAGCAGGTTTGAGTCCAAGTGGTTTTAATTAAATGCTGTTTTACAGAAGTCCTTGAAAAAGAACTTTTAATATTTCTTCATGGCACCCTATGTGCAGCTTCTATAAGGACTTGGACAAAGTACACCAAACACATGGTTTACACACATTTAATACACACAGGTTTTTCAAATCTAATTTTCTCCAGAGACTTTTGCAGATGTGTTACAATGCAGCCTAGCTTTAATCTATGAGCTTTGAAAAAGAAGTCCATGCCAATTTAAGGAATATTGGGTTTCCTGTTTACATTACAAAAGGTAGGAAGATGTACTTCAAACAAATGGAAGCCATATGAAAGACAGACTGCCAGGACAGCCGTGCAAAGCCGTGTTTTATTAATTCTGACAAGAAAAAAGTTCTACCACTTGGGCTACTTTTGAACTCGGTTTAGCAGTAATGCCTTCAACCCACTTAACTTTTTTAATCATAAGCACTTAAATTCATTCAACAACATCCAAGGCCTTGGTGGCATCATGACCTGAACTACAGACCCTCACAAACCAGAGCCACAACATATCAGCACCAAAAAAGACATGATACATGACCAGGAAGAACTGCTGGGAACAGCAACATACACAGTTTAAAGTGAACAAGCTTAAAACGAGTTTTAACATGCTGTTCAGTGGGAACTACCGCTAAGACTCAATGATGCTAATGATAATCAAAGTGGCTACAGGTGTGATTCACATTAGATTCACACCTGTGGATTATGGCCGTGTCCCAATTCGCCAAATGCACCCTTAGATGTACCTTAGAAGTGCGGGTCGCAAAGTATGGTACTAAACTTCCGGTCGAGAATGGTAGTTCTCAGAGTAGCCGCCATCTTGTCGAAATGGGACAGCCCTACACCTCAGACCACACTTCCACCGCTGTCTTTGCGCGTACGATACGTACGTTACGTACGTAACGTAACGTATTTTAAATTATTTATTATTTAACAGAAGAAGAGTCAAGGTGTCGTTATCGCAGCCTTTTATTTCTGTTTAGATTGATGAAGTAAGGAATTAATATTTCTCTTTGAATATCAATAGGCAAATATAAGGTTCGAGGTGATTTTTTTCCCACTTGTAGTTACTACATAACTTTAACAAAATAAACCTTGTTAAAACGTAATGACATTCATACATTCAGAGTCTATAAACCAGAGAACACTGATTAGTTGTACATAAAGTGGGATATTACAGTTCAACGATTCGGTATTTGGGCAGGTTTAATTTGATCTGTGGCTAAACCACTTTAATACCAGTAGAGGGCGCTGTTGTCCTTCTATGCCTGGCCAGTTCATCTTATTTTATTATTGTGAGGTATTTTCTAACAGTGCAACGCTACATCAAACTGATTTCATGATTTACTAATGTGAAGGTAAATCACACACACACACACACACACACACACACACACACACACACACACACACACACACACACACACACACACACACACACACACACACACACTCTCTCTCTCTCTCTCTCTCTGGGGGACCTTATAAAATCTGTCACAGTCACATCTCAGACTCTTCTATCCTTTCCTGAGTCCGTTCATTGTTCACTTTATCTGTGGATCTCATTAAATCTTCTGACTTTATGTTTCAGACTCTTGTTGCTCTGACTCTTACACCAGAAACAAACTTTATTACATTATTCTTATTATTGCAATATTTTTAATGACAATTATTCATTATTATTATTATTGTCTAGGAATAACTGCACATTCATTTATTCAGTGTAACTTCTTTTTTTTCCTCAAACCAGCCCAGAAGAATGTTCTGTAAAATAAACCTGAGAGTGTCAGAGCTGCTCAGGTTTAATCCTCAAACTCACTGTACAGATCTTTATTCAGATTTAACAGTTTCATGTCGCTCTGTTGTCGGTGACATAAACCAGTACGAACATTTGAACGTGTGTTGCGTAGCGGACGAACATTTTCTTCTTTTTTTGCGTAGGCGCGGTGCATGATGGGATATAGCAGTGCGTGAAATCTGCATGGATGGACGCTTTGGTTACGTATGATCTCCACGGAAACGCTGGAAACGTAGGGCACATTTTGCTGTGCGCTATATATATTATTAATTTTTTTTAATTTTTTTTTTTAAATTTTTTTTATTTATTTATTTATTTATTTTTTATTTTTTTTTTTTTTTCACTTATTTATTTTTATTTTATTATTATTGATTTATTTTATTTTTTTTTTATTTATTTTTTTTTATGTCCTGTACTTCGTTATAACAATCTGTCTGTTCTGACTTTTAATTGTGGAACTGTTTTGTTATGCCACAAATGTTGTATACCTTTATTATAAAAAAAAAAAAAAAAAAAAAAAAACATTTTGCTGTGCGCACTCGTCACACGGGCGTAAGAGTGCGTTGAAATGGGACAGCCCTTGTCGCGCCGGAAATGACGTAACGCACTTAGACCCACACTGGAAGAGTGATTTTAAGGGCGTAGTGGCGAATTGGGACACGGCCTATGTCGCTACACACTTAGAACATTAGTTTACCTTTTTGTTAAGGAACAAGAAAAGCCGCTGCATTTCAGCTTGTAGAGACAATGAACAAAATCAACACCACCACAGTCTACAGCCAATGTGCTCCTGAGGGAAATATCAGCGCACAGGGGCCCTTCCACAAGCCTCTGGAGCCCCCGTGCACAGGGGCCCTCGCCCCTGGAGTCCTCGTGCACAGAGGCCCTTCCATGACGCCCCTGGAGCCCTCGTGTTACCTGTTTTCTACAAAATTCAGTGGGGCTTCGATTTTGTACAGGTGCTAGGGGAGACTATGCTACTAGTAGCCTATTAAGGAATTAAACATTAAGCAAACATTGCTTAATCGTGGTATAGACGATATACCCTGTATCTATAGATTCTTATTTCTGTTACAGTCAACATGCGTAGAAAAAAAAACAAAAAAATACGCGCCTTTATATTGTTAGAAATGTTATACTCTGTCGCACCCTAGTGGACAGCAAAATAAGGAGTTTTGCACCTGCACCAACACCAGAGTATTACACTTGGCAAAGGGCATTTTACCCTACTAATTAAAATATCTTAGCCTACTGTCCATGATTTGCTTTAGTCACAATGTTCATAGGCTATATTACACTTTGATGCCATCTTTCCCATATTCATAATGCCTGGACATATGGGACGCCTTTCTCACAGTGCAGAGACCTGTGCTCCAGAGCTGGAGGTTTTATGACCTATCCATCAGCTAAATACAGCTTCTGTGTGAGCCACTGCCAGGGGAGGTCTGACCTGGGGCCTCGTGTGACATTCAAGGAAGGAGTGCTTCTCACCCAGGAAATCCCATTATACCAAAGTATGATGGATATCACTACGGTTAAAGCTCATATGTAGTCTGACATATAATTTGTTATAATTTGTGAGAAATTGTATGACCATGTTCACCTTTATTCCTGTCATTCACCTTTTTCAAATGTCCCTTTGCACAGGGTGGGTAGAGATGCATGTTTTTGTTTAGAGATTACTGATGTGGTGGTGTTGCAGACTGGATTACACATTAAAAAAATGTCTGCTGTATTGCTGACAAAAGTATGTACAAGAATGACAGGATTCTAACTTGCAATGCAATTTCTTTTTTTCTCTCTCTATATTGATCTTTCTATCTATTATCTATCTATTTATCTATAGATCTCCAATCCCTATACTATATATATATATATATATATATATATATATATATATATATATATATATATATATATATATATATATATATATATATATACATATTTCCATCCCAAATCCAATACCTTGAGAAGGAAGAAGGCCCAGGACTAGTGAGTCTGAGAGCCCCTGTCCTGGATGAAAAACATCCAAGATCCATAAGTGGTCTGAAGGACAGCACAGAGGCACTCATCCTGGCTGCACAGGAGCAGGCATTGAGCACTAGAGCAATAGAGGCCCAGATCTACCACACTAGACAAGACCCAAGGTGTAGGCTGTGCAAAGAGGCTGCGCAAAGACAATCCAGCACATAACTGCAGGGTGTAAGATGCTGGCAGGGAAAGCATACATGGAGCGGCATAACCAAGTCACACCCATAATGTACAGAACAGAAAACAAAACAGAAGTGGAGCATTTTTAATGTTGATATTGACAGTATGTTTATATCTGTGTGTTAATTGGGTGTTTTTTTCTCTTATAATGCTCCCAAAAAGTCCACAGTCATATTAGCATTAGTCATATTTTTACAAAACAATCTGCCATTATTACAAGCACAACAGCTTGTGATCAGCCCGTCTAACTGGTCACACCACTGGGCTCCACAATCAACACCTGCTGCAAGTTTCTTGTTTACGAGGTTATTTCTGTTCACAAAGGTGGCATCAGAGTCATTATATGTCCTTGTTGATAAGAGGCGCAGTGAGTGATCGTCTCTGTCAAGGTGCCTGTCTGCTCTTAACAAACCTGATGGACACAAGAAGATGCACACCGCCTCTGATGCTTATGGGGCTTGTTAAATTAGACTCGGAGATGTTTATTTATTCATTAGTAACAAAATAAATTCCCTTTCAACCACAATGCTAATGTCTATCATTTATTTCTTACTCTCCTTTTTATGCTGTATTGGATTTGTTCTGACTTGTGTATGTGTGCTTTGTTTGACAGATGTTGTCAGAGCTCGGTTCATCACTGTCAGAGCCTGATGGAAGCAGATCTCAGTGCACTACACAAGTACAGGTATGACACATAACACTCAAACTAATACAAGGCTAGGGACAATGCACAGGGAACACACATACAAGGAGTATTCAGAGTGAACGACCATGTCTTGCCTTAATTTACATGGACTGTTTACACCCACAAACACAATGACTGCACCATACACCAGTGTACACTACTAAAGGCAAGGCAGGTGACATTTCTTGCCTAAGGACACAACAGCAGTATTCACTCGTGCTATCCTTTTGGTTAGTGGGGCATTAAACATTTTTGGCATAAAATATAATGGTTTAAATGTCAAAACAATGCCTGGCTTCAGGGTTGTCTTGTGTCCCTCTGCACATCCACATATACAAAGCAGAGCTGCATCTGAGAATATTGCATTCAGGTAAAGGTGTGAAGCAATTCTGTGGTGTTAAGTTGTCACCTTGTGTAGGGCGAGATGTGTCATTAAAGAAGCACCACCTCACAATGGAAAAGTCAACTCTGGGGTCATAGTGGGTACAACTTGTTCAGGCATGGAAAAGTAACATGAATATGGCTGAAAAGGCCAAACCCATGGTGAGATGTTGAAAAGGTTTTTACTTTTGCCGTAGGTTGTTGATTGAGCCTTGGATTGCAAACGTCAAGAATGAACTAATATCAGTGAGAGTCAGGCATTATATATGGACATGAAAAGAAAATTAGGTATCATTACAATGTACCGTTCAAACTGTTAATGTGTGATGCTTTGGTTGGTTTAATGGCAACAGGAATCTATTATGCTCTCAGACAAAAGAGAACCGTGTCTTTAGAACAAGCTATAAAAGCGTAAAGCATGGGTAAAAAGGAAAAGCAAGGTCAAAAGATTTTTTTACCGCTGTCTTTGGTTGTATTATTTCACTCTCAATGTGTAATGGTGTGTTATGATATATTATGTAGATCTGAAATATGAAGAGACATAAGAGAGTACCTATATAATATACTACAGCGAACAGTGAGGCAATGGTCCCATCTGTGTTCCAGGAGAGAAACCAACAAACTCTGATCTTAAATTTACTTTATTGATCTCTCGTGAGGGAAATTCACTCTCTATGTTTGATCCATCCTTCAAACTGTGTCACTGGGGCAACCAGTCACGAGCAGTGACCTACTGCCATACAGAGCTCAGGGACCGATCTTCATGATCTTGAGCTGGGCTTGGTCAGGTCATTTTTACCTATGGTGCATGTTTTGGGTTGGGTTTGGGTATGTGGTTGTTTACACTGAAGGCCTTTGAGGAGATGACCAGGACCACAAATGTTTACTTATTTGACTGGTTTAATAATACATCAGAATGTCATACTAATGAATTTATGATTATGCACATACACATTATTTGATTTTACATATAAGAAGATTTTTAAAGATTGATTCATTGATTTGTTGTTGCATTATATAACTTTGCCTTTTGGAACAGTTGTGAAATTCTTCTTCCCCTGAATAGTCATAACAAGGACACCTCTCATTCTATTATTATTATTGACATTCAGATGTGATTAGACTCATCAAGGACCTTTGTTCTTCTTTAACACTTCTTTAACAGTCCTTCCTTAGGCATCTCATAGCAGCTTTATCCATACACCTGGGCCACTTTGTCTCTCAACAGACTTTTTTTTAGTTAAAGCTGGACTATTTAAACTTCCTTGTGTGGAAGACTTGAACAGACAGTAGACTTCTACAATGTGTTGAGTGTTCATGGATGCGGGTCCTGTACTGATGGTAAACAAAACTTGTGCCTCAGTCATCCAGAGCCTCATGCCTCTCTGTACAACTCCAGGATGCCTTAGGACTTACCTTTTCCAAGCAACAACTAGTTTGAGAGGCTAGCAGCTACCACTATTTTTATGTACTTTCACTTTGTTCATCTGTACTGTCTCACCACATCAAGCTAAAAGAAAATGGCAAACTGGACTTAAGTGTTGTTGGGATCTGTTTGACTTCTGCGTGCTGAAAGAAGCGTTTACTGCAGCCATGATGCAGGGCCACAGATGATGGCTGTTATTGTCATGCAGGACCACGGCGGTGTTCCTCAGAGCAGGGCACTCTTTCGTTTGATTAATACTGCACTGATTGGTTGTTGAGAGGACAGCTGATGACTGATTACTGTGACACGCCGCCTTGTTGTCTGACTTTGGCGAGCCATATTGGAATCAGGCTGAGGCCATCATGCTGCTCTTTCTAATAACTCTCTCAAAAGAGGTCATCAACATAGAATGACATCTCCGTATTGAAAATAATTCAGAGCAAGAAGCAGTCTATCATCTGTTCCCACATGTCACACTTATTAAACTATTGACAGCATCAGAATATAAATCAAGATGTATCTTTCAAAGTACCAAGAGGTGTCACCTTTGAAACTTTTTGAATAATTTAACTAGTTTGAAATCTTCAGCTGTGTCAAGAGGCCTACATTTAAACAAAGCAGATTTTAGGGACTATATTTTTGGGTGTACCCTATTTTGATTTTAAATAACCTGTATGTATGTAACTTGCATAATTTAAAACGCTGTTCACCATTTATAGCCTATATTTGCCGAGTGACAGTCTAGTTGTGTTGTGTATGTGCCTCATATGACATGTGTATGTGCCCATGACATGTGTATTGCCATGACATGTTACAGCATTGACATTTACACCAAAACTAAACATAAATTAACTGACATTAAGACCACAACTGACAACTCCCTACACTATCCATATAATGCTTGTATTCATTTTTACATTATCCATAAAATTTTAGTAACGTCCAAGCTCTGCTAACCACAACTAACACTGGGTCATGTGCTCACTGTTTAACATTTGTGGGGAAAAGTTCCCTTCATGGACTTCGTGAAGCAAGGACTCCCCCTGCTGGTGGAACAGGTTAACGCAATATTTCTGAAAGTCCATGCTTTCATCTACCTGCTCAAACTCTACTGTAAATCTCTCAAACGTGAATAATTCTGCCAGTGAACAGATAAGAGGTCTCAAATGAAGCGGCCATGCTGCGTTAAATTACTTCACCTTCAAAATATTCACAAGTTGAAAACTTTGAGTAGGCCCTAAATGTCAGATGATCTTGTCCTGTTCGATGGTTCTCTGATGGTTCTTTGGAGGAATGGGTGAAGTGCAACTTAAACCAGGCATGTGTATCTCATATTGTCAATGTATGTCATGCTGAATAACAATTTTGGTAGAATTATTCTATAAGTAAGACATAAATATTTGAAGAGCTTAATTAAAGCAAACTGACTGGCAAACACTTATCCAAAATAATTTTGAAAATATCACTCTAAAAAATTTACAGATTTTCAACTCAACCCCACTCTATTTATACGTATTAGATAATATATTGCATGGTGTAATCATGCCTGTGGCCTCTAGATGGCAGAGTTTTCCTACATTTTTAAACCTTATTGACCCCAGAGTGAATGGAAATTCGTCCAAGAAACCAATTTAAATCTATTTTCATTTTGGGTAAATATAGTCTACATAGACCCATTAAAAAGGTATATCTGTCCATAAAATTCACATTTTTGTTAAAACTGCAATCTTCAGTTTTGTTCACAATGGCAGATAAGGCCATTATGAACAAAATGCTGGTCCTGATGTGATGAACTTCATCTGTATCAACAAACAAACTCCTGAATGGCGAGTTTGTTTTTATTTTTTTTAAGTGTTTGTTATTGATATCACCTGCGCACTGTTAAATGTTTTGTTGATGTTTTTGTTCTCTGGGGTCTATAATCTTAATTACTCATGCAATATGGAGTCAAGTCACTCAAATAGAAGCTGATAGCTCTGTGACCAGAGGCCTAAAGAATTCTGAATGTAAGCAGTTATATAACATTATATAATCAGTGGGTAAGGAGAACAACTGTGCTGATAAAAAAAGTAATGTCAAACCAGTACTATAGAAGTGTAGTACTGTGTATGCTGCATAAAAGCTTTAATATGTATATTTAGTCAACATTTAAACACTGTGTGTTTCACTTGAAAATATATTATCCAATCTGCATCACTGGTCTATTTGAGAAAAGATTTATTCTTTAGCAGTACCTTTTTCTCAGAACATATTCATATCTTTCTTATTTTTTCAGTTGTCTTTTGCTATTGCTAAACTATGACTGTTTTTTGCCAATAGCAGAAGAGATAAAGAGCTGGATCCTTTGGAAAGAAAAAGACACATAACTGGAAAGTGTGTCTAATAGACATTCCTTCTGTACACAAATACACGCTCTATAAAGCCTCTCCCGAACACCATGCAATGAAATTTGGGTTTTGGCCTTGGCTTTTTTTTCCAATAAAACTGTATGACACTGAGAGGATGAGTTGAATATAAAGAAAAATGTCAGTCAAACGTTGCACTTGCTTTAGACCTGTGATGGGTTACTTTCTCTGTCTAAACTGAATGTGTACTTTTGTGGTGAAGGGTTCAACCTGATTTTCTACATAGAAATGTCTTTGTATATATTTCATAGTATAGCATTAAATTATCTAACCTTGACTTATTCAATTATATGTGTTTTATTGCTTGAAAATACAGTGAAAAACATGCATTCTATACTGTGAGCAGGGTCGCCTCTCCACAGATCTGACCTACTTGCTCTGGTGACACCATCTCCATGGAGATGAATAAGTTTAATGCCTTCCTGCAATTAATCAGAATAGTCAATTATTTGCTGTTATTAAATCCTACAATTACAAATGAAATGGTTATTTACATTCACTCTTCAGTGCTTTCTGTGAGAACACAGAGTTGTTTCTGTGAGTGAAAAAGTTGGAGCTTTTCGAGCAAGATACATCTACTTTTATTTAATCTGTTTGTTCTCTCAGTTTTAAGTACACTCAAGCTGTCTGTGTGACTAATTGTTTGAATAACTCTGATTACAATTATGGTCAGAATAATCAGTGTTATTATTTTTCCATAATGGAGCAGTTCTACTTTGCAGCAGCCTGTGCCATCCAAAGCATCAAGGTGAGGGTGATAATATCAGGCTTCATACAAGCCTCATGTCGACTGCAAATGTTTACTTGTTGAGGCAGCATTTGGCAACAATCACAGCTGAAATGAATTCATTTTTCATGAGTTCATAATCAAAGCAATACACTGATTAAACATTTATAGTTATACCATAAATATTATAATATTAATATAACATTTAATTACTAATCTATTAATCTCTACCTTGTTTCAAAAGGTCGAGGAGGGTGTAGCTTTCTTGTATCATATATCTTTACTCAATATTCCAAAGTTGTCATCCATCACCCCTGACTCAAAAGAAAATAATAAATACTAAACTAATAAGGAGCACATATTCCTATGCACACATTATGTGACTTATTACATGGGACGGTTTCCATACTCTGTCACTGAATCTCTATTAGTCTTTATTACACAAGTATTTCTATTGATCATCCACGACATTTTAGGCATAAAGCAAACATTTCACTTCCTGTCTTGTGGGGCCTGTGCGGTCCATCACTCCCCTCTAGACTCCCCTCTCAGGTACAGCAGATAGACAGCACTCCTCTTGTGAGTGTTACACGATTTATGACTGGAAAGAGTCAGACCCAAATATAACTCCCCAAAAAGTTCCACTCTCTGAATTTTAATCAGAAGTCCATTAGGTTCATAGTAAACAGTCTGCCAGCTCCTAGCCCATTGGAAAATGTCTATTGAAGATTATCGGATAAGATCAGATATGCCACTATATTCTTGGAGGAAAAAGACGTTTCTAATCTTAGTCCTATGTTGTTTGCAGTATGTAGAACCTGACTAAGAACAAAAGGAATGCATGCATTAGAGCTAATGGAAACTTAATAGCACTTATCTGTCCAATAAACTGTGTGGCACTTTGAAGATGGAGACAGGAGATATGTTTTGTTAAGGCATGGGTTAGGTGACTAAAGCCACTCTGGATAAACATGCACCACTATGATCTGGGAGAGCAGCTTCTAACTGGATCTATATACAGTATTTTATGAGCAGAGTCTTGTCTCTCATTTAGATGTGTAAGATTTCACAAGACATTCAGCTGGTCTACATGACAGACAGGCCACACAAAATGCATTCGCTTTGAAATATAGTTTTCTTTTTGATTAGTGAAGACCTGCTTTTGTTAGTGTTGAGCTTGTGTTGAGTGCTGTATGGGTTTATGGTGACTATGTCAAATGCAAGAAAGATATGAATTACCCTAAAGTAAAATAACTCACAGGTCCCAAAAGATGATCGCTACTTACTTTCAGTCTAAGGGCACTTAACCATAGAAAATTATATAAAAAAGATAAATGAATACTCTTCTTAACAAGCATGCAAACCCCATCGTTTCAGTTAGAGCACAAATCCACCCCATGTTTAAAGAGCTGAGGTGAGACCAGAATACTTTATTTTGAGTGAAACTGTGGGCAGCTCAAACGCAGTGGGAAACCTATGCTAGGACAGCTGTGTTTGCTGGACGAGGCACAGTTGTGTTGAGTCTCCTGTCTGTTTATGTTCTGACCAGCTCTGATCTTGAGGTGAGACATTAGAATGAGGAGAATGGAGAAACTAGGCCAGGAGTTTGCAGACAGAGCTGTGGTCATGAGCAGCAGACTGGAAAGAGCAGAGGTTAGATGGTGCTCTTAGGAGACCTGAGCGCAAGTTATGTATTTGTTAGGTAAGCATGTGGCAAAATTCTAAAGGATATAGCCAGGTCAGAGCATCTCCTGTGTGCCATGCTCCTGGAAAGAAAGTGGTCAGTGTTAATCATATTTGGTATGTGCACTTGCTTAAGACCACTGGATGATGTAAACTACTATCGCAGCCACGTCTGTCTTGAGGTGAATGGAAACAAAACTGTCTATCAGGCCCTCTGACCACCACTATTCATTCACATACCACATTACACAGGCAAGGTATGTGAAGTGTAAGAGTATAGACCTTGAGCCACTGCTGCATATTGTCTCCCATTCCATTACTAACTAGACCCAGCCCTGCTAAGCTTCCAAAATCTGACGAGATGGAGCCACATAAAACACATGTCTTCAAATGTATATATCAGCCCAATTTTGAAAGATTGTACAACAGACAACACTTTATACTCTTGTATAAAGAGTACAACATAAGTTTGTTCCATTTTAAGTTTATTAGATCTTTTTGACATATTTTTGGTTTGGGTTATTATATTGACAATTCAATGTACTGCCCCTTTGCAAAACAGACAAAACACACACGAAAAAATATTTAAACATGCAGACAATAACACATCAAATGAATTTATGTCACCACTTAAAAATGATCCAGACTGCTCCTGTTGTGTGCCTTGTCAGAGATGACAGAGGGTATTCAAATGCTGTGGTCAGGAAGGCTGTACTGGAAAACAGACACTGAGGCTGATGAGGAGAGGAAACTTTTGTAACACATAACCAGACAAAAACAAGAAATTAATGTTAAAACATGAATAAAATATTATATTTTAAAAGTTAGACACTAAATTGTACATATACAAAAACACACAGAATTGGGTGCTGATAACAAATGAACCCTTCCTATTTTGACATTGAACCTGAAAGCTGTTTCCCGTTGCTGTATTTTGTCACTTTTTATGCAACTGCAACATGGTTCTGTAAGATTTGTACAAGAACATCATGCTCAATGTACTGATTGTCATTTTACTCCAGTCAAAGGAATGTAAAGTTTATTGAAATCCTGAATATAAAGAACAGTCCATTTGAGCTATAAGACAATTAATACATCCATTTGAAATCTGCCTATATAATGAGGAATAAAAATAAAATGTCATCAAACATGATATCACTAAATAGTAATTATGAACATTTCAGTGATATGAGTGCTCTAGGCAGTGTAGATTCAAACAGCATTTTTTAAAATTTATTTTTTTTATTTAAATGGGACAGTGCATATTCATAAACATATAAATGTAAATATGCCAGAATTAGCCCAAAGGCTACTTTACATCTGTAGTCCCTGGCAGGTTAGAAAGATAAAAACGACAAGATACTACAACTTCACACAATGGACATAAGAACAGATTGTCAATTACAATTCACAGGACAGACATGGATGAAACAGCACAATGAAACACAATAATATCATACAAAACTGACATGTACATAGTAGCATGACATTAATGATCACAGTTCTGGTTCCTCTTGAGCCATCGTTTCAGATTAATTTTAAATGTACTGAATGTTGTAGAGTCTCTTATTACAGCTGGGATGTTGTTCCAGATTTCTGTACCCTTGACTGATAACACCTGCTGACTAAATGTAGTGCGTCTATAAGGTATTACACAGTCACCTCTGGTAGAGGCTCTTGTTACCCTACCACTAGTACTGGTTTTGGCCATAATGAAATCACCCAAGGAGCGAGTCCATTTAAGACCTTATATACTGAACAGGCTAGTTTAAATTTTCTAAAATTTGCAAAACTTAAAATATTATATTTCTGAAGTATGAGACAATGATGAAAAGATAAAGATTTTCTATCAAATATTTTTAAAGCTGTTTTAAAAAAGTGATTCTATTGCTTTTATGGTTGTCATGCTTGTCAATGACCAGTTAGCAATGCAGTATTCAATGTGAGATAAAATCATGCTGTGGAGAAACATTTTAGCTGCATTGTTTGTTCTTTGGATTGAATAAGCCTTGTCAGTCTGTCAACAAAGTCAGAAAATTACAGCGCTCTTTGGCTCCTGTGCTCATAGACAAATGTCACTTTGGGGATGTGATCTGACAGCCCACCTGCTCACTGCATGAATGGGCCAAGTCGAGACAGCAACTGATAATACTGGACTTCAACAATGAGTTGTGTTGCTATAGCTATGTAGTTTCAGAATGTAGGCTACCAAAGTGAAACAAATGAAACATATAAAAATAACCATACATTTTCTCACAGTTAATGAATAGTTAAATGATGTCACACAAGTTACATTTGCTAAAAGGACTGAAGTAAATTAAGACACCAAAATGGCAAGTCATAGTGATAGTAAATCCACTTTTTCGAGGAATAGTTACATAATGTCTTCTTCAGAGACTCATTCGCTGTTTGAAGCTTTGATAGATGGCACTGTTGTGGATCACATCAGTGACAGCACAAACTACGCAAGCTGCCAGCTCATCAGTTGAGTTAACCTCAATGTTCTCCTGGAAAAGTCTTCCAGCACAGCAATGGAAAGAGGCTTAAGTCATAGAAGTGCATTAAAGAGCTGTAGTGAGGAGGACAGATGATGTATATGACAGTGGACAGCAGATGTATGTAACTTAAACACAGAGAATAACATTTCCACCACAAATGTCAAATGCATTTACATCTTACATAAGCTTATCTTAGTATTTTAAACCAGATGTGGGAACTTCCAACTTTTGAATGTGTTTCATTAAATTCTATTAAGATAAGTTTATTTTGTTTTTTATCATTTCTAGAATAATTTCACCCACTTTCTCAGCTTTAAACATTATATGATCAATTTGATTATATCAATAGTATTCAGGTTGATTTGGCCAAGTCTAATTGTTACTTTACAACTTAAAATAAAATATTGATTTTCTCAAATAAGCTTGACTTAAATGATTATGTGATGACATTGTAGAAAAGAATCAAATAAATTCTAAATAATCTTGATCAGATTAGTCCTATAGGACTTGTAGAATGCGTCAGGCGTCCTGAAGGAGACTGTCACGTGGTGTCAGCAGTAACATGGTGTTTGTGCTGGAAACAGACACCAAAGAGACACAAGAGAACAGCAGTGGTTTGTCCGACGTCAACATTCAACCACCTCTCCCCAAACACAATTTATGGTTTTTGGAGAGGCAAAAACCAAATAGTCTGCTTTTTCATCACACTCAGCCTAGATCTACAGTTTATCTGACCTCAAATATAACCATCTAAAGGTTTCCCTCCTTAAAATAACATTAAAATTTTAACTATAGTGTAAGAAGCTATTTTGGTTCATGTTTTACACTATGAAAACCATGAAAAAATGCAGAATGACTTTTAAGTTTGTGGGGGGGGCGGGATGAGACGACCAATTAAAGGCTCAGCCCAGTACCATCTTGGTGTGGCTGTGGTACAGGCCACTATTACAGTGCCATCATAATATACACCAAGAGAGCCATTAATTCTGCATGTTATGTTTACTGCACTGGGTCACACCACAAAATCTGGGAAATACACCACTTGTACACAGAGCATACATACTGCCCTCACCCCCAACTTAAAAGACACGACACATGACAAAATCTCTGACGACAGGCATGGGAACAAGTGCTCTTTACTATAACAAACTCAGCCCATGCTGGGTTTTGGACACATCTGATTTTGTTTGGATTGGCACAAGGAGACAGTGCCTACGCCATGCAGATATTCTTCTGACATCAGTAACATGGGAAAGTGGCCCTGTACACTTTTCTCAGGCACAAGATACATTTGTCCCCACAGAGCAATCACAGTTATCTGGTACACAATTTCACAATGGAACAGACCAAGCAGATGGTCTTTCAAATTCATTCTAAATTAAAATGCTCAGCATCTTGCAAATTTTAGATTTTTTTTATTATTATATATTATGTATTGATATTTTTTTGTCCTGCTCAAAGAACAAATAAGAATAAATGCAAAATTGTGGAATAAACACAGAATAAACACAATATTTTAATATTATGGTAGTACTTCATAATAACTACCAGTACATCATTAGTCTTAATAAATCATGACGAAAGACCTAATGACATAATGAGCAAATAGTTTATTAAGAATGATTAAGGCTTAGTAACGGCTTAATTATGGGCTTAGAGTTAGTAGTTAAGGGTTAAGGTGGATGGATTAAGTAGTTACTAAGGCTGAATCATTCTTAATAATATATTTGATTATGAGTCATACTTTGTTAAAGCTATTTAAAGTGTAGTTATTATAAAGTGTTAAGCAGTGTAGTATTTTGTATTTTAAAAAGATGATAAAACTGATAATAAAGCAAATTTACTTATTCAATTATATCCAATACAAAGAACAGTATTGTATTTGTATTCACACTGTGGTGAAGACTGTAACTATAGAGTAGAGTGACATGTTTTTGAACTGGCCTTTTTGTGAACCTTATACACACCATGCTATGAGCCCTGTCACACACCACATGGAGGACTCATCACATCTGCTCTGTTAACTGCTCTAGAACAGAGGGTTAGCTGCAGCAGGTCCTCTGTTTATGTCAATGAGGTGCTAAAATACAGAATACTTAACAAGTGTGAGTTATATAATTAGAAGTATTACTACCAAAAATACTTGGGATTAGCTTGAAGCATGTGTCCAAAATTAAACAAAAACAATATAACATTTACCACACATTTATGTTCACTAATAACACACATAATAGTGGATGTAATTATTATTGTCAGTTGGCACCCCTCAAGTCCCATTTCTCTGTGCTTCTATGGAGATAAATGTTTGATCCTAAGACTAACTGGACAGACTATGTGACCATACAAGGCCAAAGAAGGGACAGTCACTGAAAAGACCTCAATAAAACACCTTTGTCTCTGCTAACGGTCATATTTTAAAGAAAAAATAAATAAAATAAAGGTTATTGTTTGCTTCCCGATTAAAGCCTCAGATCTCCAGATAGATACAGCTGATGTAGCCCATTACATTCAGATGTCTAACAAGAGCAAACAGGAAGAAACACTGAGCTGTTATTGTCCAGTGTCGGCCTGGTGTGTGATGCTGCAAAATAAAAGTGGGTTGTGAGTGTGCTCTTTGTTTTCCTGTCTAATACTATTATCCTAACAGTCTCTGAAAGGCTTTGAACTACAGTCTTTCATGTACTTAATTATTAAAACTACATAGCGTACATTGATTAGCAACTTCATAACTGCTCTGCTAAGGCACAGATCATATTTCCTGTAATAAAAAGAAAAACATAAACTGTAAAAATACTTTTACATACATTTTTTTTTCTTTCAAAAACAAAGACCTCAAGATGGCTCTGTTCAATTATAATGCATATCAAATCATTCTTAATCATAGGTTCCAGATTACAATGGATTGAGATTTGAGCCCCATGCTGCAGACAGTGCACATGTGTGCACGCTGCAGTCTTGTGTTTGATCAGTGGGCTGTGAATCTTTAGGCGCCCTCTTCCCAGAATGGATGTGCGTCAGTGGAAGGATAGGAATACGCGGTGACTGTCCACACTGAGGGATCCTATCTTTGCAGACTAATTCCTGGAGCCTATGGGTGAACTCGAGCGGCAAACCTTGTCAGATCACTTTAGTCTTCAGTGGATGACTGCATCGTACCACACAATCAGGCCCATCCCTCTCCCAATCAACTTTGTGTGTCTTTGGGCACTTTTTCTTCTATATAAAGTCAGTCAGGTGGCATCCTACTGGATTCTTTTGGAAAAGCGAAATGATGTGTTTACTCTGGGTAGAGGGAAATCGGGCATAGCACTTATCTGCTTAGCCTGTTGACTGCTGTGATCCCAGACTATAAGCAGAAGCTGAATTGATAGATGTACTAGGTATGGGCAGATGGTGAGTCATGAAAAAATTAATTTAGTCCACAAATATTATATTTTAGTTTGACACACAAATAGGGAGAAGACTTTATTTGTATTCCCCAAAAACTGTCAGACATTTTGAGTTTGTAGACTGCAAAACATTATCTCCACTTTGACAACTACTATAGCTTTTAATTAAACTGTTTTCATAGGCTGTAAGGACTGTGTCTACAGGGTGAAGGCTAAGTATTTTCAAAAGAAGATGAACTCTTATGCAGGTGCCATTTAATGTGGCATAGCTTCAGCATATAATCTTTGGAGGGCATTTGGCATTATGAGACATGAGGTTCATAAGTCAGTATAAAAAGAAGGGCAAAGAAATATTTGTAAAAAGAGACATGAGGTTGGAATGAGGGACTGATGAATTTAAAGGGTGAAGATGAGTTCAACTTTTTGCCTTCACTGACAACAGGAGTAAAACACCACAGCTGTCTGAAGAGGACAGGGCCCATCACAAGGGCTTAACTGAAACTCAACATCTGCCTTGAATATACGTCACAGCCATCAGAGCTTTTGGAGCGAACAATAATACATGAGATGGTTTTCTCTTCTAAGAAACAAACAATTGAGATGGTTATGCAATAACTACTCGTGTATTGTGGCATTGCAGCTGTTCATTAGTGTGGGGATACAATGTTATTCTGGTTATCAGGTTTGAGCCAAGCTTCTACATACTGTTTATAGTAAATGTGTTTTGGCTGACAATGGACTTCGGCCTTGGAAAGAAATGTTTTAGTGTACTTCCATCCATGAGTGGGCTCAGAGAAAGAATGGACAGTCATGCAATAGTCCAATAATAATACTACATGCCTGGGTGGGCTACAGCTACATTTCATTCATAATACCCAATATGCAGATTGAAGAAGGGATCACATCTGATCGCACAGACTGTACATTAAAAGAGACATATAGACCAATTGTAAGATTTATTGTGTAATTGTGCAAAACATACAAACACAGCCATAAAAACTCAGGACAAATAATACCCCATTTTTATAAAGAAAAACTTTGAAAAAATTAATCTATTTACAGTTTCCAGAACTTTTACAAAATGCTTTCCATTTCAAGACCCATTGTTTAGCATTAGCTCAAGGATTGAGGTAGGATGACAAGAATAACACACAACTTAAGGACATGTGGCATGTCTAGTAATAGGTTAAAAAAGTAAATAACATTTTTTGTTCATTTGTACCTGGTGTAGATATTTTGTAATCATTCTTATACTTCCATATACTTAAAGGTGCCAACAATCTTAAAGAATCAATTTCCACCAATGATGCAGAGGAAAGGTAAAACATAATTAAGTGCAAAACTGTCAAGAAAAAAAAAATTAACAATAAAACCAAAGACAGAAACGTTATTCCCCAACAGTTATGTATCAAGAGTGATCTGTCGCTGTCTCCCATGTACATCTGCACAAATCTAACACAAATGAATATCTAACAGCAGCCTGCTGCCTTCTTATTCCTCCTATAAAGGCACTAATATTTTTTAACAAATTTATAAATACTTGTCCATAAAAATTGGAATAGTGAATGAGTTTGGGCAAGCTCAAAAAATAGCATCATATTCAGAAAATAATTACAAACGTGTCTAAAATAATTCAGTATTACAATGTTTGTACACATTGATTAAATACAGTGTAACTGGTATACATTCCTAAAAACAATGTACATTTGATCCTCATTCATGTAAACATATACTGAAAACAAATGCATGGAGAGTCTCTCAACATTATCAGTCAAAACCTTCTGCATTCACAATTATCTCTGTGCGAGAAATGTAGCTTTTGTAGGTGTCCAAACTCTATGGGCCTCTTCTAAAAATGCATGGACTTGAATGGCCCTGGAGGAGGGCGCTGACAGAGGAGCTCCTGAGGTAAGGAGGGAGACTCACTGCCTCACAGTGAAGACACGGAAGGACCCTCCCTCTGTGGTACTTTTGCTGCAAAAAACACTTAAACATTACGATACTCAAACAGGTAGCACCTGTGCACTGTGAACAGAATAATTAGGAAAATATATATATAAAATCACTCATTAATGTGTTGTTATTGAGCTTTAGAAACAGCAGATTTACAGATGACTTTGACAATTAAAAGGCCTTGAACAACTGCCATAGTCAATACCAGTGAGAGCCAGTGCACTTGTATCAGCTCACACTGAAAAGCACTAAGTGGGTGACAGTAGTCCCATTACTGAGCAATTGGATAGGTCATGATTACTTCCCCAGCAACAGGGGCCAGGCAGTTTCTCCCAGGGTTGCCATAGGCATGACTAAGTACGTTTTTGCTATCTGAGTGGTCTGGGTTCAGCCCTCTCAGGGTAGTATAAGGTTTCATAGTCACTATTTTGCATTATCAGCACTTTGCATTTACAGTTTAAGTGTCTGGTTAAAGAAAGCAAGCTATATTGCATAAATATAGTTTATTGTATCCCACAATTTAATATTTGAATACAACACCTCACGCAGTTGAACTCTGTATGTTTTCCATTTTATTTGTTTAAACAGAAGCATAGCTTCATGTGTGGTTCCCTCTACACTGTATAACGGAGGTTGAAGCAGGCCTCCTGTCCACTTTCTATTAGCCTTTACAGGCTAATATAAAGGCCTTTAATCAGCCGACACACAAAGCTGTGTGCGTGAGTGCCAGAGCACACAGGTGTTCTCTATTATCATGTCTGATTACACTGGCATCTCTCTGCAGCCAGAGCTGAGGCCAGGCATGCTCTTTATCAGCGCTGACATATTTAAACCACCAGAACCATATTTCATCAACCGTCTGTACGAAAACAAGGCTCATTGTAAGACTGTATATTAATATGTGTAGCTCTTTTCAACATGCTGCAGACCATACATACCAGAAGATAAGCAGATCTCTGGGCTTGTACAAACAAATGAAACCTGTGAGGATAATTCCTTATTTTCTATTACTAGATTGCACTATTTTTACACATGCTCAAGAGTTAAGTTTCAAAACAGCCAAGTAACTGATTGGATGTTGACAGAAGCATACCATGTACCGATACAAAAGGCTGTGGTGCAAATGTCCTCATATGGAAAAGATAATGAAGCCTAAGTGGTACCTTTCAGACTGGATGCCGTTCTTCAGAACACCAGTAAAACTCTTTCTCTTGTCGAGTGGCAGGACATCCACCAAACCTCCATCAGGCCTGATCACTCCTGCATGGATGGCTGCCTTACAAATACTTGAGTGCTGTTAAAACAAAGATGAGGCACTTGAGATATCTCTATCAAACATGGAATAAATCACAGTTTATAGTAGTAAATGTGTGTCCATTCCACACACCCATTTACACAGACAGTTGTTCCATAGTTTGAGCCAGAAGTCTGTCTTCATGCACAGACCATAATGTCTTATCGAAAGCCTGGATGAACTTGAGTCACTCAGTTTTCACACAAACACACATCACACTGTCTATTTCTGCTAGAACAAAATCTAAGCAGACAGAGTATGCACATGCAGCGTAAAGAAACATGCTAGACTAAAGATTAGATTGGCTTTCTGTCAAAGTTTTTAGTTGAGCATTTCAGGACAGAGGCCACTTTACAATGTGACTATGCAAAAGAGTCTTTAAGGAAAGATTCACTGTGTTTTTTTTTACACTAAATAAGAAAAAATAATAATGCAATACAATTTGCAAAAACAAAATTGCCTTCTGTGGTCCCCCTGAGAGATGATAACATTTGCTCAGAGCCTAACTGTAAACTAAAGGAAATACATTCCTAGCTGTCCCCTGGCTTACTTTATTATGACTTCTATTCTCATGGATCAAATTCATAACTATGTGGCTTTCCATAACTGTCAGAAGTGAGCCTGCAAAGTTAAATGAATGTAGTAACACAACACTCACTTAAAAACATTACTTACATCTGCATAAATGCTGTTTCCAATCACAGGTGACCAGTAAGAAGGCTGGTTCTTGCAGTCAGCTGGACAAGAAATTCTGAAGGGGAAATGTGTGGTACATAATAAGTAATTACATATAACAAAGATCAATAGAGAAAATTTATTTAAGAGCAGACCTTGGACAATGTGAGTTTGGCTTTTTGTAAGGACAGATTTCAGCCACTGTTGTATAACAGTCCACAGAAATTTCTGAAAGAGCAGACCCAACAAATGAATGAAAAATTCACACCGCATACCTCATTTATATGTGTACACTTTATCTTGTGTCACCTTGTACTTTGGCCATTACAAATGCATTTCCAGGTTTATATTTACTGTAAAATATCCAGAAAATGTTAGAAACATTTGATGAATGTGTAAATCTTGCATGACAAAACCTACCTGAAAGACTCTACACCATGTTTTGTGGATTTTACAAAAAAAGGAAATTTCTCCATTCTTGTGACGTCAATTATGCCTCCATTGTTGTCAATGACGCCAAAATGAATAGCTGCTCTGCAGATGCTTGATTGCTAAGACATTGAAATGTCAGACATTATTTAAAGTCTTAACGGTTGTAGGTGGATAGTGTCCATCAGACTCACCACATCGTAAAATAGAGTGCCATAAACCTTCCCCTTTTTATTGAGGCAGTTAGCAGGGCATTTGAATCTGCACAGAAAAATAAAGTCTTTACTTAACTGCTACAATCGGCTATAAATATTTGGACTCAGCATCAAGATAGATGCCTCACCGATTACAGGTAACTCCTCTGCACTTGTCTCTCAGTCTAGTCTCACATTTGATATTATGTGCTGTAAGACAAACAAACAAATAATGAGAGGCATTGCATTGTGAGGACTCTAGTTTGTGTTGCACTTGCACAGTTATACCCAAAAAGTTGCTGTCAGGAGTGGTAGATGCTGGTGTCCTGGGAGTGCTGTTCTTGGGAGAGGAGGGCCTGGACACTGGTTTCCTTGCTGGAGGTTTGGGTTTTACAGTTGGTTTAGGTGTTGTGCGAGGAGGCAGAGGAACCTGGGGCTTCTCCACTTCATTCATATCTTCTGTTTCGGAAATCTGTGAATCTTACATGGCAACACAAAGACTGTTAACTGTTAACTGTGTGGAAATGTTGACAAGTATGAGTCATAAACCATGTGTGTTTGCTCACCTTTGTAGCACAGGTTGTTCCGACATCCCCCTCCGTAGCTAGGGGGACACTGAGAGCAGGGGCGCCCATGCTTATAGGGTGCCTCTCCGATCCAGTTACCTCTATGGGAGTGAAACAATGGACAATTTGACTTGGTGGAAATGAATCATGAGTCAGGCATTGCTAGCCTCAAGGACTTGTAATTACTTCAGTGCGCTTTTGCCCAGGGTCAGTGGTTGTAATGACCATTAGGCCCACAAACGAACAAAAGTAGTCATTGTTGTCTCTTTGTAACATTCACTTATGTAAATATTTTCTTGCCTTATGGTTTATAATTATATTTCTATTCTGACTTTGTGAGGAATTTTAATAGCTCCAGTATATTTAACACATGTCACCACTGATGTGTAGACCACATACATAAAGCTCATACCATTTCCAAAAAAGAACAATATATAGAATTGTCCTATTGATTTGTACAAAATGTAAAATCTTACTTTGGGGAATAGTTGCACACAAGATAAACAGCGTTCTTCCAGATTTCTCCCCACACATTCATTTGTGGACACACGTGAACGGCACAGCCCACACGACTTGTAGTTGCCCAAACCAACTATAAAAGAAATATAAAAGTAAATGTGAAAATAGCAGATATTCTTTTATATGTTTTTATTTTTGAGAAGTGGTTTTGTGATTAGAATTTAGGACTCTACATGTATGACTCAAAGTCTTAACTTTCCAAATAATCCCAACTAAGTACAGAGCAGTGGGTGGGGATGTGTGGTAAGTGAAAAAAGGAATTTTCTGAGCACTCAAGCTCTTTTTAAAAAATTCTTTATTTTTGAAATGTCACTTTCAGGGAAGTCGTAAACGCAGACTGTTTCGGTGTTAGAAGATACCTTTGCGAACAAGGGGAGAACATGCAAACTCTAGACAGAAAGGCCCCACACTGCCTGGTAGTCAAACCCAGGACGCTCTTGCTGTGAGATGAGAGCGCTAAACACTCAGGAGGACAATGCAGGATTACTCAAAAATACCTGAATAAATCAAAATACAACTCAGTGGTAGTGCACAGTGATGAATGAATATAGTTGAAGTAATGAAGTAATTTTGCATATTTATGTCTCCTTTAAAAAAAAAAAAATGACACCACTTATTTCAATTCTTGTCTGTTTCTGTCCAGACTTAGAACTGCAGGCAACCTTCCCAAGAATGTGCATCTTTTTCCTGGTAATGTTAGAGGCCTCTGGAAGTAGTGAGTCAGCAGTCAGCAGACTGGCAGATGGGTGCTGTCACTGTATGCAGCTAAACCTCATGCTCTCCTCAGATATTTGATTGTCAATACCATTATGACAATGTTGCAAATCACAGAGTATTTAAATATGGGGAAACAGGAAGACGATGCTTAGTTCTGACAGAGAAATGTCTCGCAGCATCTTCAAAAAGAATCCAGGTCAGCAGCATGAGTGGTGGTGCGTCTGGAAATTACTGCCAGATGGCCATGATCAGATTACAGTTGAAGGCAAAAAGAGGAGATGAATGTTTATATAAATCCATCCAAGTTTTGCAAAGGAAGGCAATTGTTCTTTCTCTCTTGTTACAAAAACTTTAACATTTTTTTTTCTTTGATCCTATATTTCATTATGTTTTACTTCCCCATTTAACTGACCTTGTGAAATTTCATACAGCAACAAAGTGGCAATCAAAGTATTTTCACATAATGGTATTCAACTACCAATGTCATACAAAGGGACCATGTATTAGTCAGCAGCACATTGACAAAATATAGGATACAGCCTAACCCAGAACTGAAGAAAGTACTTTCACAAGTCAAAAGGCAAGCTAATAAAACCTATTACCACTACTAGTACAACCAACATCTTGAATAATTCCCAGATTATCTGTTTTGAGGAAACAATAATAGAGTCAATCACATAATCAGCTGTGCCACATTAGCCAGCAAGAATTTAGGTAAGTTACACTTTGTTTATATATGAATGTGTCAAAATATAACCATGAGGTTGGAGTGGTTGAGGTCAGCTTTAGCATGTCTTACCTGAGTGTAATGGGTGCACATGGGCCCAGAGCAGCGGTCTGGACACCAAGGGTTGCACTCGTGAGGGTAGGGATAGGTGTAGTCTTTCACCTCGTCATACCAGGCCTGGACATGGAAGGCAGGAGGTCGATATCTGTTGACATACACGGACAAACCCAAAGTTTTTCTCAGTGATTGTGGATGTTATAGAGTACAAACTGTTCTGACCTAATTTAGATAACACCCTCCCATTAGTAAATCAAATAAAAAAAGGCTGTGACTAATGTAAACATGGTTCTACAGTCTTAGAGATCGACTCGAGCCATTCTTATAAACATGTCTTTTTACGGTGCTGAACAGAGCTGAGCAACTGTGGGGGCACAAGGGGAGTGGGAAAAAATGTCTTTGCATCAAGGTTGTTGGCAGAGGAATAAAAAAGAGGGGCAGCTAAGGAGAAACCAAACAGGGAGACACTTAAAAGAGTGCCTCACACATACAAACAAAAAGAAGAATGAGCAGAAAATATAATAATGCCTTTTCCTGCTATTTTAAATACAACCTTTGGGACACTTCGGGACATGCTAGGCAAGTTGAGTTATCTAAAACGATGACTTCATTAGCTTTTCATTTCACGTGTAAATGATATTCTGTATATCAATCTAGTCTAAAATGCCTGTGTAAACATTATTTAGGGATGCACAAAACTAAAGCATCACATAAACATCCATGGTACATGCAGACATCTTACCTGCCCCAGTGAACACCCAGATTTTGTCCAATGGATCTGAGCAAGTCATGAGGTCCATGGTCCCACTGGCATTGTTCTGCCCAATGTGTGGCTGAGCGCTCCAACTCCTCATCCCACACCTGCGATATTAAGTACAGTATTTCGTCACTATAGACTTTTAATAAGCTATTATGCTACAGTACAAGTTTGTGTTGGTTCAAACATGCAAAACCTTAATCACAGTCTGCACAGGTGCTTGTTTTACACTTCCTTCCTTCCCGGTAAGCTGAGGCTACACTGGCTTTCAGTATCGCATTGACTTTCAACACTGACATATGAGTAGGGCAGCTGGTCCTGGCCCTACTCCACAACAAATCTCCAGCAATCACAGCTAAATTATCCACATTTCCTGGGAAGGGCAGCTTCTTTACTGCAGTGGTGAGGAGCTGGGAAAGCAGAGAAGACACCTGATTCCTTCTCTAGCCGTGCATCTCCCCCAGTAAATTTCCAGCCCTTTTGGTGGTCGGTAACATGCACTAGACATTACTGTACCACAAATACACACACAAGTTGTTCAGAGAAGTCTGGAACCTGAGAGACCAGCACAGAGTAAACCTTCAAACCAAACTGCAGAGGTGTATAGAAGAGTGAAAGATTTTAATGAAATTGCACCCAACCATAATACAGTAAAGTAGGGAATAAATATACAAAATTAACATGTTCAGACAGAGGAATTAAAATTTCTTACACCTCTGTTCTGGGAAATGCAAAGATGCACTGTACCAAAACTGAGGACCATCAGTGTCTTGGAAACACTTAACCCACACGCTAATATGCCACAATATTTTTCCTTAAACTCCTTCTCCTTGTACTTCAGGAGCTGCTGTCTCTTTGGCTCCTTCACTGGTCGCAGGTTGAACAGAGTCAGCATTATTATCCACCTTGTAAAAGAGCTGCACAGCAGGCTGCCAATAGTTTACCATAGTGACTGCATGTTTCCAGGCTAGAGAAA
Source organism: Periophthalmus modestus (assembly GCA_019594935.1). Classification (NCBI taxonomy): domain Eukaryota; kingdom Metazoa; phylum Chordata; class Actinopteri; order Gobiiformes; family Gobiidae; genus Periophthalmus; species Periophthalmus modestus. The sequence continues at coordinate 30,268,406 of JAIEZT010001214.1, forward strand.
GAGCTGTTTAAAAGCATGTTTCTTGTGGGCCAAATAAAACTTGAATTCTAATCATCACCCTCAATTTGCAGCTTAATGTTGCTGACACGTAAACTTTGTGCTTTAAAAGGCAAAAGCCATAATTATTCTTTATAGGCAGATAATAATAGCTGGTAACCGCTGTATGTCTCACCATGTATTCCATGTTGGATGCAGTGGGGTAGACGCCACTCCTCAGCTTGTTATGGAGTTGGATGATCTCCTCACGGTCTGACCAGCGGATGGCTCGTCTCGTTCGGTTGACAGGTGTATGGCTGGTGCTGCCTTGGTTTTGTGCCTCCTCTTCATATCGGCTCAACAGGTCTCTCAGCTCAGGAGAGTCAGGCAGGAAGACCGAAGCACTCTCCATGAAAGACCACAGCAGTAGGGAGAATAGGACAAGATACGCCATAACTCTGGAGGTCAGTTTGACACTGGACTGGTGAATGGGGCAGCTCTTGAAAACGCTGTCCAGTTGTTGTATCTAGGTAAAATAATTCAAGTTTTATTTTTTGTCTAATTATATGTATCTGATGTGTCTATAGATAAGCACATGTAATGGCAATGTGAAATCAACACATTTAATATTCTGAAACTTAATTTTCCATTACTTAGAACCAGCACAATCACACATGTTATATTTTATAAATATTCTGCAGTGTTGTGAGCTGTTTTCTCTGTGGTATTTCCTTTCCAGAGTCATCACAGCAAATCTGTCTTGTAGCCTCTGACAAACTCATACAATTCTTTTGCACAACTACAATTTCAAACATTTCGAATCATTAAAACTAATTTAAGAAAGAAATATAGATGGCAATTATTAGTGCCTTTCTACACAAACTACATCTCCATATGCTGTTTGCAGGGGTAAGGGAAAGGCCAAGTTCAGATCAGGCTGACAAGACAGAGCACACTCAGTTGAACCCATAAGCAAAGCACTGCATTCCTGACACATCCAAGAGCAATACGGGTCCATGCAAATAGCCCCTGGATGCACAGGAAACATTTGAGGACAAGTAGAAGAATAATAGCAGTCACAAAAAATGGACACACAAACAAATAAAAAAATAAAATTGTCATGAGTTTTCTCTCCTACTTAAATCCTGGTGCTTGTCTCTGTCTCGTTGGCTGCACAGACAGGTTTGAGGTCTGGCGGCAGTGCTGTGTCAACATGCTGTGCCAGCTCTGGGCACTTGGAGCACAAGTGGGCAGCCGGCGCACCACACCCTTCAAACTCTCCCTTGTAGCCTCTCTTTCACACTGAATCTCGACCAGCCTCTCTATGTGCGCCCTTCTCATTGCTCTCATGAATTTAATACCAGAGTGATAGACTCAGCACAAGACACATGTGGATGGGAACCCAGGCATTATGCTGATATATCTGATAGACAGACTCACCTTGTCCCTTATGTCAGGATGAATGGATGGATGCTGAGACAATAAGTGATAAAGAAATGCTGTTTTTTTTATGCAACGCAGGGATAATAAACATACAGTTGCCTACCTTTACATATAAGGTTTATAACACACAAAAAAATGCTCTTAATGCCAAAAATCCAAATCTAATTGTAACTAAACGGTTAGAACTGTAGAAAAGAGTGTCTCACCTCAATGTACAAATATCCAAAAACGTGCGTGTGTCGCTCTTTCCTGTGGGAGCAGTGATGATCCGCGGCTGCAGCTTGTTGGCGCTGTTCCTGAGGCAAAATGAGAACTGCGTAAAGTGTGAGCGCGCAGAGCCTTATATAGAAGGGGAGACCTCAGGAGGACCAAAATCTAACTACGTCCCCTCCACGTTCCCCCTGCTGGGCTGCTGGCTCGCCTCCAACACACAGCTTTATGTAGGCGATTGGCAAAGCTTCGCAAAGACAAGCCATTGACTGTCAGAGCGATGATTTAGTCCTTTACTTATGTCCACGAGTGTTGCGCACGTCGACTACACCAAAATGTGCAATAAAAAGCTGCTCAAACGTGACAAACGAAACCAGCGCATGACCAGTAGACTCATTTTGCATTTCATGTATTTTCCCTTCATCTTTTTAATCGTTACTAACCTTAAGTTAAGTTAAAAGTGAATGTAGCCAAACTGGATAAAGAATGGATCATTAAGATAACAACAACCTTAAGTAGCCTAATAACCACTTCTGATTATTAGATAAACTCAGTTGTCTTGTGTCCATAGCAAAGCAATAAAAAGATTAAAGCATTGAAAGAACTGAGAGTATTGGTCAAATATATGCAATTTACGCACTAAGGACTTCCCCATTAGTCACACTGGATTATTACATTATGTGGCAATCTCCTATTTTTACAGGCTTTTAAAATTCATGAAAGGACAGGAACTGTAAGTACACAACCTCAGTGAGCCTTGTTCTTATGTTGTAGCTACAACCAGATATTTACAATCAAAGATGAAATTCCTATGTGAGCCTTTTTGTGTGAAGTTGTTGATCAGTTTATTGGAGAACAGCCCATCTGCCACGGGACTTCTGCCTCCTCAGTGAAGAGGTAGGCAAACTGTTATCATTGAAATACCTACATTTGTTGTTTAGCTGAATCAAACATCTTTCGTTTCCACCAGTGAAACAAAGCCCTGGTTGCAATGGTATAGCCGAGACGGCTGGAGACAACAAGGACACCAATGTCAAACACTGCCCCTGTTTACATTCTGATGTATGTTACATAATCAGGAGCATGTGGGACCCAGTTTTTCCTTTTGTAAATTGAACAATTGGTGCTCTCATGTCTCATCCGTGCCATGTAAAAATTGAGTGAAAGTTTAAAACAAAAACAACTATCTATTTGGGGAAATGTTTTTTCCTTCCAATACTGAGAGAAACACTTTCTCATAGTTTTCACAATACATCCACCATAAAGCTCGTTTGGCAGGATGCACTATTGATGCCATGTTGCTATAAATTATGAGTACAGGCATCTGCTCACATTGCTAACCCTACGGTTTGCATAAATTAAGATTTGAAAGTCCAGACACAATAAGATTCAGACTGATAAGGAGCATGTTTGAGACCAAGAGGCTGCGTTTCGTAGTTTAGGTTTAATGTGCATATTGTGGTGTGGGCCAGTTCCAGCCAAGGAACTGAATATGCTCAAAATATTTTAGTAAACCAAAACTGCAGATATGTACTGCTCTGACTAAACTGCATTGGCAAATTGCTTTTTGCACAATCCTTTATTTTGAACAATAAACAAAATAGAATGCTAGAGGCTGAAAATTAAAAGAGTATAGACAGATTCTTTTTAAGGTGTCAACAAATCCCAGCAGACAGTTGTTAGAAGCATATACTGAAATGACATTATTGAAGCACTTCACCAGCAATTTACGCAACCAGCCATGAAAGATAGAAATCAAGTGTACAACAGAAAGCTTGGGATGTCCCTTGTCAAATTCTTACTTGCAGTTATTCTTTGAGAAGCTGAGCATAAAATGCTAATGGACAATGTCACAAATTGTGCAGAAGTGACAAAGCTTGAGTGCATTAAAAAAAAAAAAAAAAAAGAGGTAATGTCTAAAAAACATGCAACTGCTGGCAATGGGGAGTGTGATGGAGTAATGACAATACAGACTATTGAATGTTACTGAAAGTGAAAGACAGACCAACTCCTTTGGTTTACCTGCAGAAGTCAATTAAGAACTGCCTCCAAAAACGACTCCAATAATTTAGTGCAATTTAACGATGATTTCCATGTGTCGCTTTGTAAAAAAGCCACATACATCGGAACCTCCATCTTTAATTGAGGTTGAGTTATCTCTAGTCTTTATAAATACTTAAAAAAAAAAAAAAAAAATATGATCGCTTGATTACAAAAAAAAAAAGCTGACTAAAGTGAGAAAGCATATAGTGACAAAAGAAAAATAAATATCAAGCAAAGTACTAGTTTTATTTATTGTGCTTTAGCTGTTGTAATTTCCAATACCAATTCTAGCATTTTGAGATTGAATAGAGGATGGGAACATTAATGAAATAAACACAAGTTTTAGTAAACCAAAAAAAAAAAAAGAATTATCACAATCCATGGATGGTAAAAATGAAATATATTAAACAAAAGCAAACACTATGTCCCCTTGTGTGCATGTCCCAGACTAACGTCTTGTGTTATTTTGAGGATAAACGCTGAGCCAAGATTAAATGCAGTCATGTAAGTTCAGGTATATTTCCCTTGAGTCAAGTTGGACTTATTGGTGCCCTCACCACTGACTTTAAGTGGAAAAGTGGCATGGCTGAATACTAAAATGATCATCCACAAAGATGAACTTCAGCTCAAAAAGGAAAAACAATGGAAACATACATAGTAAACAAGAGCAGGTTTGCAGTGGAATCACTACCAGTTGCTTTCTCTCCAGTGCAAGAAGTGAGTCTCAAAACCATCGCAGTCCTTCAGGACGCAAACAAGTTTGTCTTTAAGCTAGAATTTATTTTCATTGATATACTTTAAATGTAAGTATTTGCAAAATATTTATTTGCCAGTCAAATGTACACTTTGTGCAGAGAAGCTTTAATTATGACTTAATTTCTAAAGCGCATTTTCTAAATCTAACCCCGGAAAGCACTACACAAATCTCTCATACACGATGCTGCTCAGATTTTATTCCCCTATCTTATTCCCTGCTTTTATTGGCTCAAGTTGTACGTAGATCAGAAAAAGTGAGGAAATGGAGACTAGGAGATGGCAGAGAACATAATCTGGCCTTTTAACAAAGTGACTAATGATAATGCTGGTGCTGGGCCATTTCAAAGCAAACAGGCTTTTAAACGGCTGCAAATTCATCAAGACAAATAGTTTTCCTGTGTAAAGGCAGGCGCTGATATCTCTTATCTTAAAAAAAGGTTTTTCAAACCAAAACCTAAGAGGTCTCCCCAGCCATTCATTTGCAGTCTGTGGTAGATAGATCTTCCTGTATACAAGTTCACCAATTCTGGTCCAAGCAGTGGCTTGTGCAGAACAGAGTCTCAGGTCCAAAGATAAAACCTCACCTCCATCTAGTCAACTGTCCTTTCACGCTGATGAATCCAAATGAAAAACAGCAGTGGTGCACAGAGGAGAGCAGTCACAAGGAGCTTTGTGTGAACGGAGTTAGTTTTTCTTCTCCAACAAGAGCGTTGGAAAAGCTGGTTCTTGGAAAAGCGGGAGGGTAAAAGAAAAAAAAAAATGCAAGAAAACAAGTTGGGCAGTGTTCCTGTTCATTAGATTGGTGTGTGTCATGTAGATTTGCTGCATTTTGGGTGCGAGTGGCGTATTCTTGCGTCCTGTTCCTTGCAGGTGTGTTTAAGTGTCTACAGCAGGTCAACACGGCGGTAGTACAGCAGGTAGGCGGTGCGCTCTGCAGTCTGCTTCACCACCTGATACTGGGTGATGACTTTCACGGTCTGGTCATCAATGCGCAACCAGCCGTTAAGACCGATGTGGAAGACATCCGTGGTGTAGTGACCGCCCGTTGCACTGTTTCCATGATGATAGACCACTAGTAAAAACAGAATGCAAATTTCGGTCATTAAAAACCTTTAAGCGTGTAAAGCAGTAGTTACTACAATTAACAATACTCACCAGCAAAGAGCCTGTAAGTTCTTTGGCCTTTCAACACTTTACTCCGAACTCCAGAAGACAACAGATCTTTAAAAAATTAAAATAAAAACATACTTCAAAATAAATGTAATAATTAAATTAAAAACAAAGTCATTATTTTGATTAGAACATTACCTTTGCTTATTTCAAGGTCGACAGGGTAATCAATAATCTTTGTTAGTTTCTGGCAACCTCCAGTCTTTTCAAAGACAAATCTTTTGAGGTGGAGCACAAGGACAGGTGGCAGCTCTTCCAACGTTACCTTACGACTAATCTCAATCTAGAAAAAAAACAAAACAACCTTTTATAATGAATATAGCAACACTAAAATACTGGGTAGCGTTCGACAGGGCATTATGTTATGACAACAATATTGAAATGTTTGGATTAATAGTAGTATAAAAAGTCAACATAATAAGACTACTCGGGTTAAGAAAGCCTTTTAAGAGACTTCAGATGCTGTACCTCCTGCTTGGTTTTTGAAGTGTATCCTTGGACAGATTCTCGGGCCACCAATGTTTCCAAAGCCTCCTGGACAGTGCGTATCTTTTCTGACTGGATGTCCAACTGCAGAGTGAAGAAAGGCTGAAGTGTTGCCGATTCCTTGGAGTTTTGTTGATAAACCACTGACCTACAGAACCAAATGACGGATAATATAAGACCTGTAGTGAGTGGTTCAAAAGCAGAGAGTGCAAATGATATAGAGCGAGGCTTCCCCTCAGAATGGGCTCTACTGACTGATTCTGTGGACTTTTGGTCACTTTCCTGTGCTATTTTATAAATACCCGTTACAATTGTTTTCCAAAACAATGGTAAAACTTGTTGAAATCATTGATGCGATACCAATACTAAATACGGTCTCTTGCCAGTCTGCATATGGTGAAAGAATCCGACAGTGACTGTGCATTACTGTGCACATAACATGAGCTGACCAGAGCCAAAGCAGTGTTGTACAGCTGGTAATGAAGACTAAATTAGGAAACACAGCATAAGCAATAAAAAAACAAAACTCAATTTAAAATAAATCAAAACAGTTGAACTTGTGATTAACTATAGACAATCATGTGATTAATTGCAATCACAATCGATTGATTACACTATATAAATATGGAACAACACAGAAGTTACAAAATGTATATTTTTCTTGAGAATAATCTTAAAAATGAGTGTTTGCATACCTTATATGTCCACCAAATATGTCAGTGATTGGCGTGCGGACAAAGTCAGCTTGTCGAGTAATTGAAGTCTTGTTTCTAGGGCCGACTTGCTCCCACTCATCTTCACTCCCATCTTCCTCTTTTTCTGGATCCTCTTCCTCTGCACCTGGTTGAATGTCTGGTCCGTTATGTGTGGAAACCTCTGCTGAGCAAAAAAAAAAAAAAGACTAAGCAAACAATTAACTCAATTGTACCAATGCAAGCAATTATTCTTAAAAGCATAACTGATGCAACATAATTGCTTTTAATCTTTTTGCTATAGTATTGAGTGTTTTAATCATGAAATGCACAACTTATACACAGTATAATTAGGGCTTACCGTTTTCCTGAGGCGAGATAAGTTTTTTCAATGCCAGCATCTCTTCATGTAGCCCATTGAGAGTGAAGCCAAGATACTCTTCTGCATCCTCTTGCCGTCCCTGAATAATAAAAGAATGTCTGCTCTGTACTTTTATGTTTGGAACAAATTATTTTGGACAAGTTTTGACAAACTGAAAGAACAGTGGGTACAGGCCTCATTATTACATTCACAGACACTTGCTCAGGAGGATGAGTTACTTCATTAACGTAACCAGACTCATACTGCAAGTATTACAAAACTGTTCATTTTTAAATAGACTAAAAGGAAGTACAATGAGCAAACAAAAAGTACCTTCTCAGAAAGACTTGACTTGATAAGTGTAAGAAGTTTGTAAATGTATGTAGGCTCAAAGGGTGCACCAGGCCGAATGTCTTTAACAACTTTGTCTCCAGCTGCAGAAATACAAATGTTGTTATTAACTCATGGAGACTTGGAGAGGTGGATTATGTAGTCTTAAATTTTCTACCTTGTTGCTTGGTCTTTGATGGCACAGGCATGTTGTTGAACTCATTCACAAGTCTCACACTACAGGAGAATATTTAAAATGCATCAACAGTTAAACAATAAAATTTGAATAAAATTACTAACTCACAAGTTGTCCATCATAGGTGTGGAGGTACATGGTCTCTGCGTTTCATTATGCAGAGGAATAGACTTCATCAGGTGGTACATGGGTGGGCAGGCAATTAGGGCCTGTAGAGTCTGGGCATTTTAGAGTCAAGAATACAACCACAGTAATGATGTGTGCATATACCAACATGATCAATTACAAATATTACTAATATATAATATTATAGTATTGCATCATCTTTTTTTTTAAAGGATACAGCATTAATATAGCACCAGTTTCCCTTGTTGATCAGTCCCCTTGGCTGCAAAGACACTGGTTTATGTATCAACTTCACATTCTCAATAAGTTCTGGGGATTCAAAAGAAATAATGTCAGAGTCATACAGATTACAAGTGCAGCAGTCATAATAATGACTTTTACATGGGTGCTTATATATTTAGGCTTTACAAAAGAAATGTTTCTTCTTCCATATATGCCACTCATGAGGAGCATAAGCAACAATCTGAATAAAAGCAGAGGTTTCTTTTCCACGCCTAGGAAGGGAGCATGTCACTGAACAAAACAGTTCCCATGGTAACGTGGACTTAAATATAGCAAATAAGAGTTGAAGTAGTGTAACTGTTTGAAAAATAACACACTTTCTTTATACATTTCCAGCAACACTGTTGTCAACCTTTTGGTTGTTTTTCTAAGTAAGGCTAAACCATTTTAGATACAGCATCGCCACCTAGTGAAGGCTTTCAGTCACTACAGTACATATACAGTAAAACAGAAAGATTGCATTTTTTATAGAAATAAAGCACATTGCCTTGAAGACCTGTTATCCCAACCATATTTTAGCAGGTGTGTATCACCTGGTAAAATATGGGGCACAAAAACGAAAAAGAAAGGGAACCGCTGTTCTATATAACAGCAATTAAAATCTAGACAGAAACAAGCCATCTACCAACACCTACAAAGTGTGGTGCAAGTGAAGGTGCTGGAGTGGTATTACATACTACCATGAGCATAATGTACCATAAAAGCAAGATGATAGCTCATCTTTGTATACCTGCAAGTTTAGGGGCCATGGGGTCTTCAGACACATGAACTGGAGTTTCCTTGACTTCCCCAACTTTCTCTTGCTGCTCCGGTGCAGCAGGAGAAGAGGGGGCAACCACCTCCACAACATTTTTAACCTCCACAAAGGCCTGAGGTCCACCAGGCAGAGGCTTAGAGTTGTGGAAGAGGCTGGCCCAAGATTTGGGGCGACTGGCAGTGGGTGCAGCTGGAATTGCAGCTAAATGTACATGATCTGTCACTGAGGGTAGAGCAGAGTCTGAGGCAACAGGCTGCACCTCCTCCCCATTCTCACTGTCCACTTTCTGTGCCTCTGCTCCCACAGAAACATCAGTCCCTGGGAGCCCATTGGCCAAGTCACTGTTCGCAGCTCCCCGCTCCTCCAGTGCAGTAGTGAGAGAAGTGGTAAGCGGAGGAGGACTGGCGGATTTGGAGTGGGGGCTGTTTGGTCTATCTCCAGGTTTGGGGCTCTGTGGGTCCAAAAACTCCTGCTGCTGCTCTGCAGTCCTCTGTGCCTCTATTGTCCCTCTGCTTTGAGAAGATGACAAAGAGGAAGTATTTGCAACATTAGTCTCTGGTAAAGAGCCTGCTCCGCTCACCAAGTCCAAAGAGTCATCTGGGCTATCACAAGTCCTCTGACTGGAAATTGGTGCAGGAGCCAAGTTCATTGCAGCCACTGAAGATGCCATGGAAACAGCATCTGGAGCAGACAGTTCTTCTCCTGACAGTGCTCTGCTGTCCATGTCCTCAGCACCATGATGCAGTGGACCAAGTGCATGTCCATTCACCATTACCGTCACGGGTGTCCCATCTGGTGCACCACCGGAGGAGTCCAAATAGCTGTAGTATCCAGGCGGCCGCTTTTTCTTTTTCTTTCTCTCCCTCTGTCCCAGGGCACCAGAACCACCATCCATGTCCTGACAAGCCTGATGATTATTTAAGCCCGAGATGTCTGAATCTGGCCCATCGAGTGAGTTGAAGTGTGCTCCATCAGGGATATCAGCTGTATGTGGAGCGGTCTGCGGAGGTTTCGAGCCGGACTGAGAACCCAGGATAAACTCTGGAGCCTGAGGGTTGAGGTTGCTGGATACCTTATACAATGGATCATTGATCCCGATAGGCTTGGAATCAATTACCTCATCAACACCAAACTCAATGTGCTGATAGTCTTCCGCTGTAAACGACATTAAAAACAATTAGCCACAGTAAATACCAAATGCTTTAATTCAGCCCTAAAGAACACAGTGTCATTTTTTTTTAGATTGAGGTCCTGGCCCGGTTAACTGAAAGAAATTTTGTGGGCTAATGTTTAGAGCATGAATAATTGTGTACTGAACAAAACAAAAATTTACCTTTTTCATAATAAAAAAAAAGGAATTCTAAAAGGAAGATGTTAGGATTGGTCTTCATCTCAGGGCCCAAATATTTCAGAAAATGTTTACAGGGTGTCCATGAAGGCAAATTATAAGATATTAATTAGATTTGTTCTATTGTACTCATTTGTTATTAAAGTTTTTAATCACACTGCATTTTTGCATTTCAAGTATCCTGTTGATTAAAGTTGCATCTTTTTGAAAGAACCCCTAAGAAATGATCAAGAAAAGGCACGCATCATGGTTTATTGAGAGAAAATCGGATACGCAGACTCAACCAAACTACAAAAAAAGTATGGAAGTGATCCACCATCATATCCATCAATTCGTGCACGGCACAAGAACTTTATGGAGACAAGGACAGTGCTAGATAGAAATAGAAGTGGGCGACCAAGATCATCTGAGGATTAATGGTGCCCATATAGAGGTGTATTAGATGAGGTTAAAAAAAAAAAAAAAAAAGAAACTCTGAAAGCTCTGAGTACAATAGAACAAGTCTGATTAAGATATTATCAACTGCCTTTGTACTATTTTGTTTTCTATTGTAAAGATACTTTATGGATACCCTGTCTGTATGGTACAGAAAGATGCAATTGGGCAGTCATTAAACATTGATTGGAACTGCTGAGTTATTTTGCCGCCAGAGGTGCATTTTGCAAATGTGAACAGAAAAGATGTTAGCAAGTGCCTGCTCAGAAACTTTCAAGTGCCTTTTTAGATGACAGAGCCAACCGGTAAAATACACCCTGATGGACTGCAAGGTGTAAGAGATTAAACGACTGCACAGTCACAACCTCTCCAGAGATTAGATCCTTAGTTAGTCTTACAGCTATCACCATAATCAACATAATACAAATGCATTGTTAAATGATTACAGGTTATCAATCTTGTTAATCATCACCATTCTTAGTACATTATTACAACACTAAATTATTCAATTTCCATAATAAGAACTTATCAAAATACGGAATGCAAAAGAGCAGTAACTAACAACTGCATGCAAAGCTCTACAGACTTAAACAAAAAGCAAGAAAATGTAGCAAGGTTTAGAATGCCACCAGTTTTGAAAATCTGAAATTTTAGTTTTAGAGCAAACAGGTTGTCAAGCCACAGCATGTTGAACTCCTCAACTCACCGCAAACCTGCAGTCCCATTGACTCCATTATATAAGGTACAGCAGGAGTGCAGTAACTTCCTAAATAATCAATACAAATCATGTTAAGTATAAATGGCACATATATGCCCCAGCAATAGTCTGTTATTAGACATGGATACATTTGGTGGCTTTAAATTGAGTTGAGACAAGAATTCCTCAGGTTAACATCTATAAATGTTTTTCTTCATGTGGAGCCTTCATGGCCATGACATATAGTTAATGATTTTATTTTAAGTACATACCTGAAGACTGATTAACACAGGAGACTTTGTCATTGAATGGAGGAAGCTGTAGACACAAAAAAAATAAATAAAAGGCAATATTGGTATGTCTTGTGGTTATTAAAATTGCTCAAAATTATTACGGATATTTTCCCCCAAAATACCTTACCTCTACATGGCAACGTGGAGAAACAAAAAATTGGTTTATTTCATCTGGGCTGAACTCCCCAAAGATGTACTAGGAAGAAAAAAAACAAAACATTACACTAAATATGCACTATTTACACACAGATTTGAACACAGGTTTATTATAACATGGTCACTTGTTGTGTTGAACTAAAAATGGCACATTTTGTTAAAAAGTTTATAAAATGCTTTCAAACACCTTATTGAGAAAGACCAACCTCCCCTAAAAGTATCCACAAGTTAACAAGAAAAGGCCAGGATGAAAAAGTGAACTGGGCTCAATGACCACACAGTTAATCCTCTCAGTGAAATCAACAGTGAAATGTGAAAGGTAAAAAAAGGAAAGTGCAACTCAAGCATATGTAACTCTTTGCAAACAAGGCCTCACATGAAGGCCCACAGTGCTGAACCGGCACTAAAAGCGACAAACAGCCAGCTCTAATCCAATGACCACAGGATGGCTAATACAATCACAACAGAAAGAATGTCCCTTTGCCCCTTTCTGCAGCCATCCTACATATCCCATAAAAAGATTCCTTTATGTTGGTAAGAGAACCAAAGATTGTGACAAAGACATTATCCCCTGTAAAAATTCTAAAATGACAAATGTTTCCAGTACAGCGCAGTACAAATGGGTCTGGATGAAAATATTAGGATTATTTGAAAATGCAGCACCACCTCACACTCACTGTCAAAACTACATTATGACAAAAGGCTAAGCAACATGATTGTTATCATAAACATAACTGTAATGAAATCAAAATATGTGCAGGAATTCGACCACGACACAAGTGGTGCCTGTTCTACTGAATTGGAATGCTGAGTGTATATTGGGCAACTTGGCAGAGGTTAGAAATACTACATCAACTCAACAAATAAGGTCAGACTAGTTTGAATCTAAATGCCTGCCTGAGCTTGCAGAGATGTGATGTCATAGTTGCAATATAACTTGTGCCACTTAAGTTGTTGATTATATCTGGAATGTTGTTTTGAAGATGCACTACATTTGAATATCGCATATATGCTAATAAAATTAATATTGTACATTTCCAAATGACAGTATAAAGTCATATATGTGTGCTTTTGTGGGTAAGTTCACAATCCTTTCACCTATATGATACTTAAACCTCCAAACTAAAAATAGACTTTAACATTTCTATTGGACTGTCATGAGGATACTCCAAAAAAAATTACAAAATTAAAATTGTCAATGTTGCCCACTCCAAGGCTTTATATCAGTGGAAACTATAACACTTACACTGAAGTCACATTAAAAATAAATACTATCCTACATAGCTTTGTTAACAAAGATGCAAATACAAATACTGTAATAAAAAAGTACTGTAACCAACATTTTCAGTAGTCAAATTAACTTAAGAACTACCTTGCATTTGTAGCGCATTCTAAGCCATAGCTCTCAATCCTATACCAAACGTGTAGGCCAGCATACATTCTTAACTATGCTTAAACTGGGACCATGTAGCACTGGTTTGACTACCTTATTAACCAAACATACAAATGTCAGGCTAGGATTAGGACAGTGTACTTGTGTTAATACCATTCACCTTCACCATTTTAACAAGGTCCCTACTGAACTTTGAATTATCATTAATTACAGTACTATATTACAAGTAGCCATGCCAGTTAGCAGCTGGGCGTGTACAGCTTGTTGCTTCAGCTTTGAGGGGTGAGCCAATGGAGAGCCAGCACTGCCACCGGCTCTGTGTGAAAGCAAAGGGTCAGAGGTGCCTCATCATTCAAATTACCTACATGTATAAAAAAAAAAAGTCTACAAAAAATATCACACTGATTATTCCACTAACTTTTAAAAAACTTTCAAAAGGGTAGACTTTCTCTTTGTAGTTAATATTTGAATGGGCCTTCCCACATGACAGCCAACTTCCTCTGAAATTACTGCAAATTAGCCGCCGTGTCACAAGGCGCAGACACGCTGCCCAAGAACGGATTTTACATGACTTAACTTTAGTAATATATAATATACAGTCAAAACACAACGTTTTCATGATCTTGTCTGTCGCCTAAGGTCCACAAGCTCACATTTAATTAATGTTTAGCCAACGTGCTAGCAGGATGACTAAAGTATAACCACAGCACCTGTGTGCAAGGACGCTCTGCGCTCGAGCAAAACCAGTTTTTTTTTTTACATGAATACATTGCGTCACATTTTAAAGTTGGAAAATGATGATTATTAACATAGTTTACGTTTGAGAGTATAAAATATCCTATTATGATATGTGGCATTAGAGACATGCGCTGGGCCAGGCCTGAGCAGGTGGGCCATGCACACACGCAGCACTTTTCACTGTCACTTCACTTCAGCAGAAAAACACACGACAGGAAAATGGTTTCACAATAAAGTGCCGCGTTCTTTGGAGTAATTTGGCTAAACGTGGCTGTCATACTGGTGTAGAAAGCTGTTACAGTGCATCTTTGTAATATGAATGGAGGGACGTGGGGCCTGTTAGCTCCACGCTGCCTGTGCACTGAGGCTTAGGGGGGCATTAGCCAGCACTTTTCTCTACTCATTTCAATGACACGACTAACCAGATGTTTCCAAACGCTCACTGACCAGGGCTGAATAAACAGGGTTATCCAGTATCATCAAACAGCATAACGTTGCACTGCAGATATGTGGTCTAGAGTATATCCTTTACGTTACAAAACATCACACGGGTCTTGTTTGCAGGCTAATATTAGCCAGTTAGCATAGCTACCTGGTTGCTGTAAGAAGCCATGCTCCCGGTGTGATTTTCTCTTCTCTTTGACAAGACGAAAACTCTCCCGGGAGGCAGCTGTAGATCTATATTAAACAAACAGTCTAATTTAACGCCATTGTCCTTTTCCAATGAAGTCCTGGCAGTGGCAGATGGTGAGCCATGCAATGCATCAGCATTTCATGCTGCTCGCAATCCCATCAGCGCCATTTCTGTGTGGCATTCCCCTCGTCTGCTACGAGCGCTACGAGCGAGAGCGCGTGAGCTCGACCAGCGCGTGAGCTCGACCGTGAGCTCGAGCTACTTCCGGCAGAGCTGTGAAAAGACTCTTCACAATAAAATCACACCACAGCCCTGTCGATTTACAAATACTATTTTTATATAGCTATTTGCTTGGTATGGTGATACATCAATTTGTTTTGGTTATACAGTGCGTGATGATTATGTTTAGGGTAATTACGTTATTATTGTGTTTTTGGATTCATTTTATTCTCAGGTTAGGTTAATTTGAAATAACATGTTGCAATTTTGGTATTTCCAGTACATTAAAATCTGAAAACTAATATGTCGAAGACGCAGCTTTGATTTCATCAGGTGGTTTTAGGGGCTGTTTTCCCCAGATCGACCACCATAGATGTGGCGTAACTCTGGTGGGCGTGGCATAGCGTACAGGTGGGCGTAGCATAGCGTACAGGTGCGGGATCACAAAGCAGGAAGCAAATGAACCACCGTGTTGTACCACATAATCGGGTTGGTGTGTTATTCGTTTTTACGTAGTTCATCCAAGACAGTGTAACGATTTATTTTTAATTTTTGTCTCTCCTGATTGTCATCTTTTAAGTAAAACTTTACCATATATAAGTTAGACCTCAGCGAAGATGCCAGAAAAAGTAAAGCAGCCGCGTAGGGACGATGCATATGGTCAGAATCACTACAGAAACCAATATAACAGCAGAGATCCTTATGAAAGGTCCAGAGGTCAAGAGGGACGGAGCAGCGGTCCTGCTGGAGACAGATATAAGGAGTCACCTGTTTACACGGAGCACCATCAAACACCCTCGACAATACAGTAAAGGAACTATGGCACTACTAATACAATAACATTAAATATACATTTAAAAGTCAATAGATTTGTCTGCATTGATATCTGTTTGTGTGATTGACCTCAGCCTGTTATTTTTAGGTTCAGAGAAATGTCAGTGAATCAGCCTGAACAGGATATTTATAAATCTCAACGCAGATCGGCTCTCTTCAACCTCAGATACATCCCAACATCTAGAGGCAAGTTAAGCAGCGTAAATGACAGTCTACTTCTAAGGCGTAGCTAAAAATGTCCTTTATGCTGTGTTTTAGCTTTTTTACAATAGCATGTTCAAAACTAAGATTTAATCAACAATCTGCCTGTGGTAGGCCACAGCTAAAAGTGGCAAACTGGCATTCACCATCATCTACATAATTAGAATCAATATATGTTACACATATTTATTCCAGATTGCTTCACTTATGATGACCTAATGTATCTCTAAAACTTAATCTTTCAGGGCTTTGCCAACTCATGGAGATCTTTGTTAATCTCCTCATAATTATCTGTGCTGGTGTACCTTATAGCAACAATGGTGGTTACCGTGACCTTGCAAGTCTGGGAGGGGTCTATTACTATCACTTTGGTGGAGCTAACGCCTTTACCGGAGCTGACGCTGACAGGGTGAAAGAGCTGGACCAGTTGTTTCATCAGTTGAAGAGGCCACCATACAGCTTCACCATGGCCTGCGCGGGCTGCATCCTGATCTATGCCTGTGCGATGCTTTCTTTGGGGGTTTTCAGAGTGCCATACCGCTGGCCTCCAGTACTTCTTGGTGAGGCTGTACTGAACTTTCTCATTGGCTTAGGTTACATCCCGGGCCTGGCCTTCTATTTTATTAAACTGCAAGAGACCTACAGTGATCCCATTTGCAAAGAGAGAGAACAGATGTACAAGAGCAAAGGCCATAAAGGTTTTGAATGTCAATTTCATGGGGCAGATATTGCAGGAGGTCTCTTTGGGGTGGTAGGGGTTTTTGTCTTTGTCTTTGGTGCTGTTTTAGCTGTCAAGGCTTTTAGGGTAGTGAGGGGACTTAAGAGCCAACATAGAAATGAGGAGAACAATTACTGAATCTCTGATCAAACAAATTTCTAACAACTTGAAGTTGAACACCCATTTATAGTTGTAAGCCTTAAACCTTTTCATTGTTTACGCTTTTATAAAATGTTATATAAATTTTGTATTAAGGTATAGCATTTAGATTTTATCAAAGATTTTACATGGGGGTTACTGTTACTGTACAGATACATTGCAATTATCATTTTTTTAATTATTTCATTTTAAAGGAAGAAAATTGTTACAAAATAGATTTTATGACCACTTTGTTAGGGTTGTAGCTATTGTCTTATACATTTTATCATTAATACCACATTGATTAAATAATAAAGAACAAATCACTAAAGAATCACAATAAAACATTTTATTATTATTTATTTTATTGCTACTTGGTTTTGTTTTAAAACGCATTATTTTCAAACTTGATAATGGCAGCAATATCAAATCGATTTATCGTCATGTACACAGCAAAGTGTTCCTTGTTAGTTTTGTTCATAAATGAAGACACTCTTTCTGACAAAAACACACATGCATGCCTATTTGCCATCTAAATGCCATACACACATTTTATACATATATTATACTTGAACATGTCTTGATTTGTTTCAAGAGTACACTTTACTGTATAAAATGCATTTATACTCCAAAATAAGTTCTAGGAGTGATTAGCTAGTAATCATACAGAAAAGAGAAGTACAAAAATAAACAATTTATTGGCAATGAAAGGAAAAATCAAGCATTTCTAGAAAATGATGCAAAAGAGGACCAGTGGCTACTTTGGTCACATGAAGCATACTCAATGAGCCATTCAGGTCACTCACGCATTACAATCAGTGCATCACTCTAGGACATGCACACACAAATGCATTTTCTTTACTTTCAAACAATTTTCAGACTAACTTGGACTTTGTGTTAGTCACTCATTAGCTGATACAAAAACACAGTATTATTGAAATACACATGCCCTATGGCACACCAAACTCATGACAAGCAACTCCGCTCAACAATTAAAGGGATCTTGTATTAGTGTATTGCACTTTTCCATCAGAAGTGAAGTAAAAAATATGGTTGCACCTTTGCATATATACAAAACAATTTCTGATTGTGCCTTTATAAAGAAAAACTACATCTATATGACATAACTGATTAAACTTCTCATTTATTCTGCCTCTCAAGATATTTTTTTAGATAAAATATTTTAGTGCTGAAATTGGTAAAAACATGAAGGCGCACAAATGAACACAAAATATGTGAACTAGTCTGCACATGTAAAATGCATTGTTATTAAATGAAACCATACCTCTACATCTGTTGGCTTGGTATTCATAGGCATAGGAGGTGATGTGCACAAAGGAAGTTAATCATCTTTCCATCCTCTTATCTAATAATTTAAATGCACTTACATCTTAACACATAAATTAAGGCATTACTACTACCACTCTTAAGGGACAGGCCATCCTGTTCTGGATTTCAGTTACATATGAAGCAACAAATTAGATGATATAAGCTTAAACAGAAAACCTTGATGTAGGGCTGGGCAATTAATCGAAAGATCAAGAGATCATGAATCGAGATGTCTATAACCTATTCTCTGTCAGTAAAAACATGTAGTTTGGAGCACAGTTGAGACTTTGGATATTGTATTATTGTTTTTTTGTTAAATGGCACAGATTAAAAGTCTGTAGTCTGTGTTTATGTTCATGAAATCAATACTAAAAGCCTTTTTATTTTGTTTTTGAAGAGATGAAATAAAATGAAATTGAAAATCAAGATAGATCAATATGAGGATGAGAAAACGTGATTCGTGATTTTCGCATATTGCCCAGCTCTGCCTTGATGCTGTATGTAAAACACAATAGCCATTGAAAATTATATTATAGTGAGCTATCGCTCTGTAAGAGGTTGTTTGCTTTTTGGCACAAGGCATGGGGTTTGAGGAATAAACTATGGTTTGAGTTTGTCATACCTGATAGTCTAAACTATTTGGTGACAAAAACTGATCTAAAAGACACAAAATAATGTAATGCTCTACAGCAGACAAAGAAATATCAGTCTTATAAATAATAATGAAATAATTGTTGTAAAAGTAAAGGAGGTTCCAGTTTCCAAATAACTAAACCTGCCCTTCTGTCAACAAGTACCGTAACTTAGAGACAATCTTTATTCATCCACAAGGGAAGAGTTAAGTTGTCCAGTTTGTCACTTTCTATTACGTGTTAACTCTTTATATACTTCTATGTATAAACATAAAGATAAACAGAGGATAAAATGGAGTAGTTCTGTTTTTTGTTCTGAAAAAAGTATATATCGTTGCTTAATCAATTGCACTCATATTACATACACTAATTAACATACCCAAAACATATGAGTTTTAAACCATAGGCACTTTTCAGTTTGAGTTTTGCAATACAGTGCAGCTCTCTGGGACCTGAGTCCATTGGGAAGAAATGTCTCTTACAGAAGCTTTGCAATTCCTTGAACATCTAAGTAAAGGGAATCAGTGCAGACAATAGACATGTACAACATCTAATTTCAAGGCTTGTTCAAGTATGGCAAAGACATACATTTTATATCACCATGTCACAAGTGAAAACAGTTATTTTTCTTCCCTCACAACCAATATATTGTATGGATTCAAATATTTGTACATCAGTACCGCAAAGCAGCTTCACGTTTTAAGTGTAGTGTACAAAGCTTACGTATTGCAGCTCAATTACCTGCTTGAATAAAATTAATCCAGAACAGTTAGGCCAGATGCAGCACTTGTATGGCACACTAGAGGGCAGTGTCATACACTTCCTGCTGTATAATAGGGGAGGGGCCTGGAGCAGAGACCAGTGGTTGTGTAAATACTGAGGGCCATACAGAACTGCTCAGTGCAGAGGTTATAGATGCAGTTGAAAGGCATGACACTACAGGGGTCTGCCCTCTGAGCTGCTCTCGGACCTCCTGCTCCAGACATGGTGGTACTATGAGCTGGTCCTCTGGGTCCTGCTGTGCTGGGGCAGTAAAGTAACCAGACTTCTTCTTAGGTGCCTCCAGTGCCACCTCAATGATATTATGACTATCCTCAGGTGCAACAACTGAGCCATTAGACAGTTTTTTTCCAAACAGGCAGGAAGTGGAAGGGGACTTTTTGAGGTCTACAATTTCTCGCCCACAAACAGCTAATAGACAGCCATTAGTAGCTGATTCTACAACACTGTTCTGGTTACACAGTTTATCACTCTCCTTTCCAAAATGTGGGTTTTTGTTCCTGTCTGAAGTGCCAGAGTGTAACTGAAAAGCACAGCAATGAATGTCTACTTCAACTTCCAACTTGCTGCCATTTGATATTACTCCTTGAATTTGAGCCTCATCGTCACTGTCTAAGTTGTTGTCTGACTGATTACTTGAGAAAGTAGCACTAGATGGCTGCCTCTGGAAGATGGCAGAGTGCTGACTGGTTGATCCTGGCACCACGATCCCACACAAGACAGTGGCAGGGTGAATGCTGCACCTCCTCTCAGAGCGGGGTGCCGTAATTGACGTATGCTCATCAAATGCAGTGGACCCTGCCTCACTGCCAACCTCTGGAGGGGATATCTCACTGTTTAACTCTGAAACACCACCACTGCTGGACGACAAAGTGGCTGGCTTTGAGGGGCCGTGGGGGACAGTTAGAGATAAAGAGTTTGTATGAAGTCCTCGATGTAGTTCAGTGATGAGAGGGGGTTCACATGTACAACTGTCCTCACCGATATGTAGCGACAGAACCAAAGCACCAATGTTGTCTTTGCAGCCATAACTCTGAGCAAGGGAGCAAAGCTTTTTTGCAGCGGCTTGTGGATCTCTCACAGCCTGCACAGTGAGCACAGCCTCCTGATAAGAGACTCGTTCAAACAGAGCACGATTCCCCAGGATCAAGAACTCGTCCTGGGAACAGAGTGGTAGTGTGTGCACATAGGGCTTAGGAAGTACCCATGGAGACAAATACGAACAGCCCAGCAGGCGAGAGCAGCATGTCACGCCACTTACTTTGTTGTCCTTAACAAAAACAAAGAAGGTTTAATTATAGCACCATGTTAGAAAATTAAAAATGCATCTCTGCATGCATGCATTACCTCTGTAATAATGGCTTTACTTAATTTTACTCTTTCCATTTCTTCAGTGCAGTTCTCTAAGCTGTACACCTTTGATAGTGTTACTGGTTGGCCATTGCGGCAGAGAACAGCCTGGCAAGTCCCAACATTGGCGACAGTAAGACTGAAGTAACCCCCGAGATCCGAAGGCTCATGGTGGATGTAACACAGCAGGGCAGAGGCACCGAGCTTCTGACCAGCCATGCCAAGTTTTCTGTACCATAAAGACAATTCCTTTAGTTAAATAAGTAGCAGTAGTAGTATGTTAATGCAATCTTTTATCAAGTGTGTTTTACCTGTGAGATGTAAGAAATGTGTTGGACATGTACACAGAGTCAACGCTACACTGCTGGATTTCTTCACACAGCACATCTCCCATAGTGCACTGTAGCAGTCGAGGCACCTCCTCATTACGATCTCCATCGAAGACACCATAGCAGGCTTCTGCACTGTCTCCAAGCTGATCTACTGCCAGGACAGAGACACACAGCCTGTACATAAAAAACAAAAGTTACCGTAATAAGTTTAAAGAAAATATTTTTTTTAAAGATTTAAGTGGCGCCATAAAACGCTAACTAGAATGAAGAGAGGTTACAGATTTTTTACAATAATGCATTGCTAATGTTTTATAAAACAGATGCAGATGCTTACTTGTTCCTTTGGCCCCGAGTTTCTGAAAAGCCATGATTCCATGGAGTAGAGGTGCTCTGTAATTCTCCTGTTGTGATGCTCTTCTGGTCTATTTTCAGTGTTGTGATGTGACTAAAGAGAATGACATTATTTGATATAAGAAATCAGGAGAGTATTAAAATGTTTATGTTATCATAATTTCTTCATGTATATATTTAACATGGACACATGAGTTCCTATTTTGTGGCTAGTGTATTCTGTGGCTGACCTGAAGAGGTTGAGGGCTTTGGGCTCAAACGTTAGGCTGTTGTTGCCAGTTAGGTCGAGCTCCTGCAGAGTAGGAGGCAGAGATTCTGGCAGTTGGATCTCAGTCAGCTGATTGCAACTCAGGTCAACAAGCTACAATAAACAGAGCAACTGTAAATATGTTAAGTCACACATTCAGACATCAGATTACATGGACTACCATGAAAAGGTCTAACCTTAATCTCTGGTAGGCTGAGTATCTCTGGGAAGACATTAATATCATTGGAGTGTGCTATAAGTGTATGCAGTTTCTTACAACTGGACACTGTTGAGGGAATTGTCTTTAGTTTGTTGCCACTTAGGTTAAGCTCTTCCAACAACTCCAGTTTGCTTAGTTTACTATGTATAGAAAACAATCAGGTTAATTTATTTATGTTGCACTAAAACATCCTGAATCTGTGAACTACAGACCTGGGTGGGAAGGACAGGAGCTGATTATAAGCGATATGAAGCACCCGCAGGTTCTGGTGTCCAACCAACACAGAACCGCAGTTCTCGTTGAGATTGTTTCCTGTAAGGTACAGCTCCTGGAGTGTGCTGAGGCTCTCTTCTGATTGGCTACAGGAGGGGATATTCTCCAAGGCATTGGCCGACAAGTTCAGGTATTTAAGACTTTGAAAAAAGACAGAATGTAGCACTGTATTAATGTGGGTTGCCAATCTCTATGTGTAGATTTCACTGAAATATATTAAAACAGAATTTCAACAAGTGAGACGTAACTACTGAGTTTTAACTTTTAAAAATAATATTATTTTTATATCTAGGTCACTGAGCAGGAAAAAGGTGATTCACATGATGTACTTAGATCATTCAGCTCAGAAAAGGGCATACTGTGGCTTGCTTCAAGCCAACATTACAGACAATAATGTACATGAGAGTGCTTGAAATACTAATGGAAGTTTAGTGATCTACAACAGGAAATAGGAAGCAGCTAAAGCTCCTGTTACGGTTTTGAACTTAGACTAAAGCTTGCTCAGTTTCTTAGTCAAGCATTTACACAATAACAGAAAGGATTCTAGAGAGAACACTACAGTCTTACTTTAAGGCTTTACAGAAGAGACTCTCTGGAAGTGAGCTGAGCTTGTTGTGCTGAAGGTCCAGAGACTCCAGAGGGATGTGGTCCAGGAGGTCAGGCACTCTCAGCAAATGATTATTTCCCACTAACAATTTCCTCAGACTTAAACTGCTGAGTAGTCTGTTGAAGACAGGGCAAAAAAGATCAACAATCTCCAATGATGTTTTTATATATGTCATATCTTAACAATATTGAGTAATACATCTAATAAAGGCATATCTTATCTTATCTTATCTTACATCACATTTTAATACTTCAAACACATCTATAATTTATCATAGACAAAGTATATCAACCTAGATGGAAGTTCAAACAGGAGGTTATGTGCAACGTCCACCATTTCAATTTTCCTGCAGTCACACACCCAGTCAGGTAGGTACTCCAAAAGGTTCCTGTCTCAACACACACATACAGAAACACAAGCAATCGTATAATCAAACTATCAAGTTGATTTATACATACAATATTATTTAAGGCAAAATGTAGGTATTTTTCTTTACACACTGGAACTCACTGTGATAGGTCCAAATGTGTCAGAAGGTTAGGAACAGGGTAAATGCTTATTGTTGTAAGGCCTGCCAATAAAACAGGTGATAATAATACTGCAAATTTACACAGTAACAGTATGTACAAATAACAACAGCAACTAACAGACTCACGGTTGCTGCTGGCATTGAGCATACGCAGTGTAAATCCACTGAGAGTGAGCATCCCCAGCTGATTGCGCTGGCAGTGCAAGATCTCCAGGTTAGATATAGAACTCAGGTCCAATGAAGCCAAACGATTGTCCCGCAAGTCCAGCTGAGTGACCTGGCTCACCACCTCTAGGCTATCATTTTTCACACATTGTAATCCATTCAAACTGTATCAAAGGAAAAGCTATTGAGTACATAATCATATTGGTGGACACATGTCATAGTATGAAGTACATACACACTTTTCACAAACTGACATATATTTATATGTCATATATTATTTATAGAGTCTGTGTTTATAAAAATCTAACAATTTTCTTACCGGAGATCTATGTTTTTCAGATGGTTTATTCTGCTCAACGTACAGAGCTGCAGAGTCTCCACACTGTTCCCTGCCATGGCCAGTTTGTCCACACCACTCAGCTTTTCCAACACAGCTGGGATTTGTGAGAAGTTGTTGAAGGAGAGTCCCAGGCTGTTGAGCTGGGAGAGACTCCCCAGCTCCTCAGGCAAAAAGTCCAGATGATTCCCATCCAGAAACAGCGTCTGTAAGCTGTCCCATAAAGACATTTTAGAAATAATTATTAAGGTTTCTTATTTGCAATTTTTATACACTCCATATACATTGGTAATATTTTATAGTTACTTTTGTAGACCTTAAAAGATTAGACTGTACTCTACAAAAAGCTCATCACAATCTTTTCTTTAATCATGATTTCATATCTTTTTGCATACGACATCAGAATCCATACTATATACAGAATGTCTTTGGATCATACCTAAGGAGATTGCCTATCTGTGAGGGAATGGTATGAAGATTGTTGCATGAGAGGTTGAGCTCGTTCAGACTGAGGACATCACAAACACATTCAGGAAACACTCCCAAACGGTTGTGGGACAAGTTCAAGGTTTTTAGCTGAGAAAATCTAAAAAAAAAGAGAAATTTCGTGTAACAAATGAAAGTAATTCCAGATTAAATATCTTTACAGAAAATATGTAAATAAAATCATATAATATAGTACATAATCTATAATAAATGTATTACATGAATGAACTAGACAGTTGAAACAACATATACATTTAATATACATTAATAGCATGCATAGATATGAGGTAAAGTACCTGGGAAGATTGATTAGGCTGCCAGACCCTTCAAGGGTCATGAAATTGTGTCGGAGGTTGAGGTGAGTGATATCCTGGCTGTAAAACAGGTATTCAGGCACTGTCTCGAGGCTGTAGCAGGACAGGTCCACCAAACTGACTGTCTGTGACACTATCTTTGCATCCAAAATAGACAAGCAAGAGTGTGTCAGTGTGGCACTGAAACTATTGGCTTGAATAGTTTGGGCTTGGATCAGACTTTACATCAAAAGTACATAGTTTTGCTATTTATTTTACAGATCAGCACACACTACATAAAGCTAGAGTGGTTAACTTTCTTTGTGTGCTAAAACATCTCTAAATCCAAGGGGCGGTCTAAAAACCCAAGTCACAGCATATGACTCACCTTTGATGCCTGTCGATACCAGCGCTGGCAGTCTGCCAGTGTGTCAAAATTAACAAAGTATGTCTGTGCCTGTGAGCCCGCAGAGCTGAACATCAGGCAGTGCTGTCTTCTCTTCACCTCCTCCACCTATAAACAAACATCTCCCTCAGTGCTTCTTCTATGGCTTACCATATTATTCACAGGGGACCCACAGAAAGCAATGTAAAATTAGTGAAAAAGGTGCTCTTGGGGGACAGAAATACTAAAATCCAAGAGATTCTTTCAGTCTGTTTCATCATGTCTTTATTGTTAATAACATCTTGTAATGGCTTAATGGACCTCAAATGCATTTTAGCCTTCTGGCTTTAATTCAGAGTCACACTATGGCATTTTTTAGTTTTTGCATTAACAGTGTCTTGTTGTTGAAATTAAAGTAAAGGTTGTCATAGATTTATCAGAACACAAATAACTGATAACATGTTCCAGCCTCCAAAATGCTCTGGTGTGCTAAAACGTATCTTCTCACCTTTCCCCCGACCAGAGGCATGATGTGCATCTTCCCCGTGAGACTGTCCTTCACAGAGGCCACGATCAGACAGGTGCCACACAGAATCACCTGCCTCTCAGCCCATTTGTGCAGCTGTGTCTTTCCTTTCCTCACACTGAACACGCCTTTGAGCAGTGTGCGCTCCTGTTGGTCTGCGTTCACAGGGCGCTCTAGAGAAAAGCACATATATTAGAACAGTACTTTAACAGAACTTCCCTCAGTCCAGACACTGGGGAGGTCAGTCAAGTTGCCACATGAGATTTGTTATATTAAGCCATTACAGTTAGTGCATATAGTTCTTATGATTATTGTTTAAACTGCCAGAAAAATGTGTTACATGCGTGTAAATTATCCCTGCATTTCTGTTTTAGAACTCACTACTACTTCCTGTATTTAAATGTTAGAATCTACCCAGAGTATGTCTATTCAGTTTTTCTCGGTGGCCATAGAAACAAGCACACTGACTCACTTGTCTCATTGTCTGACAGCAACATGCCTGGCTTGGAGATCAATAGTAGTGCCTCATCTATGGCTTTTAAGTGAAAGAATAAGGTCCACTAGAAACTTGTGGCTTATGGCTCTTGTATGGATGCTGGATTGATAACGCATATGATAATGATTATGTCATATGTCATTACTCTTCTACAGTAAATTTGTGTTAGGGGTTGTAGTTACTTAAGTACCTGTAATTAATTTTTCACATTCAGCTATTTCACCTAACTAATGTACAGTCATATGGAAAAGACTGGTGCGCCCAAGGAACTTTCTTTATTACATTTTTGCCTCAGTAAAAAAACAATATAAAATACATCTGGCAGGGTCCAAAACAAGCACATGCCTCTGGCCAGTTAGTTGGCAGGGAAACGGGTCGCTCACAATCCCAAAGTCCACTTCACACAATAAACACTTAACAAGATGTAAGTAATATCTCACTAATGACATGAAAATGACCATTATAGTATGTTCTTATGACTATCTGTAAGTGAACAAATGTTATGGTCCAGACTTTCTACAGTAAAATAAATGACCGGCTTATTCACCATTAGTATTTTCAACTAAAGCACAATGTACTAATTTTTTCTGAGTTAATTATGGATGGTACTGTTGTCAAACATTCATCAACCACACCCAGATTTATACATCACCTTAAGCTCATGCTGCTTTTCCCAAAGAAACAAACAACTGTATTCAAGTGCCAGATTCACTAGTGTTGCTGTAGTGAATCTGGTGATGTAAGTAACCGGTGGAACATTTCCAGAAGTTAAAAGCTCTGCCTTGTGGATCACAACCAGAGCCTTAGGAGGGTCTCTACAGCTGCATTGAACATCCCACACAGACTGGAAAACTGTTTTTACATAGGTCAGCATTTTGAAATGTTTACCTCCTGGTCAATGTTTGTTTTAGTCTCTGCTGTAAGCAAAAAGGAGTATGTGTGGGCTGGTGGGTAATAAATGTTGGAGATGAGTTTAGGGAACAAATAATCCTGTGGCGAAGTTTAATAAATCACCTACTACTGCATTGCACACTTAAGAATAAGGAACAGTCCATAAGGCTATGAGAGACCCCTCACACAAGAATACAGTGCTGCAACATCTAATACAGCAGTGTATATTTTTATATAAGCACAAACCTCAAAAGAACAGATGCCAGTTTTTTTTTTCAAAACAAAAGGTTAAAATGTAACCAAACCACCACACATTAAAGTATTGTGTTAATATCAGCTACAACAGATAACACTGAAAACAGCCTTAAATTATATTAAAATCTAGGGCTTAGTACAAACATACAATATTCTTGTGACAACAACTTTTAAACCTGTCTTCTGCAAATGACAAAACATCAAAATGTCTTAGACCATTCAGACCCATACAGAACAGCAGCAGGCTGCACTCACCACTGTAAAAGCGGATCAAACAGCTGAGGTCTGAGTTGGCAGCTTCCTGTTGTATCCGCGCTGGATCTGTGTATCCCATCGTTGTCAAGTATTCATAAACCATCTGGAGAGGCCTTTCGGAGGGACTCAGCCTCCTGGGCACAGAATTAAAATTAAATTAATAGACTAATAAACACCATCCATCCATTTTCTTCCGCTTATCCGGGGCCGGGTCGCGGGGGCAGCAGTCTAAGCAGGGACTCCCAGACTTCCCTCACCCCCTCCAGCTCCTGCGGTGGGACCCCAAGGCGTTCCCAGGCCAGCCGAGAGACGTAGTCCCTCCAGCGTGTCCTGGGTCTTCCCCGGGGCCTCCTCCCGGGGGAATAAACACCTTTAAATACATTTTAAATACTTTTACAGAGGCATAAGGAAGAAAATAATTAACCCTTATATTTCCTTACATTGTTCTGCAATCTACAATATTTGAGACAATAAAATTATTTAATGACAAATCTTAATTTAATAAATGTATGTTTTAGAAAAATGATTGTGTTTTATTCTCATAGTGGAATAATAAAGTAAAATATGACCATAAACTGAAATAAACTATCTTTGCAGTTAAGATGAGTCTCCTCTGAAAAGGATAGGGATAAAATGTCCCATTGTCAATAGCTAGGACATGGCTAACTAAAAACTGCACAATATACATAAAGGGCATTAGGGATTCCCTGGAAAGAGCTGGGAACATTATAGAAAAGGAATGATACTGTTACACCTTTGACTGTGACTCAGTCATGTGTTAAATGCTTATCTTATTTTGCCACAGTTTAACAGAATAATCTGTTATTCAAGATTCAGCAAAAACAAAGTTTTATCTTTCACATTTGAAAAAATAAAAATTACTGTACCTGACTAAATCACCATGAAGCTGTACATACAGAGCTTTCCCGTCCCGCTGTGCACACAGCTCCTGCATCGTGGTGCTGGTGGTACACAGCACTAGCTGCAGATCGTTGTGAGGAGTGGATGAGCTCTGGGCTCCAGAGGCACATGGCTGCATGTCCACTGTGGCACCATACAAACACACACAGCCCCGGTTTGGGTCCCCTTTCAGCCAGTCCCGCTCACGAGAGCCAAATCGGCTCTTTCTTGTTACACAGCTATGACTCCCATTTCTTTTCACATTACGCTGCAAATCAGGGAAAAAAATATTAATGCATTTAGATATTAGATAACCTAGTCATTTGAACATTTGACAAATTCCTACTATGATTTATATCATGACTTACACAACACCAAGACTTGAATCAGTCATTCAGTCCTGGTGAAAGGGACTTACAGATCACATTCACAAATACAAGGTGGGTTAAGTATCTTACTCATGTACACAACAGACAAAAGTAACCTATGTAGCCTTCTGTCTGAGCTGGAACTGAACCACCCCAGTGTCACTCAAAGCTTATTATAATGCTCTTCTGCATCTGTAGGTGGATCTCAACTGGAATTTTGACTGGCTGATCTGAATATTGATACAGAATAATTAAGTCACACAGGTGATGTGATCATGAGCCTTCTCTCATTGCTACAGCTGCACTTTGTGCAATATTGCAAATAATGAATCCTAATAATCCAGGAAACGCAATGTAATGTCCCATTTCAATCAAGAAAATAGGCAGGCCTACATATCATATTTGCATTAACTGATAAACTTAAACATTTATCTTGTTTACAGAGCAGCCTTGTTTACAGTAAATAAGAAAGAGTTTGCAGTTGGATGAGAGGTTTTGGTGAAAGTGTAATTTTATTACATTGACTAAATCAAAATTCTGTGTTACCAAGCTTTTCTAAGTCCAAGAAAATCTGGTTATTTCCAATGCAACCTAAAGCCTTTGGAATAGGTATGTGGGAAATGTGGTTTGTGAGTGACCCTGGCACAAATTCCTTCCGAGTGTAAACCACCAACAGATCAATCAGCAACTAGAGCACGTCAATCACTGCATATTAGCCATTACATAATAATAACAACTAACCCTTCAGTCTACATATCAACCCTCTACATATCCTACTCTGAGCCTCTGAAAGCATAGCATATGGACAAGAGACTAGTTTTCGCACTTTGCCCTTGGTGCATTGGCCATTTTACCATAAAATCTAATCATGACCTGCCTTGAGCACTCGTATTCCAGTCCGAGGTCCGGGTCCACTGCGACACGTCGTGTGACCGAGGCCGGTCTGATGGAGCCTGTGAGGCGGCTGTCTGCAGGAGTCAGCCCCGCTGTCTTCGACATCACCTTCGCTCTTCGTGCCCACTTGGTTAGTAGACGCGACGGCCACCACTGAATTATCCTCGTCCTTCATCGCCATGTCAAGGTCTATTTCCTGTTAACAATGACTGTAAACATGGTAGAACATAGTGCAGAGGGCACTCGACGAGCCAGTTCCCACGCAGAGGTAAAAACGCATCATGTGTCCACACAGCGACGCCATGTCCACAGACTCCAGCCTGACGGTGCGCACTGGCGGATGGCACGGGACCTGATCAATAAACATCACATGGGCGGGCGGAGGCGTTTTATTCAGCAGCCGCTGCCCCCTTTTTGACGAGACTACAGAGGGAGACACCCTAACATCACCAGAGGCACACTGTTCTTATTACTGCAGCCTCAGTCTGCACTTCACATGGCTCTTCTGAAGCACACAGTGGCATCCTCGGAATTATTAATCAAAATGAGATTGTCATTATCATTATGGATGGTTCTATATATTAACAGGGCTGCAGGGCTCTATCCCTGCTGACAAAAAGCTCTTGCCGAAGAATAATTAGGCCTAAAACCAGTGATACGTATACATTTTTAAAATGTTTTTTTTTATTTATTTTTTAATTAAGTTAATTTAATTTAATTAAATTAAAACGTAATAACTGCACAAAATAATTAGTTTGATAGATTTTTATTTAGGTTTTTGCTTAATTATTTTCTCCAACCCAAAAGACAATACACAGCATAAATTGAAAATATCCCATTTAATAGTTTACAGCATTTTATCTGATCATTATTCAGTCTTGACATTCACACTCACCTTGAAAGTCATGGAACTGTTATTCAGTTCAACACCTCAGACCTGACTGAAAGGTCAACCTTAGGCCTCACCTTCCAAAAATTATTAAATAATTAGAAACCCTATGTCATACAGTACTGGGGGTTACAAAGAGTTTTTAAAATACAGTGAATGCATTTATAACTGGGACCAATGCAACTATTTTAATGCTTTTACAAGCCCTTTGTTTGCATTTTAATTTACTGCAGTTGTATAAAAAAACATCCAATTAATCACGGATTGGCTGGTGGACTCCCTTACAAACATGACAGTGGGCGCTACCTGACCAAGTAAGAGTACATCCAAGTTCTGTGTCATTAAGTTGGTGTGACAAGTTTGAAACTTTTCTTGCATTTCAAAAAGTAGAAATGAGTATTTACACAGGTTTCACATGCAGCTCAGAAGCTGAAAATTGAAATTGTCCAATATAGGTAAGACATGTCCTACAGCATCCCTCTGTCCTCTTTGTCTGGCGCACACACACACACAGACACACACAGACACACACACACAGAAGGCTACACTTCACACTTTGAGCACACCACTGCTATTGGGTCCAATTCTCTTCATTCACTTGTTACTATGTCCAATGCACTTGTGATATGTCAACTCCATTGTACATGATTCTCGGTAGTCTGATAAGTTATGACAAGCAAATACACTGGATGAATAAGACAATAAACACCACCAACAAAAACATTCAGATAAAAACGTAGCCTGTGCATCTCTGTCCTGTGAGGACTTTTGCACAGCTCCTCCTTGTGGTTTTGATCTGATAGCACAGGCTTTCCCCCTGGGATTGATGCTGGTGAAGCAGCATTGCAGCAAAAAAAGCTCCTCACATTAATTGAATGAAACCCTGGTACACCTAATATTTTGACTGGCAAACAAAAGACTTGATTTATAACATCAACTCACAGGTCTAAAAAGAGCAAACCATCAACTTAAGTATGACATGCGAAGTAAGTTATTATTTTTTTTAAGTTACAATCGCATGCCATAAAGGCCTCAGCTGCAACTCATCAATATCCCATACAGAAGATTTATAAATATTATAAGGTGCAACTTGGCATACTTTTAAGTATGGGTATATTATATATGCCAAACAAAATGTCTTCTTAAAGATGACAGAACACATGCCAGGAAAACGGGATTGACATCCAGTGCCACATCTATGTGTGCATCCCTGTTTTTCAGTAGTACAGAACACATCCACTGATCCATGTCAACACCCAAAAGCCCCACTCCAAACAACATCTCTGTGAAAGAAATTGGGGACTCCTCCAGTCATGAATGTAGTATGGAGAGAATAGTAGAACTAATGCAGCTCAATTGCATCTTTTCATAAAATTTTGTACATATATGCATACAATTAAATTTCTTGTCTAAATCTTTTGTGTTTTATTAATTTGATCAGCTTTTGTTTGTAACTATATACAATATACAGGCAGATCATATATTTTACAATAAGTGAGTGATGATACACGGAGGTCTTTGAAGACCAGTGCTGACTAGATGTATTGAGTAATATACAAGGTGAATAACTGGATTATTTAGAAAATTAAAGATTAATAAAAATGATCTTAAGAAAAAAAAAAAGGATGAAAGATAGTACAAGAGACAAAATGTAGATCGTACAAGAGATCATTGTAAAAGCTCTCCGTATGTACAGAACAAGCCAAAGTATTTTTCAGCAACAAAAAGTGAATTTTCTCCATATACATACACAGCTCAAAATATTTCCAAAGCTAAAAGTCTTACCAATTTGGTCACAAGTTAAGTTAGACAGTGAAGCATAGTGAAAATTACCCCACAATTAAACATCTGGTGATTCCCACTCGCCATTATGGTGCTGCTAAGTGATGGGTACAATATCACTCACCCTTTCATGCAAATGCTTCCATTTCATTTTCAAGCTCATTCCAATGCCAAAACACAAGAACATTGAGAGGTATTAAGAACACTGTCCCAGACAGCATAGATACGATTATAATTTGAAGTCTCTTTGTAATGCATTATCACCACAGCTAGTACCAAAGTACCACTAGGGATATCATTACTGATTACTTTAGCTGCCAGAAATCAAGATTTCTTTTGACAATTAGATTTCTCCAGGAGGTTTTAAAATTTGTGACGAAGATAAATTGGGACTAAAGAACCATATTTTTGGCCTCCAAAAAATTTCATGTGACATTTGTTAGCGCATCAGCAAATTAAAAAACTATGATCACATTTGAAGCTGCACAGCGACCCCAGATTCCAACAGCATTTAAGAAGACGTACAAACAAAGCTCTTAAAGAACTCAAGAGTTTTATCCACCCAAGTCAGAAAGGCACATCACTTTGATATCAGGCATAAATAATTAAGTCAATCGACTAAAGACAAACGTAAATCATAGTAGTGCGAAAAGGGTGAGGGCCCCCAAGAGAGGAGACTTATGAAAAAGATTAATAGAAGAGAAGCATTCAGTGCATGGTAACTACATTCAAAACTACC
The DNA here is from genome assembly GCA_019594935.1 of Periophthalmus modestus. Taxonomy (NCBI): domain Eukaryota; kingdom Metazoa; phylum Chordata; class Actinopteri; order Gobiiformes; family Gobiidae; genus Periophthalmus; species Periophthalmus modestus. The sequence goes on from JAIEZT010001214.1 coordinate 30,301,349, forward strand.
ATGTAAGTGCATGGTGACCAAGTTAAAGAAATTTGAAATATTTGCAATCCAGATGCAACATCTAAACTGTAAGCTAGAATGTGAGGACCCAGGTACGGATAGGTTTGATGTAGAAAGTTTGCACATTTTAATTTATTATAGACCCCTGAAACTAAAAAAGAACCACCAGATGAATTCCATTTGTTACCATCATGTGACAAAAGTGATGTTATTTTTTTGTCGCCTAATATAAAATTAATATCATCACAGATTACTAAAAGATTTAAACCTAGAGGTTTATGACAACATGTGGGAGTTTGGCCACCAGAGACGTGTGCCTTTAAGTCAAACTCTGACTGCAAACTGAAATATTGAACTATTAACTGTATTGATAATTTAATCTAATCAAGCATACATTTGACTGAACTGATAATATTGGATAATTTCTCTTGAAAAGTGAGTGGCGCAAATATGATCTGTGAAGGTAAATCGTGAAATACATGACAAAAAATAACACACAAGAGTAGTACATTGATTGATATGTTTTCCGAATTGTTCTCTATAAGATCTTCATAACATCAACATTTTTCTGTGTTAGATTCTTTGCTGCTTCCCATGCAACTTGAGGGCAGCTGTCTGTGTGTGTCACAGCGGGTTCCGTTGGAAGAAGGAGGGAAGTGAAAAGAAAATAGTTTTAAAGTTCCCTTAACGGGGCTTTTAGGAGCCACAAAGGCAATAATCACTGCCACGACTGAGGTGGGAAGTTGTTCACCTCAGCAAGGTCTTGCACAGGTGAGCCTTTGTGGGTGTAGGTTAACTTGATCCTCATTCGTAGGTGTTGCTGAAATGTGGTCATATTAATTAGGTTTAGAAAAAGCAACGCAAACTGTTGTAATGAACCAGATAATTAGACATTACACCCACCTTCTGTGGATTAAGGACTCTGATGACCTGTGTTACCGTTCCCTGGTTTAGTGCCGGGACAACATTACTGCTAGGGGAAAGGAGCTGCAGCTGGAACGTCTGACAAGCAGGCAGAGCACATCCATTAGAAGTGCAAATAGGCCAAATAAATGTAAACCCATGTGTGTATATATCAATATCAATCATTAGGCGATTGCTTGCTTACCTTTGGTACAGCAGCTTGAAAAACAAAGTCTGTCATTTCTGCCTCTGTTGAGTTGGAAGCATGAATGGTGATGACTGCGATGTTTGGATTGGGGTTAGCTCGCTCAAATGTGAAGTCTATCTTCAAACCATTCTTGTTATATGCCGTCATGGGTGGGATACCTTAGCAAGTACAAAAATCAAACCACAATGAGCTTATCAAACAAATTTTCCACTAAACAAGTAAACAACTAAAAAGAAACTCACCTGCTGCAGCGATATCATTAAAAAGGGGCGGTGAGGAAAGGCCGTCTAGAAGGAAAGGGGGCTGGGAAACCGGGACAGTGGGAGCAGGAGGTGCTGAATTGCCTAATCAAGGATAATAACAATAACAGGGTTTAGGGCAGATATACATTTTATTAATGGAGGTTACCATCCTGTAACTTACCACTTAGCGAGAGATCACCAAGCAGATCAAGAAGCTCTCCACCTGCTGAAGCTGGTTTTGTGGGTAGTGTCTGAATTACTGGGACATCATTACCACCGAGCAAATCTAATAAATCATTGGCCTTAAAAGCAGAGGCAGCATGTTTTTTTTTTATTATACTTTTAGTAAACAAACATACTCTTTAACACCCTTTGAACTTCTTTGACATACCTGGTTGGCTGGCTGGGTGACTGGGGGTGGATGTTTGGTCTCTACAACAGAGGATTCTGTCTCTCCATTGGTCTGGACAATGTCTGTTGGGCCATTTGTGGAGGTTTTCTCCATAATGGGCATCCGCTCTAATAAAGCTGGCCTTAAAAAGAGACAAATATTTAAATCAACATAAAAACAAGAAACAGAATTCACAGTAAATTGCAGTACTGAATAAATCATACAAAAAGTCATTACCTCATATGGTCATATTTTTTGAAAAGTGCATTATATTCCACTGCTCTCTGCTGTAGCTCCACATCAATGCTACTTCCATATATTGAAACCACTTTTTTGATTCGGCTGAAAAATATGCTAAAGAGTTGAGTAAAAGTAATTATTTTAAAAGAATTTGAAAGTGTAACTTACTTAACACTGCTGAAGCGTGTAGACAGCTTCATGATGGCAGTAAGAGCGTAGCCCCGAGTTACAGGAGTCGACAGATTAGACACTAGAAGTCCTTCCAGCACATCCAGAACTTCATCTTCAGTCACCTTCATTCAAACACAGAACAAATACTGTTGGATTAATCACGGTAAGAGGCTGGTGACAAGCAACAGCTTTTTTTTGTATAATGTAATATGGACTTGTTGAAAAGCAGAGTAGACCCTTTGCTCGCTCACCTCATGTTTGAACCCAAGGTAACCCTTTCCAAGTTTGTTTTGTAAAGCTCAATGATATAAACCAATCTTCCAGTTAGAAAATCTCAACTAATATTTCCAAATAAAATACCTGGATTGGCTCCTCTTCTTCACATTGTCCAGATACAAGCAAGTCCCCATATTCACCTATGCACCATGACGCCACCTGCACTAGAGGTTGCTGTAGAGCACAAAATACTGTTTTGAAACATATGGGGCAATGCACTTTATAATGAAAAAATAGAAGAGTCTTACCTGTGAAATGTCATCCAGCAGTGCCTTATAGAGTCTCTGGACTGTGTAGGCGTGCATCTCCACACTGTTGGTAATCAGCTGGATGAGATTGGGAACAGAGTCGTCTCGGACGTAGCTGCCTGCCTGAAGTCAGAAAGTCAAATGTAAAATCAAGAAAAGTGGAGAGATGTTTAAAAACTACTGTGGAGCACTTACTGTGGTCAGAACCCTCATAATTGTGTCTATATGCCATCGTTTGGATGGGGCATATCTGTAACAAAAAGGCACACATTTAAAAAAAAAAAAAGAAAAAAAAAAAGTCAATTAAATCATATCTTCATGCTAAAAAAAGCTGTCAGACAATTTAAGTGTCAGCACTGCGTCTCAGACGATGGATCACTCTTTTTTCATCATACAGCCTTTGTATTCAACATTTTTTCCTAATCTACCCTATTAAATGAAATGATTTAAACTGTATAACTGTATTAGGTTATGTAATGATGGTGCCTTCATATGCTATGGAGAAGAGGTGTCTTTCACTTCACTTGTGCATTTCATTGAAGTGCTTTTGTGGTTGTGGTGACATACACTCACTTTATCTGGAAACATAAATGTAAACTAGTACATAAAAAAAAAATAATAATTGAGGTGGCATTTACAGTGTGAATGCTGTATTATTACATAAGATTCATGGCAATAAGCCTATAGACTTTAAGACCTTAATTCACGATTCTTTATGGTCTCCAACATGGTGAAACGTCCATCTTATCTTGGCAATGCATGTGTCAAAATCATCTCAACTCTCCAGTGAAAATGGTAAAGTGATGGAGTATTCATGGGCAATTTTGAACTCAGACAAGTCATCTTTAGCATAATTCCCATTGCAAATGAAGGCAGCATGAACAGAATAAAGATTTTTTTTTTTAAAAGTTTGTAGAAGTACTGGTCATCATACTTTTCTGCAGCTAGAAAGACTCCTGATGCACAGTCGGCTTTAAATTCAGGGTCACAGGAATCCAGAAAGTACAGCAACTCTTTCATCATTCCTCGGATGTTGTTGCCATTGACTAGAGCAAAGCTTAATTCCATTGCACGTCTATAAAAACATAGAACGATGAAAAAAAAATACATCAATGATTTAATTGTAAACAGCTGGTAATTTACCTCTTAATTGAAACATCCAGGTCTTTCAAACAATCCACAATAGTGCTTCTATGCCTCTGCACTGCATTATGGTCTGTCTGTACAGTCTTCAGTAGAGAAGTCAATGCCACATATCTGAAAAATATTTGTATCAGTTTTTATAACATTTGATCATTTAGACAGACAATTTAGTCACTTATAAATATAAATATATCAAATACCACCTAACCTTATATTTTTGTCATTGTTTAAAAGGAAGCGACCTAAAATGTTAATGGCCAAGACCTGCAAAATTGATCAAGGATTTACAAATTAGAGAAGATATTACACAGCCTGCTTTAACGTTTTATGAAAATAAAAAGAAACTCACTCGTAGTCCACTTTCAGACTTTATGTCCATTATGGTCAATACAGTCTCATACAGGATTGCATTGCCAACATTTTTACTTGTCTCTGTATTTGTTGCAACCTGTGGAGTAAACACACTATTTCTTATACCAGCACGTGATTAACCTGGTAATTTTATTCTTCAGAATTTACCTGTGCAAGAATGTCATTCATTGCTTCACTAGAATCGTCATCGCTTTTGCCCAAAATTCGTAAAAGTCTTAATATCCGCACCTGTTCACATCAGGGTTCAGATTAATGAGCCTCTTATGACACATCTGAATTCTTATGACATGAGCAAAGCGTTACCTGAAGGAAAGGGTCGCTAATGCCTGAGACATCATGCTCAGGAGAGTACCCGGACATGATTAGGTTCTTCAGGATCCTCACCAACTGTGGAACCAGCTGATCAAAATATTAACAAGAAAAGAATAAACAGCTATCAGCAGTTTTACATAAATATCAATATTAATGCTGCATTCATAAGAGTTTCAAAGATGTATTGTGACACACTGTGACTCCCACAAACATTAGAATCTTATATGTTGCACACATACTTTTAGTGAAACACAGGCCCTACAGATTTTATATTTTTAAAGTATACTACTCAAAAAAATAAACACGTCTCTACATTAAAAATACACACAAAATGGGGAAAATTCATAAATAAAATTTTTGCAGTGGGGGGTAAGGGTGCAGGATAACTGTTAACAGGATAACTGTCTAATTTCTACCCTTGTATAGTGCCCAACTGCCCAAATAATTTTTACTGAGGGATATAGGGTTATTATTAGACCAACACCATTGTGACCAAATGAGCTTGAATCAGGAAAATTAAAAAAAACAAACACAGAAAACAACTGTGAGGAATGTGTTGCACAAAATCCAGTTTGGGATATTTGACTCAGTACACTGACAGTGATGAGAATGGTGATCACTTAAGATTTATAAAATCAAGGAAAACATTATGACAAAACAAAAAATTTACATTTGAGTCGACTGTGAGGATTACTATTTACAGCATGCACCAGCTATGAGATCAGAATGTGCTCTTACCTTCTCATTCTAACACAATGCAGGAATTGTAACAAAGACAAATGACAGAAAAAATATGAGGGAGATGTTAGGGAGGGGAAGTCATTCACTTTCAGAAAGCTAAAATATGTTGAGCTCATGACCATGAGGGTGGCACTCCTGAGAGCTGTTTACACCTACAGAAGAGAAGGCAGCAGCAGAACAGCCAAAGCAGTACACACAAAGTAGACAGAGTTCAAGATTGAAACGTGGTGCAGCATGTAGAGCTGTGTGTTTACTTAGCGATAAGATAATGTCAAATGTGCAAAGGGAAATGAGATGCCATGTGTGAGAGTTAAGACAAAAGCACTACTTTTTGAGCTCAGAAAAATCTCTGTACCTTTCTGAAGTGGGCCAACATATCCGGGCTTCTCTCACACATCTCAGTGAGGAGAACAACTGATGTATGGAGAACACCTAAACAGAATAAAGATAAAAATACATATTAAAACCAATTCTACAGCTATCAAGTGGTGCTGAAAATGTCAGTCCTCTTGAGCCCAATGTCTCTGTGCATTGTCCTTTCAATTAAAGTCTACACTTAATGTGATTAAAACATTTTTGATGGACTGAAACTAACTTTTATTGAGTTGGAGTCTTGACTTAGCTGCCTGTTTGAATAAAATAAACAGTGACTTGGTTGCTTCAAGTTCCTTCTAACTGAAAGCATCTCCTGGTTCTTAGTAAAATGTGCTTAGTAGCAAAGATAATTTCAGCACCAAAAGGAACAGAACTATTTAAATTGTGGACTTAAAAAAACAGCAGAGTACTTGTTGAGGTAGAGCAGTGCGCCTGGTGGGGAATGTCTAACTAGTTTTTATGAGCTTAATGCTTTATTTTATGTACAAACTAAACCAAACAGGTACGTGTACTTACTTTGTAATTGCTTAAAGTAATTACAAAGATAATTACCAGTTAATTGCAGTGCCGCATATAGATAAAACTTGATCAGGCTGATACATTTACTTTTTTTTGCAAACAAAAAAACCCCAACATATTTTCAGGGGCTAACCAGCTGTTCTGAGTGGTAACAAATGTATGAAAATATTTTTTTTTTTTCAGGCAGAGGGCATCTCCTATCAAAACAATCAAAAAATTTGCACTTCCCATGGTTCTTCTCGCTGAGCAGGTTTTTTGTAGCTGGAAGGAACATTTCCATAAGTTCTGGAACTTTTCTTATGACATGAACTGCACACAAGGCTGCCTGCAAATATATGTCACAACCAGAAGTCAGTCAAAATCATGTTTAGCGTGTCTGTGTATTCCTCAAGTGTGAGCAAAATGAGTCAGACCTTTTTTCTCAAGTATGAGTTGGATGTTTTTAGCAGTTTCTCCACCTCACCAGCCAAATCCCGGCACATCTCTGATGAACCCATGCAGCCCAATGTGCACAAGGCCAGACCCTGGACATACTGTGTGCTGTGGTTTAGGTCACTGGGGAGAGCGGAAAACAGAACATCAAGAGGAGCAGGCAGTGTAAGTGTTTCATCCTCAAGTGTTTAGATGCACCTACTTTTTAATGCAATTCGTCATTAGTAGATGAACATCCTGTCTTTCATCCAACAGCAGCATAGCACCTAAATAACCTATTCGTTTGTCTGTGAACTTCTGGGATGCAATAAGCTTCAGGCACTCCAGCTGAAAGAATGGACAGGAATTTACAAAGGACAAAGCATGAATGGCAAACTGTTTATTTGTGCATATGAACACACATACCTGTCCAAAATGGGCTGGGTAGCCCAACATGTGCATATACAGTAGCTTTGCCACATTCCTGCAACGATAGGTATTATCTTCTTCTCGGAAAGATGAGCGGATAGCAGCACACTCTTTCTGGATCATCTCTCGCTCCTCTGCTTGGGTTCGTGCTGTCCGGATAGTCCGGATCAGCTCCCGCAGTCTGATCGGAGCTGGCATTCTCTGAGAACATAAAAAGCCAGTAAATGTCTGACAAAAATTCATGCATCTCTCATCAAGCTTTTGTGACTCTGCCAAGATGAATCGGATGGAGGCAGTTGTCCTCCTCACAACTTTTCCAAACATCATTATCAACCAAATAAAGGTGATTCAATAAATCCATTTGTGTCAAATTTAACCCTATAGGGATATTTGAAGACAAGAGGACAAAAATTATGCACAGACACTGGTGTTATGAATGTGTATGTGTGAATGGTTCTTGAAGAAAAGCACTTAGATAAAGAGATGTTATAAATGTGACCATTTACAATTAATTAAATAATTTCTTTTGCTTGCTCTGCTCAGAAATCAGTGCTACAAAACTTTGCTTAGAAAGACTACAAGACTTCAGTCAGAATTTACATGAAGTAAAAATGTACAGATACATCTTTTTTACAATGAGGGAAAGGGTAAATTAAAAAATATGTAAAAACTGCATCAGGGTTTATCCACCTTATCAGGGTTCATTTTATCTTTTCAAATAAACTTATTCCCATAGTACGTCTCATCTATTTTTATAGCCAACAGATACCCTTTTCAAATTAGATGAAAAAAAAAAAGAACTAAAATAGGTACTGTCTGTCAGGCTGAATGACAGTGTGTTTTGATGTTTTAAGAAGTAACATGTAATTGATCCTAAATTTGAGGGCCCAGAAAGCAAGATGATGTAAAGCACAGCATGGTCTCACTATCAGGTAATGAATATATTACCTAAAAAGGGTTGTCTCATGTAATGGCAGTAATCAAATATATAGCTAAATACATCTTACTTTCTCAGAAGCCAATTCCTTTGAATAACATAGACATGAATAAATTGTAATACATTACTAAAATTTGTAGAACTTTTTTTTAAGGCTACGTTACATAGGACATAGACATTTCTTTCTATAAAGTGGGAGAAGCCAAAAGCCCAAGATGAAGCACAATATGTTAACATACTACTTGCTATTTCAGGAGGTCTATACTGTATACAAGGAGAAAACTGAAATTTCCCACACTACAATATCATTAGAATAATCTTTACAATAATTACCTATTTGAGAAAATTCTTTGTAGTTAACAACAATCAAGAACTTATTACTTGTATTCACTTGCTTATGGATACATACTATACTCTCAACAAGCTTTGCCTCCCTTGAGTTTTGAGCAGTCAGCCTACATTTGCTTAAGGACACTTGACAACCAGCAACAAGCCACACCTTCTTTATACTACAGGGAGAAACCAACCAAGAAGACTGAAAGCTCAATGAAATAATCCATAAATAAATGTAAACGTTGCGACTACAAAACCATGCCAGTACAGACTATGCTAGTTAAATGTGTTCTTGTTGACAATTGGTCACCTTAACTAAACCATGCCATTATATTTGAAGGTCAAATACTCCATTTCTGAGTATGTTTGTTTTCAACATACATATGTCCCCATATTGTGAGTACATTTTGGCTCATCTTGTATAGACTTATTCAGAAGCCCAACATCTTCAAAGCTTGGTCCTTAGTTAATTTCATTCATTAGAGGGAGACAAATCACTGAAGAACTCAGGAGTGGAACAAGAGCAAAAGATGTTTTCCTCAAATCTACAGTGTGTGCAAGCTGGAAATCAAAGGATTGCAAATTAGTAAAACATGTAGAGTTGTTAATGGATTACTCTTACAGGGGTCAATGATTGTCACACTGCCAAATATCAGCTGACTTCTTCCACCTGTTACATCCCATTTCTAACACAATACTGTTCTTACAATGGCACCAGAGTTGGTTTAGAGCGTGTATTAACATAAATTGAAGATATGTAATGATTTCATTATAATTTTAATAAAAGCAAGTCGGAATTGGATTTATAAAAAATGAGTCCACGTCCACACGCCAAGCTAGCCTTAGTTAGCTTTAAGGTGTCCAAATGCTGACGTACGGGTGCACAAATGTTACCACACACCCGGTTATAGGAGTTTTAGCTGTTCCATATCCAGCGAACTACACAGGTGACCCTACATTGAGGCTAAGGATAAACATAACAAGTTCAAGATAGCTAACGAGATACATTTGTTAGTATAAAAATAATAAAGAGTTCAAGCTAATGTAATAGCAGTTGTTACAGGTGACGTGCCCTATAATTATTTATCTATAAACTAGTCATCACTGCTTTAAATGTAATGTCGAAATTAACCAAAAACCTTAGCGAAGTGGACATGACACCTAAACCTGCTCATGATGCAGTTTCGGCCTCCTTTAAGCATTGGGATTACAAGCTAGCGTTTCAACTGAGACCTTAGCCAACCTGAACACAACGTTTTTAGTCATGTAAACACAGATTTATCAACCTAATAAAAGCAAATGTGAAGACAAAGAGTAATTCCATCATATCTATATTCTGAAGTAAATGTTGTCACAGCGGTTAAGAACATGAACATAATGACTGAATGTACTAGGCTTCACATCCCTAGCACAGCAGGTACTTAGCCGCAAGACTACAGCAGCAGCGTTAATGCTAAGCTAAGCTAAGTTAGCCGCTGTCAAGCACAACCCCGGTCCACTCTGAACTGCGACTTCCTAAGCAGCGCCCCAGCCAGTGTTGTCAGCGTAATTGTGCACCAAATAAAGATGTCTATCAAAAGTTATTCATCATACGGACTGTGTCCGACAAAATGTTAACACCCAAGACTTACTTACAAGCCGGAATGATACCAGATAATACCAGGAATCGTCTCTATTAGCAATGGAAGGAGGAACACACTAGACATGCAAAATGGTGGCTACTCCAGCCTCAGCACATCTACCGCAGGCGGAAGGTTACACTGACAGATCTCAGAGGTTTGTGAAAGAAGTGCGGAGTCGCTGCGGAGCTGAAGTTTGTCATCGATGTGATCCTGCCAACCCTGCCTCTTCAGGGACCTTTCACTGGGAATAACGCTGCCTCTACCGGTGACAGGACTCGATTTTACTGCCCATTGAGCAACATGGGTAAGATCCATAAACATTCTTGTTTAGTGTTTATGTGAATATTAGCTGATTGTGTTGCCTGGCTAATCAACCCGTGCTTTACATAGCTATACGCTTACTCTAAACGGCTAACGAGAGGACCTCTCTCTCTCTCTCTCTCTCTCTCTGTATATATATATACACACTGGAGAGAACTTACAATGTTAGCCATCAATGTAAATGCAGAGTGTTCGCAGGTTTGATTGGCGAATTTTCATCGAATTCGCTATGTTTACTTCAAAAAGCCGAAAAAAACAATCAAGCATATTACCCAACAACGGCCAGTCATGGCATTGACAATTGTCACTGTAAACATAACAATGAGAAGATGGAATATTTTATTCTGACCCTGCGGATGGATACGTTTTACCTGGTCAAAGTCGTACTGCGGTCCGTTTACTCGTGGCAGTGATGACGAATTCTTCTGGTGCTTTTGAGTTAAAGGGCGTCACCTAGAGGCGACTGGGGCCAATTTACTGGAAAATTAATACAAAACTGATCAAATATTTTTTTTAATAATAGGCATGCTCTAAATAGAAAATATACAATATGGAAAAATACATAAGTGATATCAGCAGCGCTGTAAATACACGTTTATTGTCTATCTAAGTGAGTTATTGAGAGGGGAGGGAAGAAGCTGTTTTAGCCTAGCCTGTAGGTGCAGCTTCCAGCCTGAGGGGAGTGGCTCAAATAGTCTGTATCTTGGGTGAGAAGGGTCAGATGCGATCTGACCTACTCACCCGCGAGTTCTGCAGACAGGTCATCTGTACCACACAGGGATGGAGGGGGTGAGCTATTCATTGTTTGATGTTGCAGTTGCACTGTATGGCCAAAGCACATTTGGTGAACAAATTCACAAAATTTTGTTGTTGAATTTTTTTTTTTTTTTTTTTTTTTTTTTTTTCGGATTCTGATTCTGCTAGTTTGGTGGTATACACTCCTCAGAAATATAAAACTACCTCTACTGAAAGAGTTGATTTAAGTTAGTTGCTTATAAGGTGCAGTATGTAGCTTGTGTTCTTACTGTTATAAAAAATAAATTACAATCACAACTGAACCTGGGTTGCTACTTGTCAATGCCTTAACCTGCAGGGGACACAAGTTTTTCCTTATTCTCAATATGGACAGGCCAAGCCTCATGTGAAGCTCAGAACCTCCAGAATTCAGTCATTGAGCTGCAGAGGCACCACTAGCTCTGCTTAATGATTGGCTGTAGGTGCTACAGGCCCGGGCTACAGAGGTGCAAAAGGGTCTATTGCAACCTTATTTAAAAGTGTTAGCACCCTCATTTGAGGCAGGTAAAATAATGACACTTAATGGAATATTATTGTTATTATTCACCCTCATTTAGGTTGTTCTTGACCCGGGCCTGGAGTTAGGTTTTTGGCAGTGCGGATTCAGATCAGAGAGAGTCCTTTTAGATTTTAAATAATTGTATTTAATCACTGAAACTGGCAACCCATATGAGAGAGACTCATGTGACGCTCTGCTTTCTGATTATAACATAAACGACTTGTCATGCTGTATTTAAAAATAAATCAGCATTACACATTAGAAGTTATATTTGATTAGTTGATTGATTGATTGATTGATTGATTGATTGATTGGGACAGTTTTAAAATAAAAATTTTACGTCCTGTAAGTAGATGGAATGCTTGTTTGTCCGTAATACTACTCCACATTCATTAAAATGGTAGTGTAAAACTTGCCCACTAGAGAGCAGTAGTTTACTTTTTTTGAGAGTTAGCTAACGCTTTCTGGTGATACGGTTTGACAAATTCATAATTAATCCAGGAATATTACATGTATGGGCAATTTACACTTTATATAACCTGAGAAAACGAGCTGATCCTAATCCACCACAGTGTGTATGTTTCTCACGATCCTGTTGGCTCGTGCAGGAGATCAGCTGAGCTCGTGCGTAGCTGCAGTGCGCGCGCAGGGTAAACCCATTGGCTGAGTGGAGCCTTCAGTCCGCGGGTGGATACCCACGGATGGAAATCCACGGGTGGAACGACACAGTCGAAACGACTGAAACGAGGAATGTCCAGAGGAGCAAACATGTGAACGCATGTACATCATTTTGTTTTTGATTGGCGTCCCACGCGGGCTGACCAGGGATGTGTTTTTGATGGTGTGCTGCCTCATGGTGGTGTCTCAGTGCGGAGCAGTGAGCTCAGGACACGGGTTTGTGGGACCTTTCACTTATAGCGGGAGTGAACAGTACTATGTCCAGACGAAAACAAACCAAACCCTTCAAAGTTAACTGTGGGTAGCTCTTTTGTTTTGTTTTACATATCGAGTAGTATTAGGCTGAGTGATATCCCTGATGCTGTATTTTCAATTCCGATATCTGATTGAAAGTAGCTGTGGTCTGTATTAGAAAGACTGTACCTTCTTGCCTGTGGATGTTGTGGGTTTCTTGATTTATTTTACACTCAAGTCCTAGGGCTATGTGTTTGTGCATAACAGACGTTGGCTGTGTGGGGTTGCAGTTGAGGTGTTTAGTCTGTCCCCGTTCTGTAGTTGTCCGTGTAGTTTATCTTGTGTTTGTGTCTTTTGTGTCCCTTAGGATGAGCTTGGAAACTCTGACTTGCCTCAATTGTGTGAAGTATTTGTTGGCCCTGAGATTGCTGACCAGTCCATAATGGATTGTTCAATATGATCTAAAGTCATGTATGCTGGACCTCTGTCTTGTAAATATAGTTTAAATGAAATACATCTTGGTCTTACACATGCAATAATCCCACCAGGCTAATGTGTTTATGTATCCCACTGCAACACACCAATTGCTAAAAGTAAAGTAAAATTCTGTACTGTTTGTAGCCACTGCTATGTGTTTTATGGCGAAAGCCTTGTTTGGGGATCTAGGTCTATTTCAGGATTTAAGGTGGGTTTTTTTGTTCTCTTGTTCTTTCCCATTATGCTCCTTCAGAAAGGGTCAAACTTGACAGAGAGCGAGACAGTCTCACAAAAACTCACAAAGAATTCCAGACAATTCCACAACAACTCTCAGCCTAATGTGTGTGCACAATTTATTTTGACATAAACCCAGACGTAAGCTACAATGGGACAAGTTTGAACTGGAGGTAATGCTGCAAATATACTTTTAAACTTTACTTTCTAAACCTTTTCTAAATTAAGTTAGATGTACACACATTAGGGCTGTGCAAGTTATCAAACATATAATCATGATTTCAGTTATTGCTCTATCAAATTACAAACATTTTGCAGCTGAAACTACAATTAATTCACTTCTGTTCGGAATATGTGCGTTCACCTTGCTAAATCTTAAGCAAAGCCACTTGCCTAATCTACTGTGACTTTGAAAACAAAAGTCTTAGCAAACAATACTAATAAATTCTTTTCTTTTATTCTTTTCTTTTAATTTTTGGCACATTTAATATGTTTGCACTGAGGTGGGAGAGAACAGCAATTTCATCTGTGCTATATATCTTGTATGTATATGCACATGTGACAATAAAGAGAAATTCAATTGAAATAAATGATATCAGTTCTTTACCTCCTCTACATATTTATGTTGACAGTAGAAGTAATCATTTGAAATAATTATTATCTCAGTTATGGGTCAAATAATTTTGATTTGCCATAATCGAGCAGCTCTACATAACATTAAACATTTTAAGCCTATATCCAGACAGCACATAACTATATGGACTTGTTAAGGGTGTGCAGCCCTGGCCTTGTCCGCTGTCCTCCCTCTGGCAAACAAACAATTAGTATAGTTTTCATGCTTTTTTCCCCCCATGTATTTCACACAAAATCAGGGAAAGTAAACTGAAGACATACATTTGTAAAAGACAGAATTAGACAGGGATTTACACATGATGGCAACCTGAGGGGAGCTTGGGTGTGGCTGGCAGGAAGGAGGGTGTTGAGGTCTCTAAGCTGCATATAACCCACAACCCACAGACCTAATATGACAGTTATTGCCATATACATATAGACCAAACATTTGTGTCCAAACATTTTTCACAGAGGGCCACAGACTTGAACAACACAATAGCTCATTGAGATGGGTGCATTTCACACAGCTTTGACAGAGGCACTGTACCTTTTAATAAGGCTTGAAACATTAATTTTAAGTCTACATCACAATCCAATGTGAAGTTATTGAGATTTTGGTAGTAGAATTACTTAAATTTAGTATAAAAATGACTGCCTATGATCATTTGGACAACCCTGTTACAGAGATATAGAATTTATTTTATTTCCTATGTGCTTTTCGATCCTTTCCCCTGTCTTTGCTTTCACATAGTTGTATATGTATTTAATCTCTTAACTTTGTTACTTTTTCCTCTTATTATTTATTTATGCATTCATTTTTTTTTTTTCTTGCGGATCCTGTGTCTCCATGTATGTCTGTATGTGCACTGCATATTATAACGTCATTGTATATTTTGCCTTTTGTTATTCGTATTGATTTATATTACATGAATACAGTGTTTAAATATCATTCAGTTTGTGAAGTCTAAATGTTACTTACTGCATATATTCATTTTTGACCAGTGTAGCCTTTTGTATAAATTTATGATAATACAATGAGCAACAAAGTCTAATTTTGTTATGCCAACATATAGTCCAGCTTTTTAGACTCCAGGGGAAAATGTTTGACTAAGGAGGGCCATCATAGTCTCCCGTATTGGGAAACACTGTGAATGTACCACCTCAGTTGTAAATATGCATGTGTAAATGTATGCGTACATATATGTGTTTGCAAAAAAACAAAAAAGCTACTTTTTAAATTGCAATCCTAATTACATACACATGTTCCTACCTATATAGTATGATCTATACATTAACCGTAATGGAATTCTAATCTTGTTTTCATCTTTATTTCCTTACAGTAGCAATCTATCAAAACATCTCATGTCCTTTCTCATAATAATTAAGGGGAGTGCTGTAGCACAGTCCACTTCTGCATCTACACTTAACACAGCATTTAAACAAGTAATTCTTCCTCATCAAGTGCTGCCTTAAACAATAACTTTTCAAGACAAGACCATGAAGAACATATTTTTTTGCAATATATATGCAAAAAGTGCAACCTACCAGGTCAACAAAGCAATTTACAGAGTGAAAATGTTTAAGTTCAGGATCATTTTATACTAGGTGCCTAGTTAATCAGTGTGAGATTAATCTGATGTCTAGCCTGTTGGCTGTATGTTGATGGAGAGGCCCTTGTGCTTCCTGCACTTTCAGACGTTGTTATGTGTCTGTCCTTTTGAATGGTATGGTGACTGTGAGCAGGGGGAGGGACCCCCCAATGCGTGGAGTCAAGTTTGTGCAGTCTATCTTTTGTGTGTTTTGTTTTGCCTCTTGCCCCCCTTCCATAGTAGTCTCCCCGCTCCTTCTTGTGGCTGATGAGTTTGTCTCTTTGTCTGGATCCAGTCAGACACTGCGTCACCTCCTGCTTACAGACTCTCACATAGACCATAGACAGATAACATCACAGAGCCTGGGAGGAGCGAGGAGAGGCAGATGTATGGACAGACACTAGAGGGGGATGGGGAGCCACACATCCGTCATTGGCCGTGTGCTGTGAAGCTCTGGTGGGGTGGTTCATAGTTTAATTCATGCACTGACAGTATGAATGAGAGGATGAGAAATAAACAGGTCAGTTACAAACTTTACACATGCTTAATTTAGAATAGTGACAAATGACATTGTCTACAAGTGTGTGTGCTACGTGTACCACAGAGGAGGAAGCTCCACCACAATCTGAGAGAGTCAATAATATTGAAGCTACTTGATAGTTCTGTTCATGACTTTTAATGCTATAAATTTTGAGTAGCTGCTGAACAGTATTCAGCAAACATTTTTTCTCTTACTTTAGTTTTAAATTAATTGGATACTTTCTCTTTGTAATTTCTTACCTCGGCTGAACATTTCTTTTACACTCATCTGCCAAGTGTTGGCAGTCAACCTCTCCTCCTCCTCTTTAGAGCTGAATGGTGTAGAGATGAGACAGTGTTCAGATCTTTTGAACAGAAAGGACCAAGGGCGAGCCAGGCTGTTTGCGTGGGTGGTACCGAAGGACGGAGAAAGAGGGAGAGAGAAAGTCCGGATACACGTGAAGAAAAGTGGCTTCTACTTGTCGTCTCGGACTGCAGCATGGCTATCAAACACATGTATCAGAAATCTGTGATTATACATCTGAAAATGATGAGAGAAACAAACTACATAAGAGTTACTCACACAGGATTAAAAGTGACAAAGATGGGTGGGTTTAAGAATCTGTTAGACAGAGAGCAAATGTAATATCTTCTTGGATATGTGAAGAATATCAAAGCAGTGCCTTTCCTATTTATGTTCAGTTTTCTGTATTTCAATATTAATTATTTGTAATTGTATGTCTTTGACTCCAGGGCCATTTCACCCAACAGGCATGGCAGGTCTCCAGCACACCATTGACATGGACAGCCGCGAGGACTTCACAGAAGAGAGTGAATGCTCCCAGCTCCAGGGCCAGGACAGTCTCTCAGGTACTGACCCTGTGCACAGGACACAGTCCAGTCTGTGGGGTGTTAGTGACAGTAAGCCCTGCTCTGCTCTCTTGTGTCTGTATTGATAGGGCTGTGTTTGCCTCCATAGAAGACAGTGACAGTGACCCAGACAACCACGAGGAAGATTTGCCATACGACGCCTCAGCTGACGACCCTATTATGAGCACACAGAGAGCGCAGTGCCACCTGCAAAGAGCGGGAGTCAAAGAGGTTAGATAGCCCAAACTATGTACATAGATTTTCAAATATTTATAAAATGTCATTGTTAGTTTGAGCTGGCATATTTTTACTTTATCTCAGTCACAGATGAATATGCTGGGCTTTTGTGTTATTCAGGAAAGTTTGGATGGTGGAGACCACAGCGCCTTTGCTTGTCCTCTCTGCTCACTGGACTTTGGCAGCCCTGAAAAACTAATTTCTCATGTCTACCAGGTGAGCATGTTGGTGTTTCTAAACACACCCTGAACAATCTTAAAGCAAAACATCTTTTAATTATAGACTTCCACAGTCTGTAGAGCTCTACTCTAGTTGTCAGAGCATTTTAGAAAACATATCAGAGAGCTAAGCTTGCGAAAATATGTGGGGATCTACCAAGTCCCTTGAGATCAAATGAAATCTTTCTCAAATAAAATGAGGAAGACCTGGCCGAGATGCACCTCAGCAGACACAGTAAAATAGTTAAGAATTCAATCATAAAATGTCTAAAACATGTAAAGTATCTACTGTCTGCAGCCACATGAAATGCACAGATAAATACTTCCAGAGTTTCTCTGCTTGACTTCGTGTGTCTCATGTACATGCGGGAAGTGTTATTTCAGCTTAACATTTATGCAGAGTACATTTCACTTGTTAGAAAAAAGGACCATTTCAAGTGTACCTGTAGTTTTTGTGATGTTTTAAACTCCCTTTTATATGGTTTTGTGATCTGTGAACAGCATACAACCATGATGAACAACAACAAGAGTTATGTGTGTCCAGTGTGTGGGCGAGCCTTGAGTTCGCCGGGCTCTCTGGGAAGGCATCTTCTCATCCACTCAGAGGACCGCCTATCCAACTGTGCTGTTTGCGGCGCGCGCTTCACAGACACCAACAACTTCAACAGGTTTACACATTTACAGCCTGTAGAAATGGATTTACCAAGTGTGAAAGTAATATTGAGTAACAAACACAATACTATACAGTAAATGATTGATCATGTTATAGAGCAGTATAATTGAACATGATAAATACAATAAATTGTGTTTTTTCTTCTTAAATACACAAACCAAATGTCTCAGTATTATGAAAAAACTGAACACTGGTGATACAAGAAAAAAAAATGCCACTGTCAAGATCATGTGCACTTTAAATTAATATGAAGTCATATGCAGCACTATTCATTTTATGTAGCTATAATGAGCATATTGAGCATTGTGGAAATATCTTTGACTGAGAGGTTTCTGACTGACCAAAATGTTTGCCTCATCCTATCTTTACAGGGAGAAGCTGAAAGAGGTTCTTGACACAAGCAAGTTGGAAGTGAGTGGAAGCAGGGATGTGTGTTCTCTGTCCCTCTCCAGCAGTCCCATGGGGAGCCCCAGCCCGGTGGGACAGTCCTGCCATGGCCCTGGTTCAGCTCCCTGTCAGCTTCCTCAGGGTCCGTGTGCTCCCTCAGACCAGGACCCTAATTTGTGTCAGGGTCCAGGGCACATCTCCAGTCAATGCCAAGGGCCCAGACCATGTGCAGGCTCTGACCAGCCCTTCCCTTCACTGCCCGACAGTCTGCTCTCTGAAGGCCCATCGCTGGTATCAATCCCTGACGCTCTAAACTCCTCTACCTCTGGCCTTCCTCCCATCCCTGATATTCTCGGTCCCATGCCTGTTTATCCAGCAGGAGTGCTGCTAGTGTGCAACAGCTGTGTGGCCTATCAGCAGTTGGTAGACACTCAGTCACCAATGAGAAAGTGGGCATTAAGAAGGAAGAATGAACCTCTAGAAGCTCGTCTGCAGCGTTTAGAGCGGGAACGGACAGCTAAGAAGAACAAACGGGCCTGTGAAACTGAAGAGGAGAAGGAGTTGAGGAGGCTTCGTGACCGCGAGGCCAAGCGCATGCAAAGGATGCAAGAGACGGATGAGCAGCGTGCACGAAGGCTGCAGCGAGACAGGGAGGCTATGAGGGCCAAGAG
Source organism: Periophthalmus modestus (assembly GCA_019594935.1). NCBI lineage: Eukaryota > Metazoa > Chordata > Actinopteri > Gobiiformes > Gobiidae > Periophthalmus > Periophthalmus modestus. Next base: position 30,320,236 of record JAIEZT010001214.1, read on the forward strand.
AGCAAATGAGACACCAGAGAAAAGACAGGCCAGACTGATACGTGAACGAGAGGCAAAGAGGATCAAACGACGACTGGAGAAGATTGACCCAGCTCTGAGAACACAGATAGAGCACGATCCCGCAGCTATGGCTGCTCTCACAGCAGACATGAGCCTGTTCCAGTTCCCCTGTCCTATGCCTGTCTCATCCATTGATAATGGTTTGTTCATGAAGTTACCCTGATTAGACCAATCAGAAGACAGACCATCATGACCTCTGTCCCCCAAAAAATACGGTCATGATCATTTCCAGCTGCTTGTACAGCCATCTTAAATCGGCCTGCTTTGTCCTAACGAGCAAATTACCTTAAGTTTCCACTTTATTACACTTCATACCTTATGAACAGGGATGGATGTTTCATGTTGAATGGTATTATAGCATGTTGTAAAGAGATTTATCTATTCATCTGTTGATGAAAACAGGTACTTTTCAAGCTCAGCTACTGTATATCTTATTTGTGATTTTGCACATAGGCCATCAGTGATTGGATTGAGGATGTTTTTGGCCCAGTTACTCTTTGGTCAACTGTTTGCTCAATGTTTTGAGTTTAATGGTGGCTGTACCTCTTTTCAAGCTGCCAACTTGGATTCATCTTGGAAGACTACCTACCTCAGCTGGCACCATGAGTGCTCCCTCATTCCTGTGGCTTACAACTCCAGGCTTTCTCAGTACTGTATACTTACTACACAATGACACAGGATGTTTATTGTCGCCAAGGCACTTTTATTTGCACAAAGGCATTCAGAACATTTATGACATAGTAACCAGGTTCATACAGGTTTATTTATGGTCTATCAAGCACATTATCAGTGTTTAAATATTTTGTTTCTTTTCAACTGTCGATGTTAAATTTTTTGTAATCTAATTTGCCAACGGTTTTGTATTTTATTTGTTTTTATGGAGCTTTCATTGGAGCATCTCTGAAAACTCAGTATGTGCTGCTATTGCTGTTGCTGGACAGTACATTCGTTACCTCAGCTCCTGCATCATAACTTTGGAACAGAGTGGTCAGAGGGGCACAATTCACTGTTATTTGCTAACAGGTATATTTGTAAAATACTTGAACTGAATTGTTTTTCCATATGGAAGTAAATCATAATATTGACGTATATGCAATATTTGTAGCTTTTCCCATGTCATGCAGACCTGTAGTATTCAACCAGGAAAGTTAATTCTGGGTTAGCTGTGTGAGCTTGGTATATGGCATTGAGGTTTGTTTTCTACCCCCATTTGTTCATTACGTCCAGGGGTGTCATAATCAGTTGATAAAAAAGATTACATTCATCTCTATTTAAGACATTTTAAAACATGATATTGTGTTATATTTGAGATATTTGAAGTGAATTGGTCTTTATCATCTTAAAATCCATATTTTGGATCGTCTTTGTTACCTCACTTTTCCTGTACCTAGAGTTTAAGCAGTATATATTGTTTCGGGGAAGTACATGATGCACAACCAAGCACATATTTAAAAGTCACTTCTAGGTATGTCTTTACCAAGCTTTTAAATGGATCAACTTCTATGCAACATACACAATATATCAATAGCATCACAAAACTATGCAGTATGCAAGTTTACTTATAAAATAGTGTCAAAAGATGAGCTTCTCAGGCAATGTAACTCAGTTAAGAATATTAAGAGCCTTCTACATTTTGGTCCATAATAGTTTATCAATTAAGTGTGCTATTAACGTAAAGGGTAGTTGTATTTGTTTCTTTGTTTGTTGTACAAATACAGGGTCTCACATCACATCATACTGTACCCAGAGCAGCATTCAACAGCTTTGTGTATCCTGACTATGAATACTGGGTATTCTTTAAGGTTTTTACTTATTGACTGCTGTGATGCTGTTTTATTATAAAGTTGTGTCCTATTGTTGAAGACAGTTTGGGGGAGTTCCAAACTCATTGGTATTGGACATAAGGCACTGGGGTGGAACATTGTTTTTTTTTTTTCTTCAAAGCAGGGCCCTAAATATTTGGTAAGCACTGCATGATGTAAGACTGCATTCCTCAAATGTTCAGTATGACTATGTTCAACTGTTTATATGCCTGCCTGTTTTACAGTGAATAAAATGACAACACTAGCCTTTAAAATTCAGGAGTTGGTAACGTTCATGTTTACAGAAAATCATGACCAAGGCCAAATGAACAAGTTAAACTGATCTGTTAAATATTATGCTAGTTAATATGTCTTGGTGGAAAGCCACCAAGTGACTTCTTCAGCAGTTGTACTGTCCATGACTAAACTAAACTTGGTGAATGTGGATAAAATAAACTGATTTTGCTACAATAGATCCGCCTGGTTATTCCCAAAGACTGCAAAAAAACCCAACTACCTTCTTATAATGATGAGCATTGTTCAATTGGGCTTGTACACACTGATACCAGACAACATAAAACACTTACCAGTAAGTAGTTAGAGATGGGTGGGGTAGCACAACAAACATTGTGCTGTAAAGTATATTTCACAACTATTATGGCACTTGAAGTAAAATTTTATTAAAGGTAAGTGTAACTGAGTAGTATCCTCTAAATATTTTGGAATTCAAAGAAATAAATGACAAGTTGGTGATGTGTAGTAGTTTATATTTGTATATATTTGTATATATATTTTTTATATATATATATATATATATATTATGTTGCGTTTACTTAACAAACATGATAGATGTGATGTCTCCAAGTTAGCTGTAACAATAAAAATACAATATCTTTGTGTCCTTAAAGTACATAGAATTAAAACAGCAAAACAAACCACCCTTAACAGTTCACAGAGGTACAAATATACAGTACAAATCTATTATTCAAAGGGTACAAATAAAAAGCAACAAAATAGAGATATTAATGCTTTGATAAAAAGGTGTGGGGTTTGCTAAGGGAGCACTTTGGGTCAATAATTCTAAGGCTTCTCATAAAGATCAATACATATTGGTACAACAGTACAATAAAAGCACTATACAACGTTCATACAACCTGGATTATTCTTGAGGACTGAATGTTACACGTATTTCTTTGCATATATCCTAGGGATTTTTATTGTTCTTTTGATAGTCACTTAGCCCAAGTCACCTTGTGCCAAAAAAATGTAAAATTACTGAGATTATTAAAACTTGAAGCCGTTGCCGTTTGTCTAATTTAGATAAATGTGATCAAAATTAAAGTTATCACTGCAGCTAAATATGACAAAAGATACCAGACTTTTCCCACAGTAACATCACAATTACATTACCACCAGAGGACAAACTCTCCACCTAAACCTCAATTGTTTCAAAACATATAAGAAAATATTGTAGGTATAGGAATGACAAACTGCATAATGTGTAAAACCTCGGCATTTGGGAACTGGCTTCAGTTGATGCAAAGAAAAACACAGTTAAGGTTACAATCTGGGTATTCTGAAAAAAGAACACTATTTCACCTTCACACATTGTACATAGCAGAAATTTAAGGCATTATTAACAGCATTGGCAAAGCAAAAGTTTAACTATACAAAAGTACAAATCTACACACACGCACACGATTTCTTTGCCTGTGTGCTTTACATTTTGAGACTCTTCAATTTACCAACACTGAAAAAGGGGCCATTAGTGCAATTAATTACAGTAACATACTGTCAGTGTTTAAACAGAACCCACTTAATATCCATTAAGATCTTGGTGTCTTGGCTCTGAGCGGAGGGTAAATGGAAAGGCTTGTCTTACGAAAATGTATTTGTTAAAGACATGTCAAGAGGTAAAGCCACAGGTGGCACTGCTTGCACCATTTCCACTCCTAGGATGCATATTGACAAAACTGAAACAGCTCAAAGCCAAATGAGCATACACTGAGTGACATCGTGACATTTGGTTCCAATGGCTTACTGCTTTACCAGTAAACACAGAGTGAAAACAATATCCATAAAAAGTGTCCTATGACCAGACAGTATTAAGACTGCATATAGCGGTTCTTCCTGCCTCAGAAAGGTGTACTTCAGTTATTTAAAATAACTACACGACATTTACTGCATAGAAAAAGCAGATATTGTGAAATGTTTACATATGTGCATTGCTCAGAGCATTACTTATGGCAAACCTCCAAAAGGGTATTTTCCTGAAAGAGATGAATTATATTACGTAAATGGGCAGTTTTTGGTAAAATTATGAGAAGTGGGATTTCCCTCAGTAAACACAAGAGGGAGCTAGAGATGGGCTATATTACGCATTTTATTGTGTAGCAGTGAGTGTGACCTGAGCTGGGACTGGTAGTCATCAACACAACACAAGCACAGCAAATCTGGACCTCAACACATGGAGCTACAGTACATGTAATGTACCCAATAGTAATGTTAAAAAAGTGAGTGAAATGGGAATGTTTGCATGTGGAATGCACTCTGCTTCACTGAATGATTTACATGATCTAATTGCACTTATACTTTTGGATTTTTGTGACATGACTGTGTCAAGCAAAAAAATTGCAGCACTCTGCTTAGCTAATTGTAAACAGTTTTTAAAAAGAGTTTTAAAAGTTGTTTTTTTTTCCTCACCACATATTCCCTTCATTTAAATAAAAAAAACATCCCAAGAGTGATTTATCCTCCAAGGTCAGTGTGAAATAAATGAGCAACATGATCAATGTGCAACACAAGACAATCATTAGATCCACCATAAGCCACACGTCTTAGAGAAGCATGGGACCACAGTTATATAGTAGATGATTCAACAACTAACACATCATGGGGAGCAGAACATTATTATGGATATTCTAAACTTGGAAACCTAGACCTAGGAAGTATGGCATTTCTTTGCCCTCCCAAAATTGCGGAAAGGGCCATTTCAGAAAATTTCGCTATTTTACACTGCCACACATATCATTTGGAAAAGACAAGCCACTGTTTTCTGATTTCTCACATTCGCTTATGAACCGCAAGTCTCAACCCTAATTCACAAAGCCGAAACACTGGAATGCAGATTGTGACTTAAGTGAAGAAGTCCGTTATTTAACAGAATAATTGAGTAGAGTGTGGCCAAACTCAATTGGGACTAATTAAACATCAAAGTGATTATAGGAGCACATGATATTAGAATTCAAAATGGGTAAAAAGCTAGTATACGATATTTCTGCTGAGGTCAGAAATGCAACATACAATGACTCATCTGCAATAGTGCTGCAGTTTTCGGCAACTCTACTTTTGGCTTCTCAACATAAAAATCTCTAAGAGATTGGCATAATGATCTGAATTAAATTAAAATTAATTGACCAATCACCAATCAGTCCATATCTTCCAAAAAGTGCCTCAACTACTATTAGGAGGTTAATGTAATATAATAATATGTCATATGTAAAGCAATGGTGTCAATGGAGAGGAAGAAAGATTAATGCCACATCTAAGCACTATGCTACATACTACCATATTACTATTACCAACTCATTATGAAACCCTAGCAGGATGGTAAACCACAGGTCCCTAGCAGGAGACACGTTGAACATTTTGTTTTATAGTCGTGCAAAACAAACATTCTGAGGCTACATTTGCTCTCCATTTTCCTTTTGCTCCATGTCACACTCACATCTTAGTGGTAGTTTCATCAAAAGATGCTACCAAGTTGATGCTACTTCCCTGCATTAGAGCGCCCCTCAATGGACAGTTTAACCTCCTGAGGGATGAAAGAGGGCCGTGCAGTGTTCACTGGAGATCGCAGACCATCATCTCCCTTCACGTTGTATCTTTGGAGACTGGGAGAGGACCAGCGTCTCAGATTGGCAACTGCTTGTCCCGCTGCTGTCCCCTCTGTGTGCAAGTGAAAGCTGCTGTGGCTCCTTGGATGCTCTGCAGAAACTCTGCTTGATCTAACTGATGGTTCAATGTGCCCAACAAACTGCACAGCATCCTCCTTTTCAAGTCCATCTTTTTCTCCCTCTCGTTGCCTCTCTCTGTGTGTCCGGTCCAACCTAAAATGAGATGAAGCCCGAGGCTGCTGAGAGACAGGAGGCCCCATGATCTGATGTGCAGATCCAGGTGTAGGTTGACTTTTGCTTGGTGTACTGGAGAACGCCTGTTGTTGAGAATACATTTGTGGCAATTTCTGTTGCTGCTGCTGCAGAGTGATGGATACACAAACATCTCCTACTTGTAGATGATGGCAGGGTAAACCATAGAGCTGAGCTGTGCGTTCAGGGCTGCAGGAGGACCAACCTTGTCCAAAAACAAAGAAAGGGTGCTCAGGTGGAACATCAATGGTCACTTTGCTTTGCTGTTCTCCGACTGTGAAGTGAAGTGAAACTAGACCTGGTCTCTGTTGGCTTGCATGCATGTTCACCACCATGCTAGAATCAATCTTTAGACCGCCGCTTAGTTCTGCACTTCGCACAAAGTCTTGTGTCTGCAGATCCTCTACTCGTTTGAGTTCTCCAGTAGCTAGTTGGATAATAGCCCCCTTCATAAAGTGTGATGGGGTGGAGGGTGTGGTGGGAGCTACACTCTGAGTCAAGTCAGTAATGGGTTGGACAGAGGGCTTGTGGGCTATGTTAGATTCCCCTGAAGACTTTTCAGGTAGGCACACTTTGGCAGAAGAATCTGAGGCTTTAAAGCTGCGGTTGGGCGACTCATTATTCACTAGTCCTGGGTAGTTATGCTGAACTGTGGCTGAATGATGTTGAGCAGTGTATTCAAGAGGAATGAGGACTGGTTGACCGTTGGCTATCACAACTGCGTGCCCTGATGATGCTGGCTGCTGTTGGATGCTGTTCATTCGAGAGTCCTTCACAGATTGGGCTGGATGTACATTACGACCGGAGACACCTCCTGTGCTCTCTCCATGGACATCTTTACTTCTTTGTGTGCTCTGAGAGAGGTTCAAAGGAGCAAACGAGACCTCCTTTCGACCAACATTGGACGCCAAACGACCAACCACTTGCTGCACCTGAAAGATCAATATAAATGTATCTGACTACTCACAAATTCTACAAAAAAAATATTTTACAAAATTTGAAGTAAAGCATTTTCTTAAATGTGGTTCAGTTTTTAACTGCAATGTAGTAAATCTTAAACAATTAACAATTACATTCTAACCTCCAAGTCACTGTCTGGAGTGCTCCGCTGACATGGTGAACTTCTGTCTTCTGACCGACATGTCTGGGTGTCTTCTTGTGTTGAGAAGCTGGTTGACTGTAGAAGATGTACATTTTTCACAGGGTGGGTAACATCTGTGAGAACCTCCCTAGATCCATGACATTTGTCTCTTCCATTCATTTCTCTCTCACTTGCCTGATGAATACCAGAGGGAGCAGAGGCCCTCACCCCATGTGGATGGTAAAACACTGGCACTCCCCGAGACCCCAAATCTGCTCCAGGTAGAGCAGAGCCTAGATGCTGCTGAGGACCTTGCTCTGAAGGCAGCATGAAAGGAACACCAGACACGGGAACTTTAGCAAACGGATGAGCAGCTACTTGGGGCTGAGGAGGCGGGGAAACAACACCTTCCTGCACAACTGGAGGATATGGTACCAAGTGAGACACAGCATGGGGTTGAGAAATAGAGCCTGTGGGAGACATTAATGAGCCTGGAACAAAACCAGGAGGTATAGCATACGGTACGGCATATGGTGAGGTAACGAACTGAAGAGAGGAATGAGGAATTTGAGCATAGCCAAGAGGATGGGGGTAGGGGAGGCCAGGATGCTGCAGGAGTGGTGAGTGTACAGTATAGGCTGGAGAAATGTGACTTAACACTGGATGAAGAGTGGACGGTGTATATGTAACAGATGGAAGCGCTAATTTGTAGAGCATACTGTACTGGTCAACAGGCACTGCTGGTATGCTATCAGAACTTTCCACACTATAATGTTCAGCTGGCTGAGTTCGCAACCATTCTCCAGTTTTAGCTCCTCCCTGAACATCACTCTTTGCTGCAGAATTCTGAAGGGAAACAACTTCCTCCTCTCCAACAGTATTCCTACCTCCTCCTCCAAAATTTGCCCCTGCCCCATTGTCAGTGACTGGCAGGTCCCTCTTCTTTGGAGGAAGGCACTCCTGGTTACGCTCCTGAGCTGGTTTCATTGCAATTCTCCAAAAGAGGGTATTAAGTTATTGCACCGCAAAGGAGAGGACGCTTACAAGCCAGTAAGCTTGCACTGAAACCAGCTGCAATATCTCCTGGTCGTCGGGTGGTAAAACACCTAAACACAGAATAAAAAGTCTCAGATAGAATTTTTTTTTTAAACGTATTCATTAATACTTGAAATCAGCTAGTCAACAAATGCAAAGGCAAGATTTCACATCCATCTTACACTGATATATAGAATAATATTAGTGGCATCACTTCAAAGAGACGCTCGTTCAAAAATATATTTTTTTATTTCATATCATTTGCACAATGAGGTTCCAATAACACGTCTTTAAAAACTTTAAGTGCATATGAGCCAGGCGAAATGTGTGTGCAAAGAACATATTTTCAGTTCAAGCATTTATTTATTATAATAAACGCGTTGTCGTTTACTTAAATAATAAACCATTGTGCACATTAGGCGAACTTTAATTCTTGTATACTGTATGTACACTAAGTAACAGTAATTTTATTTCTACTTTTTCTGCTGCCCATAAAGAAACCAGGGAATATTATTATGTACCTTACCAAATTTGTCAAACTAGGCAAAACTAGGCAAGATTTGCGGAATCGTAGGTATTTTAACTAGGTGTTTTTGTGAAGTGAAATTCACTTTAACCCCAATTTTAAAAAATCAAATCAAATCTACATTTCATCTAACATCTTTCATAATATGCTCATATACTTGCTACATATAACGTTATCAAAGCTAATAGCCAACATGTTTTAGATGTAAGACACACCAGTGGTTTAATAAGAGTTAAGTTGCCATTACAACATTACATTGCATTTCATGACGGTTACCAGAGCTCAGATATTTTAGCTTATTGCTAGTTAGCCACGTTAGCTAGCAAAGCTGCAGCTCTTTTTCAGCATACTACAAATAAAACACGCTAAATATCTATGATATCATTGCATTAGCTTGCTTTGGACACATACCTCTAAATGTCATCGCGGATGGGTTTCCAGTGGAAAAATGCCGATATGCTGAAGAACAAATTAATAAATCAAGGCTAAAGAGTCGAACCCATTTTGGAGGCCAACAGAGGCGCTCTTCAATGACGTCATCGTGTAATTCAATTTCCTGTTTTTACGTTCACAAATACTGCTTACTACAAATTAATTTAGTGGCTCCTCTTTGACGTACTTTCTACAATAATAGAATATGTTGGTAATAAGTAACCCATAGATATACATTATGCCCATGTGTTGAAGTAACACATTAGTGACGTGACGCAACTTCCACGTTATTTCTATTGGGATAAAATGAAGATAATCAATTAACCTCTACAAAAGAAAACACAGCATAACGAATGTTCCATTTGAAAAAAATATGTATTGGTTACCTGTTTCATCAAAATTCAGTGCAAAACGTAAATGATCTGATATTACATTCTTTACAGTTAGAAAACTGTAAAGCGTTAAAAGACACTCTTGACACTGCACACTTGTACAGTGTACTGCAACACCACCTAACCCTTAATAAATACAAATTATAATAACATCAGTCTAGATTAGAATCATTCCAAAAGACACTGTTATTGATGAGAAAGCATCTAATAAATAGCCTATTGCTTGAAGAAAAGGGTAAATCAACCATTAGATTAGTACCATTCACAAGATTCATAGATTTCAAACACACAGCCATTGAAAAAGAACTTGCCACAATTAACATTAAACAATAATCAAATTAATAAACAAGAATGTGCAATAGAAAGCATTGAAAGAGCTGGTGTTGTAACATTTTTCAACAAACAAGAATACACAGAACTTTATTATCAACTCTTTCTGTATATATGTATATACACACACACACACACACTTTATGTTTGCATAGCAGTGTTTAACAAAACATAATTCGGGGCTATAAAAATATAAATTAATCTTTTCTTAATTCAATACAGTCATATTTAGTTTCACTTGTTGCACTAAAAGATGAAATTAAGTTTATTTTTCTCTAAGTTAACTTTAATTATATTTCCTATTAGGCTAGGAATATTAATAAACTCCACAATAATACAGTGTATTGCCTGTGCTTACCTCATTAAACTGTTTAAGATTATGTTACATCAATTCCCCCCCAAAAAATTGCTGTTGGTAGAAATAAATATATGCTGCAGAGTTTTTGGTCCCAAATGCTTTTTGTAAACCAGCTCAGAAGAAAAGAGGAAACGTCAACCACAGGCAATTCTCAAAGATAACACTTCCTATTTGTATTATAAACCTAAAATTATACATGTTTACAAGCATTTAATTTAAGAGACATCAAGCATCCCACTGCAATAAATCCAAGACTTATTTTAAAAGTACACCGTGCCACCAAATTTTATATTTACATATTACTAGTTTTGAAGTTTATGTTTGTGTGATTTATTTTACGTTGTTTAAACTAAATTAATCTCAACTTTGCACTGCTATGTGCCTATCATCAACTTTCAGAATCAGAATGTAAATGCAATGGTAATGGTTTTGAATATGGATCACATTTTATTTTTAAATTAATTAATCCAGTACTAGTTCTAACGCATTTTTTGTGAATAAAATTATGAATCATTATATTATAATGAATCGTTAAATACTGATTGACACATGATTGAGCTCATTGAGGTCATGCTGACTGGATGATCAGACTGTATCATTAAGAGTTTCTGTGGAAAGCCATATCTTTGCACCATTCAGAAACTTGCTTATGGGAGTCCCCAGGGTGCTACGACGGCACAAGTTCCCCACTGGGGTAAAGGGAAATGATGAGGTAAGAAAGTCAGGAAGCGAATGGGGCTCATCTGTGGAGCCAGCATTAAAATACATGCGTCTCTGCTCTGAATGTGGCTTACTGAGGCTAGTCTCCGGAATGACACCAGGACTTGGCCCTTTGTACTGCCTAAGCTTACACTGCAGCATTTCAATTTCATCAACCAACTGGCAGAGCTTGTGGTATGATGTTATGGAACCCCCTTTTGGAATGCAGGCTTCAGGAACCCACCGTAAAAAGAAGAGCTTCCAGAGAGCTATATGTGAGGGCAAAATCATGGGAAGTAACAGCCCCTGCAGGTCAACAGTTCGTGAAAACCAGTCTCTGAAATAAAGCTCTGATGGGCTTTCTACCACATCTTTCATTGGTGAGAATTCCGGCTTCAGCTCAGACATAAAAGACGCACGGCGACCAAATGTTCCCTCTCCATCTTTGAGTCCATTGGCCACAGACACTAGGATTCCTTTTACGGAGGCACTGTAGGCTTTCTGAAACAAAAAAAAGATATTACATTGTCTTCAGTAAATAATACTCTGTTCATCTGTAACCATAATTTATAGATAAGTAATTTATTTCTGTGCAAAGCCACATTGGCTCATAGCATAAAACTATAAGCCTACAGCCTACACAACAGTGGTCAAAGTAGAGCAAAAAAGAAGTTGGCTTTACTTTCTAAAAATATACAACACAAAAACATTTTGCATTACAAACCTTTGTGCGTCTGAAAGTTTTGACTTCCCCGTTGTGAACACAAACGGCGCGTTTTCCTACATACATAGGGTTGTTAAAAAGAGTTTGTTCTTTGGCAGTGAACTGTTGTGACCATTCCCAAACTGGTGGGAAATAAACACTTTGTTCTTCCCCTGGAGGAATAGCCTTTGCTTTGGCAAAATCCTGTGAAAAAAGTTAGATATAATTACAGCTGAACACCTAATATTAAATCCATAAAAAAATATTATAGTTACCAATAAATGCCTTGTACGCTGCAGACATGAGTTGAATAGAAAGGTACTAAAGAGTGGAATCCACATGCTATCAGTTAACACAGTCAAGTAGGTTTCTGTAAATTCAAATGCAGCTGGATACTGGTTAATCATTTGCCACACACAGTCCAAGAAAAGCAAGAACAATGGGCACTAGAAAAAGAGAACACAGAATACAAAACATTAGATTACACATTTAACACAAGACTGAAAATCTAGTTATTGCATAGATATACCTCTTCCTTGTCATTCTTTTTCAAGTGGTTGCATCGATCCAAGAAGCGATGGCCTGCCATCACCCATTCTTTCTGCACCAAGCTTTGAAAGCCTGAGATGCTGCGATATTGAGGGTCCATCATGAGCTGCACCAGAGAAGAAACAACGCAGTTCAAGTCTCGATCTTCTTCCTCTGTAAAAAATTACCACAAATTTAAGTAGAGATGGAATCATGATGATTAATAAAAAATTATATTAATTATTAAAGATTAAAAATAAAACCATGCAGTGACAACAAAAGGTAAAATGTACCTGAAATGACAATAGAAAAACACTTTCCCTCCATGAGGTACACTATCTCAGCAGACTGCTTTAGAAAGGCTCTCACATACTCAAGCCACCGTGAGTTCTCAATACATGAAAACCATCTCTCTTCTGACTCTTCGAAAGGATCTGCAGACAGACAAAGCATTAGTCACAAGTCTACATTGGAGAAAATTTGTCAAGTAATTTGTCAAGTGTTAATGCAATTAATCTCACCAATAACACAGATCTGTCTAATTTTAGAAAAGGCACTCTGAATGTCTTGGATGTTTGGCAGGCTCTTGTCCAAGTCTAGTCTTATGACCTCACTGTGATGGGGGTGGCTTTTTGTGATGGCGTTTAGAATCCTGTAGAACAAAACAGGCCAAGGTGACTCAATCGCATAATCACTCAAAAATAGGCTTGTTACTAAACTTCTCTGACCGTTCAATTTTTTTCTGTTGTATCGGATCCGCAATGTTGGACATGCGGACAAGAGCACTACCATTAGGGTGATTCCAACACCAGAGCTAAAAAAACAATAAAACATGTTTTTTTTTTTTAAATGTGTCCCCCACAGTATTATGTACTAATTTATTCAACAGTGAAAATAATGTATTACTGGAAGAACATTTTATGAATATGTTAAATGCAACACATTTGTACTTACAGGAATGCGGCTGTCAGAGAAATAGACCGCCAACTGTCTTAGATCCTGATCAGCCAGAGATGCTGGTACCACAATGTACTCAGGAAGACTAAAGGGAAAATATTTTAAAAATCAATTAATAAATTTAACAAAACATTAATGGTTTGTAACAATTCCAAGTGTATTACTCTTGTCAGGCCTGTCTCTAGTGCTAAAAAGGTTATGACCATTTAAATTTTTTTCAGACAAACCTTTGAGAGACGCTGTAACGTTCATTGATGGAGCACACTCTCCACTCTGTCGCTCCTGTTCTCTTAATCTCTCGATCCCAATCAGAAGGACGGTCAAACACAACAGTCTGTTGACCCACTCTTGGAATTGACCCATTGATTTCAGTTTCTGCCATATTGTCATTACAGGTGATATTTTATTATCTTTGCAAAAAACAAAACAAAAAACTACCAAATATAACATTTCAATCAAACCTTTTTCTTCATGATATCGCCGCCCTTGATATTCAAAGCCAAATAAAAGGTGAATATCAGCCGGATGTGAATAGTGGGCAATGGCAAGGCAAACCTGGTAAAAGAGTAATCAAAGTTTACGTTTTTCTAAACTTTTTTTGTATAGTTTGCAAATTGGCGAGAACTTTGACAAGCCTCTAAAGCTTTACAAGTGTAAGGCATTATTATTATTAATAAGTAAAACAAAAACTGGACTGTGAAAATAAACATTATTAATGTACTGCATTGGATCCAATGTATCCAGTATCCAATGTTGTGTAACATCCTATTGAGGTGATAGCAAAACAATAGGATTCATTTAATATTCTAAAAAGGTTAAATTGGTCTTCCTTTTAACTTCAATGTATCATGACAAATACTGGTCTGACAGAAGAATCTAAACATTTGATCTGTTTCGACAAGTCACTTGCTTGTTGCTATGACATGTCTTACTGGCTGATTTACAGTCTTTGGCAGGATCTTCCTTGTGAGAGAGGAAAGATGTCAGCGGCATCAGTAGCCTGACTCCCTTAAACAGTTGACAATCGACATGTCACAGCAACATAACATGACTCTTCTGAGAATTACCACAGGAAGTGAGAATGACAGCAACAAAAAACACTGGTAGAAGAATCTAAACATCTCAAGGTTCTTTTGAATTGTGTGAATTCTTAGATTGCTGGGGTGCCACAATTTACCTGTAAGAGGAGGTGACCCAATGACTTGGTAGGTTTGAGCTAAATCAACCATTCAAATAAAAAGTGGCTACAATGTTTGACAGGCAACAGATCAGCGTTTATCCCTGGTTGGCTATGCATTTCAGTGACTCAACTAAAGAAATACAAAATACAACAGTGCCCTTTCAGTGAAGCTGTGACTACCAGAACAGGGCACAGGGAAACTGTGGGCCACTGTGTGTCTGGAGAAAAGACTGCTCCCTACTCTGCAATTTCCTCTGGCAGTTTATTTTGAGCAGTCTTGTTTCTATATGTTTTAATAGGAGATGTTTTAGGCCCAGTTTGCAATTATATGCAATGTTCCAATAAAAAAAACCCACACACATAAGAAGTAAAGGCAGCTTAGCATTGGATGCAGTGAAGGTAGCAGTGAATGTACCAGTCTTTGCTGTGGCTGAAAATGTATTCAGTCAAATTAACACTACAACAGTGTCTTTCAATTTGGGGTTTTTGAGTGTAAAGACAAAAATCTTAATGCATCAAATAGTTAAAAAAACAAACAAGACAAAAAAAAAACACATATATGCTACCACTCACCTTTCTGGCACTTTCTGGACCAGCCTCGTCAAAGCAAAACCTGATAATCCTCAAATCTTTGCAGTACAAGATGAGCTCAGTGGGATTAAACTTCAGCTTTTGGTTTGAACCCAATACTTTCTTTTTCCCCCTTGTGTCATTTACTGAAATAAAGCAACAGTTTAAACACAGCAACATTTATATTCTAAAAGGTACCTGTAGCCTTACAAGTCACATGACACATCAACTGCTTCTGCCTAGAGCTTTTGAGTGTAATCTACACAATATCTATGGCATTAAAGCTGAACTGCCCAACTTGTCTTGTAAAGTTCACACTATCTGCTTGTCTACAAGCAAAGGTTATTGTGTTGCCTGTATGAGCGGATGGCAGACGCCCCACCAGGAAAGTTAAAGTGCCAGTTTGTAATTAGACTGACTGATCCGGCTCTGTTGTATTCTCACATAACACCACTATCTATATAACTGCAGTCTGAGAGTGTGCTAGATTTGGCCTGACAGGAAAAAAAGAGCACAGGTGAACCCGAACAAAGGCCAGGCAAGGGGACAGGGAGATAGATTTTACATATGCCATCTACTGGTAAACAAAAAAAAAATAAAATACAGGCAGTCGCTTTAAGTACATTTAATAAATAAAATTACTGTAATTTCACAGCCATAGGGCGCATCGGATTATAAGGCGCAGCTTCAATTACGGGTGCTTTTTTTGTGCTTTTTCTGCATTTAACACATACAAAAGTCGCACCGTTAGCCCAAGCATCCACAATCCATTCACAAATCATGGCGCAACTCGCCCGGCGCGGCGTGTTCGCCATCTGTCATCCATCGCTCCCGCGATGTTCGCAACTTTTAACCGCGCCTTATAGCTGTGAAATTACGGTATATAAATTAATCTGCAGTAGACATTTAGTCCACAAGAGTCCATAAGAAAGAATACAGCCTCAACCATTATCCATTATCTAAAATGTACCCGTTACAACTTGATCCAAACAGGTCAGTGGGATGTCATGCTCTCCGAGCAAGAGATGGGACAGATGTGCACTCTGGAATTGCAAAGAAAAGTAGCACAAAGACTTTGATGACTATTTAACATACACCATAAAAAAATAAATAAAAAAAAACTCTTCCAAGCAAGATTAGCAAGTATAATATGCTGCATTCCCTTCAAAATTTGAATAAGCCTGTTGATCTCCACTTGCACTCTATGATGTGTAAATCAATGATTCAATATAGTTTATAGCGAAAGAAAAATGTATTTCTGTCAACTGGACAAAAAGTTTTTTTTGAGTAAAGACGTTTCGCTGTTATTCCAAGCCGCTTCTTCAGTTCTGGTCAGATTGCTGGTGGACACTGCCTTATATCCACCTGAAGGGAGGAGCTAAATATACTAAAACTAACACCTGTTGTTTACAGTTTCTGTTTGTTGGCCAGGTTTACTGAACTACACCAAGTACGAACTCTGCCTGGGTCATATTTTGCTCTCACACTTGTTAGCAAACCGGCTTGCCCTATTCTTTTTCCTTGTTTAGATTTAGGTCTGAGGATGGAGTTATTAATAGGAGATAATGGATGTCTAAGGCCCTTATTCCTGTTCAAAGATAGATTGTCTTTCCTAACTCAAATTTGCGTCTTTAACTCCCCTCTCAAACCATTTCTTTTCTCTGGCCAAGATCTGTACCTCACTATTTTCAAAGGAGTGGTTAGTGGCTTTGAGATGGAAATGGTTATGTAAAATGATTATGCAAAATATGCCTCAGGCACAGTTCACACTCAATATAGTCAATAGATCTACTCAATAAACAGAAACTGTAAACAACAGGTGTGTTAGTTAGCTAATCCCTTCAGATAGATATAAGGCAGTGTCCACCAACAATCTGACCAGAACTGAAGAAGCCGCTTGGATGAGAAGTAAAACATCTTGACTCAAAAAAAAACAACACTTTTATCCAGTGGACAGAATTGAATTTTTCTTTTACTATGGATCATATCTGGATGACAGAGGGATTACACAGACAAGTTTATATTTGACAACAGCTGTTTGCTGTATATTCCCAGAATATATATATATATATATTCCCTTCATCTTTCTCTTCATTTCTTTTGTAGTTTGCCCGAGTCTAAATCTAGGTCCTGGCACCAATCTCCTGCATGGTGGGAAATGACGTGTTTTTTCACTTATGTGGGCTCACTGACAATGTAGCTCAAGGAAGTGCAATTTCCCTTCCTCTGTGCCAGATACACACTTGTAGTTCTATTCTTTGTGCTTACATGCAACAGTCTCATAAAAAGTCTCCTAAACAGGTTGGTTACTGTAACTGAATTACAAGACAAAATTTCTCAAAAAATGTGCCAAGTTAGTAAGTATAATAGTACACACCGGTTTTCCAGAAACTTCTTGAGGAATGAATGAGACCTTAAAGTTGGTGCAGATCAACTTCCCCCAAAGATCATCATGACCATTTTCATTGCTGATGCATTTCCTTACAAAGTTTACTTCATTCACAACGATCTCTCCTGGAAACAAAACACAACAACAATTTAAAAATTCTCAGAAACTCATTTGACTTGTATAGTTCTGGACTGTAGTTTAAAGTGAACATATGTACAGTTGACTTTCACAACTTTTCAACCATGTTGTTCCTCCACCATTAACTTACTCAAAGTTGCATGTTGATGATTAAGTGTAATTTGAGTAATCTTGTATTGTCCTGCATTCGAGGCTTGAGTGCTGAGAAAATGTCAGTTTTCACCTTCTCCTCTTACTTTTCTGTACTCAAAAATTCAGACTCACGATGATACTTAGGGTTTAAAAAAAAAGTCACATAGCCATTTCAACAATAAAAACAAGTCAATTAAAAAAAGCTGCTGCTTGCTAAAAAGAACTGAAACACCATTTTGGGGATTCTTAGTTCTGCAGTTGAACAAGAAGTTTGTTTCCAATATTAAGCCTTTTTGGATCAATATTGCCATTTACATTGAACACAATGTGAAAATAAGGATCTACATAATATATGGTTTTATGTAAAATTCCTTAAAAAAAGGACATTGTTTTTTTTATATGCCTATTTTTATTTGAAGAAATGTCAGCAATTTAAAAGAAGCTACAAAAGTTGAACACTGTCTTTTCTGTTAAAATGAACTATTTTGCTCAAATTGTTATACTAAGCTCAGAGTTACCAACGAACTTAATAGAGGCCTTATAAAACATTTACCCACTTTATCTGAAATAATAAACATGTTGTAATAATTGAGGCTTGAAACCATTCTAGGGTGGTTTCTACCTGCTAGAATAGGGGAAAAAACTAATGATTTGCTAATGATTTAGCATTAGCCAAGTTAAGAGACCTTTGCTCCTAACAAGACCTCAAAAACACAGCTGTAAAAGTTGCCCCAGACATTTGAGTGATGAGAAATGGGTAGGGTTGGGTGGAGTCCTTTATGCTCTCACTTCAAAAGGAGCACAGCATAGCCAATGACAGGCTGCGCAGTACTTTAAAAAATCTGTCCTGAGCCAAAAGTACATTTGAAAACCTTTTGATCAGTGTTAAAAGAGGATTACAAAATTGGAATTTCAGAAACCAGTACCTGCTTGGGCAAAATGAAAACAGCAATATTTGTTGGTGGTTATTATTCAATTCTCAAATACTTCCCACAGGGTGTGTGTGTGTGTGTGTGTGTGTGTGTGTGTGTGTGTGTGTGTGTGTGTGTGTGTGTGTGTGTGTGTGTGTGTGTGTGTGTGTGTGTGTGTGTGTGTGTGTGTGTGTGTGTGTGTGCGTGCGCGTGTGTGCGCGCGTGTGTGTAGAAACTACATAACTCTCAGACATGCTGACTATGATTGCTCTAGTAATGCTTGTTAGACCTGTTACACACATGTTTTAGTTGGTGTGCAAGTGTTGGACACTTACCCAAAAGTAACTGGGGCTCCACCTTTTTAATGGGCGGATCAATGGGCTTCTCTGTCTGGACAGAAACATGAGAATGGGAAAGGGCTCTTGCTTTTTTTAAAAAAAATATACAGCCATTTATTTACTAGCGTGTACAGTGGATGTTTAACTTGTTCCTAGTTGTAAATGAACAAAGCTGACTGAATAAACTTGAGACTCGTGCCAACTATAAGAGAATAATGTAGCAATAAAACATTGATTGAAGTTTAACCATCAGCACATGATGCACACAATTACAATAACATGCAAAAATATCCATGTAAAATTGATTTTTCTATTAGTAATAACCTCACATATTTTCGATCACTATTAAGACACTGCTACAATGAAACTTTAACGAAACCTTACTTGCACAGGAGGAAGGTAGCACTTGAAGGTTGGCTTTATGGGTTTTGCTGAAAACATTGTTTATTTCCGCCCTCTTGATGTTGATAGTAAACTGAGGAAAAACATCAAATGATTGCTTCAGAAAAGTTTGCCAGTCCTCAGGTTAAAAAGAGCATTATGTCCGTGTGTAAAATCTTCATGGAGCTAGGTTCATGAGATGTGGGTGCTCTCTGAATCACACAGTCCTGAAGTGAAGAGCGCTGAAAAGTTGACAGAAGTTACGCAGAGACGTCAGTGTGTTAGCCTGTTAGCTAACAAGCTAAGAAATTATCAAATCCAGCCAAACGGTTGAAGAAAAACAACATCATCAATTGGTAGTCGTTGGATGTTTCGACGTCATGTTATTTCCACCTGTTATGAAGCTGAGACGTCTTGTAAAGTTACTTCCTTAAAGTTCCTCTAATCAGTCAAACGCTGTGCGCAATAAACTGGATTAAACGCCATGTTTATACGAGCCGAGTCCCCGTGGCCCGCCCTGCTTCCGGACTCAACTGTTGCTCCTGCACCTTGGGGTCTGTTCCACCTGGATCATGCACTAAACATTTACATTTGTACACTCCTCAATCCCACCTTCGTCCAATAACTTATTTATAATGATTATCACTGGACTACCATTTCACAACAAAAATGTTCCTCATTACTAAAAAGCTTTTCCGTGCCGTTTTTCTTTGCAATTCAATATGTAATCATATTACAAAGATTACAAATCACCAATTAAAACAAAATACTTATGTGGTGAGATGTGGAGAACGTTGGGAAGTTTCAAAAAACTTAAACCTGAAAAAAGAAAATGTAATGGTTAAAAACATCCACTAGGTGGAGACAAAATACAACTGTACTGTCCGGTGATGAGTAGCCATCTACTTTTAATATAATCAATATATTTGAAGTAGCAAGCAACATTTGTTTGTTACAGATTTCCAATTTCCACAGGCATAATATGTAATTAATTTTGTAATGAATTATAGCGAGTAATACAGGTTCCACAAGACTTTCCACACCCTGGTCCCTGTGTCATTAGAGGGCGAGCTGGATCCACGGGAATTATATTTGGGCCTACAGATCAAATGCGACTTCAATAAATGAATCTATTAACTTTCAAACTATTGGTTAACTTGAAAAATATATACTAACTAACTAACTAACTAACTAACTAACTAACTAACTAACTAAATAAATAAATAAATAAATACATAACTAACTAAATCAATCAATAAATGAATAAATAAATAAATAAATAAATAAATAAATAAATAAATAAATAAATAAATAAATAAATAAATAATAAATAAATAAATAAATAAATATAATATAATATAGCCCTTACATTACAACTGATGTGTTGCTTACTTAACCTAGAAAGTACCAGTGCCGGTAATTTTGTAAGCAAAAAGCCAAATGTCAAATATGAATGTATATCGGCCATTTATTTATCTATGAAATGATTGAAGAAAAGTCGTCCTGGGCCAGAGGGCGTTAGAGGATTTGTGACTGCGCATGCGCATTGGTAGCCCGTCTCATGAATATTTAAAGTTCCTGTGGCGCTCCAGCATTTTGATTGGACTGCCTAGTGCAGTTTCCTGTGTAATGTGTTTGAGTGGTGGATCACAGAGGCACTGCTCCGTCTGTAGACCACTGTTCGCTGCTGTGGGACTGTCACAGAAGTGTTTGGCTGGATCAGGATGGACGCAGGACAACACTGAGACGGCTCGGTCAAACTGTGGGGATTTTAACGGGGATATATTTCTTGAACGCGGATAAAATACTCTGGATTTGTTATAAGAGGAAAGGAAAAGAAAGGGAGAAAATGGTAAGTATGCAATCATCGAGCCCACTTCTGCTGGCACTGTCCTGATACTTAACAACAGTTCAAAGCTATCTGGCTATGGCTTTGGACTTTTTACACTGAGAACAATAGGCAAAACTGCTCCAAACTTATAAAATAAATGCTTCATTTACTTTTTACAATTATTATATTTGCTGAAGAAGTTGACTTATTTGTCTACTGTAAATTGTATTGCTAATTTATATTAAATGTCAACAATATTATAGAATTATCTGCCTCCAGTATTGACTGTAGGCCTAAATGCTTCCCTCCCAGCTGTACTGTAAAAATAGATGCTCTCATCAACAGCCTACAGCCCTCTGTCAAAAACCGGTTTGTCCTGCGACATGAGACAGGGAGCAAGTGTCAGTCTGGCTTTCATAGACTGGTTTTTCCTGGTCACAGTAGAATGCCACCCACTATTGCTGCAGCAGACACACCTAGACTAATGTTACTGAGAATACATTTGCGGATTCAATTGTGTGTTTGGGCAACACCACTGTCTTTCCCACTTTTCTGGACTTAATGGAGTTCTTTAAGCCTATTGTCAGCTTCACACTACATTTGATGTTCAAAGGTTATACCATGTAAGTGTACTGTAATGAACTGGAACACCCAGGGAAGCAAACAAATATATGATGGTTTATGAGCAGGTTCACAAGGACATTACACTTGCCTTTGTAATGAAGGCAATATGTTGTATACAATAAGGCTTTTGGAGCAAGAAGAATTATATCAAGGTGTATCGTTCATTTTGTAGAATACCAAGTTCACATTTGATCCTATTAAGTATATTTTTACATAGAAAATATTGATATTGTCATTGTCAGATGCCGGCTTTACTGAGAGGTTTCCTCTCAGCCAGATGCTGTGTATGACAGCAGATGGTTTGCATTAGGGCTTCTCCTGTTTGGGAGGTGCATACTGAGTAACCCCCATCTTTCCCTCACTTCAGACCTATCACTGCTGCAGAAATTTGCTCAGGAATTCAAGTCCTCTCTGTTAACAGGAGACCAGAATAATTGCATGGACCTGGGGAACTCGTTAGGCTTGTCACTGGTTCACTATCCGCACACTGTGTTCTGACTTTCTTTTACTTGTTTTGGTCATATGCTAGAGCATAACAGCCTCTGCCTATTACATTAAAAGTAGTGAAATAGCAAGGCAGGTAATATGGTAAATGGTAAGTTTCTGTGAGTAGTTAGTTACTGATTTTTTTTCAGACAATTGACCCAATTTAGCACAGATATACTGTAAGACTAGAGCAAAACAATTGCATAGGATATTTTTATGGCTGTCTTCTTCATCTGAATGTTCTATTTTAGTTGCTTGTACATGGCTATTGCACAATAATGCAGAGAAAATACATCCATAATATACTACATTATCTGCATTTTGGTAAAGGTGAAATGTGATGCTCTAATGCCTGGTAGTGGCTGCCTTTTCCCTTTGTGACGCAAACAATCATTTGGAGAAATTGTATTTGTATAGATTAAGTGGTCTCCTGTTAATATCTTAAACTTAGACTTGACCTTTGGCTTCTGTACATGAGACACCCCAGGCTAGAATATTTCTAATTCACAGATTAACAATATGCATGTTGTTGCATTTGTTGTCAATTTTAAAACAAATAATATGGCTGTATATGACAGTTCCTCATTCCTTCAAACTTCAAACTTTTACTTTAACAAGACATTTATATTGGTGAAACAACCCTTAAAAACAATATTCCCAAACATCTCTTAACCTGTTGAAGGTTTATGTTACTCTAAGTGAAACACAAGACACAAGACTGGAACCCTAAGGTTTAGTTTCACATTGTCTGGCATCTCTTTGTTATTTTGCCTCTACTGAATGAGACAGAGTATCAAAAGGTTTTTGAGATTTTGCAATGTTCCTTAAATTAGAGCTCTGTTCCCATAGCTACATAATTAGCAGTGTGTTGTGGTGACTTGTGTGTTGATTAACAGTGTTTGTTTTCATAAAATTATTATGTGCACATTAAATGGGAGGGATGGTGCTCAGCCCTGCCTTATGGCAGCAATATGATCTCGGTCAACTCTCATTTAACTGGAGTGTCACATAAGAATGTCTTTGATTTGGCATCACATGGTTAGACAGAGAAGTGCAGTAGACTTGTTTTACATGGTTAAATGCAAATATCTCTTCCCTTTTCTCATGCCAGTAGTTGGTCCTGTGGAGATCAGTGTTTACTTTACTTTCTGTCTAATGTGTTCTTGTGAATCATTCACAGAATACACTGGCCCATGCAACAGATTATCACCAAGACCGATCAAGTCTATCCAGTGCACATTTTGTTTTATGAATTTATTATTAGACAAAAAAAAACATACGCAGATAGCCCCAGCAAGACTCAATGTTTTGTCAGTATCTTAGTTTGAAATCCATCCTTGCCAGTTGCACCTATAACTTGCAGTAAGTGCACCTATTTCACTGATGAAAAGACTTTGTGGATGCTGCTGTCCAACTCAGATTCATATCACATCATTGTTTATTTTCCTCCCTTGTCCTGGATGGGATAAATGTCTCCGTCAGCACTTTAAACACAGTGAGTGAGCATTGCCAAAGTGCAAATCTAAGCAAACAGACAGTGGGTGGACACACTGCTTGGAAAGAAAGTCAGGCCACAGCGAGATGTCATATTGCGATGAAGAGAGAAATTCTTTGTTAAACCAGACATTTGCATACCATCTATTCTACTGCAGTAGAATGGTTTGGTAATAAAATGGTTAATATTCACATATTAGTATCAGTAAGTATTAGTATGAGTCTTGAATAGCCTATTATTAAGTCTAGTTATTAATAATTTGTGCCTGGGGAATATAGTTAATACATTTACTTGTATAAATATACATTCATTATTCATCATTTGTACTTATCTGGTATTAATAAATATTAAGTTCTAGCATGTTTCAGTATAAAGTGATCTATGTGTCATGGGAACAGGCATCAATCCCAGTGGCCAAATGCAAAAATGAACTTTCTTGCCCTTTTGGTAATGTATATGTATGAGCATTTGCACTGGCTACTTCCTGTATGCGAGTACAGTGTGTGTTTTCCTTATCTTTAAACTAGTCTTAAGTGTGGTATGATTATCATCCGGCTATTCAGCTCTGTGGCAGGCACAGATTTCATTTTGCTCACTTATGCACAACGTTGCAAGAAGGGAAAAGGGGAAACTGCAACAAAATGAGGGAAAAGTGCTGCTTATGATCCAGAATCAAACCAAGCCATTTCCTGTACCCCGAGACAATTCTGTTCAGTGCTCCCCATATATGGCAATGGTATTTGCATTACATCCAGGCGTCTGGGCTCTAGTTCTTAAAACTCATGTTGAGATTAAATTCTGGAAAGACATTTGCTGGCATTGTTTTTTAAGAAATATATTAATGGGACATGTAGTACTTTTCAGAGCTGCTCAATATGACAAAACTATTCAAGAGCAATAATTATGTTGAGTATTGTAGCAATGCAATTGATATTATTTCTATTCAAGTAACAATATTATTTTTATGTATATAAGTAACTTATAAATTCAACTTAAACAAAGACTAAGCCATGCCTAGAACATCTTTTGGATTAATGCAGTATGTGACTTTTAGCTATTATAAAGCTATTGCTTTAAAATAGTTTTAATAATACATGTTCCATACAGGTTTGCTTAAGGAGTGAGGATCAGTTGTGCTGACTGTAAAGTAAGATGATGCTGGTGTTGTCATGGTCACTGTGGACTCTAGTTGTTAGGGAAACCCCTTGAGACCATTTGTGTGTGTAAATCTCTGATCGCTTCTAACACAAATATACTAGTGGAAGCGTCAAGTTAAATAGATTCACTTCAAAGCTAAAAATTAGACGTAGGATGTTGTCTTGTAGATTACATGTGGTGCTTCAGGATGGCTGCTGTCTATAACCCACATATTCAGCTCAGTGTTTTGAGAACCTCTCCAGTCTTTCTGTAGCAGAACTCCTTTTCCTGTGTGGATCCTCCCTACACCATGCATTAGAGCTGCCTCATTAAACTCTGCTCTAGTCAAAACACTTGAAGGATACAAATATTTGATATTTCCATTCAGCCACAGTCTTCATTCCACACATAGCTCAAACAAGGGTTAAATTGTTTTCTCTGAGGTTGAGTTTTTTTTACATCTTAAGAAACTCTTCGACATTGGCTCATTTGATCCTAACAAGCTGTGTGGAGGTAATTTGTCCGTTGATATACACTTTCATAATATACATACACTTTCATTTCAAAATGAACAGTTATGTGGCATACAACACAAGTACAGAATTTAACATTTTTTTATATCTTCCAGGGGGAAAAATCCAATTGTTTTCCCCACTCAGTCCTTGCTTTTTAAAGTGTTTTATTTAGTAGCTATAAAGAGTACAGTCGCCAGGAGGATATTAAAAGCTTACTTCTCATGCTAGTAATTTGGAGTTCATAAAAGGGTGCAGTAATATTTCTGGTAAATTTTTCACTTTACAGATTTATCTTGAGCCTTTTGGTTAGGTTTGTTGTCTTTTTAATATTTTTGTTAATATTATTTATTAACTAAATTAATAAATAATATTAATTTCTTAATAAATAATTAATTGAGTTTAATAAATAATTAAACTCAGATCCTTAATACTCTTTTGATTTAAATTTAATTTATATAGCCCAATATCAAAAGTTACCTCAAATGGCTATACTAGTTTTTTATTTTATTTGATCAGTCTGATAAATGCTTTAAATGCTACTTTGTTAACTTACAGCTGGCTTCACACTGTGAAGTGTGTAGATCTATATCCAGCAGAATGACACTCATTTGTAACAACAGCACATTGTGACCCTGATTCACAGTAGCAATGGCACATGATAAATGACCTCAGCTCTCCTGAGACACACTGCACTGAAACAAAAACAGGCATGGAGCAGGAAGTCTGTGTCAAGATGAGGATAGCAGAGCAAGCGTCACCACAAGCATTTGTGAAAAATATGTTCTTTTGATATTCCAAAGTAAATATAATGTGACTGCACTATGTGCTCTGCACTATGATAAAATTGGATTACCTCATTATTTGATTTAGTCACTATACATGATGTTCTTTTCAGCTAATACTTCAATGTGTGATTCATGATTAATGTTTTTCCAGTGAAATAACAATAGTATGTTCTGTTGCAGGGGAGCCGGGGCCACTACCGGTACCACTGGCAGAGCCACAATGTCAAACTTAGTGGAGTGGATGACATGGTTCTACTCAGTAAAATCAATGAGGATGCTATTGTGGACAATCTGAAGAAAAGATACATGGACGACTACATCTTTGTATCCTTTCAAAGTCACGCTTCTATGGGGAACGGCTGAATGCTGTTTCATCTGTGCTTTTCCCAGAATACCGCATTCATGATGGTAGAGTGAGTAACGGGTCTCAAACTGTGGAGAAAACCCCCTTACAAGCCCCTCACTGCTAACTATAACTATATGACTCATATTTACTCTCACAGTAGTGCTATTGCCAAAAAGGTCTTGCAAAGCATTTTAAACATTGTACAGAATATACAACAATGTGATGAGAACCACTATTTTCTGACAGTTCAAAAGCAAAAGATATTTTCTCCCCAAAAAAGCATGTGGTGAAAGATATATCTATTTGAATAATGACACTGCTGTATAATAACTGTTATAATAACTTACTTCTGCTATGTTACTCCAGTTTCATCTAGTCTGACAACTCCAGAGTGACGCCTTTGATTTTAGTTAGTACTTCGATGTTGCTATGAGGTGGCCCTGCCAGTGCTGTGTAGGTCACTGTAGGCCACTGTAGGCCACCCACAATAGCTGCTTTATTTGGCCTGAGCTGCATTTTGGCCTCGGGACACTCAGCATAGTAGAACCATAGAACGTACTTGTTTGGGACATCAACTATCAATAGCCATTACTTTCACTGATGTCTTTTGCTGCATGGTTGCATAATATATTGACTTACTATAGTCTTGACTGTTTGCATTTTAAAGCTTTTATTCTCTTAACACAGCATCCTTTTAGACATATATTGGTCCTGTGCTAATCTCGGTAAACCCTTTCAAGCAGATGCCATATTTTGGTGAAAAGGAAGTGGAGATGTATCAGGGCGCTGTAAGTAGTATAGTGATTTCCCTTTTTAGATTGTACATTAAAATGTAACTAAATAGCGCTCTGTTATTTTTTATTAAACCGCAGGTGATTATTTAAAATCTGCTTAGGTAGAATTGTGGGAGCACATTGTATCTCAATTAATATACCTTTTTGTGTGTTTCAGGCTCAGTATGAAAACCCCCCTCACATCTATGCATTGGCAGATAACATGTACAGAAATATGATGATTGACCGTGAGAACCAATGTGTCATTATTAGGTAAAACCTTAATGTTTTTTTTGTTTAATCTTAATATATAATAATAGTTTTGGTTAAATCTCGAGTTCCCATAGGCACTTTGCAACTTATGACAGGTAAGTTTCTGCTTGTACAAAATAACGTCCAACATGAAAACACATCTAACAGGTTTATCAGCATAGTTCAGGTCAGCTGACTCAGTCAGACTCCATGCTTTATTGAGATGCGTCATTGTATAGTTAATAAATAAGCAACAGCCTACCCAATTGAATTTTTAATTATTAGCAGCTGGTTGTTATCCCAGGATGTTGCTACTTCCTGGTTTAGATCAGAGTTGAACAGACACCTGTTTCATTCACAACATCTGTGTCTTGTTTATTGAGAGCTTTTTCTTTTAAGTTAAAATGCCAAAAAGGAAAGTGCTAAGTCATAGTTTATGGTACAGTAACCTGTGCATTGCGGTTGTTTTTAGTGCTCACGTCATTGTGAACTGATACAGCACTTTTCATTACTGTTTGTCTAGTAGGCACTCTGCTGTTGGTTTAAGAGTAAAGGTGCTGAATTGAACTGGTCATCAACTACATAAGCACACTAAACAACGGAAGTGGTTTACATGATTAAGCAGGTCTTTAAACATACATGTGAATAACCATGACTGTATTCAGCATAATTTGTGCAGACGCCTTTCCTAGCATAACAGAGGAGTTTCCTGAATAAAAGTTAAACTGTAAAACACTGCTTTGCTGAGGTTAAAGCATGTGGCCCAAGATCAGTACTTTTCATAAAAATCTGTTCAAAATTATATTTTTATTATATTATATTATATTTTTTTTTTATAGTTTTTTCCACTTATCAGATATTTCACACTATTGCAATGTAAATGTCTGGATTTTCACAAATGCTACATTAATTTTCTGTTTGCTTATTTGTTTCCGTATACAAGTCCGACAGGGTTTATAATTGTAACTTAAAGAAGATTTTGAAAAAGATTCGGAATGAGGTTGCTGTGCTTGGCATTTACATAACAATCACAGATGACTTATCCCCAAGTTGTTATTGTCTTAAATTTCAACATGTCTGGCTTAGTATTCTGTCTGCCTTGGTTTTCTCTTAATCATCAGATTTTCAGTTTCTAAAATAAGACTTTAATTGCCATTTTTGAGTTAACTTGTAATCCATTCAGTGCTTTTTGAATTATAAGCTATTTCTAAAAGAGCTGAGCTATTTGGGTAAGATTTTTGAAGGTAATTTAGTGAATTTAGGTTACATTTATATAATATAAAGTAAGGACCCAAGGGTGGTTGTTTCTTTGGTCTTTGGTTCTTTGATTCTTTGGTCACAGTGAAACAACCATTGCTACAAAAAACTGAAACAAAATGTCAAAGCAGAGGATTGGAGTATTGAACATTTTTGCTGATTTGTATTGTGGAAGAGATATCCATATTTGGGCATGTTTTGTCATTCAAAGAAAGTAACTAGACCTGCAATAACTAAACTGGTACTACAAAAGTAATAACAATGTCATACACTACAATATCTATATTGGGATACAAATGAAAGAAATTAAACAGTAAAAATAAGTGTGTTTTTGAGCAGCTCTCATGACTGTGCTGGCAGCTTTAACAGTCTGCAGCTGTATTTCTCACAAAGGCATTACCAACCTGACTCTACTTCAGAGAAAAAAACAGGCTTCAGTGTTATCCACTGCCAAACCACATGTGTCAAAATATGTACGGCCTGGTAAAGTGAGAAGTAAAGGGCAAAACGGAGTGAGGTAAGATGGAAAATGAAAAAGAAGACATTTTTACAAAACTAACAACAAATGCTAAAGAAATTTGTAGGAACTATTGCTTTATTGCTTGGAAGAATGCAGAAGGTAATTGTTTTGAATTGTCTTTTTTTCCTCAGTGGAGAGAGTGGTGCTGGGAAGACGGTGGCAGCCAAGTACATAATGGGCTACATCTCCAGAGTGTCGGGAGGCGGAGACAAAGTACAGGTGAGCGCTCCTACAGCATGTGGTATAACATGAACAACAGGCCAGGCATGTTTAAGATGGCTGCGGTGATTAATTGTTTTTTTCTATAATGTCTTATGTAATTGATGCTGGCTATAGAATGCATGGTATTTAAAATGTTTTTGTGTTTATTGCATAACTTTCCTATTTTCTGGAAGATAGAAAGACCCATTGTGCAATAGATTATACAGCTGTTCCATTCTTTTAATGTTGCACAACATATACTAGAAATTATACATAAAACTATTCACCCAAATGATTGCATGATGTTGAACTTGACAGACCCATTCACACTACTGTCCCATTATCATAAAACACACACACTTATACCCCCTGGTTCTGCATACCATCCACAGCTGCATTCACATACTTTCCATTCATAAAAATTATCCCTTGGTCTTTTATTATAAGCCTATTTAAGTGTTGATAATTCTGGATTCTGAACTGAAGTGTAGTAAGTTCCCAGTTTCCATGAATTAAATCTGTTTATAGTAGAAGGGGAAATATTTGAGAAATCATGTGTGTCTGAGTTTCATATGGCTCACAGGACAGATGATGTGCACCAGACAGACTTTGCATTTGTGCCTGAGTGGAAAGTTCCAGAGACACTGTAAGCTGGCAGTGAGGGCAAAAAGCTGCTGTTCACATGCTCCATGTGTGACGTCGCTAACAGCTCTTTGTTCCTCTTTGCAGCATGTCAAAGACATCATCCTGCAATCCAATCCACTGCTGGAAGCCTTTGGAAATGCCAAAACACTGAGGAACAACAACTCAAGCAGATTTGTAAGTTTTTATTTCAACAAAGAGGCATTTTTCAAATATATAGCATAATTTATTACTTAAAATAAAGTGTAAAACTGGTAGTTATTATGAATAAAGAAATACACATACAGAATAGTGTGATGCTATGAGAAGTATATCTCTAGGGATTCAAATTACGCCAATATTAGTATAGATTACACTTAAGTATTGCATCACAGCTTCATCTTGAAGAAAAAGTAAAAGATTGGTGTTTTACTATAAATAGACACACATTATTATGAACAGGTACCAGGATTTAACATCATTTGTGTCAGAAAACAAGCTTCCCAGTGTATCCATTTAAATAATATAAATTCATGCTTTAATCCATCCATCAGGGAAAGTACTTTGAGATCCAGTTCAGCTCCGGTGGTGAACCAGACGGAGGAAAAATCTCAAACTTCCTTTTGGAGAAGTCTCGCGTTGTGATGCGTAATCCTGGAGAGAGGAGTTTCCACATATTCTACCAGGTGATGCTTTACTGTTGCTTTTGCTCCAGCGCGAAAGAGCAAAATTTACCATTTAGCTGCTGCAACTATTTAGTCAATACAGGTAAAAGGTTTTATCTTTTAGGAGTCTACTGTAAGGCTTAACTAACTGTATGTTATTCACAGTTAATAGAAGGAGCCAGTGGAGAGCAGAAAAGCAGCTTGGGAATCACCAGTCTGGACTATTACACTTACCTCAATCAGTCCGGTTCCTACAAAGTGGATGACATTGATGACAAGTCTGATTTTAAGGAGACAACGGTAAAAACCTGTTTAGTCTGTAATATTCTTCACGTCTTTGTGTTGTGTGAAAATTGTTGGGATTAGACATACACAAACAAGTGTCCCTGTCTCCTCATGACATTCCTGCCCCAACCAGTGCCTCCTTTGTTTTCCTTTCCACTGTTTCCTTGTTTTTGTTTACTCGCCGAACCGCAACAGGACTAATTAGACCTCACGAGCAACAAACCACAACTCTGATTTAACAGTCTTTTTGCCTGACTTTCTCCCAGCATGCCATGGATGTGATTGGCATAAGTGCAGAAGACCGCTCCATGGTGCTTCAAATAGTGGCTGGAGTCCTGCACCTGGGAAACATCAGCTTCAGGGAGTCTGGAAACTACGCGGCTGTGGAGAGTGAGGAGTGTAAGTGGGTTTACAGCATAATGAGGGTAGAGTAATGTGGGATACAGCTTAGAGAAATTTGTGTTACGCATTCATTCACTCCACCTCGGTAGGTACCTTGATTCATCATATATATTATCTATATAGGTTTTGGCTAATTGTTATGGTTGTAATTGAATATCTGCCATGGTCTAAAAAAACAACAAAAAACTCAATCACACTCACTACCAAACGCTGCTGGTCCTCTACTTCTTTTTGTTCTCATCCTTTTATGTCCCAAAATAATGTAGTCCATATGAATGAGATGAGAGGCCAGTGAACAAAGCCCTAGTCTTTTCTGGGAGAAGGCAATGGCAGGTCATCATAGCCTTTGCTTTTCCTGTCCCCTTTCCAGACCCACTTCCTGTGTGATCCAACTGCAGTCTCAACATTACTCTACCCTCAGGTCATTTTTGAAATAATCCATGTATGGTTCAGACCTATGTCATGAATTGCAAATTGGTGCACTTATTGTGCCTGTTTATATGGGACATACTCCAAATAGTGTTACAGAATCATTGGCCGGGTATTGTACTGCATTTAGACAAATCTTCATGAACACAAATGGAGCTTTTGCCTATATATATATATAATATGTTGTGTCTATTCTTGGAATTGCAAATATCCCTATGGACACTGCTTTGTAATTGGATGGATAAGCACAACTCCCTGCTTTGTTACTATTTTACTCTCAGCATGCTTGACTAACAAATTTGCTTAACATCATTCACTGTGAAGCACATTGCTTTTTGGTTTATTATGAAAACTATTACGTAAAGAATGAGTCATGCTCTAAAGAGGGTCATGGCTAGTCACACCCTCGAATCCCAGATGAGAGCTACTGCAGTTTTCAGCAGCACTTCCAGACATAGCAGGTCGGCAGTGCCCCGGGAACTATTTCCTTTTAGGGGAAGTGACTCACTGTAATAAGCCTGGGAGGGACTCTCGGGGGATAATATCAACTCCAGGTCCATGCTGAAGAACCATTCATTCAAACCCATTCAGTACATTTAAGTACATTCAAACTGATTATTGTCAAGATTCTGAGTAAAATCAATGTAATTCATGTGCACAACTTAATTCCCACATTATATCACATGCATAAGCAAAGTACCTTCAATACGCGATGTCATCCAATATTAGTCCAATTTCCTAATCCAATTTTTCTTTTTTATGTCATTTGGAAATACCTCTTTACTTCATGATTTCTCTTGTAGTTTTGGCATTCCCGGCATTCCTACTCGGAATTGACCAGGATCGTCTCAAGGAGAAACTCACCAGCAGGAAAATGGACAGCAAATGGGGAAATACTTTGGAGACGATTGATGTGACCCTGAACGTGGAGCAAGCCTGCTACACTCGCGATGCTCTTTCCAAAGCCTTACATTCACGAGTGTTTGATTACTTGGTTGAGGTATTTTTTGTTTACTTTTTATACAATAGTTTGAAGTAGTTGTTTGTCTGTTAATATGTATCTTGTTCTTCTAATTAAAATACTGTTGTCAATACAGTCCATCAATAAGGCCATGGTTAAAGATCAACAGGAGATCAATATTGGAGTTTTGGACATTTATGGATTTGAAATCTTCCAGGTAAACACATTTTCTAGTCATAGGCATATGGCATGTAGAAATGTACTTAGATTTAACAAACAAATGAGATTAAGGGATAAACCATGAGCATTAAACAGATTGTTGTAGAAGATCAGACTAATTTGGAACCATCCACTTTGAGTCAATATCCCAGTCTAATATGCTTCTGTAATCTGTAATTAGATTATGTGTTGCAAAATGTATGCCATATCAGAGTATGGAGGGATTTGCCTTGTACTGAATAGAGTTCACTAAGCAGGAAGTTGCACAGCACCCAGCACAAGCCAAAGGTCTATTGTATGGGTAGAAAATTTGTGTTTTTCTTCTAGTATAATGGAGGGCCACTGTTAAGCAACATGTAAAAAAAACATTATGATCTCACAGGAAATGTATTTAGCACTGACTGCATCAATTATGTTGTATTTCCAACAGAAAAATGGATTTGAACAATTCTGTATCAACTTTGTGAATGAGAAGTTGCAGCAGATTTTCATTGAGCTCACACTGAAGGCAGAACAGGTAACACACCACTACCTCTGTTTGTTTTTTAACTTGACTTTGAGTTATATTTGGACCCTGCGTGTTCTTCCTTTTGTAGGAGGAGTATGTGCAAGAGGGCATCAAGTGGACACCAATTGAGTACTTCAATAACAAGATTGTCTGTGACCTTATTGAGAGCAAGGTAACACATTGACAAAATTAATATTCTTAAAGGGTCCCAGCATGCTTCTTAATTCAGTTAATGTTCCCCACTGAGACACTAATCCATAAAAGCCATAACAAAGGTTTTGTACCAGTTTTCTTTTGAGAGGACCAAGGGGTTTGTACCAGGCTCAACCTGGCTCTTTGCACCAGATTTGGTTTAGTTTATGAACTAATAAGTTGTGTGCTCACTACAAAGGCCTGTTGTTTCCACTGTGCTCAAGTTTTCAGCTGTGAGCATAAGCACAACAAAGTATTGAGGCTATTTCTTTTTTTTAATTTGTCAGCAGTATAAATGCATAGTTTGGTGCAAAAAGCTTTGTATAAGGCATTTTTTAAAGAAGAAAAGTTAAAGTGACCTGTGATTTTAACTGTAAAGACTTTTTTTATTGAGGACAAAAAGTACTTCCTAAATTAATTATTTATTAAGTTTATGAATACTGCAGCAAATTCCTGCACTGTAAATAATGTTTTTACATGTGTACAATAAACTGATCTCCACAATCCATCACGCTCTTCCAGAATCCACCTGGCATCATGTGTATTCTGGATGATGTGTGTGCCACGATGCACGCTGTGGGCGAAGGGGCTGACCAAACGATGCTGCAGAAACTCCGTATGCAGATCAACACTCATGAACATTTCAACAGCTGGAACCAAGGATTCATTATACACCACTATGCTGGGAAGGTAACATGGTCTGGCTCAAAATGCCATTCATCCATTTTCTTCTGCTTATTTGGGGCCGAGTCAGGGGGGCAGCAGTCTAAGCAAGACTTCCCTCACCCCAGACACTTCCTCCAGTTCCTCTGGTGGGACCCCAAGGTGCTCCCAGTTCAGTCAAGAGACATAGTCTCTCCAGTGTGTCCTAGGCTTTCCTTGGAGACTCCTCCCGGTGGGACATGCCTGGAACACCTTCCTAGGGAGGTGTCCAGGAAGCATCCGCAACACATGCGCGAGCCACCTCAGCCGGCTCCTTTTGACGTGGAGGAGCAGCGGCTCTACACCAAGCTCCTCTCATGTGACTGAGCTCCTCACCCTATCTCTAAGGGAGCACCCAACCGCCCTGCGGAGGAAACTCATTCTGACCACTTGGATCTGAGATCTTGTCCTTTTGATCATTACCCAAAGCTCATGACCATAGGTGAGGGTAGGAACATAGATTGACCAGTAAAGCGAGAGCTTTGCCTTTCGACTCAGCTCCTTCTTTACCACAACAGTCCAATACAGCGACCGCATCGCTGCAGATGCTGCACTGATCTGCCTGTCTATCTCATGCTCCATCCTTCCCTCACTCGTGAACAAGACCCCGAGATACTTTTAACTCCTCCACTTGAGGCAAGGCATAAAGCTTTTAATTAATTAATTAATTAATTAATTTGGATTTTCAATTATGTTTTGTTTTTTTTGGCTCAAAATGAAACCCCAAAATAAAATAAAGTTTTATGCTCAAGGCTAATTGACCATTTCCTTATACTAGCTTACGTAGCCCTCTCAACCTTTCTCTTTCCAAAGTTCCAACCATCTTTTGTTTGTCTCCTTAAATGTCCCTAATACTTAATACATCAGAACACGTCTCATTTTACATATGGCTTCAGTCGGGTAACTGACCTAAATTAACCATGTTTTGGACATTTTCACTGCCTCTCCTGGCCAGCTGTGAATAAATGTAACTAAATTTTTAACTATCTGTATATTGCTATATATGATTACAATGTTGCAGGGAAAAAGTAATTTTATTTACCCACTTTATACCACTGTAAGCCAGTAGGTGTAAATTGGGCATCTGCAACCATTCATTTTCTTGTCCCATAAAACGTACACCACTGACCTACTTTAGGATACTAGAGTCACATTTTTATTTTAGTAACTAGTGTCATTTGACAAATTCAGTCTATATAAGTCATCATGAGTGTTTTGCCTTTCTCTTGCAGGTGTCCTATGATGCCGAAGGATTTTGTGAGAGAAACCGAGATGTGCTTTTTACTGACCTCATTGAGCTCATGCAAAGCAGTGAAATGTGAGTCACCTCCAGTAAATATCTCTATGATGCTAACCCGACTTCTCCATTGTCTTGCATGTGGTTTTAATTAAACACATACGAATTTGAACACGTCTGTGCATCTGGAAATGAGTGCGATGTAACAGAAGTGTGGAGCTGGGGCCTCACGGTGCCCTTTGACCCCGAAATACGTCTGGCTGCCGTCCAAATGTGTGGCTTTTGGTCTCTCCAGTCACATCGTACAAGTGCATTTCCCCGGCAGAGCTGCTTTTTGTGGAGTCTGTCTGCAGTGTGTTTAGGTCTTTGGGTTTTCTGGCCATCTGTGCAGAGAGTCCATTGTCTGCGGCCTCAGGCAGACCCTTTTGTGGTCATGTGTGTGCAAGATAAAGAAGCACATCCTAATTTCTTCAGACAATTGCTTGATAATTTATTTTTGGCAAATAGCTTATTCAAGCATACAGAGTGAGCTTAAATCCAATAACAGAAGTTTGGCATAAGAACACTTAAATGAAACGCAAAAGGAAGGAAGAGCCTTATTCCTCTGAGCTGTAGATCTAAACACAGGAGAGAAGAATTACAGCATTATAAGCCGGGAAGCATGAATAGACTTTGTGCATAGAACCTGCTGATCCCTCTTTGTTCTCTGGCCATAGTCTACAATAAAAAATCTAACAAAAACAAGTGTGGGAGAAAGGGAAGTTGACTTGAACAAACGGTTCAAAACGTTTCATTCAGATTCCATTCAAATTGTACTTGTACCCACAGATACATTGGTTTTTTTATGTCAGTAATCAAAGCAAAAACGCTGCTCAAAATCCAACATCTTATCCAGCCACCGACCTAGACTGTAATCAGACTGGTGTTATCATCTTAGCTAGGTATAATATAATATAACAAGATTTAAATAATGTTCAATGTCCATTTGATTATTTGTTTCATCTTGATTTGAAAACCAAGATAATAATGTGCTATTTTTCAACAGTGGGTTCATCAGAAAATTGTTTCCAGAAAACCTCAATGCTGAGAAAAAGGGTCGTCCAACCACAGCAGGGAGCAAAATAAAGGTAAATATAAATTACAATTACAATTGTAAATGGACAAGTGGATATTTTTATTTTGGTAGATAAATAATAATGTAACAGTATGTATAATCTCATATGTTGTTCTTATTGTATTTTATAGAAACAAGCCAATGATTTAGTGAGCACATTGATGAAGTGCACACCACACTACATCCGCTGCATCAAACCAAATGAAACGAAGAAGCCGCGAGACTGGGAGGAGAGCCGGTAAGCTCTCTGTATTCCAGATAGAGAGTATTGTTCAGTTCTGACGACCATCCTGTTGTTAGCTGGCACAAGCTCTGTCATTAATGAGCCCCGGAATAACTGTTCACAAGGGAAGTTTGTGTCCGCTTAGTGGCCCATTAGGCCTTTGTTTGAAAGAATGTCAACAAAGCATAGTTCATTTACATACAATGACCTAAAGTTATGACTTCCGCTTGTGGAGGCAGATGCCTAATCACAACCAGCATACTAAAAGGAATGAGCTAAATGCACAAGCTTAACATTTATTGATGTTGAAAAAAAAACTACACTTTGTAATATAGGTTTTGTTAATATTTCAGGGTGAAACATCAAGTTGAGTATCTTGGTCTGAAAGAAAACATCCGAGTTAGGCGTGCTGGTTATGCCTACCGCAGAGTCTTCAGAAAATTCCTCAACAGGTAACACACCTGTGGGGTTGTTTTTTTTTTAATGAGAGTGGAGCCTTTAGTTTTTATAATACCACATTTTTTTCAGTTATTTTCAAAATGACAACAAACAACATTTCTTGTTCAATATCTTTATTTATTTTTTATTTAGATACGCCATCCTGACCAAAGAGTCATGGCCGACGTGGCGAGGGGACGAGAAACAGGGTGTCGTCCACCTCCTGCGCTCTGTCAACATGGACCAGGATCAGTTTCAGCTTGGTCGCACAAAGATCTTCATCAAAGCCCCTGAATCGGTATGTGTCTTCATGTTTGCCCTAAAGTCTTATTTTCATGTATAAACTGCCATGTTCACACTAAACTCCATATAAGGACATCAGTGCCCTAAATTGGGCTTGAGTCCTTGGTGCATGGGTGGAGACTTAACCCGACCCATGTACCACGTCAGCACTGAGTCAACATTACGCTCAAACTAAAACACAAGCAGAGACTGTGGATGCAGAGTTGGGGGACATCATAAAGGGTTGTCTTTTTCCACATTAACTTTTTTTTCTGCATGTTTTTAATAAAAAGAGAGTTTGTGTGAGTGTACTCCCCCTTAGATTTTGTACATAGGAGCTGCACTTCTCACACAGTTATGCCTCAGAGCACAGGCAACTCATTCTAAATGCAGTCTGAAGCTGACCCTGAAAGACTTTCCTTATTCACCAAGATGAATAAGTGCCAAGTCCCTCATCTAACACAATAAATGTTTATGAGACTCAGAGGCACATATCGCACAGGGCGCTGTTCTGAAATGAACTGCCAGCCTTCTTAACTGACAAGAGTTAATTAGTTTTATGAAGAAAGTTGACACCACCAGATGTTTCTAGACATAAAAGTGGTGAAAGATGAGCTGCTGACACACTGTAAAAGAAGTGCTTTATTCAGGCTTTCTCTGGCTCTGTTGACATTTACAAATCTGTTAAAATGGTGGTAAAGTTGTGAATTTCAGAGGCACTAAGGATTAATGACACCAACCAAACACCAGCTGCTGTTTGTTTCAAAAGTCCTTCACCTGGGTGATTTAATGATTAAACTAGTAACAACAGGGCTTGGTGATTATGCAGCTCCACTTTTTTTAATTGATGACTCATTTGTCTTCTTCCCGGTTAAGTTTGTTGTGAGTTTTTCCTTATGGTTCTGTAGTGTTTTATCATACTATAGCCTTTGGTCAGTGGATGCCAGGCCTGAAGAAGTGGCCTGGATGTTTAGTCTGTGTGATTGTGCCTTAAAAACAGCACCCGGAAATTGGGAAAGTAATTTTCTGCAAGTCCCCTCTTCCCTCCCCCATCACCCTAAAACATTCACTCTACTACAGCTAGGTACTTGTTACATTTTCTCATGGTTTTGATTCGGTCAGTGGTTGGACAAGGCTTGAAAGCATTTACCCTTGATGAGAAAAAACCTTGCAGTTGTTCAACGTACAGTAGTTCATATCACACAGGCTGTGCACCATTCCTTCCATTTGTTGCATTTAGGTGTGTCTTTGTTTAAGGTTAGCCCCACTAAGGTATGCTTATGTTTTTGTTTGTGTTCACAGCTCTTTCTATTGGAAGAGACAAGGGAACGAAAGTTTGATGGCTATGCTAGAACAATTCAAAAAGCCTGGAGAAAATATATGGCTCGTAAGAAATATGTTCAGATGAGGGAGGAAGGTGAGTTGTGGAACTGGTATCTTTTATGTTGATTTATTTGTTACTCTTACTGATCGTTCTATTTTCCTCAGCTTCTGACCTGTTGTTAAATCGAAAAGAAAGACGGCGACACAGCCTCAACAGAAACTTCATTGGTGACTATCTGGGTATGGATGACAGGCCCGAGCTGCGGCAATTTCTTGGCAAGAGGGAGAAAATTGATTTTGCAGATAAAGTGACAAAATATGACCGTCGTTTCAAAGTGAGCAATCTACTTTTCTATAGCTCTTTCAATCCATCATTTAACACATTTACAATGATAATGGAATTTTATATTTGTGAAGGGAATCAAGAGGGATTTGATCCTAACCCCAAAATCTGTTTACCTGATTGGGAGAGAAAAAGTTAAACAGGGGCCAGAAAAAGGACAGGTGAAAGAAGTGCTCAAGAGGCGGATCGAAGTTGAGAAAATATTAGCAGTTTCTCTAAGGTATGCCATTTTACTTTGATTCTAAGATGCAAAAAATTCTGTGTCTATATATTTTCTGTAGTTGAAAGTTAAAAAACAAACAAATACAAATCTTGATTACTTGGTCAAAGGTCCATGGGCACCATTCTTGAGATGTTGTCAAAACAATCAGTGTGTTTGTCCAAAACATGCTCTAGAAATGTCAGGTTCACTAAAGCCACTCACATTCTGTGTTTATGACACACAAGAGACATTCAAAGTTTATGTGCGCAGCTCTTTGATGCATGCATATCAGCCAGCCTTATACAAAACCTAAAACATGTTTTTTTATCGCTTCTACAGTGCTTGCTTTTGAATAATAAAATATTTGCTGGTGCAATGATGTAGATTTTGAGTCTGCTGGGTAATATTGCCCAGGTGAGTAGGCCATGGCAAACATTTTCAGACCTCATGACAGAATAAAACGAGAATCTTTGTGTGAGGCACACAGAAGGAGAGCTGCTTAACGTGGCTTTGTGTTTCTATGTAAATGTGAAATTTGACTCCTGTGCTTCATCTGAGATCTGCCCCAACAAAAAATAAGAGTGAATATTCTTGTGACATGAGGATTTCTCATTATTTTTCAGTACACTGCAGGATGATTTTATTATTCTTCATGAGCAGGAGTATGACAGCCTACTAGAGTGTGTGTTTAAGACCGAGTTTATTAGCTTACTGGCCCGACGTTTTGAAGAGAAGACGCAACGCAAGCTTCCACTCAAGTTTAGCAACACGTAAGTAAATGTACAACATTTGTGATTTTGTTATACATTTTCAACAGTAATAGTATTTGTATATTCTACTCAGACTGGAGATGAAGTTAAAGAAGGAAAACTGGGGCTTTTTGAGTGGTGGTGGCTCCAGACAGGTCCTTTTTGTTCAGGGTCAAGGGGACCGTCCTGTTTTAAAACCTTCAAGTAAATCTCTCCAGGTCAGCATCGGACCTGGGCTTCCTAAAAACACACGTAAGTATGGGTATCTGGATTGTAGGTAATCCTCTCATCATAAACTACTGTACATAGATTATTGTACAAGAAATGCACAGATTATGATGTTTCCTAAGTATTTTTTGTGGGTTGAATCTTAGGTCCCTCCAGAAAGAATTTTGCTCAGGGTCGCCCCAATTCGAACAGAACACAGCCCTCAAGAGCTGCACCTGGTCCTCCAGGTAAAACCAAAAACATCACAACACCAGACATTATTTATACTGAAAATATATACTGTGCTGAAGATGTTATCATTTGTGTTGCAGTGGGCCACCAGAATGGGGGGCTAAAAAATACTAACTATGAAGCAAATCATAGGAACGGGGATCATCACAGTAATCGCCAAAGGCGAAATTCAAGCAACGCATCACGACCAAATCTACCAACCAATCACAACCCCCGCAGGGAACCAACCAGCCAAGGCCAACTACCAGACAACCGCTTTCTAGGGGTGCCTGAAAAAGGAGCTGCTGGGTAAGATATATCACCAACAATGTAGATTTATACTGTATTGTAATTTATTATAAAAAAATATCATTTTGAAGTTATCAATACTCTTCAATTGAAATGAAGAAGTACATTATTTTATGCCTTATGGCATTTTTGTGAACCTGTACACATGGACATTTTTGTATCATGTCTTTTAAATTTTCATTTCACTTGACACCAACACCATCATGACAGTACAGTACATCAATACATTTAGAGTGCCACCTTGTGGCATATATTTGAGCTACAATTTAAAGAACAAATATTGGAGTTATTTGCACCTTTGTCTCTTCAGAGCACACAGACCGTCAGCTAACAGGCCTGCACCAGGAGCAGGGCGGCCAAAACCAGCACCCAAACCCAAACCTCAGGTTCCCCAGTGCAAAGCTCTGTATGCCTATGATGCTCAGGACACAGACGAGCTGAGCTTCAATGCCAATGACATCATTGAAATAATTAAAGAAGGTGAGTAGCCTTTAAATTTGCCTATGCATTTTTAAACATTTTTGACTAAGCACATTACATTGCTTCAATTATGTTGCAATATATTGCAGATGCCTCTGGGTGGTGGACGGGTCGACTCCGTGGGAAGCAAGGACTTTTTCCTAATAACTATGTGACAAAGATCTAAGGGCTGTTAAGTAAATGAGGGTCTTACTGAGTCCAATAAGGATAAGGGGAATAAAAAAACAAGCACTGCTTGGTTTCACTCAGAAACGTATCATCCAACTACTGCCGTCTGTAAATAAATGTTACAACTCACCAAAGACCAGCAGACTTGAAAACTCTCATATAGACTGACTCTGGGACAATTTCCCATGGAGTTCTGAACAAAAGTTGTATTAATTTATTATATTTATAGCTTTTTGTGTTTTCTTACTGTTTTTTTTTTTTTTTTTTGCGGAAATTTTGAGCTAAAACAAAAAGGTGTAATGAAGCACTCTGTTATCATCTTAAAGGTTAATTCAGTAATTTGGTTGTCATACAGTCAGCTGCTGTTGTACTGTTTTTTATTAGTACTGTACAAGTAAATGGACACTCATGTCAAACTCATTGTTTTTAAATGTTGGTGTAAGAAATTGTTAAGCTGTTAAGTACAAACCAGGCTTGTTTTTTTTTTTTTCCTTTTTAATAAACTGTAAAGCCCATGTCATATTTACCTTGGGCATCCTTTCTGTGGCATTATAGCACTTTACTGGGGCAGGTCCATGTTAATACCACAGTCTATAGAAAATGCCATGGTAAGATTTGAACTGTTATCTTGGCAGTGTTTACATGGAGTTGTGAACAGACATTGTTTGTATATGTGGTAATACAACTCAGCCTGTTGTCTGTTCCTTCTTATTTTCTATTTTTGTACCTCCAATGAAGTTGTCTTCCTATGGGTAAAAAATATTGTTATAACAATCTAAAATGAACAAACTTGTTTTTATCAATAGATTTTAAAGAATTTGATGCTTTCTGCACTGGTTTTCTACTTGGACCTTTTAGTTTCTGTTTAGATTGTGCACATCTTTATACAGCAATATATATTTCAAGATATTCCTCAAAATGTAAAGGCCACATTAAAACTCATGTCATAAAAAACATACATTTTTGGGAATCTTTTACTCACTGATTTTGGAGTTGTGAACCCATCTGTGCAATACCATCAGATACGCCTTTTAATAAAGCAGGACTTTAACTTTTGACTGCCTTCTTTGTATACATTTTAGTAAGACAATATTATCTATGCTTATATATAAAATGTTATTCTGTGGTTTTCTAATGGCCCAGTTAAGTGAGGTACACACTGGGCAGATGGTGGACAGCTAGCTCAGACCAGGGCTGGCCCTAGCTTTCAAGGGGCCCTAAGTTGAATTTGTGTCTGGGGCCCCCCCAACAGTGAATGCCTCCTGGCTCAGCTATTGGTAATTCACATTTTACAACATTATGACTCTGCTCTTATCACTTTGGTCAGTTGTATTTGTATTTATATGACCAACATCAGACTGAAAACATCCAGAATGTAACAACTTCCATAGTCATAACAATAGCAGACAAACATATATAAGGGGGGTCAAGTTTTTTTTTTAATTCTAGACATTTTTTCTTCATTTCTGTTGGATTTTAATGTGTTCCAGTTGGCGATAGTGGTCTTAATGTATATTATAAAGGGTCCTTGCACCAGTGTAAATACATAGTTGCCCTCACCTATGACCGGCTCAAAAACAAATGTAGCAGCAGCAGATATTTTGCTACTATCGATATAAAACAAATGTAATTGTTTTAGGGGGATATTTAGGCTGCTGCAAACACACAAGCCCTGTGTCCGATAAAACTCGGTATTATTTTCCAATATAAATGTGCTCTTGGGGGCCCTCTGGTGGCCTCGGGGCTCTAAGCAGCTGCTTAGTCTGCTTATAGGCTGGACCAGCACTGGCTCAGACACTAAAAAAAAATCACTCTCTTGAATAACCTAACCTGCATGTTCTTTAAGCTTTAGTAAACAGTAACATGGACAGTATGAGGGTTAAATAAGTCAACGTCTCCAAGATCCACCTGCAACAGAAATAAAGTATTGCTCAATAATATATTAGGTATTTTTTAATGTTTCAAACAATGGGGCTACCAGTATTGTAATTGTTAAATTAGATCATTAGTATCAGCATTCTAATGAGTGTCATCTTCCAGCAAATAATGGGTTGATTTACTTAAGTGATGCTGAAAAGTGGGTATACTGGGCTGGTAGTTTAGTACATTTTTCAAACAAACAATGACTCAATTAAGAGTTAGCCAAGTTTATTATTATCATTTTAAAACTAATATAAATCCCACAGAATATGCTCCTGGTTCCTTTAAGTGAATGCATGGATACCTGCTTAAAGTAATGCATTTCAACACTCACTCATAACATTAGTTTATTTTTCTTTTCAGTATTCATCCGAGTGGAAATACCTGGTCTCAGCACACTGTTAAATGAC
The DNA here is from genome assembly GCA_019594935.1 of Periophthalmus modestus. Classification (NCBI taxonomy): domain Eukaryota; kingdom Metazoa; phylum Chordata; class Actinopteri; order Gobiiformes; family Gobiidae; genus Periophthalmus; species Periophthalmus modestus. The sequence continues at coordinate 30,364,168 of JAIEZT010001214.1, forward strand.
TACAACTCTCCAACAGATTTCTCTCTTGTGCAAGTATATGCAAATGAGTTAGTCCAACAGTTATTACAGTTTCTTAGACAGAAGGCAGGGTGGAATTTCAGTTTGAACACAACAACTGGAAATGAAGCCACTGCCAGCATCAGAACAAAAAATCCCAGGTTCTGCAGGCTCATCATGTGACAACAAACATGGGCCTGAGATCACAGCACTAAAACCATCTTAAAAAGCCCTGTCTATAGGAACAAAACCCTGACAAGTGTGAAGAAAATGTTCACAGCCGAAGCTAATAATTGCTCATTTCATAAAGAACAGTCAAGAGAGGATGCAACATTCCTTTTCTTGTTTGCTAAAATACATGAGATGACAATGAACTTTAGGGACGTGTGTGCGGTGCAATGGCAGAGGGAAAAAGGTGAGTTTTGGAGTAACTCTTAAAATACTGGATGTATGTGCACTAATACAGCAGCTGATCTGTTTTTTCACATTTCCCTTGATAGGAATGTCTTGATTTGAATTAAAAACATTTTCACTAACAATCCACGCTTTCTAAACATGAACTAATTAATACAATGATTGGTAAAAAATGAATCCTGCAATTTTATATTTTAGGCCAGAGGCTGACATTCTATTCTAGTAAAGCAAGGCATTAGTGTAACACAAATGCATCTTTACTAGAGCAGTTATCCTCACCTGCAACTTGTTAGGCCATGTTAAGCCCATGTTAAATGTGCAAAGAAATGCATTGCAAGGAGACATGCAGAAACAAAAAAAAATGACACTTGGGGAAACAATCAAAAGCTACATAAAAGCTTTATAAATACAATAAAATCTTAAACCCTTATAGAGAAGTCTAGCCGTAGTAATATGTTATAGCTGGCACTCTAGGCTTAATGTTTTTATCTGATGTTTTGTTTTTATTTTCTCAGAGCTGCACAGGTAACTCATGCCATCTTTGGTTGACTGCAGTACTGAGGGGATACTTGAAGATGACGTCAAAATAAAATTCAACAAAAGGTGGTGGTAGAAAACAACATCAACTTTCAGCAGACAACTGTGCCTCAATGTCCACTCTGCAGATGGGGCACTTCTTATTGGTGAGGAGCCACTGATCCACGCACAGCTGATGGAAGAGGTGCATACAGGGTAGACGCCTGGACAGGGTAAATAGCATTATGTTACTATACAACTATATGAACTCTTTGAAGGAGGGTGTAAACTTCCAATAAAGGCTATAAAGTCATTCACATTTTCAACCTAAACCAAGACATTTCAAGTGACATTTTAAGCCATTTCTGACTGATTGCAATACTGTTGTCTGAATATTGTCATAAATTATATTAAAATACAAATTATGGTCAATGTCTCCCTGTAGTTGCAATCAGTTCAAATTTCATTACCTCCATATACCAACAGAAGGCAGAAAATACTAAACAAACCATAAGAACTGTAATTTTAGGCTCCTCTAGGGTTTACAAAGCGTCTGGCATTTTATGAACATTCATCTCAGGAGACAGTGCTAAAATACAACAACTGTCTATGTTCACAGCCTCATAGGTACACCCCACAAACCATAATTGAGCACTTTGGGGCAATACTCTGGGGGCTTTTACCTGACATCCTCCCCCTCCTCCAGAATTGACAGGCAGATGGTGCACTTTTCTTCTGTGTCTTCGTCTGCGCCCTCGTCTTCATCTTGCTTACCATGCAGCTTTCTCTGTTTTTGAAAAATAAATGTTTTGAAACAATATTTAGCATTCATTATGGAATGACTAAGCAAATACACAGTAAAGGCACTTGGTGACATTTTTAGTGCACTAACTACAACTAAATATTTAAAACTATATGTTTGACAGTTATGATTTAACAAAACAAATCATTGAAGTCATTTGGGGACAGAGAGAATGGTCATTTTGTCTTGAATAAATAGGTTGCGTTCACGTGACATCACAACAGTCTAGAATATCTGGTTTAAACTTTAGTAATAAATAAATATAAGTGAAATAATTTTGTCACAATAGCCTCAGAAAGTGGTACCATTATTAAACTCCAAAGTCAGGACGCCAATAAAATTAATAAGGTAAGTTTGTGGACCCAATCTCTAACAAATAATGAGGTTCAATGTTTGTGGATTTTCATTTTGATCGTTTATTTCAAAAGCTATGAATCCTACATAGATCCCTCCCCTACGTCATAAAATTGTAGAACGTGAACATAACCTATAGAGCTCAGGATTGTTTCATCACATCTAAAAGAATTTTTTGTTACCCTAATGATAAATCAATGGAAATTTTAACATGCTCAATATTAATCAAAAATTATTTTGACTCTTTAGCGTTATAAATGTACGAGGGTCATTCAATAAATAAGGTGATTTTTTTCGGTATAAGGACTTCTAATACAGATAGCTTACTTTTTAAAAAAATTTAAGTTTTACTTCTTTTTCACATGGATTTAAGTTCTTTTGTAGATTAAAAAAAACTTTGAGAGTTTTGGCGATTAACAAAGATTGCCGACCAAGAAGCATGCTCCAGGATTGAACAGAGGTCAGTTATCAAGTTTTTGGTTGCGGAAGGGTGCAAACCAGTTGAAATTCATAGAAGAATCTCAACTGTGTATGGTGCCACATGTTTCAGCCGAAAAAATGTCTACAAGTGGGCTAAATTGTTTAAAGAAGGATGGAGCAGTGTTGAGGATGAAGACAGGCCTGGGAGACCTACAGAAGTGAGGTCTCCTGAAGTGATCGAATCAGTCAGTGACCTCATTCAGTCTAACAGAAGGGTGACAGTGGATGGCATTGCAAGGACTTTGAGCTTATCTGTTGGCACAGCACACAAAATTGTCCATGATGACCTTGGCTACTCAAAGGTCAGCTGCCGGTGGGTGCCAAAAATGCCAAAGACATAAAGAACAAACACAGGGGTCATCAGTCAGAAGGAGTCATCTTGCATCATGACAACGCAAGGCCTCACACAGCAGCCCAAATGGTGCAGACCATCAACGAGCTGGGCTGGGAACTGCTCTCTCATCCCCCTTACAGCCCAGACCTTGCCCCTTCAGACTTTCACCTGTTTGGTGAAAGTTTGAAAGCGTTCACGAGAGGCACAAAGTTTGGACTGATGTCTCAGCCAGTCGCTCACAACATTTTTGACTTTATCGTCACTTTCAAAGATTTTTACGCTGATGGAATACGGAAGCTTGTGCACAGATGGAAAAAGTGTGTCACAGTGCTGGGAGACTACGTTGAAAAAAAAAAAAAAAAAGTAAGCTTCTATCTGTATTAGAAGTCCTTATACCGAAAAATTCACCTTATTTATTGAATGACCCTCATATTTACCAGTCAGCAGCTTATCAGGTTGTTCCACGGCTCTTTGTTTACTTTCCTTATTGTATTATTTTCTAATGCACCTCTATACAGTTTTTGACGTTCAATCCCGAGCTCTTGAGTTCTCTGTGCTAAAACTTCTAAAGCCAAATTCCCTGGCCCCGGCACTATGACTAACATCTACTGTACAATATGAGCAGGGACATGTGCCAAATTGATTTGTTCATTTATTTCTCACCGATTCTGGGGTTGCGTGCTTTTTATTCCCAATAGATGCCCAAGCTTCAGAGGTTAACTGTTGGTCAATGTCTCTCTCCAACACCTTCTGTATTGGGTGGCAGGGTGTTAGATTTTGTAATTGAATACATATTGAAACTTCTAAGATCTTTTCCAAAGATATCTGCGATCTCTGGTAAAAGACACTACAGTAATTCATTATAAACTAATTAGCATAACACAGTAGATTAAAAAGCAAAGCACAAAAGACCACTATGCACTCTGTCCCAGAAAAACTGTAACAGACATGCACATGTACACACATTAAATGCAGGTTGAACACAAACTGTGCAAAAGCCTTACCTTTTTATACTTGTGTGGGTACGTGCACCTCTCTATGGTGCCCTGAGAGGCTCCTCTGTTCACGGTCCCCAGTCTTTCCTCTAAATGCAGCAGGTCCTTTTAAAAGATGCAGACAGATTAAGTGCAGTTGAAAGTACCATGATAAGATTCTTGGTCAAATAATTTTAATTTGATTGAGTTAGGCTTTTACCTCATACGTTCTTCCGAAGCCAGTCATTCTCGACGAGATATAACGAATGTGTGGGTACGTAACTTCCGATATGCCAGTGTGCTACAGTGTAATCAGACAGTGAAATATTTAGCTCTCAACACAATAGAAATTGGTAAAGAATAAAAATGACTTCCTTTGAAGCTTTAAATTATTTGTGGTTTACTAAACCATCCCTTGAGTAACTAATATAATAAATATATGGCTAGCACCATTTATCTAAAACAGACATTGGATTGTTGATCTATTTTCTTATTTATGCAAATGTATGCCTGTGCTCTTGGGTTTTCTCTCACCATGAAGGGAATAGGGAAGTGGTGAAGTCTAGGGGGATGGTGGTAGTGGGGCAGGTGGGAGTGCAGGTGCCCTGAAGGATACGGTGCCATAGTCACACCAGCCTCAATGCCGAGCTCCCTGGAGAGTGAAACATACAACAACATAATATTAGAGAAGAGAAAGCAATGGGCAAAGTGCAACCACTAGGAGTGTTTCTCTGTATTCCTGTGAGAACTCACCAGGCTGTTCTCTGCTCAGGCTGACGGGGATGGGAAGACATAGTCTGTGGGACATGAATGTGATGTCCATGGCCATAGTTTGGGTGCATTCTGTGGGGGTGTGGCGGTGGACGCTCATGTGCTCTCCTAAACAAAAAAAACATACTACCATCTTAAATAGTTCACATGGGAAATTATAACAATGGGCATTACTTACGTGGGGTGCTGCATCATCCGACGCCTCTGGACTTCAAGTAGCATTTCATGGGCATGCAGCCTCTGTACAGGTGCTCCAAGTGGAGGCATGTGGTGGGGCAAGGGCTGATGGTCCGAAGGCAAGTGCTGAGTCAGCGGGGCACTAGAATTAGGAAGGTGGTGACCGGGTAGTGGAGGAGCAGGAGCAGGGGGCACAGGGTGGCTCGAGGGATGGGATGGCAAAGGGGCGTGAAAGGTGTGCACTGTGTGGGGTATGACATAATCGCCTTGAGAGGGGGCCTGTGTCAGCTGGTTACCATGGGAATGAGGGCAAGTGGAAGAGGACTGGTGGTGCAATGAGCGGGCTAGGGAGCCATCTAAAAACAGAAAAACAGAAAATGTTATATACTAGTTCAGTTTCAGGATGACCCTGTATTTTACATTTAACATTGTAGTTTTTAAAGTTTAACTATAGTATTGTGTTTATGTACTCACAGGACGTGTGCATGTAATGTCTGCAGGGTTGCTGTGACTGAGTTTGGGGCCCACTTTGAGGAACCATTGGAGAACTAAAAGAATCTACCACTGCAGGCTGACTGGGCCCAGCGGTCGCCTGGGAAACAAACACAGGGGGCCGTGAAGAGGAGCCTGGGCAACATGGGTCAAAGGCCGATGTACTGCCGTGGAAACTACCACCACTGTTCCCACTGCCTCGAACACTACTGTTGCTCAGATCAACTGGAAGTGTTTGCTGTGGGGAGGAAAAATGTAATGAGTGAAGATCAAAGACCAAAGAAGATGCAAACACTCTAATTTTAATTGAACACAATACCTGCTCATGATAGTGGGATGTGTTGCAACTATTACTACTATTGTTGCTGTTGCTAACTCCGGTACATGGGGCGGGCAGGGCACTGGGTCGCTCGATGGGACAGCTGGACTCCTGGAAAGGCAGGGTGCCAGGGTGCTGTGCTGCTGGGTGATGCACATGGTGAAGAAAATGGTGAGTATTGCGATGGCCATGTTGACTACTGCTGGCCTGCTGAGACGTTGCCTGCAAGCAGCTGGAGTGGGAGTGGCTTAGGGACAGGTGACTGGGAGAGGGCCCTGTACAGGGCGAGTGTTGCTGACAGCAGGAGGGCAGTCTGGGCAAGGCTGTGGCTCCATTTTCCACTGCTGTCCCTGACAAACCTGGCCTGCTTTCATCTAAGTAAAGAAAGGATACATAGATAAGGATGATTATAATTCACATATGCCAATGTGATGTGAATGTTATACCTATCTGAGAATTGTATATGTGAGTGAGAGTGGGGATGTGTGCAAAGTTTTATATACAGTTTGATTATTATAAATATGCCACTGAGTGCCATAAAAATATTTAGCTCTTGTTTTGTACATACTTAAGTCTAATAAATGAGTCTCCTTCTAGTTAGAGAACTTACCTTCTGCTGCCACATGAGTGGAGCCACTGGATCTCTGGGTGTCTAGCACTGATCCTGGGCAGCTGGTGGAGGGGCCCGGGGCATCATTGAGCTCCGAGGTAGAGGCAAGATGTGACGATGAGGAAGACGATGACCGCTGCGCGCTGCCAGAGGTTGTTGGCACGACAGATAAGTCTGCAAGAGCAAGAACATTTTTAACATAACAAATGATAAAGAAAAAGAGGGTTTGCTGTGTATACAAAAATGATTATCCACACAGGGTTAGCTACCCATCAATGTTCCATCCAAACTCTGCGCGTAATCCCATGTGGAGTAGAAAATCAATGCACAATAACCCACCTCATATTATTTACTTCACAATCATCATATTACAAAACACCAAATTTGGCTTAAACAAATGTTTTTTTGTCAATATTTTTGTACGTTATTACCAAAATAAGTGACTGATGGTTGCCTTTTACAATGTCTCTGAAAGTTTTATTCAGGAGTTTGCAGAAAGGTCTGCTTATTGGTATTCAAATTGGCATACATGAAAAATTTATCATATTATATTTGCTGTATTATTTTCTTAAAGTAATTAGACAATAACAAACACAATACTATTTTATTTACCATCTTCATCCACAGTTAGATCGACCACCTCTCCCGGACTCTGACGCAGTGGCTGTATGACTGTGGAGAGCCGGTGTCGTCCACGAGGCTCCTGAAGACGGCTCTGAGCACAACTGCTGCTCCACATTCTACCAAGACCCCCCACAGACCGCGACCTGCAAACACCCATACATTTGAACAACACTACTAGACAAATCACCAGTTAAAGTTATTATGGTGGCATATGTACAATATTTTTCCGGCCTGAGGAGTTAACAATGATGTTAGAAAAGTATAGCTCATTCAGTACATTGCCATGCTAATGTTTTCTTTTGCTTTCTTTTTACTTTTGCAGAGATCATTATTTAATCATTGTTTTTTATGTGCATTTACTCTTCTTTTAATTTTCTCCATCAGATTGCATTTTTAGTTAGTCCCGTGCTCTTCGAGACTGATGTGAGAGGTTGGGGAATAGTTGCTTTTCCCTCAACAGTGGAAAAGCAAGTGATCAGGGCAAAGAGGAGGCTGCCCAAGGGACCACTGGCAGAACAGGGGAGGGGATTCACCGTTCATTCCTCTGAGACACTATAAAGAAGTGTAATAAAGTGAAGCTTGTTTGCATCCATTTCAGTGTGTTCAGCTTTAACTGAAATTAATCAAACAAAGTGAAATAAACAACACAAACCTTTTTGAACAGTTATAACAGTTCAAAACTGAAATGCTTGTGTAGAAAATTGAATGTAGGAAATTGTATTGAATCTCTCTCAGCTGTATGTTCATATGGGCGATTTCCTTACTGGTAGAAGCCAGTCTGGCAAATGGGTGAAGTCTACAAAAGCAGCATCTGTTTTTTTTTAATCGTTTTGTTTTCTTTACTAAAATCTTCAAAATGGCAGTCACATTAGATGTTTTGCACTTCTGTTTTTAAAAGGACAGATTGATTGATACTCAATTGGTTTATGCTTGATACCTTGATATATGCAAAGGGGAAAATCAGATGGCTATAAGTGTTCAAATTTCCAAGCTCAAAAATATATATTTACAACTCAAATTCCTGTGAAATAAGCTTGAACAATGCAAACCAAGCAGAGGGGCCACAATTTATGAATGTTTCAAGGTTTAATTGGCCAGCCCCTTTGCTCTAGGAGGAATCCTGGGAGTAAGGATACCCACTTGGGAGGGCATCCTAATTAAGCAGACCTGGGATTATTTTGTAAATACATGTTTATCACCACAATCCCCTGTGGAAAGAAAAAATGTGAAGTGAAAGAGTACCTCAAAACATGAACATGGGGTTTGTGCTAGCCCAACGTCATGTGAATCTATGTCCCTTAAGAGAACAAGGAGCCAGTGGACTGTGTATTATGGTCAAATTGAACTGATAAAAAAGTTGTTTTGTTACCACAAGGAGCCTGAATACATCTATATGAGACAAACATTGCAGAGTCATATTGTAAAGGGTAGCTTTTCAATAAAAGTCAAGTTGTGTTTTTACAAAGGCACTGAAGGCCTGTGGATGGGCAAAGGCAATGCAGTAATGCCTTTGTATCACCCCACCCTAAACTCAAAGACATGAATTTAACAGATAAAACTAAACAACATAAGTCGCATTTTATTGATAAATTGTTTATTATTATGCTATATCTATAACCAAGGAGAAGGGAGGTAGAAGAAAAAGAGGCATCTGAAAACAAAAACATGACTAATTGAATTACAAAACATTTTCTTTTTTTTATTCTGGTTTGGGAACTATGTGTTGGTCTTCTAGTGTAAGCTAATGGCACGAATGGGCCAAGAAACCAGATTATATCTTAAAAAAAACCGGACTAATAAAAATCCCGAGAAGACAAACCTGAAGCCATCTCCAACAGTAACTATCTCCACCTCGCTGTCTGTTGAAGTGACATTGATCTCCTCACTGGCAGGGACGGCAGGAGCTGTAGCCGGAGTGGCCTCAATCACCACCACATCCTCATCAAGAACACCTCAACACAAAAACAAGTTTTCACCCCAAATAAATTTAATTAAATATCCATAACCCACATATTGATTCGTAACCTATGTTATCATAATCAAGATTTTGATTATTATTATTTATTTGTTTCCAAAGATATTAGCCTCTTTTCATTATATGACTGCGACAATATAATCTTATTAAAATACTTTAAATCTTATTAAAATACTTTATACATTAAAATTAAGAAGGTAAACCTTCCCATCAGCTGTAACTTCAAGGTTCACGGAGAAATTTTACAGTTCCATGGATAATTTACCTGCATACATCAACTACTTATAGTTGATGTATGATGAGAAAAGGGTGCTTGTCCACAACTATATCTAGTTCCAGAAGATGGTTTGTCCCTGGTGTCAGTGCATAACAATAGTTTCTTTTAGCCTTGGCCATGATCAATTGGACAGCAGTCAGCTGTTATTTTCCGAGTTGAGGTACTGACTCCCATCATGAGTCCACATTTCCCGGTTGATTTCTATTGCACTCCATCTCCTGAGATCAGCTGCTTAGCACCCACTTGTCTCAAGACGCTATGGTGACATGGTAATAGTCAATACACCTTCTTCATATATGTGTCAAAACTAGAACGGAAAAAATATATGACTAAAAGGTACCAATAACTCTTCATAAAAGGTATTGAGAAAGAATTTGAAGTTTTCATGCCTCAGTGGGTCTCAACAAAACAAAACAACAAAATACTATGTTTTAGATAAAGTAAGAACAATGATGTCATAGTGCTGTCATTGTATTATGCTATATAGCTCCTTACCTGGGGCTACAGCAGAACTGTTGGGCTGGCTGCTGGTGCTGCTCACATCTACATAGAGTTCATCCTCTGCTTCGGTTGAGGATGGAGAAGAGGAGTCACTACTGAGCTCCTCACTGGAGCTGCTAGTGCTGTGGAGAAGAGCATATTTCCTGCGTGCAATCACTTCACGTTTTTTTCTCTGCAGTAGCAATCTTTCCTTTTGCTTTTGAGTCCGTGGGGCCCCTCCAGGAATTGTTTTAACATAACGCTTTCTATGTACAGGCCGCCGACTGCTGAGACACTGCCGTTTCAACAGCACCGGCTCTGCCTCCGGACGCATCCATTTATGTGAGCGACTAGCTCGAGTTCGACCAAGTATTGGGCGCAGACCAACTTCAGATGCTCCCCCAGAGGTCAAAGGCTTTTGTTGGCTTCCTGTCGCTCCAGTTTCTGCCTCATCTTCAGAGCTGAGTGTGTCCGAGTCTCCAAACCTAAGGCTGGAGGAGGGCGAAGAAACGCAGTCACTAAAAGATGACTCGTGATTGTGGTCATCTTCACTGGGTTGTTGTAAAAGTTCAACCCTTGGCCGCTGTGGGGCCAGTGAGTTCTCACTGATATTCGCTTCCTTTAGTGAACAGTCTGAAGGCCCTGCTTGTTGTCCTTTTCTCTTCCTACGACCAGGAAGGCTGCGCTCCGAGTCCCTATGGGCACCACTTTCTCTCAAGGGTCTATGCCTGGATTCTGAACAAAGATTTGCATACTCATTGGCTGCCTTGCCAATCATTTCCAAGTTATTAGGAAAGTCCTTTGCAGCCTCTATAGGTACTGGGTTCACCAGGGGCTCCTTAAGCTGTTCCTGCCTGCTGGGGGCCTCCGATGGTACCTCACTCTTCATGGTGACACGTATGTCAGAGGGAGGATAATACCTAATCTGCTTGCATCAGCGCTTAAGTGTCCATTCACTGCATCACTAGAATAAACAAAAAAAATGTTAGTTATATAAAATATCTGTAGCACTTAATAAACATTAATTTAACAAAACACCACATAAAAATGTAATACTAATAATAACTGGAGGAGGAATGTATAGCATAACTGGATTTATTAAACAATGGGTATTTAACTAGTTACACGGGCAATAATATGTGAACAAAATGTAGCATAGTTACAGTGTGTCCTTATGTTGATATTTCCCACGACAAATGAATCAATCACCCTACTGACAACCCATTATTATGTGAGCACTTAATGTTGTTATACATGTAAGATAAAACTAAGGTTTACTAGTCTATACAAGCTGCTTAAACCAAGTAACCCACTAGCCGAGCCACAGGACAACAAAGACAGCACATACCTGACTTTAAGTCCTTTTGGCAATACGTGTCATCGTCCTTTCTGTAACAAACAACGTTGAAATTGCATCAAGTGCTTTAAACACAACATGTTAGCATGTTAACCAATAAACTAAAAGGCTCAGACACAAAATACGATCCGACGTCCGAGCTGCCTGCTCGGGATTGTGAAACTGACAACACAGTCCCGAGTAGAGCAGAGCAGCGGCGGGGCCCGAGACGGCTACGAGCTAAGCTAACACAGGGCTAGCTCCAATTCACTATTCAAATACCAGGTTACAGTCAGATATTCAAGTTTGTAGTAATTTGGAGCCACATGTGAAGGTGGGCCCAAATCTTGCCTGTATTTACACAGATAAAAAGAAATGTCTCACTGTTATCCCTCGACGAAGTTCCCATTCCTGCTGGTCGAGGTATCCGCTGTTGTTTACCCAGAGCCCAGAGCAGCAGCAGCTCGACTGCTACAACACAGTTTGCCTCTACGACACACACAAGGGGCGCTAGTTAGCTGTCGACTCTTCAATCACTTTCTCCACTTTTTTTAGAATCCTTTATACGCACCATGGAAATGTGACCATCGTACGCATCTTAAAACTAGCTAAAATACAAGAATTAAACTATCCATAGATCAGTAAATAAAATGGAACAGCATTATTCACACATTGAGCATTTTCCAATGAGTTTCAAATTCCCTGGCAAGTAAATATAATTTTTAATAAAACTTCTCAAACTACGCGGTACGTTGTGAACCACTGAGCTTCGCCTGGTAGTACTCATGGAAGCTACGTTCTTATTACGGTCTATGGGTGATACTCGGTAATTTGCACCTCTTTTTTTATTAAACACTATATATTTAGTGCTGCTTTAAAGTGATAGCTTATCTGGTTGTCTATCCAGTTTAGACTTGGGTCTGCTCTTAGTATACCGGCATTACATGGAGAATAGAATTTGATGAGGTTGTATAGTTTTTCGAATACCAACAACAATCTGTAGGTGGCGCAAGAGAAACATATGAGAAATAAAAATGACGAAGAAAGCCCCTCTCAAAATAATGGTGTGCGCATGCGCAGCAGATCTCACTAATCTCTGAGTAAAATGGCGTCGGGTGCCATTTCCACAGAATTGAAGAAAATATCAGAATTAAGAGTTGTTGATCTGAAATCCGAATTAAAGCGGAGGAATTTGGACACCACGGGTGTTAAGAGTGTCCTAGTTGCTAGACTTAAGGAGGTAAGCGAGCCAAACAAACACATAAGCTAACTTGACTAGCTAATAATACCAAGAAGCCATGCAACGACCATGCTAAGCTAACAGCAGAGTCAGTTACACGCATTTGCTTCATTAAGCATATAGATGTGTAGCGACATATGTTAAAGATGGTCGAAGTTAATTCCAATTTTAAGTTGGAATTGTCCTTTCTGTCTTGTGAAATGCTTTATTATGTTAAGGAGCCACACAACCCTGCACGGACGTGTACACAAAGCAACACTTGCTTCCCTTAACTACGTCGTTACCCATCATTTTAAACTCCCATTTCCGGTCGTCATATTACACATGTATAATGCAAAATTAATGTAATTTTAAGGCTGTTGAAGATGAGGGGGGTGACCCAAACAACATTGAAATGCAGTCTGCCGACCCGCCAACTCGTAAAGTTGGAAAGGCCAAAGGTGGGTTTTCTTTTAAGAATTTTGAGTCAAGGTATACATTACTATGTTCTAATGAGACTTGATTTCCAAGGCAAAAAAGTTGACTCCGATGCGGAGGTTATCTATGAAGACGACGCGTCTTCTAAGGTGAAAGTAAATGCTGATCTGATTTTAATCAAGTTAATTTAAAACAGTCTCTATAGAAATAATTGGTTACTTTTTTTCAGGAACTAGAGGAATGTGAGTCAGAAAAAGGTATGTGTATTTGTAAACTAACGACACTTATATGTTTACACAATAACCCCTTGAACTGCTAACCACTGTTGACCATTTACCATAAAAGATCACTCCTAAATATATACCCAAAGGTAAATTTTTATATGTGTGGAGATCAGTATTTTTATTAACTTGAATATTGTTATTTTAAAAAAATGGTTTTCTATCTTTGCCAACAAGAAGCTGCAGTTTTTTTCATCTATAACACCTGGACCTGCAACAGCTCTTCTCCTTTGGTTTTGTTGTTACCCCAAGTGCCACCATTTCATTCACCAGATATTATGATGAAGGCCATGTGGCTAATTTTCAATCATACTTTATGTCACAAAGACTCACTCAACACGAGGATGCAAATCTTTTTCAACCATCAGACTGACCAGGTTAAGGTGGATTCATTACGCAATAGGGCTGGACATTGTCCCATCAACTCAAGAGCTTTGCACTTGAAACAGGATGGTCGTATTAATCCTCTACTAAGACTTGGGGCACTGGATGGACCGCCTTGGAGCCTTACAAGTACTTTTCAAGAAGATTAAAGTGGCTGACCTTTTTGAAGAGGAAACTCCGTTATTGCACATGGTCATATGTACACAAACTGTGTACAGATGAATTTGACGCAAATAATTGATTTATGGAAATGGACTCCCCTTCCCCTCCCCCCCTTCCCTCCCCAAACTCACAATTTTCATTACTCGTGGACTACTCGGCTCAAGCTAAGATGATTTTGTTCACTTGGAAAGTTATTGAAAAACGTAAGCACCTATCATGGCACATTTTGTACCAAATGTGACCAGAATTCTATAGGTGTGAAGATGGCTACAAATGCAGTGAAGATTGTTTGTTTTGTGTCCATGTGATGTCTACGCCCTCGATGACCATTAATGCTAAATGTGCTTTTTATTCTACTTTTAGGTCAAGTGATGGCATGTGTGTTAAAAGATGTTTTTTGCCATGTTTATCCTTATTAAATCCCTCAGATGTTACTGATACAGATGATGGTACTCGTGACAATGCTAAGCCCGCAACTACAGAGGACATCCTCTCTCAGCCTGAAGCTGAGGTCCACGGTGAGGCCCTGCCAGAGTCCATGGGTGATTCAGAGACTGAACCTGAACGAGAGCCTGATCCTGAAGACCCCACGGTGGTGGCAGAGGACGACTGTGAGAAGGAGTCTGAAGATGACCTCATGACTAAGGGTGAGGCCATACCTGAGCGTCAGCCAGAACCAGAGACAACGCTGCTTGAGGTGGAGCTTGAGCCAGAGGTGGAGCTTGAGCCAGAGGTGGAGCCCGAGCCTGAACCTGAACCTGAGCCTGATCTGGATCTAGAGGCTGATGCGGATGACCCAGAGGCTGATGCGGATGACCCAGATGCGGATGACCCAGAGGCTGATGCGGATGACCCAGAGGCTGATGCGGATGACCCAGAGGCTGATGCGGATGACCCAGACGGGGGAGCTGATCCAGATGGGGATGCAGACCCAGATGAGATAGATCTGGCTGAGATGGAAGCAGACACAGTGCCATCCTCTAAGGAGGCAGAGGATGATCACTTGTCCGTCTCAATGCAGAATGAAGATGCCATTACCTTAGATGTTGATGGTGATGATCTCCTGGACACAGGTAAACATGTGAAACTTCCAGATTCAGAGACAGAGAAGAGCACAGATGAACCAGGGCCTTCCACTGAGATGGGCCCTGATGATGATGATGCCAAAGAAGATGAGACGGCTGGCCACAGAGATGGTAAGAAAGATGACGCATCCAAGGGTGAAGCTGCGAAGAAAGCTGAAACCGGAGACAAAGAAAAGGATTCTGGGAGGAAAGGCCTCTCTTCTACTGGGGCAGGTCAAGCAAAGAGGTTTGTCTTTCTATGTCAGTTCTTTGATTCTACTACCAAGTCCACCTCATTAAGAACACAACTTTGTGGGTTAGCCTCAAGATTTTTTTTCTTAAGGGGAATGTTCACTGATGTACCTAGTCCTGCCCTGTGTGTATTTTACTGAACATGGTTAAATTTTGGCCAGAAGCTGAAAACTCTAAACCATGAGATGATTTTTGTTTGAGGCCTTTATCAAAGGTTTTACTGAGAAGTTGAACTAACTTCTGAAGATATCATTGGTCAATTGGCTGACATGATCCATCTCACCACTGGAAAAGCAAGACATTGGTCCTTATCAGCCTCAAGTCTGCAGGGGTTTTTTTTGAACTGTTTTCATAGTTTCAATAGTTACTGTGTGAAACTGCATTAAACTGCTCCTGTTAATATTATGTTGTTGTTGAAATATTCTTTTAGCACTAGAGACGCTGACGGAAAAAGTTCAATGGATGAAAAGGGTAAGGAACCCAAATTAATTTTCAGTGAAATAATTAGTTTTACACTATCTAACACAATTATTAATGACTGTGTAGGACTGGGCAGCAGTAGCAGCTTCTCGCGTAATTTATGGGTCAGTGGTTTGTCATCCAATACCAAGGCAGCAGATCTGAAAAATCTATTTGGAAAATATGGCAAGGTAAGTATCGAGTATATTAATGATGCATTGGTGATTTTTGTTACACAATTTTACCCAACAGGTTTTGAGTGCCAAGGTGGTGACAAATGCTCGGAGTCCAGGGTCAAAATGCTATGGCTTGGTAACTATGTCATCAAGTACAGAGGTGACTCGATGTATCTCACACCTTGACTGTACTGAACTCCATGGACAACAGATCTATGTTGAACGGGTAAGATAAAAATAATCAGCGTTCTAGCAAAAACATGCGAGATTTGTAATGTGTGTTTCTTGTTTCAGGCGAAAAATGATCCATTTAAAAAAGACCCTGCAAAGAAGGAAGATGATAAAAATAGTTTGAGTAAATCCAATGATAAGCGCAGCTCAGCTGGTACAAAAGCAACTAACAAGTAGGTGTTGAACTGCCACCAGTCATTACTAAAAGAACTCTTAAAGTAAAAGCTTTTTTGTCCTTATTAACAGAACGCAAACTTCTTATAAAAAGGAAGACAAGAAATCCTCTGACAAGGATAAAGAGTCCTCCAAAAAACAAGACATCAAAAGTGGAAAGTCTGGTGACGGAGCTACTTTAAGCTCAAGTCAAGAGAGTTCAAAAAAGGATGACAGGAAGCACAGCAGTAAGTTAATTTCCAATTTGTATTAAAACATTGTCGCATTTCACATACCTGGAGGTTGATGCAATCATAAAAACATTTCCCCCAAGGAACTAGAAGCCCAGGAAAAATGGCTGGTGTGGGTCACAACAAAGATTACAAAATGAGACCATTCCGACAAGGACGATATATTGACAAGGTGTGAAATTGCTAGTAAAATTGGTCCTACGTTCAGTCCTATTTGATCAATTTTTATTCTATTGTTTTTAACCTTTTGTCTGTTTAGCCCTTTAACAACAATATACAACGCTGGCCAAAATGGTTGGTTCCTCCTGAAGAGGTATTTTCAAATATTTTTTTACTTATTTTATTTATACATGTTGTTTATTATTTTACTTACTTTGTATTGCTGGATTTTTTTTCTTCAGCTAGAACTTATGAAAAGCAAACAAACAGATTTTCCAGAAAGGGGAGAAGATCAAGAAATTGTCCCATTTGAAAAGATGAAAGAACAAAGAATGCGTGAACGCATGGAACGTGCCCGTCGAGCCGAGGAACTTCGAAGGTAAATGTGCAGCAATTACAAGTTATCTGGAGTTATTTTTTTTTTAAATGCATAACATTTTCCAGACGGCGCCAAATAGCAGAGCAAGCACGTAGAGAACGAGAGCGGGAACGCCAGGAGCGGGAGAATCTGTTACGGGAGCGAGAGAGACTTGAGATGGAAAGGCAAAAACTGGAACGAGAACGGCTTGAAAGGGAAAGACTTGAAAGGGAGCGCATCCGCATTGAGCAGGTAAGACATGAAAAGTCCTCTTTTTATTTTCATGGTAAAGTGAATTCAAATGCATCTTACAGGAGCGGCGAAAAGAAGCTGAGCGATTGGCTCGTGAACGTGAGGAGCTGCGCAGGCAGCATGAGCAGCTTCGCTATGAGCAAGAAAAGAGGAATAACCTGAAAAGAGGGCGAGAAGTAGAGCATGGGTAAATTAATAGGTTTTAGATTAGATATTTGTGCAAATCCAGAAGTGTGCATGTCTTTTAAAGGCCACTACTTTTCAGCCGTAGAGATGATCAATATTGGAATGGAAACAAGAAAATCCAATCGGAGGATGTCCGTTTGAATCAAGCCTCCAATTACAACCGTCAACAAAACAGATTTAACAACTCGTTCAACAATCCCAGAGAAAGGGGTCGCTTCCCAGAAGCTTCAGAGCAGCATTCATTTGAAAGGTACTGCGTTTGTGTGTGTGTGGGCGGGTATTGATTACATTGTGTGAACTAAAATCTCTATACACTCAAAAAAATCATTAATGTGTTAGCATAGTTACAAATGCCTAACCTTAACCTAAGGATCAGTCAGCAGGAAATGGGTGTAAATGTAATGTCCCCAAAAGGAATAGAAACACATGAGTGGGTGTATATAAATATCAGTACCCAACTTTTTCGTACAGTACAAATGTGTTCATATTTTGTTTTAACATTGATTGTGATTAATCTCTCTGAAAAAGGAGAAACAGATTTGATGGTGAACCACCTGTAAAGAAAAATCGCCCTGGCTTTGATCGCTATCCAAAGGATTTTGACTCAGTTGGGAGAGGTGAACCTTCCTCGCGTACAGGGGATAAAGATCGCAGGGACAGAGATGAAAGGCGGCCAGTGCCCATGCATGATCGTCCTATGGGAGCTAGAGCCCCAATGCCTGGCATGTCACACAATCGCTCACCCAGAGATGGTGTGCATGGATGGAAGAATGATGGTGGCATGAATGTCAACAAGGGAGAGCTACGGTAAATATTTATCAATCAAATGTTGCTTTTATACTTGATTGTCTTGGTGAACCACTTTTAAAAAAGTCTTGTTTTTGTACAGAGGAACTATGCGTATGCGGGATGATCGTCCTGGCAGAGACGTCCCAGGACCTGCAGTACGAGGGGGTTCGGCTGGCGCCCATGGAAGAAACTTTAATGATCGAGATGGACGACCTATGGTCATGAATCAACAAGTAAGCTGTCACCCTGATGTAACTTTTCTTATTTATTGCTAAATAAAAAGCTCAAATGTGTTATCTACCAAAAACTAAAGAATCTGATATATTTTTTTCTCCCCACAGCCTTTTAGCTCTGGCCGTCAGGTGGTTGTGGAGCGTCAAAACAGAGATCAGGGTTTGAGAAAAGAATGGCATGGCGGAGCTGGCTCCCAAAGTGCTGGCTTTGTTGAAAACAGGAGAATGGGGGACACTCGGGGCAGCATGATGGCTCCACCCTCGAGGTATTATTAAATTATGACCATCGCCTAGCCTTTTTTCTGCTTGCCACATCTTAAGATTTTTTTTTTTCCCCATTTTAGTCACTCCTCTGGAATGAATCGAATTGTACAGATCACCAACAACTCCCTTTCAAGTGGAGGAAACGTGGGTGGATTTAAACAATTCAAAACAACACAGCGATACTAATGACAAAAAAATCACTTTTAAAAGTGTGCTATTTTGAGTATTCTTAATTTAGTTTTTATGCCAACTGTTTTAAGTGGCATACGACTTGCCATTGGGTGTTTAACATTTTTATGTTGTAAGTACCTCAGTGTAGGGTTTTCTGGGCAGTTTTGCTGTTAACATTAAAATCAACTCTGCATAACTTACTTTTGTGATGTTGTACAGCTGTGGGTGTTTGTAAGTAATATCATAAACATGAGTATTTTTAGTAGCTTACACCTTGTCAGTCAATGTCTTGTTTAATTTAATGTATGATAGACACTTGTTTAGTATCTTATTGACATTTGAGTTGCTGGCATTTTTTTTTTTTTTTAAACAAAATATTTTTGCGATGTCTTGACATACATGACCTAAAAGCTTTCCTTACTCTCTGGTCTAAGAACTACATAATTTTGTCATTTAATGTTCACCAGGTCAAGGAGTATGGATCAGTGGGCCTATGTTACAACCCATGAACAGTTTGTGGTATGCTTTAGCTTGTAAGTTAGTATTGCATGTAAATAAAATCTTCCTGATAAACTCTGGAAAAGTTTGCAGGGATTTCACAAACCAAATGGCGCACAACCATTGAACATTTCATGTTTTTTCCTTAGTCCATGTATGTGAAGTTATGCTACTAAAGATTGCTGTTAAATTTTTCTGTGTCCATGGTTCTTTTTTTTTTTTTTTTTTTTTTTGTAATCAAGGGACACGGCAAATGTTTTTGATACTTTTATTATGTAATAATGTTAAATTACCCTAAGTGTGTAAGGCATTTTGTTATTTATAGACCACCATACATTTTGTGACTAAGGATAAAGGCTACATACACTATTTGGTCATATCCAAATGAACAATCTATTATTAAAAATAAAAAAGTATGTGTAACTGGATTGTGCAATGATTTAGGGATAAGTAAATTATAACATGCATGTATTGAAGTTTGGTATTGCAGAGAAGGGTTTTCTATGCTCATTTTCACATGTGTGTTTGAGATACTGTTGCTTGTTCATAGGTTTCAGGCATAAGGATTCCTTCCTGATTTGAAGAATTTGGCATAGAAATAGCCCTCCTTTGTTATAGCACTAACGCAGTTCAAATCAAAATCATAATCTTTTGAATGCTGCAAAGGCCTCACTAAATCATTCAAATCAGGAAGGAATCATTTGCCTGAATCAAGTTAATTGGTTTAATACAAATTTGTAAACCTGAAACACAAATCACCCTTATTTGTCTTTGTAAATTATATAGCAAATGGTAACTGCTACAATTTTGTGAATATTCTGTCTATTGTAACACCTTTTTAAAAGGTACAAAGCCATAGCACTGTAGCTCATCTTATGTTTCACTTTTGTTTCTGCATATACAAGAGCAAACCATATAGAAACCAAATACATTTTGAACAATCATCTTGTCCACCAAACTCAATAACAGTACTCCACAATCACTAATGCACAAAACATCCTTCTGGTCAATTATTGAATGGCTGGAAAACAAAAATGATACGCCAAAATCCCAAAGTAACTAAACAAGATAGATAGCTACTTTATTGATCCCGAGGGAAATTCAAGTTTAGCTGCAGCAGCGTACTGCACTTCTCAGTCACCTTTGTGTCAAAGGTCTCAGTGCAGCATAGAATAACAATAGAAGCACTTCACACTCACAAGTTAAGAACTATTCTAAAATGTATATTTTCATGAGACATTTGAATGTTCTCCAAAGAAATTTAAAATATTGGGGGGAAAAATGGGAATATCAACATTACTGTCCAACAACATTGAAACCTTTCAGGAACATACAGTCTATCATTTTTATTTGTGAGGTTAGAAATACACAGTACAATGATAAGACAGTAAATGATAAACTAGTAATGCTTGGTGCACATACACCGCTCTGAAAGTAACTACAGGCCAATAAACTACCACCACTAATATTTGAAAAATAGTCAAGTACATAAAACTCCCTCACAGAAAAGGCCTGAGTATTCATTTATGTTTCTGTGAGAGCTTATGGATTGTCTCATTGTGAATATGTATATTTCTATAAAATATGTTGAAATGTAGTAAGGCGTTTATACATAACCAAGCCTCAAATAGATAGATTGTACCATTACACAGACTGAACTGCTGCCTCCATGTAACTTCCACTGGAACTGACCAACATCCACTTTTATTAGGTTTGAGTCAAGGCATCCAAATGGAATGTATAGAAAAGCTTCTCAAGAGGCAGTCCAAATGTTATGACCTAAAACCCAAATGACTTATACTGAAAAACAATGGAATGTGCACCTTATGCAAGATTTTATGTCAACATAACTAAGATTAAGATATGAAATATTGCAAGATGGAACAAGGTACACATTTCTGCTTAGTATTGGTGTTAATATGGGGACTTAGAACAAGTGAAAAGCTGCTTTTCCTCCATTCACTCTTTTAATTTAAGTCTGAATGGTTTAAAGAGGCTAAATGTGCTGCATTTGGCTGTTTGAACTACATTTTTTTACATTTTAGATTAGAAATGACAAACCTAATGGCTGATACACTAAAAAAAAACATGTGTGGTTGCAGCATACAATTGTACATAACATACAAACTTTCTCAATGCAGAATGCTATACCAAGACACTGGTAAGGCAATATGAACTTGAGCTCAGGACAACTCAGAACACCTACATATATTGGCTGCTTTGGCATTCCCTTCAGGAAATCCATGTAAAATAATGCGTTTGGGGCTTTTGTCCTAATGGTATTCAATATATCCCTTTTGGCGCATAACTTTTTTAAAGATGTTTACACATACATAAATTAAGAACAATTGTTGGCAGCAATAAAAAAAGACAGCTAAATATGTTGAGTCAATAGGATAAATATAATTAGCTTATAAGCTGCTTAATGAAAATAAAATATGAATAAAATGTAGCCAAGATGTGAGTTGTTTATGATTACAAGAGATCAGATAATCTAAGATATCAAATTAATTGAGTCGTCTTAAATACTTTGTAAATATTAGTACACTGTTAAATTTTGAGCAACTCTACAAAATTGAAGGGGTAGCTGTTGTTGTTGTAGTGTCTCTTCCTCCGATGTCCAGGTTGCATCAGGATTGAGGACTGCAGGCACCAGTGGTTTGGAAACGGCAAATCCTCTGTTAGTCTTGTCACTTTCCCCTTATTTGTCTTCTTCCATTTTAATCAGGAAGTAGGTTAGTGTCCAGACAGTGGGGAAGCTAAACAGGCCCCTTTCGTACTGATAAGCTAAACGCAAAAGAAGTGCACACTCACAGAGACGGCCATATGTTACAAAATAACACATTTGTCCTTATCTTTTGCTTCTTTCTTTGATTTGCGGTCCCCAGAATAGGAGTGTTTTCCGGGGCTTGCAGTGGCCCCAGCTGTGCCTACAGTGCCTGTATTAGCTGCTGCACCAGCTGCCCCTGCTCCTCGGTCTGCTTCACCTCCTTCTGCAGGCACCTGCTGTCCTTGCTGCAAAAGACAAAAACATACAATTCAAAAAAGCCCCTTGTTAAGATATACATTTTTGTCATCTGAACACCAGGGCTGTTTGATTATGGCGAAGAATCATAATCATTTATTTGGCTCATAATTAAATTGTGATTACTTCGAATTATTACTTTTATACTGTCAAAAATGCCTCTAGAGAAAGTATAAATAGTGTTTGGTGACAACCTTTTTTAAATAATGCAGTTTATAGTTTCTGTTTTATTTTAATGGCTACTCACAAGTATGGTATTTTTATTTCTTATCAGTCATAAAATGCATAAATGTATTAACTGTTACCTGTGCTTGTGCTGCTGCTGCCTGCTCCTGCTCTTGCTCCTGGTAGTACTGAGAGGCTCGTCGATCCTCTTCCTCCTGGAGCTTTTTAGCCAGCTCCAGATCACTGATGCCTTCAGGCAACTGTTCCCACTGAAGATCTTGACTTTGTTGTTCTTGTTGCAGCGACAGCGCCATTAAATAGTCCTAACCAATGAAAACAATAAATAACATTTGTTGTTAGGTTTCTCGTAATTATTTGAAAGAAATATTGCCGTTTAGTTTTAATGCATGTTGGTGGCCATTGACATCAATGTCCAGTTAGTCTCCTTGACAGTGCTTTTTATGAAATAACAAACTTGTATTATTATATTTATTATAATTATCATGTCTATCCAAATTGTGGAGCATTGTGAACAGTTCAGAGGACTAGATTGTGTCCCTTCTAACTTGGAGGAGGGCCAGAGAAATACAGTACTGTATCATTATCTATCACAGTGAAATGCTTTTCCTCTAATATTACATAGAGCATAATAAAATCTATTTTGATTTGTGCAAAACCTGGTCTATCTGATCTTGCTGTCCACGGTAAACAGACTCCGGATCAGAAGGGGGCCTCAGTCGAAACTCTGAATCACAGAAGTTGCCATCTCCATCGACATTGTGCAAACTCTCCCAAACAACTTTCTCTTCGGTCAGGAAGCCTTGATCTGTCACAAGAAGGTACAGCTGGCCCTGTAGAGAAATATTTACATTACATGTTAAGTTCTATAAATGTGCATCACATCTTAGGCTGTTTAAGGTATAAAGATTCTTCTAAGGGAATGTCCAGAACAGCTTTGTTTATATTGGTAACACCAGCTTTGCTTTGAAACTACACTGAACTAAAATATGCAACCTTCAGTTCCTCTCTGGTAGATAACAGGAAAAGGCTGCTGTGCCAGTGGCAGTGATACAAAAGGCCAGCTGTAGTAACCTGGCTGGCCAGAACAACTTGTATTCAGTATTCACTTATAGTCCTTGTATTCAGTCGGGTATTGCATCACTGATTTCCTTTTTCTTTTTTTTTTTAAATTGCACTTAGAAGCTGAATTCAATCAGAGAAATATGATGTGTACTTATAAATTCTCTCTGTTAGTCCAACGGTCAAATTATATTCAAACAGTCAAAGCCCACTGAGGATCCAGAAGTAAATTTTCCATTTAATTTTTCTCACATAATTTCCAGAACAATCAAATATTAAGACTTAAAAAACAAAATAGAGGCAAACCAGCAATGTGGTAACTAATGTTCATAAGGTGAATGTTTTCAGTCCAAAAGCACTTTTCAAACAAAAAAATAGGATTTGTCATAGTTTCATTCGTAAAGTTCCATAACAATAAAAATAAATAAAAAGTATAGTATTATTGTAATTAATTACTACAGAAGCTGCTTACGTTATATTTGATCATCGTGCTGAAATGATTGTTTCTAAAAAAGACACATAGCTCTCCTTCTTGTACAGTAGATGTGAGCTCACATAAACCATGGTATGTCAGCTGTGTAGCAGTGCTGCTCAGGAATTGCTCTGCTACAATGCCTGTGGACAGAAAAGAACATGAAACTACCAACAGAGATAAATGCATTACAATATTTAATAACAACACTATTAAGAAGACATTTTAGTGCCCAGTGAAAAACAAACACTTTTCGCATGGCACAATGTTGTCATCTTATTTAGTGAGATACATCTAGTGTGCAGAGTGTACATGAAGGTTTATTACTATTACATATTTTTAATGTCTGATGATACAGTTTTAGTTGGTTGTATTATGTACTTGTGTAAATTAATGAAATCAATGTATATACCCACTGAATGTCCAAACCTCAAATAAGGAAAAATACACATAGCGTATGACACTGAAATTAGAATTTGGTCAGGTGTTGGAAAGACACACCAGGTCTATGGTCTGAGTGATTGTATTCATACAGTAAGACTTTTAATTCTCACAGTGAGTGAAGTAACTTTCAGTGATAGTGCTCCCGCTGCGCTATCACTTATAAGAATACATTGTCAAGAGATAGACACAAAAGTGCTTTTTTCTGTAATAAGGCAGTATAAATCACACATATTTAACATATAACATTTAACAAAAACGTATATAAAGCGGTTTTCTGCACGACGGTAGGTGGAGATGGCGGAAGCTTCAAAAACACCAAAAATACATATTTAACCATCACAGGAACTTACAAAGACATTTAATAATGTAAAAAAAAATAACTTTGTTCAGCTCTCACCTTCACCTGCTAGCTCACTGTTGTCAGACTGTTTACAAGATATAATCTTTTCAACCAGTTGGTTGTAGCTGCAGTTTCCCACTGCCTTGACAATGTCTTGCATCTAAAGAGAAACCGATACAAGAAAAAACATTTAGAAATCTAGCACATAAAGACATAGAATCCTTATGGAGGTACTTCATCTCACCTGGGGGTCAACCAGCCAGCCATGATAGAGAGGTATGTCAAGCAAATCAAACACAATGCATTCTGGGGTATACTCAAAAACACGCACTCCTGTGAACTTCACATTTACATCAAGGCCGGTCTGCAGTTTGTGTAACACTGCCATGGCATCACTCATGTTCTAGGGTATGACAACAAACAAACACATGTTGTAAAAGCATAAGCTTAGTCAGTGGCAACAGATTTTGTTCTGTTAATTCACTAGAAATAATATTTTATATATTACTATTAGTGGTGGAAAATCATTCATCAAGCAATAAAACATATGAAAATGATCTTTAAGTTGATCAACAATAGTACTTTACACTTTTTACAACAAGTGCAAAACTACAGCTTTATCTTTCAAACATGGGTATAGGTGAGTGTAATTGTTAAGATATGATTGTGAATATGTTTAAATCTACATTATTTTTGTCAGTATTGCGTACCCCAACATACTATATTCAGATTTTGCCTTTCACATGTTCAAAAGTCAGTGAATGAGAATTAAGAAACTATCTTTCATAATGTGTGCACATTGTAAAAAATGCATATACTTTTCACACAGTTACATTATTGTAGCATTTTTTCTTAACTACAATCCACAAAAAGAGCAGTTAACCATGCTACTTTGGATGTGGACCACAGAGATGAAAAGCCCTCATCTGGCACATGAGAGACTGGATTACGGTGTTTACGGGCAGCTCTCTGGAAGGATTAGCAGCCCTGTGTAATCGACCATATCTCTTTGTTTAAGGGCAGAGGGCTTTAGACCTGGATGACTAGATTGAGATCAGATGATTTATAACATGATTTTAAATTGTACTTTTGTTGTACATGTTTTTATATCAGGTGCTATTTAAATACATGTATGTAAAAAGCTTGGGCTAAATCCAACATTTGTTATATTATTCTACAAAAAACATCCTTGTTTTACCTCCTGACAACCACAACTTGTATTATGGGATGCACGTACCACTCTCATTTTTACTGCACATGCTTAAGGTCACCTAGATCTGTAATCTTCAATGGGTAAACTGCATATTCTTTTTTAAATTTTTTGTAAGCAATTAACCAATCATTAACAGATGTTTGGATGGTCTGTGTGCAAAGACAGGACACCTCCTACACTACACTGTAGTGAGAGATGTAAGGAATAAAGACAGGCTGAACTGCCAGCGCCTCTTGTGGTGAGCCATACAGAGGCCAGTAATAGCCCAGCGCGAAACCCACCCATGCGTATCTAAGCATTTATAGCCATGTGAAACTACATAATCTGACATTCCTATGCACTGTTGTTCCCTAGGCTTTGCAAGTTTTATCTTATGCAACTGATATGGAGAAGGAAAGGCATCATTAAGCTGCACTTATAGTCAGCCTTATGTTCATTTGCATATTACAGGTCAGTTGGCGACCTTCTCTGTTAGAGGCATGCAAATGTGCCACCACTTGAGAACACATTTGTGAATAATGTGGAACTAGCTGCAAGAAGGCTAGATTAGACAATTTATGGATAATAAACATACAATAATCAATGAAAGCAAATAATGAGCAAACATGTGTCCTATCAGAATAAAAAAAAGCACAAGATTTAAAAAAAACCCACAGAAAATATACAAATAAAACAACTATTTGAACTTACCTGTTCATAGTTTAGCCGCTGAGCTTCAGAGATCTCTTTTGGTTTGGTTTCGAGTATGTAGTCTCCTATATAAAATATAATATAATTAATGATATAGTTTACTATAGCTTGAGCTCGTGGCACGATTAACTCAAGCTATATTAAACTACATAATTCATTGTAAAATATTAAATGAACACCACACATTATGTGCTGTAAGTAGTTATCGATCAGGTTCGAATCTTAGAAGACTTAAACAATACTCTTACCCATTACTTTTGTCTTGTGAATACACTACCTTAGTTTATCTTATACCCCACATCAGCTAAGACAACTTACAATTTAAAACTTGCACATCATCCACCACAATACAAGTTTTCATCCAAACAGTGGTTTAGCAAAGTATGTTACAAGAATAAGAACTCTTCACTGTCATAATGTATATTCCGTTTCATTTTATAGTTTAGTAAATAATAATAATTGGTCTTTTGAAAACAAAGAAATCTCATATCAACGTGCCAAAATAGAAATTGAAGAAAAAAACATTATTTCTACCCATGGCAACGCCAGTCAGTTTAATCTAGGGGGGGGATTCTTGCTTCCTTTATATTAATATACTATTAGTACGTCGATGGTCCTCCAGTCTTTTTCTACACCTTTTGTAGGAAGCACATTCGATCGAGAGCTATATAACACAATTATATTATGAAATTCTAGTAAAACAAGACTTAAACCTACAACTTTTAAAACAGAAGCCTAAGTTGCTTTTGCTCACCCAAGTACTCCATCAATTGCTCAGCAGTTATAATTTCCATCATTGGTGGCATCTTAACCTGAAACATACAGCACAATTGTGATGTTTAACATATACATACAAGATGATAGCATGGGATGTTTTATTTACCAAGACCAAATGATATAACTTGAAATGCTTGTAAATGTTTTGTAATTGCATTATTCACTGCAGAGGCTTATGATTGTATTATAAGTACCTAAGCTACTAGTGCATAAAAAATGTCAGATGTAACACATTTAAGTGTGGTCTGAGAGTCTACCTTCCATGCCAACAGAAGGACATTCATTATGGCGAGTAATGGGCAGGGTCCATTCTCATTTTGTGTGATGATTGGCGTATTTTCCTCCCTCCACTTGATCCATTTTATGTGGTATATGGACTGTCCAGCGGACCGATCCTTGCACGGAGGCTTTGCTCCCTCAGCCCCCAACTCGTTTTGGAGGGCCAAAGCCAGTCCCCTATCCTCCAGCCCCTCACTATTCAGATCAGAACTTGGACATGAGTTGAGGTTGGAGAAAGACTCCAAAGAATCAATGCTCCGGGACTCCCCACCGAGACTGGGGTCGGGATCACTCCCACTGGGCAAAGGCTCTGGTGAAGTGTGTTCTGCAGACTTTGCTGTGATTGCGTTGTCCGGACACAAACGAGTTGGTTTGGGAAGTTTTGTCGCACCACCATCACTAAAAGCTGCAGCATCAAGTTCAGCATGACATCCTGTGCCATCATTTGTAGGGGGTAATAACTGCCTTTCGGCTTTGTTGTTTATCAACTTTGAAGCACCACCCTCGCTATCTTCAGCAGACAGCATCAAGTCCTGTCCCGTCCCGTTACTGATTTGATCCCCAGACCCAGTAGAGAGTCCGCTCGTCTCGCTTTCCTTCTTTGTATCCTCCTGTACAGCTGTGAGGCCAATCGTCTCTGGTCCGTCACATTTCCCTGCACTAGAAACGACAGCGTCGATAGTAAGAGCAGATGCATTTGTGGATCTGTTGTTGCAACTATCGTTCACTAAACTACTCAGAGGAGCCTCACTATTCTTGTAATTCTCATCTGCTCCCTTCATTCCACCGAAACCTGGGGCGTCACCCATTTCCCCTGTAATAGAAGGTCGCAAAACACCGCCTTCGGAATCCCGATGCAAGTTTGCATTTTTCTCCATTTTGGCATAAAGACTGTCGACAGATCTTAGCTAAATTGCAACGGCAGCTTCGGTCCTGAAGACGCCATCATGACAACTCTGTGAGTGACGTCACCACGCGAGTTGCTCCAGTGCGTCTAGTGCGCGAGACACGGTACGTCAACGCTGGTGCCTTTACAGAAGCTGGGTTTTTATTATTTTATCTTTCGGAAAGCTCTTCCTATTCTTCTTGCTTTTGGCAGCAATGCTAAAGTAGCCAGCCAATGATTATTTTATCCCCCCGGCAATAAAATATTGAAGTATATTTAACTACCACACACAGTATGTTGTTGATCTTTGGCATCTTTTGAGATAATTTGTGAAAGATACACTTTACACAGATGTACAAGGTGTAATTTAATAAAACTAGTCATAAAATAAAAAGAAAATTCTGTTTTACTTCTGACTCGCGTGCAACCAATTTACGACACATTTACATAACACAGGATCACATCCGAGGTTTTCAGAGTGATGAAAAATTAGCACTGTTGCCATAGCAATTATCAAATTAAAAACACATTCTGTCTTTTGTTACGATTATGATGATAGATCCATGTGAAGTGAATGGTCAGCAGTCCTCAAAATGGTGTTTAAAAAATAGTGTGTGAATAAACCTGCAGGATTCTATGCCACAATAGCAGACGTCCAATCCAGCAGCCATGTTCTGACTGCACTTTCTTCTCAGTACAAAACTAATCGGTTAGATAAAGCACACATTCGCTTTACTAGGACTTTTCACACTCATAATGAGCAGAGGCAGTTCATGGGCAGTTCAAAATCACATGAAAGTGGCCTATATTCAGACACCTGGCCTGGTAATTTGTTGTGGAGATTAACAGAACCATAGCTGACAGTAAAGATTGGGACTATTCTGATATTTGGCTATTCTGGAGGCATATCTATTAGAGTATCGGTGACTAGATTCATGACTTTGTTGATTTGACTTTGTTTGTATTTCATAATTCAGTGAAAAATTGTCTGTGATCCAGAATACACACTTCTCCAATACTTTACAAAGATTTGAGTCCGGTCACCAGCTGTATCTCCGATAAAATTCACCTGGGCGTAGATTAGCCAATCAGGGACACACTCGGTCTGTCCGTATCAAAATAACGTATCTCTTGAGACACAAGGGGGCGCTATACGGTGTTTATACTATTTTCTAATAGAATCCTGCTCTTCCTACAGTCACAAGATGGCTGCCACAATTGCCATGGCAACAGTATCCATGTTCCTCCAGCTTTATGTATTCCATATTATCTAAAAGTTTTACCTATAAATAAAGATGTTTCTGTGACTCATACAATACATTATTACACAATTGACTTGTGCATTAAGAGTTAGTTTAGCATTTAAAACCGTACCGTTGTGAAATAAACATATGAAGATATCGCGTTAACATGTTGGTTGTAAATAGAAGTGTAGACATATATAGTGTATGGGTGTGTCTGGCGTTGGGGTTTTGACAAAAGGCGGAAGGAAGGAGTGTCGTGTGTGTGCCGGTGTTTGTGATGGGGGGCAGTCAGCAAACGAGGAAGGGCGAGTACTAGCACTATACCTTTAAGTGTAACAAAACGAAACAAGAAGCAGTCTGTGGTTGTAGCCTGGATAGTTTATTTGACGCATAGAGTTCCGATATGACATTTGTTCAACTCCTTTTGGTGTTTTGTTGCTTTCACGACATTACAGGTAAGATTACGCTGTCAGTTATTATCTAAAGAAAGTGTTCACTGGACCGTCGCTAATCGGATCAAGCAGTTGTGATGAAACTTGCTAGCTAGCGTGCTAATTTTATCGTCCGCTGTAGACATGGATCTGTGACAGCTTGTGTGACACTTGTGATTAAAGTGTGTATGAGCAGAACATTAGTGTAGAAAGTCAAAGGTTCAGTTTGGATACGCTCCATGTGTAACCTTATAGCAACACGTCCATGTACGAGTTATAACCAGCGCAGCAACAACCACTTTAACCTGTTTAAAAAAATTAAAAAGTTGATAAAGTTTCTGTGAAAACGTGGGTGTTATGTCTAACTTGGCTTCATTTGGTTTATTTGGTTTGGTGTGGTCGAGTTTCCAGTGTAAAAATGAAATAATGAGCTACATGTCAGGAGTGTGTAGACATAATGTAGGCCCACCACCGTTTCTTTGACATAACATTTGTTTAAACATGACAACATCCTCTTTACCCAGACAGAAGAACATATGGGCTTAGGCTTTCACAAATTGTAATGATTCATGAAAATTAATAACGCTTTGTAATAAGCTGCTCATTGTTTTATTGTTTACATATTTCATGTTTCACTGCAGTTAACCAAAATTCACAAAATGCCTGATTTTTTCGATCAAGTGCTTATGATCACTGCAGAGATTAGCTTTTTGAGCACTACAGTCACTACTAAGAAGTGGGAAGGTCAGCTTGATATTTGAAAAGCTTGTAGATGTGATTTCATTGGGCTATTGTTTTCAGACCCAGTTGTATACAGGGAAGTAAAGCTGCTTATTGGATCTTTCTCTCTAAATTCATGGGCAAGTTGCTACTAGCCTGGTACAGCCTCCCTCTGGGGGAGTTCTGACTCCCAGTCCCACCTCAGTTTAACAATACTGGAGCTGACTTTTTTTTTTTTTTTTAACATAATGTATCATATGTATGCATATTAAGATTTATGTAAGTAAGTAAGTATTCAAGAACACTAAGCTATTTTAATAATGTAACGTGTTCACTATCCCATACTGGGCTGTTTTGTCAGAGTGAGCTCTAGGAGGCACCTGATTCAGATCATGTGCCCCACACTTGTGCTTTAATTCATACACATTTTGTCTTTGTCCATTAAACAAAAGAGTGGTGAGGGAACAGGCCAGTGGGATTAACTCTGGAATCATGTCAGCTCAATTAATCTGTTCAGCATTAGTTTCTCATACCCTAGCTTCTTTAGGGCTGGGACTCATAGTCTCATGATAAGCTGCACAATACAATATTATTACTGTCATTAATATTGATATAGTGTAATGGGCAGATTTTAATTATATCTTTGTTAAAGTTTTCAAATTTAGTATATCATGTACCTGTATAACCATTTGCTATTTCATTTGAATATAATTATAACTTAATACCTACTAACCTTTTGATTTTTTTTTGATCCTTATTTTTATTTACCTTACTATAATGCATACCCTTATGTTTAATTGATCATAGTTTATACTATTATTATTTGTTTTATGTTGCACCATAACACATAAGCAAGGTCATAGTTTGCAAATTTTGTTCGCTGAAAATGACAATCAAGCCTATTCTGATTCTGATTTATGTTTTTCTGTTTTTAGGACATTTTAGCAATCCTTTGAACAGTTACATTCGCCATTATGAAGGTCTATCATATGACACAGAAGTACTTCACAACAGTCACCAAAGAGCAAAGCGGGCAGTATCAATGCAAGACCGCATCCTCCAATTGGACTTCCAAGCCCATGGAAGGTCAGTGACAAACACATTATTTATTTTTATTGTCTTTTTGAAAATGCTTTGATTGTCCATCAGCACCATTGTTTTCATTAAGTTATTTTAGACCACTGCTACATTTTAAATAAATGGTCCACATGTGTCATAGTTATTATTGTACAACATTACCAGTCAAAAGTTTGGACACACCCTCTCATTGAGTGTTTTTTTTTTTTTTTTGTCCTTTTAGATCTACTACTTTCTACTTTTCTAGACATACAGAGGGCATCAAATATATGATGCCACATATATACAATTATGTAAACCAGAAAAAAAGTTAAATAACTATTTGCAATCATTGCATACCAGTGAAAATTAGTTTTTGATTGCGAATCTTGCAGCCCTATTTTCAACAAGGAGGGTGAATATAGCATGTAGGTGTATCTAGAGCCTGTCCTGTGAAACGGTTTCCTGTGTCTATGCTCTTTCCTGTAACACACACGGTTTATGTGGTAACTTTTGCATACATCATGTCTTTTTTTTTTTTTTTTTTTCTAATAATATTAATAACTTAAATTGTGTTGGACACAAAACTGTATTACAAGAGATGGGAAAAGATTTTGAAAGCTAAAATTGCTGCTTGATTGTCCACTCCCATGTTTATATTTTCCATATGTGTACATTTGGCATGAACAGAAAGAGCTAAGCACTGCTAAGCACCATAAAAAAAATATCTTTTCTTGTTTTGTTTTGGGGGAATGGTCTTGGCCCACTTCCTAAATAGTTACTATAAAAATGATAAAACGCATAAAGAAGAATTATGAGAATGTATTGATGGATGTCTATCAAGTTCAAGCAACTCGTTTGACAGTTAAGGGGCCTGTGCTCTAGTCCTGGACCTGCCCCCCAATTATTGATGAACATAACTGACAGGGGTATGTACAAATAAGGCCCATTCATATCAGAATCAACAATGCAAATTTATGCATTGCTGATATCGCTGGTAAACAAGCGAGCAAAGCACTACACTAAACTCTGAGGTAAATAAGTTGTTTATTTTATTCTGGATGGATAACCATAATCATCACGTTTGTATGTCGGACACTTACACAGCTTATAGTACATTAAAAAGATGGCACAAAGACACTAGAAAAAATATCATAACTTTCTGGCTTGGACAGCAGTGAGTCCACATACTAGAAAAGTATTGTACTGAGCTTAGTGAAAGGTTGGTCATTGTTCAAATATTGCTGTTCTCAGTGTCCGTTAGCCTGCACATGCAGCTGTACATGAGACTGCACAGCAGGTGGGCTCACTCACATTTACAAACATTTCCCTTTGCTCCATCCTAAGCATACCTTTGTCTGTGCATACTGCTCTTTTTGTAGTGCCTTCACAGGTGATCAGTGTACATGGGGGTACAGTAATATGCAATGGAAAGTTTCATCTTAAATGGTGATGAGCATGTTCTAAATTTGCGGATCAGCATGTTGGCTTGTCCATAGAGCATTCGACACCGCACTGTATATAAATGTCATAAAATGTCACAGGTCAGCAGAGGTGTAATGTCCCAGGGGAAAAAAATCTAAATTTGTTCCACTGGCTCATATGGGACGGTAGTTTTGCACTTAAGGCCTAGATCATCAATGGTTTTAAAAAGTAGTTCAGATCTTCTTAAACATTTTGATATTGCAGGTGAAAGTGTTTTTAAAGCAAATAATCAATATTTCCAGTGCCAGTTCAGAAGACTGTATAATTTAACTCAATTAAAAAAAACAACTCTTAAACCACTCATTGAATGCTCTGGTCTGTGTGAAAGAGGATTGGGGCTGGATCAGGTGACATGAGGGATCCAGGAGCCTCACATGGGCATTGGTTCTTTTTCATTTTTGTCACTTAGTCCAGGGAGAAAATCTCCAGCCTCGCTCCCAGATTAGGGGCCACTAGAGGACATTGGGCTCTCTGGGCCACTGTCTTCAATCTTGTTCTCATTGTTTGGCAAACACACTCTCATCAGTGGTCAGTTGGATGGTTAGTGAATTCTACTGCCTGACTTCTTGTAAGGATGTAGAATTGTTCTTGATGCATGTGGTTTGGAGCAGAGTTCAGACTTTGGAGGAAAAAGATTGACTATTTTGTTGTGTTAAAGGGCTCCGATTTAAAAGTCTGTATTGTTTATGTTCAGCAAAGTAATATTGAAAGTAATTCTTAATTGTTTTTAATGAGAGAAAATAACATCAACTACAAAATTGTGATCGATCAATATGAGAAAAAAAAAATGAAATTCATTTGTTGTGATATTGTTCAGTCCTACCATTTTGTCTCCTTGAATCTCATCCCATGTTGCAAATTTTTAACTGAACTTTGCTAACTGAAAGGCTGTACTGTAGTCATGTGGGGAGCTCATGAGGGGAGCCTCACACCAGATATTACATCATGTGATAGAGAATCTGATTTCCTTTTCACCCAAACTCTTGTTGCTTTGGTGAAAAGTGACATAATTTAATACATAAGCAAAAAAAAGATACATTTGATTAGTATTAGAAAAATAACTTGTTTTAATCATTCATAACAAGCTGCCAAAAGGGAAAAAGACTTGCAATTCCATTTAATTAATATCAGTTATTTTTTTTTATAATACTTTTACGTTGTCTTGTTTAATAGGCAATTTAACCTGCGAATGAAAAGGGATACAAGTGTATTTCATCCAGATCTTAAAGTTGAAGTTTCTGGAGTAGAGGTACCGGTCGATACCTCACACATCTACAGTGGACACTTATTTGGTAAGTCTGACTTTCTCTACACAGTTGGCAGAATGATTTCTTTGTTATTTACTGATGTACAGTGAGGCAAATAAGTGTATTTGAACACCCTGTGATTTTGCAAGTTCTCCCACTTAGAAATCATGGAGGGGTCTGAAATTTTCATCTTAGGTGCATGTCCACTGTGAGAGACATAATAAAAAAAAATCTGGAAATCACATTGTATGATTTTTAAAATAATTTATTTGTATGTTACTGCTGCAAATAAGTCTGAACACCTGTCTATCAGCTTGAATTCTGACCCTCAAGGACCCATTAGTCCACCTCCACTCCACTTATTATCCTAAATTAGAAGCACCGGTTTGAGGTTGTTGGCTGCATAAAGACACCTATCCAACCCATACAATCAGTAAGACTCTAACTACTAACATGGCCAAGGCCAAAAAACTGTCAAAATGCACAAGAGACACATTTTTAGACCTCCACAAGGCTGGAAATGGCTGCAAGGCAATTGCCAAGCAGCTTGGTGAAAAAGATCCACTGTTGGAGCAATCATTAGAAAATGGAAGCTAAACATGACGATCAATCTCTCTCGGACTGGGGCTCCATGCAAGATCTTACCTCGTAGGGTCTCAAGGTTTAAAATCATGCATGGCACGGAAGGTTCCCCTCCTTAAACCAGCACATGTCCAGGCCGGTCTTGAGTTTGCCAATGACCATTTGGATGATCCAGAGGAGTCATGGGAGGAAGTCATGTGGTCAGATGAGACAAAAATAGAACTTTTTGGTCTTAATTCCACTCGTCGTGTTTGGAGGGAAAAGAATGGTGAGTACCATCCAAAGAACCCCATCCCTACTGTGAAGCATGGGGGTGGTAGCATCAGGCTTTGGGGGTGTTTTTCTGCACATGGGACAGGACAACTGCACTGTATGACTGTTAGAGCATTGAAGATGGGTCGTGGCTGGGTCTTCCAACATGACAATGACTCGAAGCACAGCCAGGATAACCAATGAGTTGCTCCGTAAGAAGCATATCAAGGTTCTGAAGTGGCCAAGCCAGTCTCCAGACCTAAACCCAATAGAAAATCTTTGGAGGGAGCTCAAACTCCGTGTTTCTTAACGACAGCCCAGAAACCTGACTGATCTAGAGAAGATCTGTGTGGAGGGAGAAGTGGGTCAAAATTTCTCCTGCAAACCTGGTGAGAAATTACAGGAACAAACAAAGGCTACTGTACTAAATATTAACATTGATTTTCTCAGATGTTCAAAGACTTATTTGCAGCAGTAACATACAAATCAATTATTTTAAAAATCATGCAATGTGATTTCCAGATTTATTTTTTTTTAGATTGTCTCTCACAGTGGACATGCACCTAAGATGAAAATTTTAGACCCCCTCCGTGATTTCTAAGTGGAAAAACTTGCAAAATCACGGGTGTTCAAATTTTTATTTGACTCACTGTATGGCTGCTCCCTTATAGAAAGAGGCACCGTTTTGCTTTTATTTATAAAGACTGTGTGTTTCAGGTGAAAAGGAGACATTAAGCCATGGGTCAGTGGTTAATGGCCGATTTGAAGGCTTCATTAAAACCCACCAAGGAACATATTATGTTGAACCAGCAGAGCGATATCTAAAAAACTCCAATGTAAACTTTCACTCTGTCATTTATCATGAAGACGACATTGGTGAGTAAGAGTATCTTTAACCTGTGACCTAAAGATGCTGTATTGGTGTCAATATCCAGAAATAAATGTATTTAACTCTCCCCCGCCCTCTTCCTTTGTCTTTTCCACTATCTATATCTAGTATCATCTGAATGAGATGAAATATAAAAACAGAGCAGAGAATGCCTACTCTGTAAAACCAATACAAGCGTATAGACTATGTATTTGGACATCTTTTAAGTCAATTTTTACTGACAATTGGAACAATGCATTTTTCTCCACAGTTCTACAGTTTGGCATATAAAATACTTAAAAATTGAAGGGAGTTGCCATTATACACAGAAAATGATGTTAACTATTTAGACTAATAAGTGTTACCACACTTTTTGCCTTAATTATTTACCCATTGTGTATAAGAATTTGCTGTAACACATTGCTTTCTGTTATTATGCTGTAAACCAAATGCATCTGTTCATGGCTTGGTTCAGTGTAAAGGAATTCTACAGTGTGTTATTTCAGGGTGTGGTCGCTGTTGAACAGGGCTTTTTACAAATTTCAATACACAGAAACCCAAGTTTGGGATATGTAACAATACCAACACACAGGTACACACCAAAATTGGAATTAAGCCCTGGTGTAATGGCTACACCAGGGCTCAAACCAGGGCTCAAACCAGGGCAAGCATGAATACACCCTTAGCTACAACACCAAATTGCTTGAAGGTCCCAGAAAATGTATATAAATATATTTCTAAAACGTTATAACTTCAACAATTTTGGTGTAAATTACTGAGATATGTAAAGTGATCTTTGCCTTTTCATATATAGTATGCATAAGGTTATAAGATATCCTTGGTAGACAAGAGTAATATAAATAGGAGTGTTTAGTAGAGTCACACTTAATGGGAGACGCTCTGTCTGTTTCATATTTGACAGATTATCCACATAAGTACGGCTCAGAGGGCGGTTGTGCGGACCACTCTGTGTTTGAGAGGATGAAGAAGTATCAAGCATCAGCAGTAGAGGAGCCAGTCAAAGTATGTGCATTATTGCAACTAGGCCTGTCACAATAACACATTTTAAAGTGCGATATATTGTAGAAGAAAATATAGACCATAAATGATAACACTGAAACTAATCTATGCCACTGACACAATAACACTAAAGTAGAATGATCCCCAAAAAATGATTGTAAATATACAATATAGTTTAAAACATGAACTGCTATGAATACATAGAAAAATTAAGCACTTTACATACAACATAATGAATCATAGAAGTTATTAATTGAACACTACAGCTCAAATCTATGGAGGAACAGAAAAGTAACAAAAAGCTCCCAGGAAAAATATTGACGCCCAAAAATAATTGTTCCATCTAACATATATTGAACACTAAGTCAATACAGTAATTATCGTGACAATGCATTCACTCTTTATGCCTAATATAAGCATAACTAAACATGTAGTGGATGTGCCATACTAAATCCACACATCCAGTGCCAGTGTTCACTGCCTTTGATAAAATTATATTGGCGCACAAAAGCATCTTTCTAATTTTCATAAACTCAATATTTTTAGTTGGCAACACTCTGGCCACCTTAGTTGTTGTTTATTGTGGGCACTGTCAGTTTATTTCTCATTAACTTTTGATGAGTGATTTACTTGTTTTTGACAGAATGAAAACTCAGTAACAGACAGTGGCTATGGCCCTGTCATTTTGAGAACAAAGAGGACAACTGGACAAGTCAAAAATACCTGCCAGCTCTTTATCCAAACGGACCACTTGTTCTTCAAATACTATGGCTCAAGAGAGGCTGTCATTGCTCAGGTCCCATACAATAGCATAATTATACTAGACTGTAGATACTAGTATAAATATGAAAACAAAATTTATGTATACTTTTTCTTCCACAGATCTCCAGCCATGTCAAAGCTATTGATTCAATTTACCAGGCCACAGACTTCATGGGCATTAGAAACATTAGCTTCATGGTTAAAAGGATTAGGGTGAGTATAATGTCAGCAGTTGTTTAAAACCACTTTTGTAAGTTTGACGTCTCCTTAAGATTGCAGTGTGTGTCAGGCTCTTGATTAAGATTTTTACTTTATATAATAACTCTGTGGCCCAGGAAAGATATTGGTGAAGTGTTTAGAAAGCCTCCTACAGCTGTGCATGTGTGTTATTTCCTATCTGCTATATCGCTTTCAGATAACACAGGATTACAGAACACTGGGCTTAACAGCATTGCAATTTTGTCATGTTTCACATTCAAATGATATACAATGGTTTACTGGTACAACTACCACCCTGAGACCCTATTCTCTTCCCTTATAATGTGTGCTGTACCATCTGTCTTTCCCGAGACACTGCAGATACAGTGTAGAGGTTTTGTCTCACTATGGTACTGTTTTGGATTATAGACTGTGTCTCAATGTGGAGTATAGGAGAATTGATTGAATTCTTTATGAATGTTACTTATTGTATTAAAGCAATTAAAGTTATTTATTTAGCTTTTCTTTTGTGGTTTTCAGATAAATACTACAAATGATGAAACAGACAAAACCAACCCCTTTCGCTTTGCTAACATTGGAGTGGAGAAGTTTTTGGAACTTAACTCTGAGCAGAACCATGATGACTACTGTTTGGCGTATGTCTTCACGGACAGAGACTTTGATGATGGAGTGCTAGGTCTCGCTTGGGTGGGCGCCCCCTCAGGTTAGGATACAATTTGAAATCCTAAAGAAAAAAACATTGAATGAGGAGTTGTATCCAAACTTTTGACTGGTAGTGTACATTGTATTCTCATATTTAGTTTATGGCTCATAGCTTAGAAGATATGCTTTTAAAGATATGTTGCCTTAAAGGGATATATCTGGATATTTATCTTGTGTAAATATACCAATAAATTTAAATAAAAGCTACAATTACAGCAAATTAGTAATGCTCTCCTGTGAAAAAAATCTAATCAGGTTTAGTGAGAATATGGTATCTCGTAATGTTAGGGGAGATGAAAGAAGATAAACGTTTTAAATTGAGCCATACATAAAGACTTCAGTTCTTGTAATACACTGAAAAAAATGCAGTTCATTGTTGTACGGTGCTGTGTCTCAGGTTTCTAAACCTGGGTGTAGTCTCCTAATCTATGTTTGTAGGTTACTAACACTGCCTGTGCTATTGGCTCTGGTTAGAACTAGCCAGCTACCAGCTGCAGTCAGCGCAGCCATTTCTGGTGTAATGTAATGTCTATGAGGTTTTTGCCGAGTTATGCTAAAATCAATAACTCCTGACAGATCAGGCAGTGGACAGGGAGCTGCGGGTGGATGTCACTAAAAATGTGTTAAACACTTGAGGAAATTTGAGGAAAACTTCACTTCTGCTTTTAGAAAGGTACATCTTTGTCACAATGCTAATGCTAACTTCTGTTAGAATGTAACATAACAAAATTAAATTTGTTGTAAGGACGACCCAATTATTTTTAGGTGTAGATTATTTTAGTCAGTGGCATTTAAATATTTGTTACGCTCTGGAATTGGCATTAGCACTGACACAGAAAGACGTACCTTTTCTAAAAGTAGATGTGTCCTCTGGTGGAGTTTTACTCGCATTTGTAAAGTTTTTAACATATTGACAGTGACATCCACCCACAGCTCCCTGTCGACTAGCTGATCTTTCAGGATTTTTTGATATACATTACATTATGCCGGAAATGGGCGCACTGACTGTCCTGTCTGATTGGAAGTAGCCAGCTAGAGCCAATTAAGTACAGACAATACGTGCTAGTATTTTCTTAAATGTTACTTTACTGTCACTTTTTACATTTGCATTACCTTAATATTGTCTGTATTCTCAACCCACAGGCAGTTCAGGGGGTATCTGTGAGAAAAGCAGGATGTACTCTGATGGGAAAAGGAAGTCTCTGAACACCGGTATTATCACTGTGCAGAACTATGCTTCCCATGTTCCTCCCAAAGTATCTCACATTACTTTTGCTCATGAAGTTGGACACAACTTTGGGTCACCTGTACGTAACTAAACATCTTTGACTTTTGTCCTTATGTTTACCTCACTAGTCCATATGCTCATATTTTTACAGCATGACTCTGGAATAGAATGCACCCCTGGAGAATCCAGGCAGAATGAGAAGGAGCGGGGCAACTACATCATGTATGCTAGGGCCACATCTGGGGACAAGCTTAACAATAACAAGTTCTCCATCTGTAGCATCCGCAATATCAGCGCAGTTCTGCTGAAGAAGAAGGATGACTGCTTCGTTGGTAAAGTGAACATTACATGAAAATATAATAATGTCCAAAGATGTATCACATTCATCCAACACTCCAAGTTAGGTGACAGTGACTCAGGTGATTAAGTGGTGGTCTTATTACAGGAAAGTCTGCGATTCAGTCTCACCTCTGATCACTTGTCCTGAATGTGGTGTGTAAGTGATTGGTGGTGGTTGAAAATGTTCTAGAGCAACTTTAACACTCCAAAAAAGTGCTTTTGAGGTCTAATGATGATTATTGACATGTAGAAATGTTTAATCATTGTTAAAGGAGCTGTATGTAGCCTGCACTAAGGGACTACAGTCACAAAGGAACATGGGTTTCCAGTGCCTTAACCTGCAGAGAGAGGACACATACATTTTCCTCATTCTCCATATAGGGCTAGCATATATTACAGCAGCAAAGGCACTGATTCGTGATTGGCTGCTGGCGCTGGGGTTCAGGTGGTGAGGATTCAGATCAGAGAGAGTTAGTTTTAAACCAACTGGATTTCAGCATTCAAACTGGGAACTGAAATGAGAGACTCATGTGAGGCTTATTCTGTTTTCTGACTGCATAATCATCTTGAGTCCAAAACACCAAATTATAATATAAATAAATGGAATATCAAGCCCATTGTTTTGTTATTACAAATAAATGGGCATTTTAATTGTTTTCAGTAAAAGCCATATTTGATTTGAACATGCCTAAAATTAAAAACTCACATACAGCCCCTTTTTTCCAAAGTGGTGGGTTCAGCGTAGTATTTTTGTTTACAGTTTCTGGTCAGCCAATCTGTGGAAACGGACTTGTAGAGGAAGGAGAAGAATGTGACTGTGGCTACAGTGACCAGTGTAAAGACATTTGCTGTTATAGTGCAAATGAGGAAGAGGGCAAACGCTGCAAATTGCAACCAGGAAAACTCTGCAGGTAGGATCCCTTTAATTACTTTGATTTTTGTATGTTATCGTCAAATGCTAGATCTGATCAAAATATATTGTTTATTGCTTTCTTCTTTTCCTGTATTGTGAATAATGGTGGATATTATTTTTTAGTCCCAGTCAAGGCCCATGTTGCACTGGACAATGTACATACAAAGACACAAGTGCCAGATGTAGGCAGGAGTCTGAATGTGCACAAGAGGGAATGTGCAATGGAGCAACAGCTCTGTGCCCTACCTCAGAACCAAAGGAAAACTTCACCTCATGCAATTCAGAAACCCAAGTCTGCCTCAGTGGAGTAAGAACTGGTTATTCCACATTGCCATCAGAGGTCACAGCTTGTGAGCTAAACAACACTGATGTTGATTATCTTTGCTTATGTCAGGTCTGTTCAGGATCTATTTGTAAAAAGTATGGACTTGAGATGTGCACTTGTGCCAGCCAAGATGGCAAGGACGAAGCTGAGGAACTTTGCCATGTTTGCTGCATGGAGAAATGTAAGAGATCACAATACAGGGCATTATTAAGAAAACATTCCCGTTATAGTTCAGCACTTGCAATTATGCCTTTCTCTCCCTGTTCTCAGCAACCCCAAGCACCTGTGATAGTACAGGCTCAGACAGATGGGCCAAGTTTTTCAACAAAAATACCAAAACGCTGCAGCCTGGCTCTCCCTGCAACGATTATAAGGGCTATTGTGATGTCTTCATGAGATGTCGTCTAGTCGATGCAGATGGACCGTTGGCAAGGCTCAAGAAAGCAATCTTCAATGCACAACTCTATGAGAATATTGCAGAGTGGATTGTGGTGAGTGATATGCCAAAGAGTATAACAGATTTTTCTGTGCTGATTATAATAAACCTTTTATGTTGGGTCCTCCAGGATCACTGGTGGGCAGTCCTGTTGATGGGCATTGCTCTCATAATGCTTATGGCTGGCTTCATCAAAATATGCAGTGTGCACACACCCAGCAGTAACCCCAAGTTGCCCCCACCAAAGCCTTTGCCAGGTATGGTTAATACCCTATTATTGGTTGTCCATAGACACTAGTCTATTGTCTACACATTCATAATGAATGTGTTAAATTATTTGTGATCTCTCTGCCGTTAGGTACATTAAAAAGAAGGCGGCAACAGCAGCAACAAGGCCAGCGCCCTCATCATTATAGAGAGAACTATCAAATGGGGCAGATGAGACGCTGAGGTGCTTCTCTGCTTATTGCCTTGGATTTTGTATGTGCCTACAATGAGAGCACTTCTCCAAAGATTTTTATAAAAACTCGAAAGACTTTTTTTTTTGGACAAAGCATGCCTGTTCCTGGAGACAGAACAGGGGTTCATACAGATTTTATAGAAAAAGACACTTTTACAGGAGGAGAGATGATATGCAGATGCAAGTTGATCATTACTTTTTGCTCTGAAGTTTTTCCATTAATTAATTTTATCAAATGGAGGTGAAAGAGAGGAAACTCTTTGCTTTGCATATGCCTTCTATTTTGCACCTCTTGCACAATCAGCTCCAATGTTGGATTGTAAGTCAGTAACCCACCAAGGCATTTGCTAAGGACTACTTTTTTGCCAAGATAATTATATTTTTAAATTTCTGTTTTCAATCCTAACCTTTCTCAGGATTTACAATGCGCTTCCAGACACAGGACTGCATGCACATTTCAGGTTTCTCTAAAGTCACTTATTGCTGCTTGTACAACATGTGTGTAGACGCTAGACTAATTATGAGTGCATGTTCAGAAAGTCATTGTGCGTCTACTTATGAGCAGGAGCAGCTCTGTTTACACATAACATTCATTGCTTCATTGCCAGCTGAGGAAGAAATGAGAGTTTGGCTTAACAACTGAATGAGAGCATTTTACTGAATATTTAGGAAACGGTATTGCCTTTTTATGGAACAAAAATCTTTTAAAGTGAAACGACCTGAAGCAAGTTTTCAAAATTACAAAATTTACTTTCAGGCAATTGGCTGAGCTCACAGGAAAAAATACGATTTTTTTAAATTATTATTTTGGTGGTGTTGGTTGACTTGAGTGAGTCTTACTTGTATTGCTTTTTCTGCTGTTCTAAAAACTTGTTTATGTACGTCATTCAAATTATATTTAATACTATTATTGTGTGCTTTTGGTGTACCAACCTGATACCCTAGCCATTGAACACTGGACTTTTGTGCTGGTATGTCTGGATGCTGTCTTAAATTAAACTGTTTTAAAGGTGCCTACCTAAAGCAGTGTGAGTGGGTAGTTACATTGATGCCAGGCAACTTTTGCTTAAGATTGTTAATGACAATGATAATGTAAACTAACAGTGACTGATTGATTTTTATCTCTTTTGCAAAAATATGGTGACAGGTAGTGTGATTTTCTTTCGGGGGGTTTGAAGGAGTAAGAGCAAGTGGGTTTCTGTAGTTTCTCCAACTGTGTTCTTTGCACATGTGTTATCATATTCTATGCAGACAGCTCAATAGTGTATTTGAGCCTCAGAGAGACATATGAGAAATATGTACAACCACTTTATTTTCTCACTGTCCTCCAGCTTGTCTTTTTGGTGCTACTTTTGCTTTTAATTCAAGGTTTCGAATCAATTGGATATTTTGCCAAGTCTTTGCTTGTCCTGTCTTTATTTGCCCTGGTGTTATATGGGAGAATTTAGTAATTTAGAGTTGGGACAATGTCTTGGTTGTGTGTATTGCAAATTGCACTGAGAACAAAAGTAATACAAATGTCCATAAATAACTTAGGTCTGTCTTTATTGTTTTCAGTTTCCACATCTGTGTTGATATTTTATAATTATTTGTTCTTTACTGTCTGCTTATACTAATTCCTCATGTTATGAGGATCTGTGACCTTTTTCTTTGAATTACTTGAATGAATAAATAAACCAAATTTGTACCAACAATATTTATGGTTGTACAACACTCAACTTTTGTCCAGCCCCTAGTTTTGCCCCGTGTATACAGTTTTTTTAGCATATAAATTCAAAATGATTTAATTGAAAAGTCTGCCAGAGAAGCAAAATCTAAAATTTAATTGTTCATGTTATTAACACCACAGATATTAGATGTCTACGATTAAAACTGTTTCTTAGTAGAGAACATTAAGTCAATTTAAACAAAAACAAAAAAAACAAACATAAGTTGTATAAGTTTGCGGTCA
This sequence comes from Periophthalmus modestus, assembly GCA_019594935.1. Taxonomy (NCBI): domain Eukaryota; kingdom Metazoa; phylum Chordata; class Actinopteri; order Gobiiformes; family Gobiidae; genus Periophthalmus; species Periophthalmus modestus. The sequence continues at coordinate 30,408,691 of JAIEZT010001214.1, forward strand.
TTGAACGTTGTGGTCTGTGACGTTTTACATCATCCACGTGCAGACACCAGGCACGCGCTGCTTTCAACATGTGCACACTAAAATCATATAAAAGGAACAATCATGAAATATACAGTAATTTTACATTTACAGAAACAGTTTAACAATAAAAAGTATAATTTTAATATTAATGGAATACAACATCGATAACAATTTCCTTTTTACATTTTTAATTGCACATTCACTGAATCCAGCCTATTAACGACCGAAAAATCAAATATTGCTGTGCTTTTTCCGGCGCTCTTTGACGGTCTCTTCTTTGCAGCGCACAAACACCTTGCCCTGGGATACTTCCACGTGCTGCCCGTCATCGGTCAAGGCACAAAAAGATGTTCTGCAAGAAATAAGAACAAGTGAGCGTCATGCAATGCTACAGACTAGCCACTGGAGGTCAGTCGAGTTCTATTTAAGGAGATATGGATGATAGATTTCATTTACCCCTTTAGGCGTAAATGAAACTGCGTGCTGCTGAACTCAGTTATGTTCTACTGGCATGTTTAAGTCAAATTAATGGTATTTTCCTTGCATTAAGCCACGTTTTAATTTGTGTAGGCTACTCATTTGCAGTTAAGGGGAATCTAGTGAGGTAAGTCAAAGAAATTCGCCCAATTAAATTCAGCACACTCGGCAAAATGTGTGTATTGTAGTAAGTTGGTTATGTTTCACAATGCCACTGTCCCAAAGATCATCAGCCAGCATACACACACCTCAAGAAGGTTGCTATTAGAGCTGGCATTTCATGTACTGTTAGGATAGGTTGTCAATAGTTAGATAATGACTTTTACTTTTACTTGTTCTACTATCTTCACAACTCAAGATCTTCTGGTAAATGGAAAATATTTATGAATCCCAATTTCTTCTTACTTTGTGTCCTTCTCTCTTTGTGTTTAAAAGTGAAATGTACCTGTCTTGTGTCTCCCCAGCTTTGACACTAATCCTCCCTATTGTGAGCATGGGTTTGCTTCCCTTGCCGCCCCAGGGAATGATGGTCTGCACACGGTTCCACATGTTCTTCCAGAGAGCAGGGCCCTCCCAGTGAATCCTTAGAAGCATCAGATCTCCCAAGTCTCTGTCCAGGGTGATCAGAAAGGTAAATGTCCTGTTGCCTGAAATGTCTTCAGTGCTGCAAAACATAAAAGTAACTGTTATCTATTGTGGTTTACATTCAACTTCACTTCATACTGTTCACGCAATCTATTTTTATTTTCAATGGCATTACCAAGAGACCCCTTTATGCTACATGTGTTTAAATTATTTATTTGGCCATCTTTGATATTTTATAGTTTCCCTTTATGTAGTAGCTCCACATGTTTCACACGGGTCAGTTGTTTCTGTCTCTCTGATAACACAGATGAAAGCACAGCTGTGTTTTGTAAGAAATGCAATGCTAATCTTACTCCATTTTTCTTACTGCGATTGTGATTAGATTATTTTTATTGTGTTAAATTGGAGATTCACTTCACATCAAGGAGCATTCATTTTGAAATGTGTAAAATATGAAATTTGTTAAAAAAAATGGGAAACCTAATACAAGAATCACATACATTTCAGAACATGTTTGAAGAAGTCTAAGCTTCCGTGTTTGCAAGTTAATAATATTATACATATAAGAACAGGATATTTTCATGTTTGCAGGACATATTTTACTCCTGCATTTTGAATGAAATTGCAATTAATTGGGCCATTTTTTTTGGACAGCTACTTACAATGTAATAGGGATATCGCCACTCTCGTCTTTGGTTCCAGTGAGAGAAATGACAAGAGAAGGCTCCATTTTGTCCATTTGATTTATGAACTGGACCCTGAACTGATAATGGAAGACTACACAGACAGAAAGAAAACGGGAACATCAAACATACACAAGAGGTCATGATATAAGTGAGCACACTTTTTAAATTATTATATTACAGCAGAAAGCACATATAGGTTAGACTAACAATTTCACTAAAGCCGTAGATGTGAGATACATAGAGGTAATTCCTAATAGTTAGCAACCTACGGAAAACCTGGGCCAAAGTTTATTTTATTTACACAATAGTTATTATTTGACTAATAAACATGACAACACTTTGATTTTGTGAACCAAATGTTTAAATGGTTAGAAACATGTTTTTGCATGGAATTTTGTGTATTGATCAGCTACAGCACTACACCTGTAATTTAATACTAAAAACATCTTTAACATTACTTCCTCAAAAAGAAAATGAATTGTTGGATTATTCTTTTTTCTACTCAGCTTAAATTTGAGTTTATTGCAGACCCAAGCATTGGTTTATGGGGTGGACAACTAAATTATTATGTAATCTAATAAAAACTAATAATAAGTCTAGATGTGGTATGTAACAGCTCCCACTGTTATTTCCTCTTTTGATGTATTTTACCTTGATTATCAGTGAGTTTAATCTAATAGTAGATCTAATAAGAGATGTAAATAATAGCATGTGGAGTATGTGGTTTTGGGTAGTTACGTTTGTAAGGCATCCGAGAGCGTGTCTTGAGGTACAGCTTCTTGCTGGTGCCAGTGCGAACTTTCTTGATGTTGTAGCCCAGAGTGTTGCAGCGGTTCTTACGGCAGTCCAAACACACGCCTTTGTCAAATGCACTGTTGTCGCTGCACCTGTAGGCCATGCTCTGCTTATCCTCATTCAACACAGAGTCTATGAACAGATGCACTGATCTCTCATGAGCACATTTCATTGTCTGCTGGAAACCTGAGAAATAAAAATGCTTTTATATCATTACATCATGTGAATGCGTTTATACTACTTTTATCATTAAAGTACACTTTATCTAGTTACACCTAAGTTAAATAATTTAGCATTGATGGTACCATTACTAAACAAATGAGTTTATCATTGTCATACCATGCAAGCCATACTCAGAGATGTGGTCATAGATGTTGTGCAGGTCGCAACCTGGCTGGAAGTCCCCTCCATTTGGATAAAAATCAAAATGCGCCACTGCTTGTTTGATCCCGACACTGAGACCCATTCGCTCACGAGTAAAAGTGTGAATAGCGTCCACAAACTCTGCATCATCTGGAGATAGTCTGTCTGTGGGGGACATACCTTCGAAAAGGGGGCCGGCTGGATCAAGTCCTGGAGAGATTTATAATAATTAATAATTTAATAAAGACAGATATTGAAATTGTATTGAAATTATGTATTAAGGAAATACAGTACTAACCTGTTATTCTCCCAATCTTTTCAGTAGGATCCATATAACTCCCAGCAAATCCAGAGATGTGGGCTCCAAGACTATAGCCAATCAAATGAACCTTTTTGGCAGGAAACTGGTAAGAATTCTGTAAAGAAACACATTGCTTATGTTATTGTACAGTGTCTTGTTTTTGTCACCAACATTAATTTGAGAAATGCCATCCAACCTTAAGTGACATAAGAAAATAAGCTATATCCTTTCCTATAGTGCGGGTGCTCTGCACTGCAATGGGGTAGTGCTGATGAGCCAGTGTCAGCCAGTCGGTAATCACCACATTCACATTTCTCACATATTTTTTCATTGTAGTAGCCAATCTCAGAACCCAGCTCTCCATCATACCGTCAACCTAAAGGGAAAATATGATAGTTGTTTGATGAATTACATTGATAAGAACATATGTTTTTTACTATTAATCAATATTTAATAAAGTGCATTTCTTATAAATTATGTATCCAAAATTTTATATAAAGTTGCTGTTTAAGTCTACCTTGCATGATTTGCATGTGAATGTGAGCCAGCTGCAGATGTGGTACATTTTGGCTAATGCCTGTGTTTTGTGTTCCCTGGTCAGACGCGGTGAAGTGGAAGAGCTGAGAGGTGACCTACCGACCACCCGTGAGTGATGATGATGAGGGGATTACTGCTGTTGAAGCCACAGGAGGTCAGAGTGTGCAGCTGGGCCAGCTCCAGGGTGCAGGTGTCCTCACCTTGGAGAAAGAGCCTGAACACAGCACTGGGGACGTATGGCTCTCTGAAGCTGAGCTCACTCCGAGTCACATCAGTCACTGACCACACAGACGAATATTCCATGGTAAGGTACTTATAGGAGTTACATTGTGGCATCGAGATTGACTGGTTATAGCCTAATCTCTACAGCTACCTGTTTGTTGTTATCAACAGTTACATGCCCACAGCAAAATCTGATTTCTTTTTGATCATGTTCTCTCAGATTACTCACATTAGATTTTGTAATTTGCATCTCAATTTAATAATGTGACAACTGCAGAAATCTGATAATAATCAGACAGCTGTGTGCATGTAAACATTGCAATTATTAAAATACATTTCAATGTCACGCATCTGCTATTTTCCGATTTGGTTAACATTTGTAAGAGGGAAGTTAGCTCCACTGTCTGCTATTAGTTTTACAATCCTTTTTTTCATTTTCAGGCTTCTATTCTTGTTTTATTTTTATTTTTTTCAATAATCAATTTCCATCTGCATGGGGACAGTCCGGGATTGACATGGTTGTTGACCCTCCTCTTGATGGGCCAAAAAGTCCAAATAGTCCAGTTTATGTTTGCTGGAGACTTTTGTTGTCATGAATTTGATTCATAAATTATGTTTCTATACAGGTTTAGTGTGTGACAGATTAGTCGTTATGATATTCCAATTGATAAAATTTGTGAATAGTTTGAACATTTTGATCAAGGCACAGGTTATAATTACGTAATGTCTTTGTTTGAAGTACTTTGCACGATGAGTTAACATATAATCAGAAAATTAAAGTCATTGGCTTTTTGACACAGTTTTTGTTAGAAAGTACCATAACAGTTATAGTGTTAACGTAAGTTAATCAGAGTTAGACTCACCTACTCTATGTCCTTTATGTTTCTTGCCTTCAAGACTGTGCAGAGTGAGCAGCAGACAGACCAGGATTGTGGAGACAGACATTATAATTTTCCTTCAACCTCAGAGATAGGAAAAAAAGTACTCAACACAGAGCCCAGGTTCAAAACAGCAGAAGAGCTGTGATCCTCCACTAGTGTGTGGTACAGTTTAGTACTGTCTTCAGACTGAAAATAACTATGGTTTAATGTTCAGAAAAAGGCATGAGAGCAGCGTAGATTCTCTGATAAGGAGCACTGAGTGCGGTTCTGATTGGCCGGGGATGAGCTGTGTGTTCACAGATTGGGAAAGAGCACAGCTATCAATGGGGAGGATTTCACATTTGACTCTTGTTTAACATTCCCTCTTCTATCATTAGCCAGAAGGCTGTGGGAATGGTATGTTATTATGTTATAAGTGCATATGTAGCAAAAACTTTTAGCCACGAAGGTTTGGTCTTTAATTTACTGATTCTATAGTTACCGTACATAACTGTGTGAATGTATGTCCTCCTGAGGGCTCCTTTGGCTGTTTTGTAAAATACAATTAGTTCTAATACTTAAGTTGAACAAGTAGTAGTATTATTTACCATATTTTTCCATTATTAGGACACTTTTGGTCACCGTTTTATATTTTAAAATAATGTAGCATATATTTTTGGAAAACAAGTAAATGTTGTTAGGTCCTCATTTCAGTGCCTAAAAACACTACTGTTGGCATGGGGTGCCTGGATTGGAGTAATAGTGCAATTCAGTCTGAAAATCATAGCTTTAGCTATGGTTTTCAAGACATACGTTTTTGCATTCAATATAAACGTGATTATGTCCCAGTTCTACACGTGATTCAGAGTATGGAAACACCTACCGGTACTTATATTGTATATGTGTTTTCAAGTTATTGATCTCCAGCCAGCTGGGTATGCTGTGACTGCTCTTATCTGTTTGTACTGCTCCGGTTCATAAAGGTGTATTCAACATCAGTTGAGACATGACTGTTTTCACAATCAGTTTGTTTCATTTGTTTATTCATTAGTGTCTGCATTCAGAGTCTTTCCATGTCTTCATGTATGTCTGCAACTATGCCTTTTTATACCATTTTTGGTTTTCAAAACATTGGGATGACAAAAAATTGGCATATTATTTTCCACATATTTGGGCCCTCCACGGATTAACTGCGCAAAGTAAATGCACAGAGAAGACATAAAACCCACTGAAGTGAAATGAAATGTTGATACAGTTTGCTGGAGATTACATAAGCATTAACTCATTTTTCATTGTGATCGCCCTCTGCATTAGGGACAGCTGACATGAGTTTCATAATCATGTTTTAATGCTTTTGCAATGCTTATATTTTGCCTTAAAGCTCATTTTCACTACATACTACATGGGATATAACATATTTACTCGTGTTTTCTGTTGTTATGGAATATGAATCAGTCCAAAATAGCATAATAATTTACTGAAATTATTCCGTAAACACTGAATAGAATTACGTAAGTAAAACTTTATTTCTTTTGATGGAAAAGGAATTTAGGACATATTTTACTTGACAGCAAATCTCCCACACTTAAATTAATTGGTCAGACAAGGTTCATGTAGTGGTGATGTAACAAACACATTGTTCATGACCCACCAGGAACAGGTTTATTGCCTAAGTGTAAAAGGTGATTGTCTCAATGCAAATGTTGTATGTAACTTTGGTGCATTTGCAAAACAACATTCAATGCTCTACATTAATGTAATTTTAACATATTGACTTAGCTACAATAAATATTTTAGACCATGAAACGTGTTACAAACTTATATAAATTGTGTTAACACAAGAAATGGAAAAATACACCACAAATTCACAGTGTCACTGAGGATTTGTCCATTGTAAACTTCTCATAACAGGTGAATAAACAGCCATATAAATCATGCATATTTTACATCAGATGTGTTAAAATGATGCATATAGAGGAGGAGCCAGCGATCCACAGTGAGTACTGCGGATACAAATCATTGTATACAAAAATACTACACTCTTAAACAATTGCAACTAAAATATAAGAAATCAGTAAAAAAAAAAGAAAAAACAACAACTTGTATGTGGATAAATAAAAATGCAATATTGGCCGTAGGGTTTCTAAGACCATTGAACTGCCAATAACTGTAATATTCAGGCAAAACATATAAAACAAAAGTGCAGCGGAGTCATATAGATGCAAAAACAATAACATAGGGATCTAACTATTATATACAAATGTAATAGATTTTTATAAACAGCTAAAAAACATGTTCAAGTAGTGCTTTATCACAGTCGTAGCGAGCAGTTGTACTTAATTAATGTCATTTTGCTCTTATCTTTTGTCTTGTCCTTGTTTATGTCAGGGCCTAACTCATGGTGACCATCTCATACTTGTCAGAGATGTTGTTCTCGGCCTGTTTCTCAGGTTCAGGGTGGTGCAGCTCCACACAAAGGAAGTAAACTCCAGCTCCCACAGCTCCACCCACCATCGGCCCCGCCACTGGAATCCACCACCAGCAGCCCCCAGCCCTGTAGTAGCAACAAGCATCTCAGAGTCAATTATATAGCATGAAAACCCAGCCTTTAATGTTACATAGAATTACATTTGTGCCTCTGTTTAAGATAAATATGGTCCCATATTAATTTTAAAGAAATCTCTCTGATTAAGTTACATTTTGAACATGAGCCATGAGAATTTATTTTACTTGCATACATAAATTATTTTTATATAAATGAAATAAATAACAGGACCTTTCTCTCCATGTGTTTTGAAAATACTCATGACTAAAATACAGGTCTGGCAAAAGCAAACAATAATATTACAGTACATCTGAAAACCTAATGTACTTAACCGGATTGTTCAGGTGAGACACAACTCTCTCGGATTATTGCAGTAGCTTTGTCTGTTGTCCTAGTTCACAGACAGTACTTTAAGGCTATATGTTGCCTTTAGGTGAAAGGGCTCGCTCTAGCTGTCTACCATCCTGACAACAAGTGTCTGTCATGTTTTCCCTGGTAGTGTACAATAAGAAGACTTGCCAGATAGGAAGGCCCAGGGATTATAAGGGCCATAATCTAAGGCTAAGAAGATGATGAAGAGACTGAGACACACACCCTGACACACACATTGACACTGTGTGTACATGGTATAGCATCAAGTGCTTCCTCCACATTTCATACTTGTGAAAGATAATTATAACAATTATTTAAGTAAATTATTAGTTAATTTTAAACATTGCTGGCAATTCATAATGTGTGAATTAAACAGATGCCTTTGTAAAAATGCTATTTCATACTTTACAAGTAAAATATACTAGTTAACTGCTTTTTACTTTTGAATATCCTTATCATTGCACCATCTTAAATGCATTGCTTGTACACTCTGCCTGCTTTATTTACACTAGGCAAAGTCCAACAGGAGGTCGTACACAAATGCACCTTGTTCCCTCTTGTGTTTGAAACGTGCAGACACTATTTACTTTGCGGAAATTGAAAGACATAAATGTGGATTTCTGGCATGTGCCAACAAGGTAAAATGGCACCAAGTGAACCCATGGGTATAAACTACTCAAAAAAAATAAGAATAAAACAGTCAAAAGATTCACAAAATGAAGTAAATAAAATGGATATGCAGGAAGAACACCACCTGCTGACCTCTTGTGGAAAATGATGGCTACGGTGTAAATTAATGATATGTATTTTCTGTTGGTTGTTGAGGGGGTGGCCTACCTACTGCACTATAGGGCTGTGATAATTCAACAGAGATACAGTACATCTGAACAAACAACTCATAAAAGGGAAATAAATATAGTAAGTCAAAGCCATGCACTCCTCCCACTTAACCAAAGTATTATTAGATATTTATGTGAGCAGAATATCTTTACTGTTCACTTCAATCCCACACCCATTTCTAAAATTGCAGGGGCACACAAGCATGCTCACTAAAATATTCATTTATATTATGAAGAGAACAGAAATAGCGCTCCATGCAACTGCCACAGATAGAGCCCTTCCACTCACATACACCGTAAGTGTGAAGATGGTTCTATGTCTGAATCATTAAAAGCTTTACTTTCTCATTAACTTTTCTGTGTACAGTGATTGTACCTGAACACATCCATGCCCCAGCCGGCTACAGCAGTAAAGAAGCGCGGGCCCAGGTCTCGGGCCGGATTGATGGGATAACCACAGTTCAGACCCATAGACACTGCAATGGCAGTAATGGCCAAGCCAATGCACAGCGGCTCCATGCCTTTAGGAGCCCCAAGATTCCTCTTGTCAGTGATGGCCAAGATACAGAGGATCAGTGCTGCAGTTCCAATTACCTACAAAACACACCAGCATCAATGACACAGTTGTGCAGTGGTGGACAAAGTGACCAAGTGTAATTAGAGGAAAACAATATGTCTGTTAATTAAATGTTGTTTGGTGCCATCCGCACTGACTGACCTTTGACCCACGCCGTTTTATCTAAGCTTATTATGAGGCTTCCCCTTTACCCTGGTTTTGTCTATAAGACCTATAACACCATATGGTAATTAAAAAAAGGTTTTATTGATAGTTAATATGATTCTAAAAATAATGATTATTAACAGTTATTAATGAAGATATCAGAGTAAAACGTAGTGTCTTTTATCATGCATATATTAAACACATACTGTACATGTAGGAGTATTAGGAGCAGATGGTTGTATTCCCATCGGATTAGAATTATTTATAGTTCACAAATAACACATCCATTTATGCTCCACTTATACTACATGTTGTTCATTCATGAATGAAGTAAATGCAGTGTTGACATAAGCTCCTGCTAATCTCACTACACTCAGCTGCCTCTGATATCACTCTTCAGTGCTTTGTTACACTATTCATGTGTTTTCCATATTCTTTATTGAAATTCACTTTCATAGAAAAATAAGGTGAGAAAAGGCACAATATAAACAGAGTGAAGTAAATGCCAATGGTGTTGAATGTGCATACCTGATCAACAAATCCATTAAGGACTGACAAATGTTTCGCTGGATATGAAGCAAATATGTTGGCTGTAGCATTTGGACCAGTAACCGCGAATTCTCCAGTGGTGTACTCCATCAGAGCATCTGTGCAATATATCAGTCAATGTATAATGCATTACTCCAAAAAAAGCAAAAGTCTGTGTGAAATACTTGCCATAGTAGAGCCCAAAGACAGCACAGGATCCAGCAAATGCTCCAAGGAACTGGGCTGCTACATAAACAGGGAACTTCTTGACAGGAAGTTTACCCAGGATCACCATGGCCAGAGAAACAGCAGGGTTTACATGACCTCCTGTACATAGTATGTATATTTTATTTAAATCGAATATATGTTGAAAACTGTCACATTTCTAAATATTTTTTCTAAAATATAAATGACAGACACAGATGTTGTGTTTGCTTACTTACACTGTGTTTCTAAAGGCTACCTATGTCGACTGTTTTCATGTTGGGAAAATGGTTCTTCAAAGGACATCTAGATTTCCCATGTCTCGCCTTGTCCAAAGGAGGCATGTTTAAACACAATCCAGCTAAATGTTAGCAGAGTGTGGGGTCATTTATTTAACACTGGGGGATCCTGGCTTTGACCTTGCGGTGGTAACACCACTGGGGGTATCAGCCATGCGTCCATTGTTAATCTCCCCATCCAGTTCACAAACACTGTCCACGACAGCCAGCCAGGCCTGCATGGCCGAATTGCATCTGACATAATCTGGCTGAATCTGCTTAAGGCCCATGTAAACTGCAGGTCATTAGAGTGACCATGATGTGTCACACTTATGGTACACTGTCATCCAAATTCTCAGACAACAAAGTGAAAACAATTGTGTTTTCATCTCTTCTGAGGCCGCTTTGGAGGGGCAGGCTTGTCACACCTGACCCCTCCTCTGCACAGACCCATGCCCCAGTAAAGCTCATTAGTCCAATACCTATGATCATCTTCAAAGATGTCGTTGGACAGAAGCGTCCCACTGCGCTGTGGACCCTGGGGCTGAATGGCCCATTCATGCAGCAAAGACTCTCCATATATTAACCTCCGTGTCCCTGGGCTTCGCTACAATTCCTCTGAAGCTCTCATCTACAGCATTCTCTGGTCATTAAACATGTAGCACAAGTGAACTGTAGACCAGTCTAAGGAAAAACCATCCCCACTGAGATACTGACACTATAAAAAGACTCTATGTACAGGGCTTTCCTTCATCAAACTGTGATGCATTGGCATTATTCTATGCATTTTTCCTTTACATAAAGAACACACTGACTTTTTCCTGTCACATATTGTGGACAGATTTCACAGTGCACTTTGTGTATTTATTACTCATTCAATCATCACTACCCACACTGGTGGTGTGCTGCCCTGGTGTAGAGCAAGCCAAGATGGGGGAAGTGACTTGCATAAGGACACAACGGCAGTAAGCATTGTTAAAAGCTGAGATCAAATTGCTGATCTTTGGGTTGGTATGTGAACATTCTCTAATCACTGAGCTACTGTCACCCAGACCTTGGTATAATAATGACTATTTTCTCTGTTTAAAATTCAGCAACCCCATTTAGTAGCTTCCTGTGACATTTACTAGTGTTGCCACTTTTCCTGTTATCACTGGTAAAGCAGATTGGGCTCTTCTTTCTCTAATCCCTGGATAATGCATGTGATAAACCCCATTATGGAAATTTGGGCAAATTCCTCCTTTTTGGCTCCTTCTTTCCTCTGAGGTGCAGAGGAATTCCCAGTGAAAACCACTGAATATGCATGTTAAAAAATATATTGCTCCTGGCGCAATATATGGGACCCTCACACATAGATTGATTGTACAGTTCAAACGTAAGTAAATGTACCTGACACTCCTCCTGCCATGTAGACGGCCATCATGACTCCGAGGCTGAAGCCAATGTGGATGGTCAAGGGCTCCCCCAAAGCCCCTTTACTCAGCACAGTCTGGGCCACTGAACCACATCCAAAGAGCTGGGACATAGACAGACAAGAACAAAAACGCTCATTGTTTTTAAATATTCCAATTATACCCACCATTAACACTAGCCCTCTTGTCCAGCAACAGCCTTTGACTGCCATAGACAATTTGTCCTGCACAGGGATGGGAAAATAATTAATCCCTTGCTCATTAGGTAGAAGGCAGAAGCAATTTACACAAAAAGTTTTGGAGACTAGAGCAGCCATCCAAGACTAAAAAGGGCCGTTGTGGTACATTCTGCTCTGAAGTGACATGCAGTTTTAAAGACCACTCAATGAGATGTGAAGTTGGGGGAGGGGGGGAGTGTGGGGGGTGGTGGGTTAGAACAAGATATGGCCAATAATAATTTGATTTGTATTTTAAGTACAATCGTATAGGCACATATATTGGCCTATACAACCAAGGAAAGCCTTTTCAGGTAGAACACACACTGAGAAAACTTGAAATAGTGGGATTTACACCACTGTCACGTCAAGCACATCTTGCTATTATCTGTGTTGGCAGCCAGTCGCAAAAACACATCAAAACACTATTATTGTATGTCCCAATAAAGACGTGTGAGGGACAGTGGTTTCACTCCCCAGAGATCCGGGGTCTTATTAGCGTGTGGCGCGCTGTTCAGCTTTAAAGCGCCTCTTTAAGTCGGATGACAGGTGCGGATGGAGGTACTCACTATCAAGACAAATATCCCCAGAAACTCCGCCAAGAACTCTTTAAAGATATCCCGCCTCAGGCCAAATTTCTCCTTCATCCTCTTCTTGTTATCGTCCTCCATGTTTTTATTTGTCAACGCAGGTTTAGGTTTGATGTGTGTCCCGGACAGCAGAGTGAGAGCAGTGTGAGGCTGGTTGCAGGTTGCCGCCTCTTTCCTCCGCTCTCGGCCGTGTCTCTGGGCGCACGGCCACGTTAGGACGCGCGTTATCCTCTGCACGACCACTAGGGGTCCGCTCTGTCCCAGCCTGATAGGCTTCAGACGCCAGTGTCCCTGGACAAGACAGACGAGGCACTTCTGAAAATGTTGCTGTGATTTTTATTTTCCTTTTTACTTTTGTTTGTTTTTTTTATGTCAGATATCTTTACTGCAGCTTTAACAGCCCACATGTTAAAAAGAATATGACAGAAGCTTCCAGGATCTCTAAAATATATTTAGATCAGATGTCTAATTTTTGGAGGTACTGTCTATTTTTCAGACTTGGTGATGTGACACTCCATAAACAGACTTGGTAAAGAAAACTCTGATAAGGTAAATCGCTTGATTAAGCTATATTTATGATTTGATTTAAGATAAAACTAAAAAGAATAAAATATTATACTTTATTGGGTGAATTAAAAATACTAGCCCATTCTTTTCACATATTTAATTCTTATATTATTATAAATGTGTGTCACATCACCTGTTCTTTCCACATTTTTAGCTTTTATTAATTATTGCTATAATGGGAGCAAAAGCCCAACCAGTTGTTTGCCCAGATACCTTAAATATTACAGACTAGAACCTCACATTTGTAAGATGTTCCTCATTAAAATGTTTTACACAAGTAAATTTGTTAACTGTGTAAATTGGTACATTTCTTGAATATGACAGGATTTGTCTTCTTATCTGTATTCTACCGACAGGAGGCGCTATGTGTATGCCTTTTACTGGTGTTAAAGTTAAAGTTAGGATGTCTTCTCTCCAGGTTGGTCTTATCTAGCGCTCAGTGTTTTGTGAGAACGCGCTGTTTTTTCTGCATTCATCATTGTCACTGGCTCTTTGATGTGCACCAGACACTTGGGAGAGTGTCGCCCATGCTGTGAAAAAGACCCCTACGTGCTGATGGAGGAAAAGCATCCTCTCTGGGGATTTGCAAATGACGGACCTGTATACATCCGTCTGCGGACTCTTTTGTGCTGTCATGAATCTGGATAAGGAGCCTGGGATTGTTAAATGTGTAGTGTAAATTAAATGTGACGTTGTGCGTAAACAGACTGATATTACGCACAGTCATTGTTTAGTATTCTAGTTTACTTTCCAGAACTTTTACTTTCGTGATAGTTTGAGAGACAGCTAATTGGGATGGTAGGATGTTTATTTGGCTCTCAGAGAAATTATCACCTGCAGGACAAATCTGTGCCAACAAGACCACCCCGCGTCAAGCAGCGATTCAAGCCCGCCTCATTTCCATAACATCATAGGCCATTGGAAGCTTGTCAGGCAAATAGGCCGAAGTGAGATAAGTCTTTAACGCCTTCATGTCATTGTTGAGGTGTAAAGAAGTTTGTGTTGCAACTGTAAGTCGGGTAAATGTGTGATGTTTTGGAGGTAGTTGTAAATTATACCTTTTAAAAACACTGTAGCTGAACATAGTTAGAGCCCAAGTGAAAAGCCAAACAAGGTAATCTGATCCACGCTTTTGTTTATTCTTTATCTATTTATTTCCAAAGCTATTTAATATACAAGCCTATGTATGCCACCAAATGTGATGAAAATAAAAGTTATAAATATGTATGTGTCCCAAGAAAACTGTCTAATATCAGCGCTTTATTACTAATAGGCCTACTTTGGATTTATTTAATTTACTGTAGGCTAATAAATTAATTGGTCCAGAGATGAATCTATGGGGAACAGCCATTTTTAGTAGCCTTGTTAAACTTTAGGCTGCCCATTGATGAGGTAGAGCGCTGTGGAGAGGTAGTGGGTGGGGTGGATTTGTTTCTCCTCCTTAACAGGCATGGCTGATGTCGTTTTATGTAAATGCGTGTATTTCATTTTCAAAAGGACGGCCCTTTTCCTTTATCCAATGAAAATGAGCCGCGGCTGACACCTGGCTATAAACTCAGGAAGGATCCCAACAAGTCCTTAATCAGAATCTTTTTCTCTTCCTAAAAAACAGAAGCCCAGCGAGAGGAGCACCAGCGGCACACGGCGCAATGACTTCCAGCAAGATCGAGATCCCCGGAGAGGTGAAGAGCGACCCCGCTGCTCTCATGGCATCCCTCCAGCTGATGCCCTCCCCGGTGCCCAACCCCGAGATCAAGTACACCAAGGTCTGTGTCTGCACGCACTCTCCACACGCAGCGGCACCAAAGTTTGCCCATTACTTTTACTTTACTTATCACTAAAATGAGGGGTACATGGAAAATGAGTGAACAATGCGTTATTGTTTGAGCACAAGGGCTCTACTCTGGAACAGTGCATGGCAGTGTGTGCTCTACTGTACTGTGATACTGAGCCAGGGCCGATAAAGTTTCTTCTCCGAAACAAAGTTAAGTCAGGGCTCAAAACGGATGAATGCATGTGATTTTCATAGTGCTTTGCTGGGGACAAATGTCTAAAATATATAAACTATTATTACTATTCACCTCTGGTTCCGCAGCGCATGTTCATGGCTCTGGTTGTTGTGCGCAAAAAGCTTTTTGTAATTTATAGACAGCCATAAAATGGTTCATAGCGCGATATGCTCAGCGACTTTTTCACATATTGTGAACAGATCATGGACATTATCTCGTCAGTGACAGCTCATTAGTGTGCACTTAAAACGGATAGTCTATTATATTGTAGTATTTGCTTACACGTTTTTATGGGTTTTCTAAGTTCATGGAAGATTGCAGAAGCAATATTTTTTGGAGTCATTAAACTCTTGACACTATTCAGTTCCATCCAATGTATGTTCATATGGCAATTTTAGAAAAGGTTTGTCTGCACATTAGGTGAAAAAACATTCAGTAAATTAAATATTTAGCTGCATTGTAATAGTTATTTATCTGCCTAAACTGTGTTACACAGAATCAGGAGAATTAATATGTTCCCTTGCTGAAGTCATCTCCTCATTTGTGCATGTGGGTGGGAAAAAAGGAGATGCAGAAACAGCTGGAGAAGGTTTAATTTTAACAAAAGAGCTTTAGACAAATTGTGCTTAAATCATATAATTCTATTAAGGACCCCTCACCACAATCGGCTATACACATTTTATTTTTATTCCACTTCAATAGTTTTTAAGTTCAATTTAAGGAACTCAACTAACATGAGCTCCTGAAGGAGGATTGAATTTTTCTCTTTAATCCCACCCTCCTACATGTCTTTACACACCCTGAAAATAATCAGAGATTAACAGTTTTGTGGCTTTTTTGATAACATCTGAGGAATGTCTGTATTTTAGTTTTGAATTTAGTGAGTGTTGAATACAGACGAATCTTTGAGAACAAAGGCTTTTTTGTCTTTTGTCGGTCTCAGTCTCACCTTTAGTGAGTGATTCTGTTGTTACTAAAGTATGTTATTGTACAAGATGTGTTTTACGATTGGAAGATTAAAGGGCACATCTCATAGTGCATGGGTGATAGTGATAGTGGTGTTAAGTTCATTCAGTCCTATCACTGCTGGACTGTGCTAACCTATACTCTAGTGTTGTAGGTGCAAAGGTCATTGAGCCTAGGATGTATTGCATTGTATCATTTAAGCTTTTCATTCAACCACAGCAGCAGTTAAAGACAAGATGTGGTTTACAGAAGGAAATTTAGGCAGCGACTTGGTGAATTAACCCCAAGGAATTTGGATCATCCAGTTCCTGTTGGTTTTGTGGACATAGGGGGCAGAAGGGCCCTGATTTATGGGCACCCCTAGCATGGGCTCTCCTCACACCCTGTTCATGTTCTCCACCCTACAACAAGGGGTGCAGGCCTGTGCATCCATTGGCCTGTAGGGTGTGCATATCCCATCTAAACTGTGATCATATTTTCTACATGTGTTAGGATCATTCAGTTTAAAATATAATAACCATTATAGGCTGTGAATACGGTGTTGAAGCATGTGATAATAACATTGTGCTCTCATCAGTCTCTGCCCCTTGTCCTTTCTGCGTAACATGCCGTTCTCCACAAGGCACATGTTGATTGTGGAGAAGTTATACTCTGAAGTCCAGTTCTGTTAATAAAG
The DNA here is from genome assembly GCA_019594935.1 of Periophthalmus modestus. Classification (NCBI taxonomy): domain Eukaryota; kingdom Metazoa; phylum Chordata; class Actinopteri; order Gobiiformes; family Gobiidae; genus Periophthalmus; species Periophthalmus modestus. Next base: position 30,425,460 of record JAIEZT010001214.1, read on the forward strand.
AACCAGCTATTTGAATGTAATGCAAATCAAACTCCAAGCCTTTGTTTGGGTCGCTGCACCAACTGCCCCTAGTCTGGCCAGGTTACAAGACAAGACAGAAAGCTGTGGAGAAAAAAAGAAAACAAAAAACTTTTAAAAGACATTTACAGAAAATCTACAGGGGCAGTCTACAAAGCTTTTATGGACTGTTTAAGTGTTAAGTAGCAATACGTTGTACATTTGTGTTTTTCCACAAGGCAGTGATAATGAGTTGTTAAAGCTGGTGGTTAATGGGACAGATTTTACAAGAAAATAAAAAGACAGGACTCTGTAGACTTTGTAGCTGGGTTGTAACTCACCACATGCTTGACAGAGTTTAATAAAGTCAGTCTCTAAATCAGACTCATATTTATAAATGTTAATATTTGCTTTATCCACCAACTTTCAAGGGGATAAATAACCTGCTTTTATCTTAAGCATAAATTTTAAATACAGCCATATTCCTGGTGGCAGCAATGTACTTTCACCATAGAAGTGCTTGGACCTGTCTACTGCAGCGACGTTTATTCTTAAGATGCTCTTCACTCAGACATCTCCTCAGTTTGGGATGAAAAAGAGGCTCCATCAATCTGTCACTGATTGAGATAGTACAGATGGAGGTTTGGGGCTCCCTGATGCTAGGTGCTGTCCAGCGGGGTGTAAATTATTGCCCTGTCTCACTGTGTGGGACGCTTGAATCTGACCTGCAGTTCTGGACTCTTTCACTTCAAAACCTCCATCTTTCTGCGATCAAGATCAAACAGAGCTAAAGTTAGGGGATACTCTGCAACTAAGTGATTTATTACAACGGGCGCTGCGAGAAGACTTCCCTTTACTCTCCTCCCCCTTTTTGTCCTGTGCTCTTTTGCTTACACAATTTCCCAGTTCACATACACACATGGATGGGCGCATAGACTCTAAAACTCTTTGATTGTGACAGGGTAAGTGTGCGGTGCCATTAATATGTCCATCAGTGTGAAATGCCTTCTTGTGCAGCGAGTGTAAATTATCAACTTAGCCTCTATGTCAACATCGTGTCCCCTGTCTCTTAATCACTGTGTAAGGAAGAGAAGTGACAGGGAGGTTATCCAGTTGACAAGCAACGTGTAAATCCTTATGGTGTCATTATGAAAAACACTCTGCTTCATAAATCTGGGAAAATAGGCTCTTTCCTCAGTCGACCATGTAACGGGGCAGACAGAGGAGGCAAAACCGCTCCCCCCTTTTTAATGTTTATTTGTAAGTGTTGAAGCATCACATTTTGGTTAAAGCACCTCTTCTTCCTTATTGTGCGCTGACCCCGGGAGTAAAACGACTTGGAAATGTTCCTTAAGCTTTTCTTTGAAATTTAAAGAATAGGTAAGAACAAAGAGACTCGTTAAACCCTAGATGTTTAAAAGGAGGGGGGAAAGAGAGGTGACATCAGTTGTCTTGTTGATTCATGACAGTAGGCTTTAGCTTTGAGTCCAGTCTTTAACCTTTTGGACAATTTGTCTGCCTTTTAGTTTATTTCATACATAGATTTTGTTGTATACTTTTTTGCACAAACCTTTTTATAGATTAGTTACAAAAACACCAAGCAATGCTGTATCGATGTACAGAAATGCGCAGAGGGGTACAGACCTGTTACATCTCACAGTGCCAAATTTACAATTTCTAATCATGTAATTTTTATAAAGTCTAAAAAGTTTATGTCTTAAAATCCAAGACACTGTTTGTACTTTGTTAATTATTTTGGCCACTGCTAAATATCATTGTAAAAAGTAACAAAATATATTTTAAGTTATCCCTTTTAGAGCAACTCGGGCTTTTAATTGAAAAGTTTTTGACGAATACCAGCATTCAAAATATATTTTGTTGGTGTGAGATAACTTAACTTGTCCTTATATGTTTCAGCACTAAAAACAAATTTTCAAATGAATTGACACAATTGTAATCATGCTAACTGGGCCACACACCAAACACACACATGCCACTAGAAGAGAGATGTTTGCCAGGCAGTGACAGAGGGGTCATCCCGCCCAAAGATGCGAGTGCTGCGAGGCATTGTTTCGAGCTGTGCGTGTGAAAAACATGGTTAGTTTGTAGTGTCCGACATGGGAAGCGGCTCCCCTCTTTCACATGCTCCTCGATAGCTTGCTGCAGTAATTATGAGAGCTTGTTGAATGATGTCCAGAGCAACAAAGAGAGGTCCTACGATACCAATGAGGATATGAAACCTCCAGCTTGGGTTATTTGTGCAGGTGTCTTGTTGTGTAGTAAATAATCTTATCATAATCTATATATCTGCATAAATGTATATTTATATATTGGGATGACCCTTAAAACACCCCAGTGTTCTCTCCTCTGTCACCAAACCTCCCGTCTATTCTCACATAAAAAGAGGCTACATGCATTCAGCTGCGAGCCTGTAAGCTGTGAAAAGCATTGAGCCAACCTTAGGTTTGTTGTTATTTGGCACATTCTGCACTAACAGTTCACTTTATAAATAAACAGAATTAACTTACATGCACTAATCCGTCAGAGTAAGTGGTTGTTGTTGTCATGTGGTCAGATGTAAAATATGTAAAATTGCATTATGTGCACATCATGTTTTTAATATCTATGCTGACAGGTTTTGCAAAAGCATGGGAGTCACTAAATGTTTGCAGCTGCTCTGGCAATGCACAAAGTTTTGACCTAGACTCTTCAGTGTGTAGATCGCAACACGTCAGACCTCCTCGGGCGTTCTCATCACAACCCTTTTGTCACTTTTTTATTTTGTGTTTGTGAGACTTTATTTTTTAAAAGGAATTCACATAAAATTTGATGATGTAATCTAAACATTACCATACACCAGCAGTTTAAGTAGAAGTGAGGGGACAAATCATACTGATAAAAAGTTGTTATTGAGTCTAGGCATTGGGCTTTTAGAGACGGCGTTTTTTAGAGGCGTGAAAGCGTCATTGGTAGCATTGCTAAAACTCTGATTGTCCCATCATTTCAAAATATCTCACAATGCACTTGTTTTGTTTTTTTTATTATTATTCTTCCAAGTGTTCCTAAAGACAATTTTAAGTAAGCTGAACAATTGATTTACGATTATGCCCTGTCATCTTAATCAAGCCTCTCAATGGGACGAAACAAAAGTGTAACACCGGTCCTGGCGCAGAGAGAGGGTGATCCAAACGGCAGCTGACACTTGTCCTTTTCTGGCTGTGATTTAGGAGGACGCCTGCTCCACTGTTCTCCCTCAGCAGCGGCCCGTGAGAGGGGTTACACTGAACATAAAGCTACCCACAGCCCACATTCTTGCCCAGACTGTTGCGGCTGTCAGGGGCTGCTCTGATTTAGGGTGCCCCACATCAGTGGCCCCTATAAATTTAAAAACTAATTCAGTGCTCTACGGGACTTTCTGTTTTTGTAGCTGCCCCTCGGTTCTTATCGTTACTGACAATTTTATGAAGTGCTCTTAATGAGCTGCAGATTAAAGGTGCCCTCTGATGCAGGGTGCATGAGAATACAAATCCGGAAAAAAATGTGGTTTGTGTCTTTTCAAAGTGGGAGTACAAAAATCCACAACAGCTACATAGTTTAGTGCATACCAGTGAATGAACTTCTTAATTTTGTTACTATTTGGATATTTATACCAGCTCAAATGTTAACCACAAGCACTGTATGTCTTATTAATCACTTTTTAGAGCAGACTAGTATTTTACTAGATATGTGCCAGCAGATGTTCTCCTTGCATTCTCTTTGTCAACTAAACATGTCAGCATGGAAAGACCATTCCCAAAGATATTTTTACTATTCCAAATCACACCTTGACTGTTTTCTTTTTCATCTCATCTGCCAAGGGATACTTTAGTAACATCTTTCATGGTTTTGCAGCTCTGTAAACATTTATTTTGCTGCAGAAGAAAATGTGGACGATGTGGGAAATGTCCTGTTTGGAATCCCAGGCGGTTGTTTAACGGAAGACTTGCTTTAACGCATCACAGAGACCAAGCACGGCACGTGTTTTATGATCTCGTAAACGAGCAGCGATGTTGTGAAACGTGTGTCTGAGAGGGGTGGGGGGTATGGGGGACTGGTGTCTGATAGGGATTTATCTGCCACACTCACACAAACCCTGCACCCCTTTTGTCTGGATGGTGGAGCACTCCCCAGAGAGCTGTGCTGGACAGCCAGGAATCTGCAGATTTCCAGAGATTGTCCCATATCCCTTACACAAGAACGCTCGGGACAGCTGCCTCTGGGCTGTTTGTCTTTCACATCCTACAAGCCTGTTACTGCAGCCAACATGATTACTTAACTCTGTATAAATATTTAAAAATCTCCAAAACATGAAAAAGAAATGTCTGAGGCACATCTTTTAGTTGCTCAATCTTACATTTTATTCAAGGCCAATGTATCAAGACTGTATATATGTCTTCATCTGGGCAGTATTTTTCCAAATTATTTGTTGAGTTTCTCATTTTTGATCCACTTGGTACCTACGACATACAGTACACATTCAACTTGATGAGATCCAATGAGCACACCCAGCAGCTCCTCTTAAATCTCCCAAACATGTTGTTTTTACAAGCTGCATACTTTCATACATTTGGGCCTGGTTTATAATATTGTCTTATGTCTCAGTGCTGTCACAGATAGTAATGAATGTGGATTAACAGTTTTTTGTTTTTTTTTTACTTTTCCATTTTTTTGACAGATATTCATTAACAACGAGTGGCATGATTCAGTCAGTGGGAAGATGTTTCCAACATACAATCCAGCGACAGGAGAGCAAATTTGTGAGGTCCAGGAAGCAGATAAGGTAATTAGGATGCAGTCTATTTTTAAATGGATTTAATTTGGCCACAAATAGTTTTTTATTGTTCTTATTACAATGATGTACTGTCCAGGCTGATGTAGAGAAAGCGGTTCAGGCAGCTCGCCTCGCATTTTCCTTGGGTTCGGTTTGGAGAAAAATGGACGCTTCTGAGAGAGGCAAACTTCTGGCCAAACTGGCTGACCTGGTGGAGAGGGACAGCATCTATCTAGCAGTAAGTGGAACTTTCTTAAGTGTAATCAATTTGGTTAATTTAAGGTTTCATGAAATTCTTACATAATAAGCACATTATTTAAAAATGTTCCTTATTAGACCCTTGAGACTCTGAACAGTGGGAAGCCCTTCCTGCCCACTCTATTTGTTGACCTTCAAGGAACTATTAAGACACTGCGGTACTTTGCGGGATATGCAGACAAAATCCATGGCACATCAATTCCAATGGGTAAGATGCAGTATACACCCAACAACATCACAGTTTTCTTAATATGACAAGATGTATTACCACTAACTTTTGACGAATTTGGGTTCAATCTGAGGGCATAAGTGAAGAAAGCTGGCTGTCTATTTGAATAGGAAGTACAAATAAGGAAATAGGAACATGAAAGTGAGAGTGCACAGGGGAGCCCCTCTGATACCACTGCATTGTCTCTCTCAAAGCTCCTCTTGTGGGCTGCTGCCAAATGGACCACAGCAAGCTTTTTCCCAAGGCCTTTGCTTTAAGCCTGGTTGTTCTTGTACCCCTTAAATAAGTTATTCCTACACACTTGCTAACCTTATATTTAAGGTAAAATTAATAAGCAAGTTGTATTTTGCCAATTAGATATAAATTATGGTTCTGTTTTAGAGTGCATTTCAGCTGTTATTCATTTACTATCATCTAGTGAATGTCATTGTCTTCTTTTTCATCACTGATTAATCCACTTTGACACAGCACTGTAATGTTTAATCCACAGAGGGCTGTAGAAAAGGTACACACATTTCATAATATCAATGATTTTGTGGACAATGAACAAGCATGGCACACCCTTAGTAAGTACATCCTTTCTCAAGTAATGCAAGAGGAATGAGCAAGCCTTTCCAGCAAAACACCCATCTCTGACCTAAAACAGCCACACACATGGAGGTTCCCATCAAAATCTAACCTCACAACCAGGAATGCAACAACTTTGGATTCATTTACAAATTAACTTGTCCACTCAACAACAATGTGCTATTTGAAACTTTATCGCTGAAATTATAATCACGTTTTCTGTTGTGTCTGCAGATGGGGAATACCTTACATTCACCAGATATGAGCCCATTGGAGTGTGTGGACAAATTATTCCTGTGAGTATAAATCATTTGAATTATACAAAGGCGTATACACAAACATGCAATAACTGAGATGTGATATTTTGAGTGGACTGTCGGTTGAATTACACCCATCATTTTCTTGTAATTTTCTTGTATTGTGTATTCAAGTAGATCCTTCTGGTAAGCCCCAAACATGTCACTGCCAGTGGTTTACAAAACCAAAAGTGTAAATCAGTAGGCATAAGGGAATTTAGTGGTGAGTGAGTGAAGAGAGATGAAGAAGGGGTTGAGGCTGGGTATTGTGTAAAAAGAGCAGTGAGTGGTTGGATACTGAGCCCCATGGGCTTCTGTGTAAGGCAGAAATAACACTGGTCTGTGTGATGTACACTGATACAGGCATATTGCACATGTGTCGCAATTTTCCCATTTTCTCACAAAATTTCCAGAAAGAAAAATACAACAGAGTGCCCAGAATAGTTTTTCACTTCAGCATGTTTAGAGAAAGTGAAAATCAAAGGAAGTGACTTAAGAGTGATGAGCAATTGCATTCGCATGTGACCACCCAACGAGCCTCTGATACATCTCAACTCTAATTTCAGTGGAACTTTCCTCTGATGATGACGGCATGGAAGCTGGGCCCAGCTCTGGCCTGTGGGAACACAGTGGTCCTGAAACCTGCTGAGCAAACCCCACTCACCTGCCTCTACATCGCAGCCCTGGTCAAAGAGGTACACCACACACTTTCTCTGTTAAAAAAAACAAATGTCATGTCATACCTGTACCATTTATTTTGCATATTTCTTTCTTTTTACTGTATCAGTAGAAAAAAATCAGAAACACATTTTTACATAAAAAAAGAAACAGTGATATATTAAAAGGTGGCCTAGAGATAAGTCCGCCCATGAAATCCCCAAATAGAAATGTTTTTTTTTCAAAATGCCAGGTATAAAAGTGTTCACAGAACTATTTATATTATCCCCTGAAAATGTTATCACCAGTACAACCACATATGAAACTATTCAGGCTCACTACAACGGCACAATGTGAATAGCTGAGCTTCAAATCCAGTGCAGATCAGATGACATCAAATACAATGGCACATAGCTGTTGGGCACTGCATTCCTGTTGTTGTTGCAAGTTAATATCATGAGTAAGTTGAGCAAGATAGGAACACTGCAGTGTCCCATAGCACTGTATAACTATGAACCCAAATGCATTATAAATCCCATTGTCCACCTAGGGTTGGTCTCTACACTGCCATCTCTGGCCTTTTCTCTCATTTTGGAGAGTATCTGTCTGCAGCATGCGACTTTTTGATGTTCCCCTACTTCTGTGCTGGTGGGGTGGTTGGGTTGGGCCTTTGGTTTTGCTTGGCTCTGTTGTCATCTGCTCTAAAGCTTGTTTCCTCTCATATTGTTTTGACAGGCTGGGTTTCCTCCGGGAGTCGTCAATATTTTGCCAGGATTTGGGCCAACTGCAGGCGCTGCAATTGCTTCGCACATGGGCATAGACAAAGTGGCTTTTACAGGATCGACCAAGGTACTTTTTGTATAATCACAGCTCTGATTTACGGCTGCTTCCAGTTTATAAGTTTCTGTCAACATGTGCATAGCATAAGAGGAATGAGGAAGTGTCATACTGTTAAAAATTTAAAGTTTCCACTTTGTTTCAATTACTACATTTTGTAATATACGTTCTTTTGTTAAAATGGTTAAGGCTACCGTAATGTTATTTTACCAGTAGGTGGCAGATGTGAAACCTGTTCTCCCCTCCCCTCACCTGGCCTTTGTTCAGGCTCACCTATGGTCTCTGGTCTTCTCCTGTCAGGCTAAAGCTGGCACACTATCAGACTGCAATAATGCAGAATCTAGTATTGTTACAAGAATACAACAGGGCCAGTTGACCAGTCAAATTACAGCTGGTAGCTTTAATGTAAAGTTTAGTTTAGCTGTGTACTAAAAAGACTAATTCATAGTACAAATGTACACTTTGATAGAGATGTTAAGAGTTGAACATATTTCCATATGAAGCTGCCTAATGCATAAACTGATGGACTGTGATGAATATTTTAGATGGATATTTAAGGAGTTTTTAAATGCATCAATTGACGTTGCTGCACAGTGGATGTTAAATTTGACTCACAGCATTTGGTTGTGATTGTCCCATAACTTTTACACTATTGTTTGATTTTTTTTTAAGCATCAGACAACAGATGCCTTCCTTTTATCAGCTCATCCTGATAAATTGTTTCCCTTTGCAAGTGCCCCATTTCTTTTACTAATTTTCCTGTTGTTTCCTGTAATCTGGAGTCAATTTGCGTGGCTGCTGCTGGCCAGACAGTGACTCACAATGAGGCTGTAGTAGCTGAAGCCCCTCTGTGTGATGTGGAGGCGGGAACACAGGTGCATTGTGGGACAACAGCTCTTGCCCACATGCGACTTGTGTCTCCTCTACACATGCTATTGCGTAGATCAGCCACAATCAAAGATACAAACAGTCTTTTACTTGAATAACTATACATTGTGATGGGCCTAAAGTATTTCCAACTTGTATTCATCATAATTTACAATAACACAATTTTGTATTGTTTTAATGAATGACTTATATAAACATATTATTTATTTATTTATTCAGTTTTTACATTAATTAATGTAGTTCTGTAAATTATGAATTAGCTGGTTGTGGTTAGTAGCGTCTAACTTACTGAACTGATGCTCAGTTGTATTTACAGTACCAATGGCTAGATTGTAGTAACAGATAAAATGGGCAAATTGCCATGTAACCCCAGGAGTTTGATATATTTGATCTATAATATTAGTCACTGTCTTTAGATATTACTGTAGGATACTTTTTCATTTTTCTTTCTTTATCCGCTGCATCTTAAAGAAGCAATAGTGACACAAGAGGAGCTCTTTCCGTGTCAGATGGTTGTACAAAGAGAGGGACTTTTCCATTTATCTTGTCTGCTCTTTGGAAAGTAAAACAGACTGTATGAGTAACAGGAAGATGGATACTTACAGGGTGTAAGGTTATGAAGGGAGGCACATGGATTTTCCACACTACAGTTATCTACTGAGTTTCATTTTTCATGTGAGTAAAAGTTGATATAAAAGTGTTTTGCTTAACTTTGTCAAATCTAAAACATGAAACTATTGGCGTCTTATCTTATAAACAGGATATCTCAAATATTTTATTCATTAGTCCTTGGGTTATATTGTAAAGTCAGTCTTGATAAGATAATGAAGTGGAAATAGGACAAGCATTTTGTCCTGAACACATTGTCATTATCTGTGAGTTAGATCACAACCCAGCGCCCACACACCTTGTGGTCAGCTCTTCCTGCCCTCTCCTCAGACTCAAACGTCTATTGTGTTTTTCAGTTCCTATCTTCACAGAGCGGTAACAGATATTGGTGTGCATGTATTTGCAGAACTCATGTTTCAGATGTTTGGAGCTAACCAGCTCTTAAAGCTGTTTAATGGCTGCAGTGATTTACTGATCTGGCCACAGCCCGGCATTGCCGTAAGTAAAGCCCTGCTTTGTTTCTCACCAGGTCGGCAAGTTGATCCAAGAAGCAGCTGGGAAAAGTAACCTGAAGAGAGTGACGCTGGAGCTGGGAGGGAAGAATCCCAACATCATATTTGCAGATGCTGATTGTGAGTATATTCACCTAGTATTCATTTGCACCACATTCAGTCAGCAATACTGGGTGGTCTGCCACAAACATGGTTTGCTTTACTTATGTGTCTTTTTTTCGATGCTGTGAAAATGACAGCAAAACATTAGTGTTATAGATCTGCATAGGCTGTAGATGGGAGTGTGTCTCTCAAACTGGAGCTTTCAAATGCTTTCAGCAGCCGTGAGAGGGGCTCTCTATGGCCTGTAAATCAACAGAATGGAGCCTGTCCCAGTCGGGTGCTTCATTCGAGACCTATAAATCACGTGGGTCTGTTAACCCTGGGTCCTGTCTCCCAGGTGTCAGCTATCATATTTGCACAGAAAAACTCACCATAATAACAAATTTAGAGCACAATACACTGAGGTTTTTAATACAGAAAAAATATGATTCCAACCAGGCACTTTTTATTAAGAGCCAGTTTTAAATGATCATTGATCACAAAATGTCTGTTGCAGTGGATTTGGCCATAGAACAAGCCCACCAAGGAGTCTTCTTCAACGCAGGACAGTGCTGCACGGCTGGCTCTCGCATCTTTGTGGAAGAGCCCATATACGAAGAGTTTGTGCGGCGGAGTGTCGAAAGGGCCAAGAGGAGGACAGTAGGCAGCCCATTCGACCCAACCACTGAGCAGGGCCCTCAGGTAAATGGCGAGATTTTACTTATCATCAACTAGAAGTAAATCACGGGAATAACACTGTGTATTTATTATTTCAGATCAGCCGCGAGCAGCAGAACCGTGTCTTGGAATACATCCAGAGTGGGATCAGTGAAGGTGCTAAACTGGAGTGTGGAGGCAAAGCCCTTGGTGTAAAAGGATTCTTCATCGAGCCAACTGTTTTCTCTAATGTCAGGGACGATATGCGCATTGCTAAAGAGGAGGTAAGTATTAAAAAGATTACAAACTAAACAATAAGAGAGAGGGAGGAACAAGATCCTAATGTGCTTGTCTGACAGATTTTCGGACCAGTGCAGCAGATAATGAAGTTCAAGACCATTGAAGAGGTCATAGAACGAGCAAACAATACAGATTACGGTTTAACTAGTGCTGTATTCACTACTGACATCAACAAGGCCTTGACTATATCTACCGCCATGCAGGCTGGCACTGTCTGGTGAGTTAAAGAACCGCAATCACTCATATACTTCATATGGGAAATATCCACTATCTAAGATCTGGCACAAAAACTTGTCTTGGAAACATGCCATTACACTCATTATATAAACCACAGAGATGTATTCCCTTTTAAGTTCTTTGTCCACAACTAAGATGTTAAAGATAAAGCAAACTTGGTGAAAGCAAATAATGAAAAACATAAACAGTAACTGTAAACGGACACCATGATTTTTATTTTTTGAATAAATAAAATGGCCATAAAACAATACATCTAGATCTAGGTTTAAACCACAACGTTTTGTTTCTTTTGTAATTAGCTGCAGCTGGGTACAGTTATAGCATCAACATCTGCCAGAGATTTTTAGCACTCTGCAGTCTTGACTGCAATTCTCTCGATGCTGCACAATCACTTTGGTTCTCTAAGACTACTCAAATTCTTTCTCATCCAGTTGCTAAATACAAGATTTTTCTTTTTGTTTTGTTTTTTTTTTTTTTTTTTTCTTCCACCACAGTTGTAACTTTTCTTTCTTTGTTACTTTTTCTGTGCATGAAACTTTATGGTTGCTTTTTGACAGTATTTTGTTTATATTTCTTTTTTCAGGATAAACTGTTTTAATGCTTTGAGCACACAGTGTCCTTTTGGAGGATATAAAATGTCTGGCAATGGCCGTGAATTGTGAGTATTTTCACATTCTTACAATTGTACAAGAAAAGTAACTGCATGATGTAAAATGCTTTTTGTATTTTTTTCAGGGGAGAGTGTGGTCTTAAAGAGTATTCAGAAGTGAAGACCATTACAATGAAAATGGTATCCAAGAACTCTTAAGTGAACCTAACATTTATGTAGAGGGAGGTAGCATCAACCCAAGTCACTGCTGGTCCTCTGGTGCTGCATTAACTACCTGTGTCTGTAACCACCCCGCTGCTGCCTTCTAAAAAACAACTACACAACTAAACCCGACCACTTCCTTTCTTGAATCCTTTTAGACTGACACCCAGAGAGCTAGCCAATGTATATACCTCCACCACTAACTGCTACACTAAAGCACTCACAGTGATATTGCAGGAGAAGATCGAAAACTCCTGGTCAACCTGCCAATGGCCATAGTCCCACCTCTGCTGATGCTGGAAGCTCAAAGACTCAGTCACCGCACTTGCTATCAGCCCTTTACTAGCAACTTGTCATGAAGCCTTGTTCTTGTAGTGAGTGGAATGTGATACTTTGGAAAAAGAAAATGGAGAAAAAAAAAATGCTTTGGCTCATTCAAGACCACTGTCACGGATATGAATGAAAAATTTATTTTACTCCTGTCTATTGTTTATATTTTAGCCTGTATGACTTAACACTGTATGTTGACCTGTTAAATTTTTAACCTCTCTTTAAGACATTTTACTCTTAAAGCTAAAAGAAGAGTAGAAGCATTGAAAACATTATGTAACTGATTTGTCATTGATGTTCATCTATGTTATGTTTATATGATTATATGCCATAAAATTATAAGATTTCAAGATGAACAAAGTTGTCCTTTCTTATCAAATGTTACAGTTAATGTATATAGCCTCCACATTTGCTGCTTTAAAAAAAGGAATCTCAAGACCGCCTGCCACAAATTTAAAAGTAATGATGATTATTGCGCACCCAAGTCAAGTGGAGTTTGTGCAGAAATAAGGATCTTTGGCCTTTGACTGACCAAACGCAGAAGGTGTTTTGAACAAGCTCCAAGGCCGCAAGTAGCTTAACACACTTACTCATACAGAAAATACTCCTTAGCAAACGTATGTTCTCATTATAAACCCAGCATTGAACTTAAATGTGACAGAATGGTAATGCAAAGAAAATATATACAGGTACAAAGACACACAGAACACAGAACTTATGTGTGCCTTACATAATTACACCAAACATTATCAGTGAAAACTAGTTGCATTTGTGCTTGCCTGTTACCAGAAATGCATTTTATGACAGGTGAAGGGTGATAACAATAACACTTTCTACCTTTTACACAAGTAGAACAGAATAAGGTGGTTCCTGTTTGAGGGTTACGTCACATTAGTTGATATTGGTTGCCTGGTACACTACTGACAGGCTGGAAGCAGCACTAGCCAGAATCCTCAGATATTTCTCAGACAAATGTTGTGCAAGCCTCGGTGAACATGCCTCTCATTCCACTTAAGATTAAGTGAGTGAGCGTTTCTGAGAGAAGAACTCCTCCATAAAGCGCTGCTGCTGAAAGATGCACTTGACAAGAACATAAACTCAAGGATTTCACATCTCCAGGGAGCATTTAGTGTCTCATTTGATTTTCATCTGATTTTTCTGGAAGAAACCCCTGTTACATTTTGCCAGCATCACAAAAAGATAAGGCATTTTAACCATTATAAATCTCAGTCATAAAACCTTTCTCCAGTGATCTCATCTGAGAAGATTTTGGAGTGCATGTTTTCAGGTTAATTGTGTGAGGCAGGGTCAGGGTCAAGTCTTTTTGGTAAAATGTGGCTCAACCTTCAACAAGGAGCACATGACCATCAACTTAGCTTTTCTAAACGTGAAAAAGATGATTTCCTAATTTGGAGCCCGTTTGGAGCTGTATTATGATGAGCAGGACAGCTGTAGTTTAGAAGTTTGTACTAATTATCAAAGTATCTTGGTCTTGCTAGCCATTTATTTTACTATATAGTACACTATAGCCTGCTTCAGTGGTCTTGTTTAAAAAGGGAAATTAAGAAAATCTAAGGTTACAAATCGAATGTGATATAGTTGAGATTGAGTATATCTCCTCTCAATGTCCTCTAGTTACTCAAGACACTGGAGAAACCATCTATCTGATAGATGTCTATCTAGATTATTTATTGGAGATTGGCCTGGTAGTAACTGGGAAAGTGTGTGGGCGACAGTTAAGTAAAGGTGTGTCATTGGTGGTTTGGTGCTTCCCCACCAAATATTTGCTATGCTACATGTGATTTGATACCAGTACTATGTCGCTGTAATGTTTGCCTGTGGCACTGAATCTAATTATTTTATGTAGGTGGAACAGGTTCATAAAAAACATGCTTTTTCAATCATTATATATGCTGAAATCCCACCAAGTTTTATTTTTATTTTGCTTTTCTTTTTAAGGAATATTTTTGGAGCAGTTTGTGATTTTTTCTATCTATGATACAGGTACAATCATTTATTGAAATGTAAATGTAGACATGTATGGTGTTGGTTAATGATATGCATGTTTGTTTATTCTTTACATTTTCATAATCTGGAATGCTGTTATTTGAATTGTTATTTATTTTAATATATACATTTAGAATGTATGAGAGAGCTGTATTTGTTGGATCCCTCAACTCACACAGTCTGTGATTTTTATATTTGTGATACAGAATAAACCTTCTGAACCTGGACTGAACCTCTGTTGTTTCTACCACAACACACATAGCACAACACAGAGCCATATCAAAAGGGGTGGACCGGTTACAATGGTGCCGTAACTGCTTGGATTCCATCAGTGGCATCTTATTAGCTGGGGAAGTTCATCTCATCTCAAGACTCCAAGTTTGTCTCACTCAAGTAACCGAGAGCTTTATAGTCAGCGTGGTTCATTTTGGTGACTGTAGCCAGTCAGTTTGAGTCACTTTTAGTATACTTTTTTTTTGTTTCTGAAAGCTTGGTATTTTGTGTTTTATTCACCATTTTCCATCCAGCTAATTTTGAAAATGTTAATGTGAGCAACTCTAATGTGGGTTTTAGTAGAGAATTGTTTAACAATGTAAATGTGAATTCTCAAGTGGGCATGTTAAGAAGCCCTATGTTCAGCACTACTCGTGTGAAACCTCCACTGTGTGAAGCCAGGCCACAAGATACTGGCAATGTTGATTTTTGTACTGTGATATCAGACTTAGCTAACCAGATTAGCCAGTTAGTTGCTGCTCAGTTTAAGAACACTGCTACTGAACATTCCAAGAACACTTTTCACCTAGCGCCAACGTGTGTTTAAAAGTTCTATCAATGAGGGGGTAGAAATAGTAGAGCTTTACCTGTCTAAAAAGCCATTCCAGTACATCAGCATAAAATACAAATATCATCTAGGTTGTTGGAAAAGGCTAGACATTTATTTAAAGTAACCCTATGTAACCTACCCCATCTTTGACATCATAAAGCAACACTTTGGTGCTCCGCCAGTGGCAGACTTTTATAACACCAAGCTGGTTCCAAATAAAGGTGTGACTGACTACTGGATCAGATTGAACAAAGCTATAGACAACTCTGGTGAGTGTTTCAGAGAGAATGCAGGGCCAACAGCAATAAGCCTCCCAGTAAAACAAGACATGTGTTCAGCTACAATCAGTCTGATGTATCTTATGATACAGCAGACTGATTGTAGCTGAACACATCTCTTGATTGCACAGTCCCAGTACTGCCAGTTACTTCCCCTCTTCACATAAGTACCTTCCTCCGCTACTCAAGCTCCAGTGGTACCAGGCTCTTACCAGCAGTTTCAGTACCCTCCCCTGTTTAGCACTGCATGGCTAACAGCACAAATGCAAGTTCCACAACAACAGTTTACAGGCAACTCCGCTGTTAACACTTCTGTCTAGCATGCTTCACTCCAGGACACTTTAAAAGGAACTGCCCAAGACTTGGTCAACAGCCAACTCGCCTTTGGGAAACTAGAGCACTCACACTCGGAGAGGGGCAGTGAGGGTGGTGAACAAGAAACCCTCCACAACAATCTAGATATTGAGCTTGTCTTTGTCAACACGTGTTCTACTGCACCAGACAGGTTCAAAGTGATGGTCCAGGGGACAGATTCTAATCCTGAATACAAACACTTCCTTGTTGTGATTTCCTGTTCACTGAGATGGAGAGGTGAAGACCTGCCTGACAAGATTGGTATTGTGAGGTTGCCTCGTGCTGTGATGCTTCTCCCTCAGCAAGAGCACCTAGTTTGGGGAAAGGTACTGATCAACACACCAGTGTACCCAGGCAACATCATCCTGGTCGAGGTCTGTTCTTCAAAAGCCAGACCCAGTGTCATTTCAGTTGACTGTGTAATCTCCTTCATGTATGGTGACAGGTGGGTAGCAATGAAAATCAAAGACCCCCTGCCAAAACCAGTCCCCCTGAAGAGAAATTTAAAAATCGCTGATGTCAAGGAGCCTCTCTGGGTTTGAGTCAGTAAGGAGATGAGGTTCTCTAGTTCTACCATCCTCGCTTGCAAGAGTAGACAGCTGTCACAGTGCATCAAGCGATGCCATACTTCACGCTAGACCCAAAGAAAAGAGTTCCACCACACACAAAACTACATAAATAGCCTACAGCCTATAGCGGCAGCACTAGGACAGCTGACAGAAGAGGGGACACTTGAGTTTGTTCCGAAAGCATGCTGCGGAGATGGATCGCACAATGGCATCCTTCGGCTACCCGTAGATGTGGTGCTCCAGTCAGTGTTCAGTGACACCAGTGTAGCTGACTTCAGAACCCACTCCACAACTCCTCACAAACTGTGCTGATGCTAAGATCAAAATACCAAGCAACTACAAAGACACCTGGTAAACCATTACAACAAAAGAATCAAGGGTGTCAAGGGAGTCTGTAAATTGGGGAGTGCTGCTGGTGAATAAAGATGAACATGCCAAGAAGAAACTTGCAGACAGTGGTGGACAGACTGCCAGAAATGCATGTGTACAAAATCCTATCCTCTGATGGCCACTGCGAGGTTGTGCACAGCAACCTGCTTCTGGATGTGAACTGCCTTCGTGTTGATGGGCCTCAAAATCTTGGTGCTGATGACATTTCAGAGGAGTACTACAGTGACCCTGAGGAGACAAGTGATCCAAATAGTCCAGCAGTGGAATCCTCAGAGGGACGGACATCTGCTTGGATCAGGTCCACTCACAGTGCTGTGGACAGCTCAGAGATGGATGATTAGTAATTGGATGAGGCAAGTTTTCTAGTCTAAAAGGGTTAAATGCCTTTTGATCTGCAAGTCAGATAGTTCCTACACTGAGTCAGGATTAGATCCTTGCTGTGCCTGGACCTTGGTTATTTGGTAGAATTTTAGGAGGGGTGTATGTAACCAGTTAATAGAAATACATGCTTTTTCAATTGTTATATGTTATTAAATTCCACCAAACAAATTATTTTGTTTTTATTATTTGTTGTTGCTGTAGAGTTTGTTTTGGTGTTGCCAAGCAACATGCTCTCAGAGCTGTGCAACATCTGAGGTGAGACACTAATTTGGGGTCCTGACAAAATATAATTTTGTTGCTAATGAATGTCCTGTAAATAGCTTAAATCAATGTAAATTATTGTGTAATGTCCTTTAATTATCTACAATATGTTATTCATGCTAAATCAAATTTTGATCAATATTTTGTGAGCTATCTGTAATCAGACTTTTACTTTGATGCTCTTTTCAGGCTGTTTTTACTAATTTACCTTTATTATGTGAACTTTTCTGTAGTACAGGTACGATAATTTATTGAAATGTAAATGTAGAAATGTACGGTGTCAGCTAATGGAATGAATGTTTGTTTATTCTTGGCAACATCTCTGAGGAATATTTGTTGGATCTCTCTACTCACAGCAGTTTGTGATTTTTATATCTGTGATACAGAGTAAACCTTCTGAACCTGGACTGAGCCTCTGTCGTTTGTACCACAACAGCCAGAACATAACACAGAGTCATATCAAAAGGGGTGGACCGTTTACATAGGTGACCTAATGAAACAGCAGCTTGTTAAAGCGACATACAACATAAATACCATACCATTAAAGCCATAAATAGTGGTGATTATATGTGAGGAGTGATACATAAAGACAAGACATTGAAAGAGGCCTTAAAAATAAAGAACAGGAATGTGTTGTCATCAGTTCATCGAAGTGATGGATAGGCCACTCACACCTTGAGTTAGATCCTTCACATAAAACATATTGTGCATTAAGAGGTGTTATGCTTAAAGCCTGGTCAAGCCGTTATGGGAGACATAATGTATGAGATGATTGAGGAGGTGTCTTGGAATGTCTCCAAGGTTAAGTGGTTATCCTATATCCATCAACCGTCCAGTCCTAATACAAATGACCTGGACCATGTATTTATTGGAAGGTGCACTTATGGAGCTTGATAAGTATTATTCACTGGCAATTACCCTATGCTCAGGAAAGTGATTCATGGCAGCCATTTGCATGCTAATCTCTTCATCTGCTCAATAGCATCCAACTATTCAACTTTGATGCTCACGGTTTCTTGTTGCTAACATTTGGAGATTAAATACAAAATTGCCAAATGATCTATAGGTTTTAGGCAGTTTTCTAAATCAATTCTGCAACTAATGGTAGCTCATCTGTAGCAACCATCTTAAAAGACATTGTGACATTGGGGCTTTGAAACATTGAGGAGAGACAATCTCTCTCAATCAATTTTCAGAGAACCAATCACTGGATTAAGCTTATTTTTAAGATAAACCTTTTGGTTATTTTTGAATGTTGGATGCCTACTTTCACAAAGGATATCCAACAATAACTGCTAGAAGCGTCCAGAATGATGTCAGCATGATGATCATAACAGTCACTAATGATGTTGAAATTGTTTCCATCTGTCCATATGACCAAGCACTAGTCATTGTAGAAGTAACATGTCTGTATCAGCACACATACCGTTTCCATAAATTTATAAAGCAGACTGTGTAGAATCATCTATCCTTAGATCAACTTTAACCCCAACCAAGAGTTAAAGCCGGAAATTCATAAGAGGTTACTTGTGATAACATATTGTAAACCTATCTCTGTGAATAGTATTGCAAAAGGAATAGGTGAGGGTGTATTCAGAGGGTTCAAGTTACGTTATTGACTGTTTTGCAATAATTGAACTATGTGGCCTAGTTAAAGAGAAACTGTTGCAAAAGTCTCCAAAGTTATTTCATACTTTGGATTTTTCACAGATATGTGAAAAAGTAGAGTGATTCAACTCTGAATCATCAAAGTGAAGAAGTGAAAGCAGAAACGCATGTCCTGCAGAAGATCTGTCTCGGATTAAAAATATCTGGTGGTACATGTCATAGTCTATATAGGGATCCTTCAAAAATGGGTTGTGCTTTACTTCACAGCACGGACATAGCAGATGTAAACAAGCACTTGTAAATTACAGATGTGTCCTGTATACACGCGTAATTACCATATTTATAGTCAACATAGTATAACTGTGCAATGTACTCAGCTGTGTTGATTTTTATTCACATGCAATGATGATGATGATTTGTCTAACTTACATTTGTTTAATCACTGAATATTAGTACTAGTGTTGTTTTATGTTGCAGCATATTGCCAAAGCACATTCCTAGTTTGTGAATTCACAGGAAATTAACATTATAACTGTGATATTTTATCAGCCATTTCTAAATCAAAATACTCTATTAAAGAATATTATATTTCCCCTTGTACTGGAAGATGAATGTGTGTGTTTTGTGCCAATGTCCTTCTTCTGCATAATTCACAGTGATAACACAGATCCGGTTGTATGGCATTAATACAGTACGCCCTTTGATGCACTTTGAAGAATAGTGTTAAAATTCTATATTGACTGAAAGCTTTGGTTTGCAGCGGCCACCAGCTGCAGACACATAAAATTGTATTCATGGATGAAGATTGGCAAGACACATTTAGAGATTTTCCATTAATATAAACAGTAGAAAAATAAGTTGTCATTTAGGACTGAAATGAGCACCAACAAACTGTACCAGAGTCCATGTTACTTACTTACTTATTTACTTGATAATGCAGTAGAAATTATATGTATTTCTTGGGGGAGGCTTGCAAAATACCTTTATGATCCTCTTTTTCTTGTGAGGTGCAATCAAGTGCTGCTTATGCACTGAGAGGAGACAAAATGCACCTTGTGAGTGTTTTTTTTTTTTTTTTTTTTTTTCAGATAATGCAGCCCAGATGTGAGCAGGAGGACCATGGGAACAGGTGATGATAGCATTATGGTGCGATTGCAAACAGATGGATCAGGGCTTTTCACATGCTAACAATAAACAAATAATATTTAAATGATACAGTTTTTATATGAATAAAACGGCATATCCATAAAGCTGACAAGAAAGTGTTACAAAGCTGAGAAGAGAGTGCTATGCTCTAAATCCAACACTTAATTGACAGAAAGAGCAATCGCTGCTAGGGCCCTCGAGTGGGGCATGTTTCTTCATGGACAACCTCGTCTGCCTAATGTCAGGTGATCACCCGAGTGTCTGCAGTAATCAGTGCTGATGAGCAGTGTCCAGGGAGGCACTGCCACTGTAAGTGGGACATTGAGCAGACCTGCGCTGACTGGCAGCTCGGCCACCCCAGAGAGACGCTCATTTAGTCAGCAATTACAACCCTCTGCTGTGGGATGCATCAGTCCCACGCTCCCATGATGATGTCATCTCAGAACACAACATTACATGCAGTTAGGCACCACTTACATCTGATTCACAACAACATGTGAGTTTAGGAAGTTGTAAAGAGTTTTTACATTAGTTGGGAGAATTATAGAGTGGCTTTTGCGACCTCCACTTTCTGGACTCGACATATTCCAGGCTATTCCTTGAGCTACCACAAGGGAGCACAGCTGGTTGCTCTCTCACTTGGAGCTCAGTCCTCCCCAGTGTCACACACAGGTGTAAGGCCTGTGTGCCTCAGAGCTGGTTTCACTGACACAGCTCACCCCTGCCCCAAATGGGCCTCCCATTCTGCCATTTGGGAGAGTGAGCTTTACAGTAATGGACATGTAAGAACGTGACACCTCGACCCAGCTTGGTGCCACATGAGAGTGGAACACAATGAGGTCCTAAATCATTACACCATTTTCAAATGATTTATTGGCCCCTTTTGTGGTGCACGTTACCCGGAGAGCATTAAAGATGCACTATGTTTTGAATTTCACACATTCACTAACATGTTTACGCAGCTGGATTGTTTTATTGGTGCAATTGAATTGTGCTGTGATAAGTGAGCTGCAGTAACAAGCTCAAGGGTGCAGTAGAAATGCCACATCTGTCACAGCTCAACTTGCTCACACTTAATGAATATAGTTTTAAATATTTTCCCCAATCTCTCTCTCTTCTCTTTGCTGCATGTTCTACACTAGAATTCCTGGTTATTATCAATTAAGCACACGTACTTCATTCATCTTGGATCTTACAAACTCACTGGGCTATATTTTTGTTGTCAGTCGCCAGTTCAGCTCAGCCCTCTCTACTGCTGCACTTTTGGATTAAGTGCTATTTTTTAAACGTAGAGCTTAGTTGCGGTCTGCTCATTTCAGTTACACACTCAGGGCCTTGAGAAAAAGTTGTCTGGGGAGATCAATGTCTCCTCTTTTGTTGCATCAGTCATACAGCTTCTGCTGCCCACAATAGCATTGCGGTGGCTAGCAGGGGACCACCTGACCGCCTACTGGTGCCCAGGGACCCAGCCGCTCCAACAGCCTGGGATTGTGTCTCTATCAGCCTGTTGACAGCAGATTCATTTGAATGCTTTAATCGCCGCCCTCTCCTATAGAGATGGTTAACAAGCTTTATTCCATTCTGACATACTAAACCATGTATATGGCAGTGAAGTTTTACGAGGTAGCCGTATGTCCAAACTCCCTGGCCCAAGTTACGAAGACTTCCCTCTTTGTTGCACCTCAACAATAGAGCTGTTATACGTTATAGGCTGCCCTTTATTTGAGAGCCATTATCAAGTGTAAGCCTATCCCCCTCATATTTCCCTCTCATGTTATTAATGTTTTGTCTGCCCATATTCTCTGACAGTTGCAGGGTGTCGGAGTTTCATGTTGATTCTGTTACTCTAAAGACAGAAAATATTCACTTCATCTCAACAGTTTTAGGGAAAAACGTAATTTTAAGTTCCTAATTTATAGAGCATGTGTTTACCTTTTTGTGTAAGCGTGTGTTTACCTTTTTGTGTAAAACTTAACAAAGAAAGAGGCAACTTGATATTCTGATCAAAAGCAGTTGCTAAGAAGAGGTAAAGAAACAAAATAAACATTTGGAGGCTGTGCCATCCTTTATCCAGGAGAAGAATGCAGAGGCTGTTGAGTTGCTCTGATTTGGGGATTGTGATGACACTTTTGATCTATTTTTTTTTTCTGCGCCTCCTGCTTCCAGCCTTTGACAAAGTCCAGCAGGAGCAGCTTCTATCATTCCCACCACTCTCATTCATACACTCTCACCCCCGGGGGCCATTTGTTTTGTTAAGTATGTGCTAAATGCTACAAGGTGATTATCAGGAAAGAGGTGATCTCCATTTTGAAGACCTCCTTGAACTTCACACAAGTACCACTAAAATGATGGTCACCTTATGTCAAGCATGCCCAAACTGTGGCCTGGGGGCCAAATGCGGCCCTCAGACCAATTTTTCTTGGCCCTCAAGCTTCCAGGTGAATTGGCCCATATTACCTTAAATAGTACTTTTTAATGTACATATCTTAAAATCTACTTTAACAAGCACATATCAGATATTTAATGTGTCCCATGGAGGATGTAAGCATGAATAAAGGTCATGCTTACATCCTTACATCAGTCTAACTTGTAATAATAATGCAGATTTTAAGTATTTACTGTATTGGTGACCAGTCTGTGGCCCTTGATCAGCCCTCAGCTTTGTCTGTGTTTTTGTATGTGGCCCTTAATGAGAAAAGTTTGGACACCCCTGCCTTATGTGGTTCATGAAAAAGGATAATGTAGAGTTTAAATATGTTTTAAATGTTTTAACACTGTAATAAAGAATCTATGTTGTGAATAAATAGGTTAAAATATTAAATGCAAAATTATATCACATTGGAACACTAAATCCTTTGTGCCTAAAGGGAATTGCCAATTTCAGTGGGAATATGTTTTAAGTTGGAAGCCCTTGCTGATGTAACTCTCCATTAATTAGGTTTGATACTAGCACAGAAAACACTGACTTATAACTTGTCCAGACTAGGTTTTACATTCATTGTTTTGTATTGGAGACTCTTGGAATCAACATTTAAATGGGATGTATGATAGCTAAAAAATGACTTTTAACCTTGTAAAACAGTGTCCCCTCATGATTAGCTTACTCAAAGTTGTATTTCAGTTGATTCATACCTGTTTGGGTAATTCTGTATTGTCCTGCTTTCAGGGCTTGGGTGCACAAAAAAATGGTCTGCACTTCTCCCCTATCGCTGGCCAGAGCTTTGTACTTCTGTGCAGTTTATAATATTCAAATTCTTTATTCAAATGATTAAAAAAGAATTCAGACTTCGTGTCATACATGTCAGGTCCAAAACAAAAATGTCACATCCAAATTTGTGGTGAAATGCAATATTGTAAATAAAAAATTTGTGGTGAAATGCATATTGCAGTTAAGAGAGGAAAATTATGTAAAATAATGATCTACATGTGAAAAACAGCATAACACGTCTTCCTTAAGGTAAATTTGAGTTAACAAAGAGACAAAAAGATTAAGTATATCAAAGCAACTTTCTTAAATGTGATAACTCAAAACAGGCAAAAATATTTCTATATAATGCAGCACAGAACGGTGGATATGTTTGCGTTCATTAGTGGCTCTTTTAGGAGCTGTTAACACCAATCCAACTGAAACAAGGCTCCCATAGATCTTCTTCTATATAGTTTTTAAATGCATTTATTCAGAAATGCCAGTGCTGCTCTTTTTTGAATGTTCCTTAAAACTGGTTCAAGTCTGTCTACACGCATTACCTCCACAGTGGGCTGAGGCCTGATCTTGTCAGCTGCATGGGCCCTGCAGCCAGGCCACCCAGCCGGGATGTGCCTCCAACATGTCATCCCTCTGTGTGGTCTGCAACAAAAGAAATGCTCAGAGACACAGGGGAGCACCACCATGCCAATACAGACAGAGATGTTTAAAATATGTCACAACGGACCTGGGCACATGAAACTGTGTGAACCAGAGAGGAGAGAGGGGAGGACTTTCACAGAGACAACAGAAAATGACATCCTTGCTAATCTAAATGTTTGATGTACTTGTGGTTGATAATGAAGAAAGGGTATAAGAATATGTAAATCAGTAGAGGGTGCAGATTTTGTTGGTTCCATCTCTCACTGTGTAGATTCTGGAGATTCTGGAGACAGCTAATGCAAATGTCTGGCAGCCTTAACAACGAGTAAAAAGCTAAAAGCCCCAAAGATTTAATTGAACAATCTAGTTGAGTTTGTCCATTTGGTATAAATGTCAAAATGTCACAGTGCACAGAAAACATACATATACTGCAGTTTATATGCTTGTGTTTTTTGTTTTTTTTCATTGTCCTCGTTCATCAGATGGATCAGTCTAACACTTAAGTACGTACATAATCCTCTCAAATGAAACACTCCCCATATGTTAGTGGACAACAAGCTACAAATGCCAAGCCTGGAAGAAACAACAGTGTGTTCTCCATCAGTTGTGAAAACAATTCCTCTGGTGGCCTCTGCCCCTGGACAGTATTTCCCCCACTGTAAATCATGCAGAAATGGTTTGCAGGTGTCAGGATTAAAGAATACTCTGCGCCACAGACACAGCTGTTTTTCTCCATCTGCCCGGACCCAATACTTTATACATGTTTTCTGTCTTGTCTTTGATTGCACTGAGCTGCAACGGGTCAAAGATAAAGTAATTTCTTTAACATGTTAAAAATCTGTTTATGTAATTTTACTTATTAAATGTAAATGTTTATTATAAAAACAATGAAAAGAAGAAAATTTATATTGTTTTGAAGGGAATTGTTTTTCAGATTAAATAATTATTCATACTATATATATTTAAATTTGAATAAAGTTACAGATTCATATTAATGGAATGGGGGTAAATGATAAAGGAAATATAAAAGGTTTAGAACAGCATATTTTATGTCCAGGGGTCATGATGTTGTACAGTAGATTGTTGATGGGCTTGGATCTTGTGGTAAGGTGAGAACTCCTCCAAGCAGATTTAAGTGTGAGTTTGACGTAAATTGGTGTTTAGGGTGCCTATGCTGGTTGTTACACAAATAGGCATAAAACCTATGACGTTTACCTTGCAGACCAAGCCCCAGTCTTTATTAAATTGTTTGGTAGAAAAGAACCAAAGCCAAGAAGAGAAAAATACAGCCTCTGGCACCCCAGGGGTGAGCCCTGAGCACTTTCTCAAGGTATGTTTCCAATAATAAATACATTGCATTAAACTACAAATTATTCATAGTTTTGGCTCCAGATTTACGAATTTATTAAATTAAGCATAACATTGGTTTGGGCAAAGGCGCTCTTCTAATGAACATCAGCTGGTTCATATACATAAACAGCTATTTCAATATATATTTACTGGGAACCATAAACATTCAGCCATGAGGAGTGGAATACAAAGATCTGGGTATCAAAAACCCATTAAAACTTTGAGTTTACATTCAAACCAACATGAGTGTAGATGAGTGTAATATAAAGTCAAATATGTATATTGAATGGCTGATCCTTTGTATATTTTGTTTAATCTACTTGCTTATCGTTAATTACAGTGAAAAGTGAATAAATGCACATCAAACACACTCCAGGAATTCATAAAGCGGAGGTCCTGCTATTTTTACTGTACTGACTTAGCTGACTCAGTCCACTGTTGCCATCATTGCTTCCATAGACAACATTAATTAAGCTTTATTAAAGGGCCACAGTTTAAATTTAGCAGCACAATGAAGATCTCTTATTATAGCCTGTGTTACGGGCCTATGATCTGAGGGCCTAGATGACAAAATGAGCTCCATTATGACTGTAATTAAATGGTATAAAAGAAAAAAAGTGAATGTTTTTGAAGTGGCTGCCTGACGATGACAAGGCCAGTGAATCATGTGCAAGATGTTCAGATTTATTGGACAAAGATCTTCATGTTCAAAACCACATAAATAATATCACCTGTTTTAACTCTTGTCCTAATAAATTACACAATAAATGACATAAAGTAAAATGTTGTATCAATACATTTAGGAGCACATACAGTCAGTCGCAAGTTGAGTTTCCTCTGCTGCTTATTATGGGTTTCCTTCTGGCTTTTCCCCCCTTTCAAACCATGCTGTAGGAATTTGTTAGTGATTAAAGAATATACACAGTGTTTCTCTTTATGAGATATATAAAGCTCTTTACTGTTGGGAACTTAGGAAAGTCACCTATGCAATACTGAACAGGAGTAACTATATGTATGAATGAATGAGTGTGGATAGCAAATTTTACTTGGAAAAAAAAGTATTTTACAGCCATTTTAGAAACATTTTAACACAATAACAAGTGCGACTTGTTGCAGCAAATTGCAACACATTTATGAACCTTATCGTCTAACAACAGTAGTTTCTCCCCAAAATGACTACTGACTATCTCTGCTTTAGATCTCCTTTCCCCTTCAAGGTCGACAAGATCTGTTTTGAAGTTGGTGCCAAATCCAGATGAAGAAAGAGGGGGCATTCCTTTGATTTAAGATTTTGAGTATAAGTTGCCATAGGTTAAGCTACAGGAAGAGCCCAGATGTCCACACCTGGGATAGAGCGTGTAAAACAGGACTTCTCTCCTCCCCATTTGTCCCACTGTACGCACTGCTCTGCCTACTCTGCTTCTTGTTAGCCGATGGCACCTGTAGAGCCCAGCACAGGGGTATACCAGTCAGACAGGATATGTGCAGCTGGGAAATCTCTGACACAGTGAAATACATTCTCCGTTGGTCATGGGCTTGTTTAAATGTAATGTTTTAAGCTAGCAGAGAAGAAAGAGCAGCATAGAGACAAACAGCTTTTAAAACTTTTAACAAATAACCCCCTCCTGAGTATCACATACATGTAACTAATTTCAGAATTTGTTAAGCAGGTTATTTGGTGAGATTTTAAGGGGTGATGCATAAAACAACTCCCCTTTACCCACCGATACACACATTATTTTTATATATATATATATTATATATATAATATATATAATATATATATATATATATATATATATATATATATATATATATGTATATATATATATATAATATATATATATATTATATATATATTATTTATATATATATATATATATATATATATATATATATATATATATATACATATATATATATATATATATATATATATATATATATATACATATATACACATATATATACACACACACACACACACACATATATATATATATATATATACACACATATATATACACATTGGCTGATTTTGAAGGTTAATAGTGAAATATCATTAGTTTGGTTTACAGTCAGGGGTTTATTCAAAGCCTTTTTGCCAGTGTTATTGGTCTCCAGCTGTTTGTGTTGCTCTGCACAGTGACATGTTCTATCTCAGCTGGAACACATTTGCAGCAAAAAGGAAGTCATCTAATAAGAGGGTGTAGTGCTGCCTGTCTGTGTGACGGCCGCTCTCTCAAAAAAACAAAACATTAATAAATAAATAACAAAAACAGTCTGGGCCTCCTACTCGGCTTTGTCATGCCATATCCCAGCATCCTGTGGGGCAAGATTTCTGCAGCCTGTGCATGCTCCAATGTGCTATAGTGCAATCAAAAACACCTGGCCTCCGGGCTTGGAATGGCCACAACATTACAGCATATAAACTAGCACACTACTCCATACAGAGGCCCCATAATTGTTGGACTGAAGAGGATTTCACTTTAACTGCTCAGTTACCATTGTTGTAAGAAAAACTCCAGCTTTAAATTCAACTGTCCAGCCCTTCAGTCATTTTACAAGCAAGCAGGATTCAGAAGACCATTACTGAATCTGTATGAAACTGGCAATAGAAATGCACATTTTCACACCTGTGATGTGAAAACGGACTTGGCACCAACAATTTTTCAAAGGTCATGTTTGGTGACCCTCTAACTGAAGATTTGCAAGACATGGCTGCTGCCCAAACAGCTGAATTTATACTTCTGGTGCTTGTTAGCCTGGGATGCTCTCAAATGAAGCAGCATGATTTCACTCACATGCAGTAATGAAGATTATGATGTTGTTTTGGTCCACCCTGGTTCTGGACAGTTTTAGATTGATGTCACAAACAGCTCCCAAGCCAAGATATTTTACCTAAAAACGCTGGTACTGTGCTTGATTGCAACAAATGACATTATCCAGAGTTTTATGATCTTTGGACCAAGTAGAGTACTGTGCACTGAGATAACGAACCGTTCTTATTCTGCATGAAATCGGATAATGAAAAGGAAAGCCTATATCTTCCCATTACTTATGAATATACTATAGGCTTTTTCCCAAATATAGGAGGCTTAAATGAGGTATACAAGTCTGGAAAAATTTAGAGAAATGTGCATTGTTGTACTCCTAATGAGATTGGAGAATATAAATTTCCCTGCTCATTATAAGTGCGATGCCGAGTTGGTCTGTGGTTTGTGCGCCCCTCGCCCTCTCACCAGGCCCTGGCACTCCTGAGCATCCCCACAGAGACCGTTTCCTCGCCGTGATGAGCTTTTGACAGGCCCAAGAACAGATGTCCAATTCAGTGCCAGTTCAGACAGAAAGTGGCCAGGACGCTGGCAGCTTCTTGGCCTGTGCCGCTTTGTTTCAGGCCTGAGCCCCCTATCGCCTCTTTATTTTCTCCACCCTGTTCTTTCATGATTGTTATGCAAAGGCTCTCAATGGCTAATGTGGGAGTGCTTTGAGACGCACATGTGTCCAGATCATAATAGTACAATCTCCCATCGCAGTGATACACGGGATAGATGGGAGGTCTGCAGTGTGGAGCAAGCTTCAGCACCAGACTGCAATCTCCAAATGGAGAGGACAGGAAAGAGCAGCTGGGATTCTCCAGACTTAATAGTCAACTTTATTAGATCTGATGAAAGAAATGCATTCTTTTACTGAGATCAAGAGCAAAACTGCTCTACTGCCATCCAGTGTTGCAGCCCCTACACTACTTAAATGTAAACAATCTGTTGGAGACGAATGTTTCCACAAGGATAACACGTTACAGAGATACCATGCCTTTTCCATTTGTGGTCACTTGTGAGGCTTTTATACTGTAAACATTGTCCCAGTGAAAAGGAAACATACAAACTATGGTTTATAGGGCTTACAAAATGACTGGAAAAAAGATAATTATGTGGTGACAAAATAAGGCCTAAGCTGCATGTTTGAACTAAACGTGTACAATGTTAGTGCTTAACAAAATATTAAAAACACATGTTTGTTTTGTGGTTATGTCTGTGATTATTTGTTGACGAGTTTGAGGGTGCTAGAGGTAAGGTAGGTCTTTTTAACACTACAAGGTGAGAAAAATGCAAAGCTGTTTAGACTCAAGAGTTTCCATGTGTAAAAACAAACACTGTAATGTACCAGCTAAAGTGATCCTATGTTCAACAAGCAAAAAGAAAGAAGATAAGAATGGTGTGCCAGTGTATCAGCAAAACTATTAGTGCAATATAACAGTTGTGAACATACCACAACTCCTTTGCTTATTTCTTTTTAGGTAAATCTAAAGCGCATAATCAGACCCAATCTCAAAAGGTTGTTCCAATGAGAAATTCCAATAGTAAGAGGAACAGTCTTTAGAGTGTAGTGTTGTAAATCACATACATGATGTACAGTCAGAGCCAGCTCCAGACACCTCTAGTGTAACTGTTTTTACTCCATAGGTTCCTTTACATTTCAGGGGAGACAGTTGCAAGTGTTACAGCCACATTTCATGCCTTCTCAGGCAGCTATCACAGTGTGAGCAAGCTTCCTCTCACATATGAAGTTAATGTTGAGGTAACAGAAAGTTTGGCACGATCCTGTCAAAAAGGTATTTACACACACTAACCCTCTGCACAAGCACTGGTCTGTTTCTCTTTCACCCTGTCACATTTGCATAATAGGGATTTGAGCCAAAACTATAAAAGAATATTTTAAGGTTATCAAACCACTGTTTTAAATGGACAGCTAAACATGAAACTACAATGCAAACAGGAATGTAACTTTAAAAAAAAAAAAATTGATAGATAGATATATCGTATATACATATAATTTATTTTGTATTCTTGCATTGGACTAGTGAAAAAATAAGAAAACAATGACAAAAGATGGGATAAATCAAGATAACTGGAAGCAAATTAGGATTCAAGTTTAATCTTAAAAAAAAAAAAAAACTATGTGGCTCACCTAGTAGTACAGAACACACAGTAGTGACTCAGGTTTGATTCCCGATTCTGGCAAATGTACCCTTTGTATGACTTCTCCAGACTTCCTGACAGTGCACTGTTGTGATCAGATAAAGGTAACAATAAGAAATACTATACATTTCACATAAGGCATGTATTGATTGAAGAGTCACTATATCAGTGTCCCACCTGCATCTGATTTGCTCAAAACTGCCGATAAAATGACCACATAATCTGCACTTGTTTTGAGTGAGGAGGTGGAGAGCTGGTTTTAATTGGGATGAGGAGGTATAAGCTGTAACCTTATCTGTGGAAAGCTGCTGTGCACTTCATTGTTTCTGAAAAATATGACAAAAACATCAGAGAGTGGAAAAGTATGACCTCAGGCACCAGAGTCTGACAGACATAATCCAATCATACTATTTGGACCAAACTTGAGCTTAACGCCAGTCTATACATCATCATACTGTATGTCTAATTTAGAGCTGCCAGACTGCTCTTTGAACGTTTGACAATCACATTGAGAAAAAAAAAATATTTCAGACACTTTATCTGCACATAAGACTTTAAATTCTGGGTTCCAAGCAACCAAGTAAATCTGTCATGAGCCAAGAGTATTCATAGCCCACACCTGAAACAATCTACTGTGTTGGAAAGTGAAATAACTTGAAGCTAGATAAAACTGAGAAGTACTGAAGAAAAAAGCCCTGTAATTGATAACATTCTTCAAATATATGTAAGCGAGGTAGACTGTAAAATTAACCGCAGAACAATGGGGATTCTCTGGTGTATTCGTTATTGCACGTCATCATGGCTCTCTTCAGCCGATCTGATACACCGCAATCACACTTAAACATCTCCCTCCAATGCCTCAATAGCAATTATGAGAGGTTATCAAGGAGCATCTAGCAGCCAAGTCTGACCATATGAACCCAGCCTCATTTCCCCTAAAATGTGCCCCATTGCTTTCTCATTAAAGCACTCCTTAAAGAGGTAGAGTTGGAGGAGACCCGATGGAAAGTGTTTGCAAAACTATGCTGAACAAAGCTGGCACTCTTTATCTTCTAGTGCATATTAGTGAAGTTGAGAAATGGTATTTGCCATGTTGCATTAGCCTGCTGCTGTCCCATCATCATCGCCTGCTGTTCCAAGCAACAACATGATCCAAATTCAGTCCAGATGTCAGAGTCATCAGGCTTCAATATTTCACTACCTAGACATTAATCTTATCAACTGTCACAGAATCCGGTGCGATAACATCTCACAAGATCATTTTTTACAAATAGTTTGCTCAGCTGACCATCACTCACTTGTAACTGATAGCAATGCATGGTTCATAAAAATAAAATACTTTATGTCTTTTATTCTGCAAATCAAACATGTTTTTAAGTGAAAAGCAATACAGGAAGCACAATTAACTGGGATAATCTCACTATCATTTTGAAGTTCAATTTATTTACTAAAATAGAAATACCTCATTTGATTGTTGCTAAGTCATGACTGATTTAAGGGTTAAAAAAATAAGCATCCTTACAGACGGCTGAAATTTTGAGAATTTCTGAATGAATAAATTGTACATTTGACTGGTTCAACCATGTTTCTGTAAACAGCTCCATGACATTGGCCCCATGCACCAGTGAAGTCAAGTGGGCCTAAGAAAGCCTGTGCCTCCTATGGTTAATGATGAGAAATATTCCTCTGATTAAATGTAGCATGTGGGCCTCACTCGGGCAGCAGGTATTATACTTCCTTAGGACAGAAACAACAGCCTGTAGCAGACTGACTGACAGTTAACTAAGCTACTTTTTTAACTTGCCATTCAGCCTCCTTCACACTAGGCAAAGACTCTTTTCCTCTTTGAGAATTGTTTGTCCTTGGAGTGGAAATCCAGTTTGATGGGTTTTGATTGCAAGGTCCTAAGCCTGTTTATCTCGGGGCCAAGGTTAGACTGGTTTCCCCATTTCTGGGCTCCCAGGATCAGTCCTCCTCTGAGGAGAGCTGGGCTCCTTCGTCATGAACCTCTCTGTAGGCAGCCATGGGGCCACCGTCAGGAGTGTAGCTCCCCATAGAGATCTTCAATCCCTCAGACAGCTTCTGGGCTGCCAGCTTGGCCTGTAACTCCTGAAATTAAAACAACGTAAGAAGACATGACATGAATAGACTTGTAACCAGAAAACAGAAACGTCTAAACAACTCCACTATGGCCACAAAACCACAGCACTGGTCAGATACCTTTCAAAATGACACACCGTTTAAGATTAAGTTCAGTCCTGATTAAACCCATCAGTGCCACTTGAAGAGGTAATCAAACACTGCCCTCTGCAGACTCAATATGGTTAGTACATTTTTCTATTACTCCTTTTCAATTTGCTCATCCAAGAAAATATCCTATTTTGACGTGTAGATGGAATTTTTTTTAACTATGTTCTTCTGAATAAGTCCTACTATATACTATGCAATTGATGCAAATGTGATATTATGATATCAGAGAATATGTAAACTGACTTTACGAAAATATTAAATTATAACTATTGACCTGTTGTTTCTTGGTCTGCTCTTTGAGGAGAATGGCTGATTCTTCAAGTGACAGTAGCTGGGCAGGTCTGTGGTGGAGAGGAGGCAGTTTTGCAGCTGTGATGTCATCCAGGTGTTTCCTATCATGCTCCCTTCGTGCTTCTGTAGAGAGAGGGGAGGACGTTCTGGAGGACTGACTAGGAGACAATGAACCTGAAGAAGAAATGTTGTCTTTTCTTGGCAGCCTGAAGGAGGCAACACAAAGGTTACACAAAGATGGAGTGAATCTACAGAGTGAATGTAAAAAATAAAACATGAAAAATAAAACTCACTGGTTAGTTTTGAATTTTGACTTTCTTGATGATTGAATATTTTCAGACTTTTCTATAACACTTAAATAGTGAGACTTTGCTGGAGTATTCACAAAATAATTCTCCATTGATCTACTGTGATGTTGTTTGCTGTCCCCAGTTGAACTTTTGCTGAGTGTAACCCTCTCCATGGCCTCCACAAGTTCAGTCTCTGAAGCATGGGTCTTATCTGTTGTTGTTTCTGCAGATTGACCAGATGATGAAAAAAACGGCACTTGTGCTGGATTGCCTGCTGAGGATGTATTCTGAACAGGCCGTTGTTGCATAGTAAAAGCTTGTTGATATTTGGACTGAAACTCCATCCTGGTTTCAGAAACAAGTTTTTGCTTTATCTCTGCTTCTTCGTGATGTTTAAGTGCATGTTGTAGTTTCACTGCAAACTCCTTAATTTTTTCCCCTTTGTCCGGAAGTGTCTGAATAAGCCTTCTGCAAAAATATATATAAATAAAAAATGAAAACAGTTTTAAACAGTAGAAAAATACCAGTGTCACAAATAGACCTGTGTTTATGTTGTAAATTACTGTAAAATCTATAATTGTTGGAAAGGAAGGAAAGAAAACTCAATAAAATGCACCTGGCTGTTTTGTTGTACTTTCAATGCTAATTATAAAAAATGTTGTGTGTTTGGTACATTATATATTTAACCTACGTGTTGGAGAGGATCTTTTCTTGTCGCAGCAGAAGCTCTTGAAGGTCTTCTTTTCTGTGTTTTGTCAGATCTCCCACTTGTCCCTGGCGCTCGGTCCACGGCATGTCCATGTCCATCTACCAGTGACAGCTAGCTCCACATGTCACAAATACACGTCCTGTTCTCAATATTCACCATGAAAAACTACTTCCTTACTTTTATCCTACCAAAATATTACACCCGATAGAACCCTATTAAACATAGTAACATTAGAGGTTGATAAAAGTAATATTAGACAATTTATCTGTCTGGAAAAGCGCTAAAAACCCTCCAGCCTCCTCCATGACGCTCCAAAACACAGTGATTCTTCTTCATGAGAGGAGTCCGTGGAGCCGCTGCAGGTTTGAGGCTTCACTGCCCTCTAGTGTTCAACATGTAGACAGCGCATGAGTGCCTCCTGCTGGACAAAACTTTATGGCATAATAGGCTATGCTACGCAATCACAAATACATCAATAATAAACCCAATTAAAAGAAGGTCGACATACCCTATAGGCATCATCTAGGATGGTCATTGATTTGAACATGTTACTTGTAAAGCAAGTCATATCCAAAATTAAAATGATCTAAACATTTAGAGAATTTAGAGCATATATCGGCATGTAAATGAAAAACAAAATATAAGCTTAATATTTATCATCATTTTTATTTTCAAATGTAAGCTTGGTTTGAGTCTTCCTTTGTGACATGTAAAAAAGGCACTTAAAAGCAATTTCTATACAACACAATTGTGGCAGTACAGTCATATGTAATAGTTACACCAATGGCTCAGAACTTAATGTTAATTTACTTATGTGTGCTCACCCTCCACCAACATAAAATAGTATCATATCATAAAGCATCTTAAATACAAATATTTTCATTTTTGTGTGACAATAATAAAAATACTGATTTAACTCATACAGAGCAAGTAGAAAACATTGGGGAATATGCATTAGACCTGTATCAATATAACTTTATCTGAACATTAGGATCAAGTGCCCATATATTAAGTAAACAAATATGTATTGTACAAACACTATTTACAACATATTTATATATTATGTAAAATTACAACATTTTTATGAACTTGTGTGCAAACAAGCATTGAAAACTTCCAAAAGCTCCCCTCATTCAATGTTAATCTTTGCTGTCATCTCCATCAGCTTCATGAATGGTGTATAAATTCCACGTCTACTGGGCGACAATGACCCGAACGCTGTTTCCTGGCGATCTGAGGAGTCCACTTCATCTCTACCAGATTGCCTTGGGCTCACAGGATGGTCCCCTCCGGTAGAAACTGGGTAAGTCAGTACCCCACTGGGCACTGAAGGGTTGGCCTCCAGCATGCGGCTGTATTGAACAGGAGTGTACTTAAGTAAACTGCTTTCCAGGCGGCTAGGGGGAGGATTGTTAGAGCTGAACATCCTGGGTTGGGATCGGTTTGATGTGAGATAGAGAGATGCAGGCTGGAAGAAGGATTTAGATGACTGAGATGGCACAGTGGATGAGGAATTGGTGGGAGAGATAGGGAGGCTGAGGCTTGGTGATGTGGAGAGTGAGGGAGACATTGGAGGAGACAATGAAGGAGACAGTGGGGGAGACAGTGGGGGAGAGATGGACTGAATCGGTGAAAGCGGTTGACTTGATGATGATGGGTTGAAAGGTGATGGATGATGATTAGGTAATGACGAGTGATTAGGATGAGGTGGTTCAAATGGAGAAAAGCTGTCAACACTGTGTTTATTTGGATCACCTCTGTAAGGGTACAATCACATATTAGCACAGAACCCTACAGAAGATCTAGATTGTCTAAACTGATTAGATGGTACTAAAATATTTTACTTGTTAATTTACTCAAGTTGGCCCCTCAAGAATTAATAAAAACATTTTGCACACTAAGACATTATTACTACAGCATGCTTTAGTAGTTTTTTTTTTTTTTTTCTTACCTGGGGAGCAGATCACAGCCTACTCCAACATTCCTTGTATCCAAAGCCTCTCTTGGCCTACTCTGTGTGGACATAAAATACTTGAGCTTGTCTTCTAATTCATTATTCTAGGAAAAGGAAAACAGGAAAAACGCAATCAACTCAGATACATGCAAAAGAGCCTGGAATCACATGGGTCACTCATAACAGTAACAGGCAGCGGCACACAAAGTGGACAGTGCACAGCAGCCCAGAGAGTCAGTGATCTGTGGCCATGCAAAGATATCCACCGCACACCACCTCTTTAACCAATAACTAAAAAACCCATGGCCTCACCTCACACTCTACGATAGCAATCCTGTCCAAGAGCTCTGAGATGAACATGTCTTTTTGGGCAACTTGAGCTCTTAGTGATTCAACCTGCAATTCAGATAACAATTTGTATTAAGTGCACAGTTTAATAACAGAAACTGAAGCTATGTAATCAAACAGGAATCAAAACAAGAAAGTCAAGACAGGTTCAGGTATTTGTCTAAAACTGGAAACTAGCTCCACCCCGCCACTGTTTACTGTCAAACAGCTTTATGACCAAAGAGCTTTATATGATCTGCACGCGTCATCTGTTGAGCTAATCTGACAATCCAGAGCTACTGTCAACAGGGGCCTACATTTCTAGCTTTTGTAAAATAAATGCAATCACTTCACCTCTTCTATCATCCCTTTAACCTTCCTCTGCTGACAAAACACCATGTCATTTAAATGTTTGATTCTTTCTTTAAGGTC
This sequence comes from Periophthalmus modestus, assembly GCA_019594935.1. NCBI lineage: Eukaryota > Metazoa > Chordata > Actinopteri > Gobiiformes > Gobiidae > Periophthalmus > Periophthalmus modestus. The sequence goes on from JAIEZT010001214.1 coordinate 30,461,782, forward strand.
TGCGGCTTCATTCTCCAGTTGGTTGGACCTGAACAAGATAAATAAATAAGATGATGAGATGTAAAATAATGCATAGTTTGCCAAATAAAGTAGAAAAACATACTTTTTGACTACATTTGAATCTGTTGTGTCAGACAACTCCAACAAGCGAATGCGCTGCTCACATGTCTGTAGTTTCTTTTGGAGTTGACTTTTTTCCTGCAAGCACAATTTAACTTATTTTACTCAAGATAAAGCATATTTAAGTCTTTGTTTGGACTTGATGTTGTCTGTGCAAAATATATATATATCATTAAATCTTACATTTCCCATACAACTGAGAAGTCGCTCTACTTCCAGGATCCTCTGGTCTCTCTCTGCAATCGTAGCCTCTGCATTTTTGATGGTTTTCTCTGCTTCCTCAAGTCGTCTGATGTATTCGTCAAGTTGTGCCTGAAAATATTTTTAAAAAGCAAAATTCAGCAGAAGATTCAAACAACAATATTATATTGTTAGATATTGTTGTAATCATGACTTGCATTCCTCTTATTGTTTTTGGTATTGTTTGTTTTCTACCGGCATTAGATAAAGAATAACATGAACTACTTTTCTAGTTCATGAATAACAGGTCAAGTATGCAGACCTGTAGGTTTTCAATCTCCTCCCTGTGTTTGCGTTGCTCCTCGAATAGTTTTTCCTCATACTCTCGCTGTAGTTTAGCTGAGAGCTCATGCAGGGCTCGAGTGCGTGCCTCCTGCGAAGACTCCACCTAGAGGTATGACAGGACACTGTTAAGTACTGTACAATAAATACTCAATTACTATTGTTGCAGCCACTTTTCCCCAGAGGTTTATATAGATTTATAATACATTAGGGTAATCTATTTGTGTAAACATGTCTAAACTTTGTGCCAGTCCCAGAAATAGTCAAGTCAAACTGGAAGGAAAATCTCTTACACCATACACTATAGTTCAGATTTTGATGAAATTGATGCATTTTTTTTCTATAATATTATTTACATGATAAGTTGCTGTCATTTAGCTCTGAGTACTGTTTTTATTTTAATTTTGATTGTAACACTTGAACATTCAGCACCTGTAGTCGCAGCATCTGGTTTTCGGCCTGTGCTTGAGCTAGTTCCGTTTCTTTGTCCCTCAGTTTTTCTTGGTTTTTTTCAAAGGTGCTCCTCAATGTTTTCACCTCCTCTCTCAGGTCCACCCTGTTTTGACAGTTTTCCAGCAGAGATTTCTAAAACACAGACAAACTTGTAAAACATTATTAAAACAACATTCATTTCTTAGGTTATTATAATGTGGTACCTGTAGGCCGAGGTTGGATGATATAAGTGAGCTGTTCATTTGGTCAAAGCTGTCCATGGCTTCAGTCCGAATCTTCACCTCTGCCTCTAAACTTCTGCTTCGGGAGTTGGCTGTCTGTAATACAACATTCAGTGATATGTTATAACACAATGACGTAAGTATTTGTTCAGAAATGTTCTTCACAATGTACCTTAATTTCTTGAGTAAGTTTTTGCATTGACTGCTGCATCCCTCCGAACTGGCTGTACATGCGTTCTCTCACCTTCTCCAGTGAATCTCTTACCTAAGCAGACGACACATGTAAACAGGTCAATAATAAACACTGAAACCCCATACATAGCTACTGTTGAAGTGCAAGTTTGACTCACCTCTCGGATGTATCTCATCTCATTCTGCAGGTGACTGACGCTCCACTCCCGTGCCATCACTTCCTGTTGGCGGTCCGAGCCAGTCCTCTGCACTACGCCATATACTTTGGGCCCATGAGGCTGCAGGGAGGACTCGGGCACCCCATTGGCCTCGTCTGTGAGCTGCTGAGGGAGACAGGATCACAGTGCTCAAGTTTCTCTACACAACACTAACACTAGACTAGAATATTAAGCCTCCTCTATTCTCACTATTTAAACTAATAGGGGACAAAATGTTCACTCATTAATGGCAGTAAGGATAGTCATGTGCATTTGATATTTTAAGCACTTCTGCTGAGCTAGAGAAATGAGACGATGGGAACAGTGAAAAAAGTGCTCAGTGAATTGAAGGTGTCAGGTTTCTGCAACCCAGTACATGAGTTGCTAACGTTTCTTGACATTGTGCATCTGACAACCAAACAGCAAATGAAAACTTATGTGCATCTCTCTGATTCATGCATATAATAAATCATATGAAGCTATAGTCATTAAAAAAATAGTTGAATGTAGCATTTGCAGCACAGCATCCTAGAGTAGAGCTTCAGTTTCAATAAATAATTGATGATATTTGGCACAAGTTGCAACTGTTTTGTTTAAAACAAATTAGCAAAGCACTTTTATTTGGCTCAGATAGTCTTGTTACTAATTTGGTCCCATCTAACAGAGATAAAGCTTATAAAACAATCTTTGACATAAGTTTAACTATTATCACTGGTCCTAGCAAACTATACGATGTGCAAAATGTACTTCAGCAAGAGTAAAGAGACAAAACCAATATTTAACGTTAATATTTTAAAATATCCTTTCCTCATCTTATTATTGGTATAATAATTGGTATGCTCCTGACCATTTCAATCATATCCACTGATTTGCACAGAAATCACACAATGCACTGTGTTTAGCTTGTCCAGTTATGTTTACCTGCTGAGGCGACTCCCTGCCAGCCGGCCTCTCTCTATGGATCAGCCCATTCTTCTTCTTCCACGTCTCCTTTGCATCTTTGTTCTTCTCAGACTATAAATACACAAATAATGTTAGATTATAAAACTTTTGAATTTATACATTTACCTGCAAAAAATGTATTACAATGAAATTTATTGATACAATAACTCACTATCTACTACATGCTGTATTAGTCCTCTGAAGGTCCCACCACAGCCATGACATCTTGTAACCTCACTCTGAACATTTGCCAGAAAAAGGAGGCGTCTTTCTGCACATCTCTCACAGATAAGAGAGAGGAGAGCTTAACAAAGACAGCACTGTAGTCTGTTCACAATGCAATGCCTAACATGTCTACATGGAGCATGCTGTTGGGAAATGGTGCTTGGTTGCTAACAGGCAAACGCAAATTCCTTCAGTTTAGAGCAGAATCAGGTGTCTTCATAATTTTTCTGTCTCTGTAGAAATTGCAGACATTATTTAAGACATCACACAGGACTCTCTGTTTATTCTTTTTAAGATGAGACAGCTACCCTGTAATCTGTCTTTTCTTCTTGTTTTTACTATAGGTCTAACCTTCTTTATGACAGCACATAAAACTATGCCAAGAGTTCCTGTTACATAATTATACGTCCAGGTCATGTCAAATATTTGACTCCCCTCTTCTCCCTCACATGACTGAGACTCGTATGCTTGGATCTTCTAAGAAAATGTTAAAAGTGTGTTTGAAGTGAGCAAGAAAAAGGCAGCTCATGTAGCGCACTGACCTCAATCATTCTCCCTTACAATGAAATCTAATGCTGTAGTTATAGAAACATAAAAGACAGGCTGAGATGCTATGTCCTGCACCATCTGTTGTCATGGTGCAGATGTATTACATCTCAACATCTTCTCAACTAGGCCGGCTGGATCCTGGCCATCATGTCTTGTATTGCAAGACACGCCCTTTAAATTTGTGGCCGACAATTTCTTAAAGGTATAAACTATAGCTCTGGCAGAGGATGTATTGCTTTCTTTCTCCTAGCTGAAATACCATTAATTACCCAACAAAATTAGAAAAGCATGATTCTAATTACATTAACCACAGCCTAAAGAATCAGATGAAACCATGAAACCAACATGACAGACTTTAAGTTTTGTGAAACTCCATGTTGTTTGTGACAAGAGCAGGGTCCCGGACACACCACCTGCACTGTGCCTGAGCTGCTTAATACTTCATGAACAGGATACAGACGGGAGAGTTTTTAAATGGCTGAACTCTGTTGTCACTTATCAGTTTGCACGGAGGCACTCCACCACTACAGAGTACAAACTTTTACAGGAGTTAACTTCTATTTTTAAGATTACCGAACTTAACACTATTGTTATAAGATATTTGATATTTTGTTGTTACACACTTATTTCTATCCTAGCATTGCGGTCGCGAAAGAAAACGCACAAAAACAGACATCACAATCAAACACATGTGAGTGAATCCAACTGCTGACCACATTGTCCCTGCTGCCGCTGCACTGTCCGGTCACACCCTCATGGAGATTAGCACTATCAATAGAGTGAACAGGAGAGCAGATCTTTGACCAAGGTTCAGACACCAGTGCAGTCTGTTGCTTTCTGAACAATATTAGACTCTTGTTTTTTCCTGTATACATTTTCAAACACTAACAAAGGGTAGGACCAAAGTCTTCCACAGCAAACACACATGCACATCTCACAGTAGTCAGATTTCATTGAGAGATGTGTGTGAGTTTAATTTGGCACTCCAACTATGCATTGGCATTGATCAGTGTTTGCAGAGGCATCACTCTGCTGATTTTAAAACAAATAGTGCAGTCAGGAGATACAGGCAATATTATAGCTATTGAAGCCAGTGAAAGTATTTGTTTTTTTTACTATGGTATGGAAGATATTTACAATAGAGAGAGGTCTGCTTTGAAGTCAATGAGAAACAGCTGTGTAGGCATTATCTCACATGCACACTCTGTCCAGATTGTAACGCATCCAGATGAATCTTTTCTATTTGTCTATTTTAGATTTGCTTTGGAGGATTTATAGTCACTTTCTATGACACTCAATCCCTGATCCTTACCACCAAAATCAAGCCCAAATAAATTGCTTCAAACTATTTTGATTGCATCAAATACAACAACAATGACAACAAAATAACTTACCAGGTCTGCACTTTTTCCATTTTCTCCTGCATGGAGGGTTAACCTGAGCCGCCTGAATTTCCTCTGGAAAAGATATACAACAATTGAAACTATCTGTAACAGACCTGCAAACAAACATTATGTAAACGTGTTGACTTGTGTTTGTGTTCACAGTTAACAGTTAAACATTGCACATATGAAGATGTTTAAAAGTTCAGTATCAGGCACACTTGTGTTTCCTCAATAACAAACAGCAGGAATTACTATAAAGGCCATTTGGTACAAAGGACTGTTTTATCAGAGAACAGTTCAAACAAACAAGGGCCTTGTCTGCTGCACACACTGCCAGTGGAAGCAAAGCAGTAATGCACAAACATACAATATCCATAATATTCAAATATGACCACAAGTATATGACCATGCTGCACTGAACGGATACTCTCCACCAAGTTTTAGCCCACACATAACAGTGCAGGCACAGTAACTGTTCATGCCTGTTAGTAAAAGAGGCAGAGTGAGAGGGAGGGAGAATAAGTCTTTGTTTGGGACGTCTTACCTCAGCCTCAGGAGAATCCTCGGTTGTGGTGGTGGTGCTGGAAACAGTTCGCCCTGATCCGTAGCGGAGCATGTCTCTTTTTGTGTCCACTCTTTGCTTCTCTTCCTCTGGCAGGGGACCCTCCCACCGTTTCCTCTCCCCTCTCTCACTCTCCTTCCTGAGTCAAGCCTTCAGAGCGGTCATCAGCCCCAAACTCCACAAGTCCAAGACACGGGAAATTCCACTTTGTTTTCACTAGAGCTGCTGCTGCTGTCCACTGCTTCTCTCTCCTGATGAAATGGCCTCAAGTTCAGAACAACACATATGTCATTACTGAAGTCCTTCCTCACAGGAGCACCTGCCTGTCAGCCTGTCAGTCACACGGTGAACAGCTCCCATCAGACCTGTTCCACCACATTTCAGCTGCTTCCCCTGTCAGCCCGAAGCCCCGGCTGGGCGTAGCCTGTAGCCTGCCCTGGGACAGGTGCACAGGCTCTCAACTAAGGGAGGGGCCAAGGGGCGGAGCCAGAACCTCTGTGATCTCAGAACTAGAACTAGCTAGTCTGTTTACACACAATTTTAGTGTCACTTGGCATTAAGCAATGCTACATGTAATCTAGAGTAGTAGACTTAGAATTACTTTATATTTGTCCACTGACAATAGCAATAAAGCATATTTTGATTCTGAAAAAAATAATAACTTGAGTTTCTTATGATATACTGTAATTATAACAAACAGCAGAACAGTCTATTGTAACATCTGTAACTGGTTCTCAAACACCGCATTTTTTTAAACAGATGAAACATTGTTTACTCCACAGGGACAGTTGCAGCCCCACGCGAAACAGGTGCTACAGACTCTTGTGCATTATTAATACCTAGGCTAAGATATAGGAGGGATTAAAGGAAGCCATTATTTTTTCATGGTATTGTCACCGTATAATGCACTGGTACACTGTTTACACTGTTCACACCAGGTCACCCCGACAATGTCTGTATGCAATCAGACCTTAAAAGCTAGGTCGCATTCCTGGTGAGAATGGCCTGAAGTCCCTCCCTTTTTTTTATAGAAACTAGACACTAATATAGTATGCAGAAGATTCCTACTACACTGTATCAAGTTCAGGGTCCAATTTTTCTGTTTGCACATGTCAGAAAGAAATACTATTCAGAACAATATGAGAGGCATTTTTACAGGTTCTGCAGGTTAATTAGTAACTATATCCAAACAAATAGCTCTTTTCCTATGAAGAGGTCCCTTAGCTGGGCTCAGAGGAAATCAGCTTCAAAAGCATGTAGGCTAGTGTATCTCCTATTATCCAGATCAGATATTGCATGTTGTGTTGACACAGCATGGTTGATGCTGGTTGCCTGGTGTTGCAACCATCAACAGCCCTTTGGAATCTATGTTGAGCTGTTGTAAGTGCTTGACAGAAAGGTCTTGTTGCAGCTGATGACAAAAATGGCACAAACATATGACAGCCTAACAATGCAGCATTGTACAATGTGATGCAAGCGACAAAACCAAAACAAAAGCTTTATGTTTATTTATCATTTAAATGTATATCCAGCCAACATTTACAATAAATAACAATATATTTTTTAACAAAATATGTTACTGAATTACTCCTGTACTAGCCTATTTAAAATGACAGGATGTTTACAGTTGATTTAAAACAACCATTTAAGCATTAAATGAATGAATTAAAATACCTTACACGTCCTTATGCATGAAGATAAATGGGGCTCGGAGACATCATTATTTAGCTAAATTGGGTGAAACAAACGGACTCGACATGTTTTGTCCTCAAAAATACAATTCACGAGTCATTTCCCTAATCTGCTTTGATGTTTTTGGAGAATTGAGGTATGTCTAATCTGAGTGTGGGTGATGAAGACCAGAAATCCCCCCTGGGCCTACTCCTTCCCCCTCTCACCCTAATCACCCTAAAGTGTCATATTCACTCACAAACACCAGCACTGCACATATAACATTATATATTATTTGTTTGTTAATCAATATATAAGCTACATTCATCCTTGTCCCCTACTATAATAACTCAAATACTGAAATTCTATTTAAAATCAGTCATGTTATACAGACTTAGTGCAGCTAGGGGGCAGCAAAGCACTATACTTTACCTGATCAACAAACTATCCACTTTGAAGGAAAAACTTCAAAATGGTTAGCTCACAAAATAAAGATGGATATATGTTTTGGTGTTTCGTGACTTGAACAGCGAAACTCACCCAATCTTTTGCCATGTGCATATGCTGGGCTGAAGTCCCTGAAGCTCAGAGGAAAACTTTCCAACATCTATTAGTTTTCTGCTTGACTTGACACATAAGGGCTGGGCTTTATACTGTGGCACTTTAAAGCCTGATTTGTTTGTTGCGCAGAGAAAAGCTGCAGACGAAGGCCACCCTGCCTCATTGTGAAAATAAAGCTCTACAGTCCCTCTATGCTTAAGATTTAGAGCAAGATTATCATCTGCACATATAGTCCACTTCATTTTTTTCATTTTTCCCTTTCACATAGTGGGTGCTTTTTGCAGAAATAAATGAGAATGCTCAGACTTGACACTGCAGTTTTGACCTGAGAGGGAATTTAATCTGGGGAAATATCACTTTTATCAAACATTTGACACAAACACGAACCCTGAGAGGAATGTAGATATGTTTATTTTAGTTTCGACAACATTTATGAAATCACAAGATTATACACAGAGGTAGTGGCAATAATTCACTCAGAAAAGAGTGCAAAACATGTAAGAAAAATATGATTGTCATTTTCCCTCATAGTATAATATGCTCAAAACAACCATAGGCCCAATGAGGAAGGCCATATTTACAACACCACAAATATGAGTTTACTTTATACAATTTCACCTGAATATAATAATCTTCAGTGTACAGCGTAATGGCATTATAGTTCTGAGATTGCATTTGCTATCTTGGGCCTTGTAACAGCTAAAATGTAAAATAATAATAAAAAACAAATCACAGAAATAAAACTCCAAATTGTTTAGACAGTTTACCACTAAAATTCTAAAATCAATTACAATTATTACATGTTCATTGAAGAGTTAGCGTGGTGTATAAAAATATATAAAATAAATGTGTACAAATCCCTCACTCACTACTCGTCCAGAAACATAAACCAAAAACGTCTGAGGCTTTTGTAAAACCATGAATAAATAAATTCTTACTTCATATAATGAGAATTAAACTTCATTCTATAAATGAATGGAATGCTTGTCATTTTTAAAAGCAGATCATACATAATAATACATCTAATAAGTGTTGCACATTGGATAAATATGAAATCACAGGATTAGTTAATTACTTAATTTGTTAGAAGGACTTGTGTTGCTTTACAGTGCATGTAAGAAGTGTTGAAGTTACTACAGCTAAAATAATCATTAACAGGTAATGCGTAATCTATTGGAGAAAGTGGGGAAATACAAACAAAAAAAGTGTGAAAATTAAGATTCCATTTGAGACATATATATTGTAAGAAGAAAGGTACAACATTTAACTTTTGACATTCAAAATCCAGTAATACTGAGTACATCAATTTTCATTAGATTGATCGAGGATTATAATGTGCATGTAGGATTTTCAACACACTAATATTTTGACTGGTCCCTGAATTTCCTGATAGGCTTACAAGTGTAATATCATCATTTTACACATCAATAGCCGTTTGCCTACTCTATGGTTTGGTCCCATTTACATAGCAAATGTGGATAAGATGTTGTCCTGGCTGGAGGAGCGCTTGTACCCTGAGGTGGAGCTGAAGTACGTCTCTCCATCAGTGCTTATGTCATCATCGTCATCGTCGTCGTCCAGAGTGTGGAGAAGAGGTGCGGAGGTGCTCTTACGCCTGACACACGCACGCACACACAGTTAAAAAAAACTCCACCACCACTTTACACTGCCTATGTAATCTGTGCCAACTCCTCACCTCATCTCGCTCCTCATGGCTTTCAGCTGGCTTTGGAGGTGCTCGTTGGTCTCCTGTTGATCATCGAGCTCGCGTTGCAGTTTCTTCTTACCATTCTCCAGACGGTCGATCTCCTCCTCGGCCTCATCCATCTGGCGTTTTAAGGCTTTGAGACGCAGGTTTAACTGGGAGAAAAATACAGGCAATGATTTTCACTTATTGTTAATTTAAATCCATGGCTAAACTGTAAAGAAAATCAATTAATATATACCTGGTTCTTTTCATCTTGCAAAGTGTTTTGTTCCTCTTCGACTTGCATCACCATTTCTTTCACTTTCCTCTCCAGTCGCCGATTCACCAGCTGCAGGTTGCCACGCTCCCTAAACACAGCAAGACACCATTACCATATTTGCAAGTTAATAACTTAATTATTTTACCTTGCATTATATTCCTTCCTGCATTTTTGCAGCAATTAAAATCTAAGTAGTCTTTTTTATATATTTTTTCTAATGTGTTTACAAAACTGGTGATTATACAGGTGCAACAAAAGCAGAAATGAAAGTACATAATCATTAACTATGTGAAATAGGCAAAATATCTTGAAGTTTGAATATGTAACTCATTGCTTCATGCAATCCACCACTTATTAAACTACTACACAATATGCACCTTTATACACACTGCACTTATACATTGAATAAATATAGCCATGGATAGACAACATATAGGGTCCAATGTTGAAAATGTAGCAGGCACTTGGGACCAACAGATGCCCTTGTGTCATTGCCAGTTTGTCCCAAGTGCATCAGATTTTTATTTTAATGTTGAAAGGTAATTTGTAAAATTCCCTATAACTTAACAAAGTCTTAATTTTTGATTGATTTTTAAAAACTCACCATTAGTATTAGTTATTGGCCACAGCAGCAAGACAACAATCGGATATTGACAAAATAAACATATTTTAAAAATCCATATCAGACCATCCCTAACTGGAGTTCCTTGACATTTCCATATGTTCAACTTCCACTTATCCATGTGAGCAAAAGGGAAATTAATGATTTTTTAAAGATGAAGTATAAGTAAACGTAGTGTATGTGTAAATTGCACATAAAGCACACTTCACTTATTCTCTTATGTTCGTGTTCAGGTCATGTTCACCTCACCTTTCCTCTGCTTCAAGTCGCTCCTCCAGTTCCTGAATGCGCCCCTCCAACTGGGATATCAGGCCCTCTTTGTTAGACTTCTGAGAGCTTTCTAAATGAGCCACTCTGCTTTTAAGGTCCTTATTCTATATGGTAAGATGGTAAGAAATTCCAAGTCAGTTATATACAGTATTGAGTAAATATGTAATTACTGTATGAAATGTGCATGATTGTCTACTGAAATGACAATGAAAGGACACATGGATGAAATGAGTGTTTGTGTGTGCACGGGGGATGTTGTGTAGTTGTTTAGCTTCAGACAGGAGAGTGTGTACCTGTCTCTCCAGAGCCATCTTGTCACACTCCAGGTCCTGTCTGCTGGCCCTCTCCTGCAGGAGTTCATTCCTCATCTGCTCCACCTGTCAAGCCGAGCCCAGACACTGTCATCTCCCTGCTCCCACACAGTCTGATGACAATTACAACAGAAACCACTGTAGCGCTCACCGTGCCTCACAGCTAAACAATAGGATTTAGTTCTGAGGCCCTGCTTAATTTGTGGCCATGATTTTCAGGTTTGGCAGCATTCCACATTTTGTTTTCAACGCTATAATCATACTTCAGTGACTCAAATTGACATTGAAAAAGTCACTTGTTTCTGTAGAGTCTTTCTGCTCAGTTTTGTACAAACTATTGGCAGATTTGAAAATAAATGGAACAAAGACAATAGAATATTAACATTTACTTCATGGCACCTAGAAGGCAAACTGTTAAGCAAGTTCAAAGGAGAGGGGCATGAAAAGTAACCAATAAAGTGTTGAAGGTTCTTTCTTTGTAGAGGGAGCAGAGAATTGGTGATATTTTATGCCAATTAGTGTGTGACAGTGGGCTGCTCTGATGAACGATGGCCCCTATAACTTGTGCACCCAGCACAGTGCTTGAGGGAGCTGAATCAGCAGACTGGAACATACAGTGAAACTAATCTGCTTTGTGAGAGACGGCAGGAGAGGAGAAGGGAGATTACTCTCATTTAGACAGGAGAGGAGCACCTGGTGCCAGGAGAGGCGCAGGTGTTCCTTCTGCTGCCTGTGCTGCTGCCCCTCCACCCCGCCGCCCCATAGCCATACACTCCCACCCTCCACCCCTCCCGCACATACACACTACGGCAAGTACGGCACAGAGCTCCAGCGTTGCCTAGACAACCGACCCCATGCTGAACCAATGCCACTTTGTCACAACGCCACTTTTTGCTCTCTGCCAGAAGTTCTGCAAAAGGGAAAGCGTTTTATGGGATTTTAATACTCAACTTCTTTCTACTGAGCCTCTACTTATGCCATTAGGGCACAGTTCAGAAAAACTGGCCACTGCGCTTGAATCAGACTCCTCCAGTACAGGATACATTATAAACCAGAATAAACATGCAATGCATCAAATTAAAATTACACCAATTAGGCAAAAATGTGCATCAGAACTATATTAGTTCTAAACTTGAAGTGAACTCAGCAACCTGCACAGTGGAGAGTACTTGGCAGTGTACATTTTTGGCCCCAGTCATATATTAAGAAGGATCTTCTTGACTGATGTATGAACATTGGATATGTGTTCTTGGACCACGCTGGCTCTCTGCCAATCTGAATGATTATCTGAGATTATTTACAGAGCAATAACTTTGGCCATACAAGGAATGATCTAGAGCCAGGGATGTAGATCGCACATTATGAATGAATGAACATGATCACATGATTCTCATTTAGAGATTAGGGAGTGTGCATGAGGTTAGCAGCTATGAGCTAATTCACAGACAGAGATAGCACAGAGACACTTGTATGATCACGGTGTGGATCACAGGTCAGGGTGGAAAATGAACAGGTGTTGAGTTTGTACCTGTTCTCGTCCTCTGTCTACTCTGTCCATCAGGTGGTCTCCACTCTGACGCTCTTCATCCAGGTCCATCTCGAGCTGAGCCACTCTGTCCTGAAACACAAGAAAATTAGCCCCAGTGACATTTAGGAGCCCCTATAAACCAACACAATGCCTTTTATGAAATACCTCAAGCAGTTTTATGTGCTTGGTTGTTTCTTCTTTTGCATGAACACGAGTTGCAGCCTCCGTTTCCAGATCATGAAGCTTTCTCTCCAAAGCCTCTTTCCTGTGGATGGCCTCGTCCCGTTCTTTCTGACAGAGCCGCAGGTCTTCCTCTTTGTGAGACAACTACAAGAGACAACAAAAGAGTAACTGTGATCTTAATGCCCATAGTTATTATGAAAAATAACATATGGAGTCCAAAGATGAGTCAAGTTTTCAACGTTATCACCGTTTCTTATCAAAATTCTAATGAAAAACAAAGAACTATTCATCTGTCTGGTGCTTACAGGATGTTATGTTTGTCCCATGTAACTAATGAAGCCAGCACAGTGAGCATTTCCCTGTTCATTCAGCAGAGGTGCCCTCACAGCTGGGAAACTGCCCCCACTGCTCGAAGCAAACATAAAATTTATCATCCAGCTTTTATTTCTCACCTACAACAAATATTTGGCCATTAGTGAAGAATTATTCCATATTTCATCTGATAAATACTTAGTACCTAATTTGAGTGGTTTGTATAATGCACACATAAAGACACAGATAATAAGGTAAGGTAATAGCTGCATCTTTCTCAAAGCTAATTATAAATAAGGGTGTCCTTGCTTTAAAAGCAATTAAATCATGTAAAGTGGGTATTTAAAAAGATAAATTCCTTTTACTTTTGCCTAACTTATAATTGTAGTGAGGTCAGGAAATAAGTTTAGCAGATCTGCCAAGTCCTTGTGGGTGGAGGCTGGAAAAGTGGACTCACTGGGTCCAGTTGAGAGCAATCAGTTTCTTTGGAGGAGGAGGAGGATGTGAATCCAGCCAGCACAGCTTTCACAACAATGATATCACATCACTGACATCCATGTCTTCCTGTGCACCAGCTGCACAGAGAAACATGGATGTGGGTACAAAGGGGAACAACCTGGACAATGACCTTGTTTGAAGAAGTAAAAAAAAAAAAAAACAACACAACCAAAACTTACTTTATGGGTGTATAATTCATCCATCTATAAACAGCAAAGTTGTATTGGTAAAGCATGCTCCAAACTGTGAGTGTTTCTTGTGAGCTTAAATTCATGCATTGTGGTGCTTTAAAAAGGACCCAGTGGAGATTTCATTATAAACAGTCGCTCTTTTGTTTCCTGGATTAGGGTCAAGTACATTCTATGAATCTTCAGGACCTTGAACACGCTGAATACATTTCCCAAAATATTAACACAGCAATTTCCAATCTGTATTGTGTAACTTTCAGATATCCATTTGGATAAATATACAGCTGACATTAATAAAACGCTTTTCATCCAATCCTTTTAATCTAAATCCTTTCTTTTTTCAATGAATAAGAAAATCGTCTCTTAAAATATGTTCTATAGGGTCAGCTTTACTAACTAACTCCTCTAACTCAAAGCCACTTCCTTTCTATGGCATTATTGATAATGTATGCAAACATTCAAAAACATTCTTAGCATACCAAGGGGCTGACAAAGATACACTGTCAAAATTGTCAAAGGATATTAGATTTGAAATGACAAAAGGGGCCGCATATGAAAGGTGACCACTTTTTCGTTTTAGCATTCAAAAGATTCATCTTAATAGAAGACATTACAAGTTATAGAAACTGGTTCTATAACTTTCTCTTGCATCAAAAATGGCTAAACTTTTTGGGAGGGAGCATGAATACCAAACTGATGACATCGCTGTCGGAGAGAGGGGAGTACATGGGTGTGGGAGGGGTCAGAGTGAGTCAGAACAAAGCTTCATCATCTGCTGTTCTGCTCAGCCTGACTAATGATGGCCTTGATTTGACCACTCACACCAGGAAAGCACCGTCAGCACTCAAGATCATAGGACAGAAGACACAGGCGTTGCTCATTCTACCTCCTCTTGTAGCGTTTTTGTAGTGAGAAGATATTTATCCACTTCTTGGCCTCGCTCCTTCAGAAGTCTCTGCAGCTCTGTCAGTTCACGCCGGTTCTTTTCTTTGTAAATGTCTATCTGCTCTTGTAGTTCACGGGTAGATGACTGCGAAGCGTCTACAATGTCATTCATCTACAAAGAATGTAAAATGAAATTCCATTATATTCTCAAAGATAGAAAACCGTATTGTGATAGTGCACAAGCTGTCACCTCTTTCTGAAGTTTTTCCACAGTTCTGTCCAGCAGTCTTCTCTCATCTTCAATGTCATTTTTCATGTTTTTAAACTGTTCCTTTTGAGTCCTCTCTTCTTGTAACCGCTCCTCTAGGTCCTTGTGTTCATTGGTTAATTTTGTGAAGTTCCTCTATAAAAAGAAATAATATTTAAAAATGTAATACGATACACAGTTTAGAAGGTATGGTGACGCGTTTGGTGCCAAACTACCTGGACATCCTCTAGTCGAATGGTCAGAGCTCGATTAGCACGTGACATCTCTTCTTCTTGCTCTTTAATTTCAGCCAGCGACTCCTCCAGTTGTTTCTTTTCTCTCTGTAACAATACATTTGTGTGTTATAAGGCTATATGGACAAGAACAGCATTCAATTTTAAACTATTGAACAATATTTGACTAAATAATATCGTGTCAATGAAAAGCCCAGTAATAATAATATGAGTAATAGTAATAATAGTAATTTTCCATTTGCTTTCTTTAATTTAATTCCAAATTATATGTACACAGTAATAACTGAAGCATTATGTTATGTTCTTTAAGTTTCTAAGGGTGCATTCACACTTGGTTTAGGTTAGGTTTATGTTATACTTTAGTTCCACTTTTGATGTAGTATGAATGCAGTCTAAGTTTCAAGTATTTCCAGTTGCACTTGATACTAAGTGCCAGTTTCTCTCGTCTTCTCAGATCTAACCTCGAGTCGTGCCACTCTGTCTGTGAGGCGGCTCTCCTGCAGCTTGGCGTCGTCGATGATCCTGTTGAGTTTGGCCACTTCGTTCTCCAGCTCCTGCATCCGCCTGCGCAGTCTCTCGGCCTCCTGACTCAGACGACCTGCCTGGCCCTCCACGGCGCCCTTGGCCGCCTCCACTTCAGCCTTCTCTCGGACCACGGTTGCACTGCTCTGTGATCAAGAGAGGACATTGGATGAGAGAACAGACAGCGATGAGTAATAGGCAAATGTGAGGCACACTTCAAAGTGAGCAAAATAATGAGAGACAAAGCAAAAGTGTGTGCATGAAAATCAGTCACAAATGCACCCAGTGTGAACACTTCTAATAATTGAATCAATACAAAAACTACAAGTTTGTTCCCTCATCAATTTGGTTATATTTCAGAAGAATTGTTTAAATCATGAGGTTGAAAAAAATCAACTCCTTAATGTTACAATATTATGTAGTGTCATTCCCTTCCAGTGCACAGGAATGTCTGTTTTTCATAGGTGATTGTAGTAACAGGAACCCTTATTGTTGTAATGTGTCTTTTATATAACTAAGTGAGATAATACTTCTGAGTCAACATGTATGAATGATGATTGAGGGTTCATTTTCGTAAAGGTGGAGTAAAAATACGAGCCAAATGGAGTGCAGATGGAAGCATGTATGTAGATATGTCAAAGACAAAGAGCAGGGCGGCTCTCGACAGATAACTTCTGTAACACTTCTGTTAACGCAACACAAACCAGTTAAGATTGTTTGGCATGAAGGTGGAATGCCATTGAACAGGTTTGACAACCACTGTGAATCCTTAGGCTAAAAAGGTATGTTACCAACAAATTTTACTTTTACTTTTAATTTTAAATTTGACTTTAATTTAAATGCATTAAGAGCAGTTTCTACAGGAAGAGCGAAACTACAGCAGCCCTTCGTTTAATATGAGAGTATGGCTGTGGTAGCAGAAACTGTGAGGTTGAAATAAAATGGTGATGTGATAATAACATTCTCGTACGTCAGTGGCCAAAGTAGACACACGCCCTAGTCTTTCTTTAAAAGCTGAAGATATTAAGAGGGTTCAAAAACAAACACCACAACACAACAAAGACACTGGTTTTCAAGTGTCGTGTTGAAATGTCGCAATGCATTGGTCATTCACTAAAAGAAAAGTCTGCTAAAAGATCCCACTTTAAAACAATAATAATAAGAACACATAATTCAAATATAAATCCATTGCAATATCTGATAAGACAAGTCATATCTATCAATATTACTCAGGAAAAGGCATAGCTGTCATCCTGTGAGAACAAAAAGTTGTCTTCCACCTTAAGTATAAGGATCCTGTCAGACCTGTTTCCCCTGTCACCAAAGAGGCACCCTCATCTATGCTTCAGTGAACATGGTTGCACTGCTGATGCTACAGTACAAAACAAATACTATCAAAAGACTGAGATATGAGCATTTAATCAGAATTGTATGAATCGTATCTTCTAGTAATGTGATAAATAACTACATGGTTTAGAGGAAAACTTCTATATTTTAAATAGTAATGAAAAATAAATCACTAGTTAGAGAAAAATGTGGAGAGTGCCCTCAAGTTACAAAGTCCTGTTTGTGGTTTTACTGGGGTGGAGGTGGGAGCAGAGCTTTCATTACAATAATAAGCTTTAATAGTGTGTGTTTTGTCAGTCAGTGCTCCCCAAACACCACAGCTCAGGATACTTCTGTAGACTTGTCCCACTTCCCACACTAGGTTAAACAGAGAGACAGACGGATAAGGGAAGCAGGTGGTGGTTGATATGTTTATGTTAGGGCACAGTTCATGCAGGACAGGTACACTATGGAAAATTACAAATATCTGTTTCACTCAGCAATACAAAAGTGTCACTAATCAGTACATCTAATTATATATATATAATGTATATATATATATGTATATGTATGTGTGCGTGTGCTTGTGCGTGCGTGTATATATTTTATACATATATAAACAATTTTAAAAAGAACTGTTGGTATTTTTCTTCTGTCTACAGTGTTGAAAGTAGGGTCCTTTATATTAACTCAGGCTGTTTGGCTAACGTTGTACATTAACTAACTTTGAATGGTCTTTGAAGCTTGGTTGTAGATTTGAGTGAAATATTAGTCCTTTTTCGTCCATCTGTCTCAACATTGATTAATTTTCTTACAACAGAAACAGCAAAATATGATATAAAACTAGAGTTAAGCAACTGGGACAAATATCATGCCAATCCAAAAGAAATGTAGCCTATTAGTTGAGGTTTTATGAATCAGGTAAATGTGAAATGCTTAAAAATTATCAACAAAAGTGCAGAAATATCACTAGTTTATAAATACCCTTATTTGAAGATTTACAACATATGTTTTTTTTATTTTCCTTTTTAAATCTTTTTTGCAGCATTGTCTATTATAAATGATATACCAAGACGTCTGTTATACACTGATCCTGTACCAACATGGAACCAGGATGCACTGAAACATGTGGCTTCCATCTGCACCAGCTGCAGAAATATGCTGAGGCTTCAAAATCAGGAAACAAAAAGAAGAAAAAAAAACCCCTGAAACAAATCTTTGGACCAATGTACAACTACTTTAAAACCATTTAGCCTCACATCAAGAACAGATCCCTTATTTTTAGATTAAGTATCAAGCAGCAGCATAGACAAGAGCTTCAGTACCAGTAATAAAAGGACCTGAGGTGAAGCCAAACAGAGGACATGTCACAGACTGAAAGAAAACACTGAAGGACAAATTAAAAGGTGACAGTAAAGAAGCTTTGGCATCCTTTGGTCTTGGTAAAAATAATTAAATCTTGTCATCCGATAATCGAAAGTCTACACCATATCTTTAAAAGAAGTCTCTGTGCACAGCACCAGCTGAAAAAATCTGGTTCAGACAAAATGCCTTTCTAAGAAACTGTAGACATGCATCCACAGTTTAAAATGTCTAAAATCACCAGTGGGTGATAAAGGCTTTTTTTAATTTGAGATATATTTGAATATCAACCAACTTACAGATAGTTGAATAGAAAATATATTAAATTAGGGCACACACATTCAAAAAAATACAAGCCTAAACATGGCATGTTAGAAATGTAAAAAGAAAAAAAATGCTTTGAAGACCACCTTTTCTGGGTCATCGCACTAGGAGGTGTATTTTCCTTAACTCCTCCAATTTGTTTTTGCAGAAAAGTCCCCTACAACTCAGTGAACTAAAAGGAACAATAAACAACAATCCACACCTTAAATTCACACAGACTGCACTCATAAAAGCAATCATTTTAAACTGCACCCAACATTCAATTATACATGTCTTTGTCTGTTTCAATGTACAAAAATACACAAAATTACAAAATAGTGAAAAGAAATCAAAACAAGCTAGAAGTGAGCAGTCACGACTTGAAACTTAATAAATGTTGTGGTTCAGGGATAAACGCTCTTTCCAATAATCTACAAAACCCTACCACTAAAATTGATACAGTAAACAATTTATCTATAAGGCACTTTTCGTTGACAACATTTTCTACTTGGGACAAAATCTTAAGCCCAATACGTAAGGCCATCACAATATTCTTAGTAGAGGAGTGTGAACTACTAATTCTGAATGCCTCTATGTGTGGATCTAGAAAACTCATTTTCCTCTTAACCACTGTCACCCACTAAATCAGCTCCTAAAGCCATGCCAGGAAATACCCGCTATCATCAAACACACAGACTGGTGCGGGAGTCTTTCCTTTCAAAAACACGCCTAAGGGAACTCTTCTCCAGGCGACGCAAGTTTGACGATCAGAAACCAAGACTTCAACTAAGGGAGATGACTTAAGTGAGAGCTGGAGATAGGGTGAACGACGCGCGGCTGAAAAATTTACTTCATTTAGGTGATCACTGTAGTCTCATAGGGAGCCGTGGAATTTGAAAAAAAAAAATAAAAATGCAGCATTAGGGATTGAGATTACAGATGAGAGCTTGATAACAATTCAGTCAAGTTGCATAGTGAGCCAAAAGGTAGAGGTAAAACTAAACATGGCCTGGTAACAGTGATAAGCCAGTCATAAGTCATCATATGAAGGAGGCCTATTAATATTAACTGACAGTGAGTGTCTAGTGTGCTCTAAGGACACAGAAACATCTGGAGCAGGGCGAGAAGAAAAAAGGTGGAACCAATAGCACCCCAGCCAAGTTTGAGAGGAAAACTAGCAGGGTGCACATTCCCACCCTGACCCCTAGCATTCCTGAAACAAGCACTTATCTTTGCTAAGCCCTTTGGCATCACATTTTAGCATCACATAACCTGGGACAAAACACAGTTGTCTTTCATTTCTAAAATGTGCAATATATTGCTAAGCAAATAATTAGTAATTTTGTAAGATGTGATAAACAAATGGTGAAAGAATACAGATTTTGCTCTACAGGACAACACAATGCAGCCCTAATTTTAAGACATCACAAAGACCCCGCTCTTTTTTGGGGTCAGCGGCACATCCCCTTTTGTACAACATACTGACCTACTTATTGAGCATGTCCCTACCCCCGCTGCTATTATTGTGTGAAACAAACTCATCATTCATTGCTGACGAGGGCGCACATTTACCCCCGCACTCCTAGGCCGTCCAAAGAAGAGGGACACGATGCAGCCCAGAACCGGCAGCTCATTAGATTAGTGATGGTTTGCCACTGCAATTAAGTAGAATACAGAGCAATTTAGTGCTCCAGTTTCCAGCATTCTTCTCTGCATGAGCCACTCGGGTCCCAGAAAACATTTCGGCCACACAAAAGGGGAAGCAGGGCAAAGCAGGAAAATAAAAATGATTTTGCCTTGAATGTTTTTCTTTCTTCAACACATAAGCACAAAATGCATTTATACCTGGACTACAAAAAGGCTATCTGTGAGTTTTATAATGTTAACCTGTAGGACGGCCACATGCTGAGCACTTTTCTGAAGTTAAAACGATAAGTAAAAAAGAAACCTCTTCCTTTTGGAGAAACAATGACTTCATAATGCCATTTGTTTACAAAGCACTGATGACATGTTCCCCTGAGAGAGCAGTAAGTCTGTTGGACAATAGCTAACACCGTTACTACGGTGGACCCTGCAGCTTTTCAGGAAGCTCTGAACAAGGACAGCTCCAGTCTGAGAGAATAACAGGACACACGTGAGGTGTATGCAGACATGCTAACAATGTGTCGTCCTCTGTTCCACATCAGCCAGTCCCCTTAACTCACCATGCTTTGGCTTAGAAAGCAGAGGAAGTCATCTATTTGGATTTAAATATCAAATAAAAGCTGGGAAACTCCAAACACAATCTCATTTTTGCCACAATTAATTGTGGTGCTTTAACTGCACAGCAGACACCGAGTTGTAGCAGTTAGGTGGCATTGCCTCACCTTCAATAAGGTACAAATGGTATCTTAATTAGAAGTTCATGTCATCTACACAAAACGAGAAGCTTTTCATAAGTTTTCCCTATATAATTATGAAAATTACACATAAAAGAAGCCCATTCTGACTGTTAGTTTATGCCATTCAAAAAGCTATATAACAACAATTCCAAAATACTATGTACACCAATATGGTGTAACTACATAGAGATAGAATTTGTTGATTTTTCCAGGTGTTTATGCATATTTCTTTGGAATGCACAATACCACAGCTGTGAAACAAGTGAAAAGAGAATAAATAACAACTTCAAAGCGGTGTCGTAACCTCTAAACTTCAACATATGTCAGGCCTTGCAATGCAAAACTCACATGCACATGCAGTGCTCCCCTGATGTGCCGCTTATCTGTGCTGCTCTCTGGCCAGTGTGTTTCGGGACGAGGGGGAGGGTTGAAAAGTGGGAGTGAACACAGAGTCAGACCAAGGGGAGCCTGATTACCTGCTTGGCCTCCTCCAAAGTGGCCTGCAGTCTGCTTATCTCCTTTTCGTACTGCTCCCTCATCTTGTCCAACTCCTGATCGTGAGCAGACACCTCCTCCTTCAATGCGCCTTTCAGAGCCGTCAGCTCACGCTCCCGTCGGTGTAGCAGCTCCTCCTGGTCCTCCTTAGCCAACAAAGTCTGCTGTAACTCGGCTCTCAACTGCATCAAGTCCTACATCAATAAAACACAATTTGATATACATCACTGATCATGTTATACTAAAAAAAAGTGATTAAAACACACTGACAATGATTTTGTGTGACTAGTATACACTAGGACTAGAAAACCCTTGCCAAGTTTTGGAGTAGGTAACTAAAATAAATGATTTTCAACGACAGAAGTTGAAGTTACATATTGTTAAAATGTTGCCAGTAAAAACATTCCTAATTCCTAATCCTAACCAAAATATGCATGCGACACAGCTCTTGTTTTCTCCACACTTTGAACGATTTAAGAGAACTAAATCTACCCTATATTGAAGTATTCCTATATGCTGGGGAAAGTTTAATGGTTGATAGGTTGCGTATTTCCCCTCTACAATAATATTGTGCTTTACCGTCATCAGCGCATCCCTCTCACTGTCAACAGCTGACTTTTTGGCCGTGTCGAGCTCATCGTGCATCTCTGACAGCTGGTCCTGCAAGTCTCGGATCTCGGTCTGGTACTGTTCACGCTCCATCTTCACCTGGAACAGCCTGACAGACCACAATACACTTTTACACAACTGAACAAGCCCTCTGCTCATAGAGAACACACAGGTGCATTTCAATTCACACATGCTGCTCCTCACACCTGGACTGGCTCATTCGTGGCCCACAGCCCACAGGGGTCCAGCCATTGCATGAGCTCTGACTTTAATACAGTAAGTGCCTTCACAGAGCAACAGTGAGAGGGTGATAAGTGATGTGAGGCTCCCTATCCAGACCACCAACAAGGCTCTGTCACACTATAGGAATGGAGTAGTACATGACTTTGGGAGACCATAAAAATAGGGGTAGTAATATCTTAATTTTATTTTTAATCATTTCTTTTTGCAGTAATGTTAAATGGTTTTACCTATAGACAATATATTCTATATTCCAAAATGTGCCTATCACCAGACAAAAATTGCAATATTATTCATTTTTTGATACATGTCCCACAGCTATGTGACAATATGTGAATTCAAAAACTAAAAATAGCAAAAACAGCAGCAAACACATTTCAAAGCTGCTAACTGGTGCCATGATATTGAGTAGAGTAATGGCAAGCTTATGGGATTACATACTTATGTTAAGTCTCAAGAAAATACAACCAAGCAAACCAAATGAGGGAATAGAGAATTACAGAAATCACTGGTAGCACTCACTCTTCGACTGTGGCCCGGAGTTCTGTCTCTGCTTTGGTCAGTTTCACTTTAAGACGTTTGCATTCGTCTTCACTTTTCTGTTGCTCCTGCTGAAGGTCCTTCAGACTTGATGTTAATCTTCGCTCAGACTGATTTTTCTATAGGTAAAAATGTACATACATGCATTGTGGTTGTAAAAAACTGAAACTTAAAGGGTTGGATGCAAACATACATTGTGAATTTTTTTTGGCTTACCATCGTTTGTTCTTCCAGTTGATTTTTGAGTTTGGATAGTTCTTTTTCCAGCTCAGCATTCTGTCCTTGTAAGGCTCGGGTTTGTGCAGTAATTTCTATAGACTGGGAAAATCATTAGATATGTTGGTTAGTTTTATTCCTTACAAAATAACAAAAAAATCAACAGAATTACAACACTAGTCTGAGTTACAATTACATGCAAGCTGATAATTAACTAATTTGTTTTTATCTGTAATAAATATTCAAACTGACAAGCTTAATAATCAGCCTTGTTGCCAAAGAGCGGGCTGTGCGGAAAAATAATCTTGTGTCTACTGGACATGATGCAAAAATTTTACTTTCATGTCCCTTTAAACCTCAGATTTTTCATTTCGAGTGACCTTCAACATTTTATAAAGGAGTTACAGGAATATAACAATGACTCACATTGTTGTCGCCTTGAGCACTGGCTGTAGCCCTGGATTTCAATGTTTGAATCTTCTCAAAGACGAGGTTGACCTTCCTCTTAGTCGTTTCATCACTATCATTGCTTCTGTGGATATATAAATACAATACAATGTTGAATTTGATACAACCTATTGTTTTACGTGAAACTGCAAGAGTTAAGTAGAGTTAATGACTTCCAAGCTTGGTCTGCTTTGATGTGTCACCTCAAAAAAAGATCAGCTTCATTGCACAAGAGCAACATACAGTAAGGACAAACACACTGGGCATTACAGCTTGACCGCAAACTAATGATAAAAATGTGGTATAAAATGCATGAGTGAACTGGTATTTCTGTTAGAATAGTAGACAATAGGTTTAAAATAGGTTTTATTATTTTTTCAGCCATTTCACAAGATTTTGGATTTGAGCACACGGAAGGGGAGTGAAAACCCATAGTAAAAGTGAAAATGTTTCTTGCAATAACCACAAAAGCCATATATTATGACAATAACGCAGCCAACACCCCCACTCTCTGTTCTCCGCTTGTGCAGATGATATTCATTAAATCTCTATAATGGTTCCCGGTGAATGTTTGTCTTCTGGGCTTTGGAAATGTGGCTCAGTTTCAGTCTCAGCACTTCCATCTGTGTTTCCTTTGCTTTGTCCTGTGACTCCTGACCTAGCATGACACACCCAAATACTTCCTGTCTCCCTCTCCAGTAGCCCTAAGTATTATGGCATAGGTATTACAAATACACCCCATCACTGTCAACATGCATAAACTTTAAATAATTGCAATTAAAATCATATACATTTTTAAGTGAAGAATAAATTAGGGTTTAGGCTAAAGGTTCAAACCAGGTTTGGACCAGTGCCTCCTGTTAATGTCTCAAACAGTAAATGACTAGAATGGGCATTCCTATTTCAGAATTTCAGAGAAAGAGATTTATCCAGAAAACAAGCCCTGCACAGCTGGACCATTTGGCGCCTGATGAGAGGGTAAGAGGTGCACATTCCTTCATGTTTATCACAAGTCCAAGTCTGATAAAAATGGGCTGCCATGGATTATGCCGCCACATCATGTATGTTAGTAATATTTAAGTAATGTTAGTCATGTAAGCAAGTACTGTATTTTCCAGACTATATGTTGCTCTGGAGTATAAGTCACACAGCGAAAAAATGAAAAACATATATAAAATCACACTGGACTATAAGTTGCATTTTTTGGGGAAATTAATTTGACAAATCTGAGACCAAGAGCAGACATTTTATCTTAAAAGGCAAGTTATAATAATAACAATAAAATAGAAAGCAACAGGCTGAATAAAAGTACAGCATGTTAACATAACATAGTTTTATTCAGCTACATGAAGCACAGACAGCAAACGGAATACGTGTCTGGTATGTTAATATCTTACATTAACAGTTAATCAGATAACTAAAGCATAAAAAACAAGCTAACGAGTTTACTCTCGATCTCACTTCAAATCACTAAACCCACTGAATTCTTCATCCTCAGTGTTGCTTCTGAACAACTCCGCGAGGCTGTCATACAATTAAACAAGACTAGAGTGGCCTAGTGCAGTTGTCAGTGTGACAATAAAGAAGATGTGAAATTATATATTTTAATAATAATAATAATTTCACATATAAGTCGCATCTGAGTATAAGTTGCACTTCTAGCCAAACTATGAAAAAAGTGTGACTTATAGTCCGCAAAATACGGTAATGACCAAATCATGTTACACTGCAGTTAAATTTACACATTATAATTATAGTTTCACACTGAAAAAAGTCTTGATATCTCACCCATCTTTGAGGTAATTAAAGAGGATTTGTTTAGCTGTCTCGTCATGTGTTTGTTGTGATAGCGCTTGTTGACCTTTCAAAAGATCAGGTGTCACCTAGAAATGAAAAGAATGTCAGAAATATATAAACTTGCTTTTTTATTACCGACATTTAACTTTTTTTTTTACTACTCACATGAGCATCAGCCTCTGAGCTTGTTTTCTTGTTTGCTATTATAGACGACTTAGACAGTGAAGTTGACAAAACAGCCACAGAAATTTTGGGAGTAGAGGAGGATCCCCCTTCACTCTTTAATGAGTATGAGGTGCGTGTTTGTGGGTTTCTGTATCCCTGGATGGAGCTCACATTTTTGGAGACAGTGCTTTGGGGAGATCCTGGTTCACTGGTGGCTTGAGATAAAGGCCTGGAGTCTGTTTTACCATCGACAGTGGTGATCCAGGAGTCCTGACCACTCACAGACTTTCTAAGCTGGGACGGTTTGAGGACGTGCTCCATGGAGGTGCCCCGGGTGTAGTTAAGGCCGTCACGTAGACCATAGGCGCTGTCCACGCTGCGGGAACGTTTGCGATCCTCTGGATTTATTCTGTTCCTGCGCCCAGCCCGACCCCTCCTTTGCTGGCTGCTGTCAAATTTTTCAATCAGCTCATCAACTCCAGGGATGGAACCTGTGTCGATGTCTCTACCTGAACCAGGGAGGAAAGGAATGTAGCGCCTGTTTTCATGTCGATTGATGGCATCAGTAAATAATGGATCTAGCTCATCTAAATGCATTTTGGAGGTGTTTGTGGAGGATGACGAGGAGTGACGGGAGCGTGAAGGCTGAAGAACTGGTCCACTGGAGTCTGTTCTCCTCAGAGGGAGGATATCTGGTTCACGATGGGTGCGGTCTAGACTGGCATTGGCACTGGTCACTGCTGATGGCTGGGACATGGACTGAAGGGCATTGAGGTTTGTGCTGCGTGGTTTGGACTGTGGCTGGGCAACTTGCGGTTGGGCCACCTTAGAAAAGGGCAGAGGCTGAGGTTTAGCAGCAAATGACTCAGTGGAGTTGGGTGGGTGCAGAGACTGAATATGATCAAGGCTGGAAGACCTGGACTGGGACAAGCTCTGAGCCGAAGATTTGGGTGAAGAATTTTGAGACATAGGTCTGGATGGTAAACTGTGGAAATTTAGGGAGTTGGTTTCCGGATCGTATGGTTGTAATATCTCAGGATGTTTTTGAAAGTTCAAAAGAGTGGAAGATTTCTTTCCCTGTGAATCTAAGAGGCCATTATGAAGACCTGAATGTTGCATCATCATCTGAGCTCTATACTCCCCAAAGGGACTGTTTGAGCCAGCCTCTGTGCTGCCTCTGAAATCATACTCATGATAGTTCTCAATGAAAGAGCCGTCTGTGTCAACAAATCCATTGCTGTTAGGATCACTGTAAGGAAGCGGACCCCTGTCCTGGTTGTTTAGCACTACATAGGGGTGTCCATCAATACCTTGGACACGAATACTGAGGCCATAGCTGCCAGCCCCATTACTGTTTGTCCTGGAGGAACGCGCAGGCTGAGTGTAGACTCGCTGTGGGCCAGTGTTGGGAATGCCAGTCACTCTGTATGACTCCATGGGGAATGCAGGAGGACAATTATCCCTGTCCTTGGATCACGAGGCTTTCTTCTGTAAGCAAAGATTTACAGTCGATGAGAGTGACAAACTAGCTCTGCAATAACAACAAATATTTCTACACTTAATCCTCCATAAAGCAATAGGCACGCCCAACATTTAATCACATATGGACAGTTGCGATTTAGTAAGCACAAAGCCACAAAGAAAAAGAAATTATAAACTTAAAACAGCAGCAGTATATGTAACAAATAAGTATTAGCTCATATTTTAAAGCAAATATGATCAGGTCATGTTTGAAGAGGCCTTTAAGGCATGTGTGACTAACAGTTATGGTTTTACAAAATGACTGTTTACTGTGCATCACAAAAGATGTGGGTTAAACTGATGTAGGGAAAGGCACTGAAAGAAAACACTTCAACATGAGTTATTAAGATCAGGGAAAGGTTTTAAAGTTGTGTCCTCACAGTACAAACACAAACATTATCCAGTCTAAAATGCAGTAACTTTATCCCCGATTCTGACAATAAAGATTACAGCATCAACAGTTTGTCAGATTTACAACAGAGTAGAACGCTTTGGCAATAAATATCTGGCTGTGTACAAAAATTGAAGTAGGCTGTTAACAGTTTAATGCCCGAGCAGCAGCCTGGAAAACAAAGCTGGGTACAGAATGGTTCAGTTCTGTAGACAATGAGCTTTGAACAGGTTCCTGTTTGTCTTGGTGACACCATCCCATTCAACCTGGTGCTATAAGACAATGGCAAACGGAGATAGGCCCAAATGAGGGACACTGATAACATTGGCACAACAAAGGCTTGGGCAGGATGTGCTGTATCACATTCACAAGAAGCAGAGACACATATTATCAGATCAGTCAGCAGTATGGGACTGTAGGCACAGGAGTAGCTCATGGTACAACTCATATTAAGAGACATTTCTCCATTTTAAAACTATGATGTGACAGATCGTAATCTCATGTCAGTCAAACTCTGTACAGTGAACATAATGTTTTATTCTTGTGAAAGATAACCTCCAGATAGGCGAGAATCTAAAAGCCATTTACAAAACAAATTTACAATACAAATCATCTACTACGAGCAACTTCATTGATATAACTACACACGTCTCAGGTGACTGCTGATTTTTGGCAATGAACAAACCAGGTCCACCCAACAATCTCCTTTTGGATGGAAACATCATGCAAGTTACCATATACCAAACATTTTTTAGATCAAATATATCCGTTTGATGTATAAGATTTAAAAAGAATGTATGATAGTAACTGAATTACACAGCAAACGTGGAGGATGTTTCCCACTTCACTAACACAATCTTTCATGTAAACTTGGGTGGCCAGTGCTTTAGATGAGCCTAAAAGACTCTAAGCCCAATGATAATGGTGACTGCAGTAGTGATCTGTGAGAATTAGTCAGCTTTAGAGACTTTGGCTGGAGAAAAAGGCATGAATGAATGAGCACAACTGGAGTGTTCTGAGTGGGCAAGGTAAAGCCAAAAATCCCTCAATAGACTCTTTCATGGTCCTGTCACAAATAACTAGTGACACATGATGACTCAGGCTGTCTAGTTTTACTCAGCTTCACCTCTTATTGTATATTACAACCATTTCTGCTCCACTATCCCTCCTAATAGATGCTGCTTTACCTGACCTCTCAGCTGTGGAGCAGAGGTTAGGGCCAGGACCTGGTTGAGCTGTGACTTATGCTTTCTGTGCAGGGAAATGGTTGATAGGGCCTCTCCTGTTTGACTGTGGTGCTTTTGGTGTCACATGACCCCAGGGACAAATTAGTGAAGTCTGGCAAAGGTGAAAAGCGAGAAAACGATTTGCCCAATAACAGCACGGTGGGAAAATGATTGTAGACTCTGGTTACGCAATTGGCGCCCTTATATGCAGGCACAAACAGGTGCTTGGTACTCAAGGAATACCAGATAGAAAAACATGTTTTTTTTGGTAATTCTGTGCTGGAAAAGACAGATCTGCAATAAACTTATCAAGACGCATACTTGGTTGAGTTGAGTTGACACGCTCTGGAGGTAAAGTTTGTCAAGTCAGAGCAACAGGTGTCCACTGTAAAACAGATTTACGCGCAGCCATTCCGTATTATAAAAGTCCTCAAACATTAATACAATTCCATACATTGTGCTGCCTGACACTTTCTGACATATTTCTGAAGTTTTCTAGCTTTTAATCTGAAGACTGTAGCTGTTTAAGAATTGCGACGGGTCTAATAAAGAAGAAGTACTCACCAGCGCCGCGCTCTTATGTAGTTCACTGTTCGGGTTTTTACAGCTGTTGTGGGACGATTTTAAATAATATACCACTGAGATATGGCTCCACACCACACTTTGCTAACTTAATCAGTGCTTTGTTGTTTTGTGAAACTGACTGGGACAGCTTCAGAAAGACGTCCGTCCGTCCCTCCGGCCCGCTCCGCCTCCACAAACGAGCACACCCGCCTCAAACGCCCTCCCACCGGCTCCAAGCAGCGCGCAGGCCCCTGCTCTGTGGATCAGCCAGAGATAAAACCACCTATGCAGTGCACTCTAGTCCCGTTTTCATCAAGTTGGGACAATTGTATTACTTTGCTCAAGTAACAAATCCAACTCTATCCACAGTTTGTGTTACTTTTCACCTGTAGGCCACAAGCTACGAAAGTATATGTAGGCCTAGATATGTGTATGTATGTATGTATGTATGTGTGTATGTGTGTGTGTGTGTGTGTGTGTGTGTGTGTGTGTGTGTGTGTGTGTGTGTGTGTGTGTGTGTGTGTGTGTGTGTGTATATATACACATATAGATCCATTGTAAGGGCCATGCGCAAAAGGTGCATGGCCCTTACAATGGATCCAGCTCAGTCACATGCTAAAATGCGACAGCGTCATCTAGTGGAAAGTGAGATGATCTGATTGCAGATTATATGGAGTGCTATATGTGTTATTAATATTTGTCTGAAATCACATAGTGACGACACTTCCTATTCAAGGTATTTGAAATTATGTTATTGGCATTTATCCTTTTCAATCAAAATGCATTTACAGATTTTAAGCAGGACAGGAGGCTTTGTGACCTTTGTTGTTAAAAAGATAGTTACCAGCATGTTGGTATTACACTGTATGCCACATGAAAGCATTGCAATATCAAAGTATAAAAATGCTTGTAATCTTTGTCATCTATGAAATGTGCAGGAAAGGCTTCACTATAGACCTCAGGCTGCGCTGGCCCCTTTATGTTTTAGTGTTTGTGTTCAGTGAGACTGCACAGCCTTTAATCTAAGTTCAGTGCCACTGTGTTGAGTTACAGACACAATAAAAGCTCTGTTCTCAGCTGAGGTGCCCCAGCTGGGACCTCTGAGCATGCTCAGTTTATGCTTTCTTCTCCTGATTAGCACCAGCTCCTGCCTTCCAGCAGCAAATTTTCCCAAATTGACATCTAACAGAAATTCTAGAGATGTACAAATGCTTAGCTCTTCTAATTTAAGCATTTCCATAGTTGTGGCTTTTTAAAGAAATTTAATAATCCTTATACCAAAAATGGATATGCATCATAGCTTTATGATGTAGAAGTCAAAGAAGAGGGAACAAGCTTAGTTTAGGTCGGCAGGTTCTGTGCAGGGCTGGAGCAGAGAAATAGGAGATGATTGTGCTGAAGAAGCAGGAGGCGCAGCAGGCTTTCTGGTTTGGCTTCAAGGATGAGAGCCAAGGAGAGTCAGCTGGCTGCAGCGCCATGACAGGAAGTCAGCCGTCAGACATGGTGGTCCCACTCCCACAAGTATGAACATCTACAAGAACAAGCCCAAACACCTACGCAGTCTGATCTGTCCGTGGAGTGAAAGGGGTCAGGATGTTGGACCCTGTCTATGTGCACACAGACACACTAAAGTCCAATGGGATTAGACCTCTCAAGAGGAGACGAGGACTCTCATGCCTCTTTATGGGGGGGGGGGGGGGGGGGGGGGGGGTTCACTGCAGATGTCCCGCGTCTTAGATTAATAGTCCTCAACTTTTAACAACACTCACACAGGACTAGTGGGATTCATTAACTCCAGTCACAGATAGAGGACTGAAACACAATGAGGTTCTCAACAAAAACAGTAATGAGAATTTAGAGAGCTAGAGCCTCCAGTATGGCCATGTCCAAAGCTGCAGGAATACAGAATGTGTGTTTGAAAACAGGTTCAAATAAGGACTCAGAAATGTGCCTTACATTATGAAATTATGAACAATTTTGTATTAATACTGTTATATCCTCCAAAACAAAAAAGACAATTTTAAACAGAACAGTTTTAAATGTTTAACAATTAGGACTTCGGCACATTTACAGTACGCTGCTATCACACTTTATTAAAAATAGAAACATATATTCATACTTTTCATACAGACTACAATGGTTCACTGGTATTATTTTCAAAAATTAGTTAAATACTATAAAACACTCATTTGGCCTAAATCCACTGTAATCCTCCCAAACACAACCAACAAAAATAACAGAGTTAACTTCTATTGCCCCTTTCAGCATTTGTGCTGTTTCACACCTGGATGGAAAAATGCATGAAAAGACAAAATGTGAGATGGACAAAAGACAAAAATGAATGTCTGCTCCTCAAGTTAAATAAATGCAAAATACAGTTATGTTTACAAAATGGCACATTTATTGCAACATAAATGTTATATACATTGTTTTCTTTCTGTTGAAAAAGACAGAAATTCAGTTCTCTGTTTCTGGTTTGAACCAACAATACCTTTTTCCTTTACGCACAAACAAGTCTTTTTATTCATCAGAATTATAATAAGTTGCGTTTTTGGAAATTTTGCACTAGTACAAGTCCTTCATGTACTAGAAAAGCAATTGATTCACTGTGATCTTGAGATGACACTGGTAAATCTCTGATAATAATAGGCTGGTTATTGTACATAACCATAGATCTTACTATCTAATATAGTAAAATAAAGTAAGAAACTTTTTACTCAAAACTTTTGCTTTCAAAAATCTAGAAAGAGTAATATTTAGACCTCAAGAAATATTCTTACAGTATTGTTGTATAAAAGACCAACTACAGTGAAAGCCAAATGTTTTTTTTTTCTTTTGAGTTAGCTTTTTATGTATTATACAAGGGACAGCATCTGGGAGAACAGCAAGTCTAACTTGGCAAACAGAGGAGCAAAGAAAAAGCAAATAATAAAAGGAAGGAAAGAGAGCAGGATGTGGCATTCACTTTATAGTCTCAATCACCTTCTGCCACACAATTACATGTTTATGAATACTGACATGAACAACAAGGCCACATTCAAACAAACTGCACAAAATTATATTTTAAGGTTGCCAAATAATATGTAATGTAAACTCTTGGTCTGGCATAGTAATTAATTATGGATAGCCATATAGAAATTTGTAACAGAATACTGTCATGAATGTGGTAGCCTTGTTTAGGGTGAAAAGACAAAGACAATATACAAACAAAATATATGGAATATAAAGTATTAAGACAAAGGACTAAAATAATTGAGAAATGTAAAGCATGCACACTGATATGAAGAAAAAAACACAATGTCAGCCAATGTCTTAAACAAAGAAAATATGTTTGTTTTGTTCACTGTTGTGCTACACCTCTAGGAACCAACTAAAACCCAACAAAGTGCACTGATGCGCACTGCTGCTTTGTTATCAAAAAATAACATTATCAGGTAGGCTGGATGCCAAAATCCAGACAAAATGATTTGTTAAAAAAAATAAAATAAAGAGGCATAACTATATTCTACCAGAAGAACTGTAATGGAAATTGATACGTTCATCAGGCCAGGAAAGTCAGTGGTCGTCGTTTAAAAGTACTACTTCGTCAAGAAAACTGATTATAGCTGGTGGCAAGAAATGACAACAAGCCACTCAGAGGTATGAATTTTTCAGGCTAAGTGTAATATAACACTATTGAACAGAAATTTCATGGGCAATGCAATTATTATCAGTTAAGACACTAACATACAGGGAATGCTAAAGTTTGTTAATAGTTTGCTCTCTGTATTTTCTCAGCTCACTACTGAAGACTAAACACAACAAAATTTGGGCTTTCAGTAAAGCTAGAGTTTGCCACTCGCCTTTGTAGAATTGAATGTGCTAATCTAGCCAAACTAAAATGGGTTCCTTCTGAAGTATTAGTACTTGGTACTTGTGATTTCAGTCAGTAGCAGAAGCTAGGCTAAACTACAACAATTCAAATGTAGGTAGATTTGACTCCTTTTGTGACCAGTGGCAAATAATAAATATAAATAATACATCTTTAGTTTAAATGGGGCACAAGTGACAAATGTGTTGAGCATAAGTATTCAAACAACAAATAAATTATGATGCATCAACCCATCTTTTTGGTGTTTCTGCTGATACCTGATATTGGCCGATACCAGGGCAGAGCCTGAAAGAAGATATTTCTTTTGCTAAAAAACAATAATTTGTCCATATTTGATCACAAACTGGTTCAAATAT
The DNA here is from genome assembly GCA_019594935.1 of Periophthalmus modestus. Taxonomy (NCBI): domain Eukaryota; kingdom Metazoa; phylum Chordata; class Actinopteri; order Gobiiformes; family Gobiidae; genus Periophthalmus; species Periophthalmus modestus. The sequence goes on from JAIEZT010001214.1 coordinate 30,494,979, forward strand.
GTTATGTAACTGTAAATGGTTTATTCCTAATTTAATTATGGATCAGTGGTGTATAAATGAAAGTGCAAATATTATGAGACACTCTGGGGCAGAAAATAGTCATTAATTGTTTGGCCTAACCTTGAACCAATATCCTCTAACCAATACCAGATTCCGTACATTTTTCTGCACCGAGCACTGGTGCACCCATAAAGAAAATACAGCCTCTTAGAGCCCAAACACTTGATAACATATACCTCATTATGGAATTGCCAGACTTAGCAAGACGGAGTGCTTAGTTCTGGATGTAACAATATCCAAATCTCACAGTACATGGGAGCTAGCCATTCAAAATATTGTAACAGTCCATGGTATTATTATGAGACTTTCATCATGGCTATTATTACATCTCTACTTTAATGGTGACACTGGCAAACTATAGATCAACTGAAAAGCTGCATACTTATCTTTGAAATTGCTTAGCTTTCCCTTTAGACATAATTTCATCAATAACAGAATAAATAAAAAACAAAAACAATTGCTGTTACAATGCATTCGTCAATTCAGTTTAGGCACAAGGCAATTTCCACATACACTTGGAGGAGATTGCAAAGTCTCTGATTGTTCAGAAGCAACACACTTCTTGCAGACATTGATATGTGCTTAAGTTTTTCTGGGGACATTTTTGCAGTTGGAAAACTAGATGTGAGATTCCACTTCAGTCTTGGATTGGTTTACATTAGTCTCAGTTTTACTTCAAGTGGTCTGTCTCCTCCAATTGTTGTCACAAAGTCCTTTCTGTCACCAGGAACCTAGGTTCCCATCTCAAAATGGAAACTATTTATTGTCTATGTGACGTTGATCTGCAGAGACAAACACAGGAGGGATTGTGAAAGATAGGCATTGGATACAACATACAAGTTAATATTTGTCAAATCTGATCAAACAAAAATGATGGTACCTTTCTGCTACTCAAAGGTGGCCCATAGGGTTGGATGTGTCTGTCATGCCTGGGTGAACATGGGATTCAGCAGAACCTCCAGACACTTTTTCCTCCTCTCGTCTTTTAAGGCAGGCTGCCTTGGGGTTCAAATTCCTTTCTGTAGGAACAAAAAATAAACAAAGAAAACTGTGTATTAAAGTATATTTTTCAACAGTAGCAATACATGACACAACAAAATGAATTATCAAGCAATAAGTTACTAAAACTTACTGAAATAAAATGAGGCAGAAAATTAAGTGCTAAAGGATATTTCAGTTGTTATTTGAAGATAAAGCATTTGTGTCCTTGACACTGACCTCTGACTTGCTGCTCCAGGCTCAGGATGACTGCCACCGCCTGATGGAGGATGAGGAGCTTTGTTTGGGGCTTCTCGCTCTTGAGGTGAAGCTGGCACATGCGGCCCAGCTCCTTGAAGGCCTCGTTGATGTCTCGCACCCTGAGGCGCTCTCGGGCGTTGTTGGCCATCCTCCTCTCGCGCTCTCGCTCTGCCTTCTGCTCAGGATTTAGGTCCTCGTCTTCAGTAATACTATCACAAAGACAGATAACCATGCAGGCAATTGTCAAATGCTCTTTTCACCTATATCATCAAGTATATAAATGAAGAGTGTGAAATAAGTGTGCCAACAAATGGGCCACCATATACCTTGTGCGGGTGCCAGCACGAGGAGTTTTCATGTCTCTCCTATCACCTTCATCATCTGACTTATCATCTCCAGACATGCTATCAAGCAAGTCATCTTTGTCCGTTTTTTCCACCTTTAACTCCAGGTTAGAGGTGATCTGCCCACTAAGGGCCGCAGTGAGACCTAATTAAAAACATGAAGACAGTCCATTTAAGTGTTTCGTACTGAGACAGTGTCATACAGATGCACAGGACTCACTTCTAAATGTCTCCACTTGGTGGTTGAGCTCAGTGCTGGATGTGGAACTAGCACTAGGAAGGCCTCCATGGCTGTTGTTCAGACTGGAAGCATCATCAGCATGAGCACCTCCCTTATTCAACAAAAAACACACAATTAATCTGCCATCATATCTGTGCTGTGGACATATACACACAGTTCAATATAATCAGTCTCACTGGTGTGTTGTGAGCTGCACATGTTAAGGAGTAATTTGACTCTGTGGAAAGGCATAAAAAGCAGGGGCCTGTGTTGCAGAGTCAATGGCACACCCCTTTTTCTCCAGGAATGTGATCCTTCGTCACTGTTGGCCTGTGTTAACCCCATCGCTCCGGGACCTGGCTTTCCTATGCACAACGCTAATCTTTGCTTTGCTCTCAACAGGTGTCCAAACAAGTCTTTGTCTGAAGGAGAAGGAGGGAGGCCTGAGCTTTGGCCAGAAAAGAACGCTGCCATTTTCATGGCTGTGCCTGATTACCATACAGCTGAGGGGCTCCTTTAGGGTGGAGACTGTGGGGTAGACACACGTTCAGCAATTCAGATTTGCTGGGTTGTTGAAAAAAGTGATGAAAAGGGGTAGAAGGAGTGGAGGGTGTGGCATTTACCAAAAGTGTATGGCTGAGCCAAGAGCCTCATGGGACACAAGAAATTCTGTATGTGAACACAACAACTGGAGCATCACAGTCACCAACTCTAATGCTACATTTGCTATTAATGAATTACCTTAATTGGAACAATATAAATTATTGCTAATATCTGTGACATTTGGGGATATCATTTATTTCAATATTGGTCGAAAAATTAAAAAGTCTAAGCTGCCCCAATCTGTGCCAAGCTGGGTTTATCCTCAGTGCATCACATGTGTCTTTTTGAACAAAGACAAATGTGAAAATGGAAAATGGAAAAATAAGCTGATGAACCATAAAAAAATACATACATTAAAAAAGTTTGTTACAAAATACATTTTGTAATCATCAGAATACAAAATGTATTCATCAAAATACATTTTGTAATCATCTTTTTTTAAGTGCAGTTATTTTTATAATTTTACTACAACTCACTTCAGTATAGATTTTAGAAAAAAGACACAAGTCCCAAGACAAAAATTCTATTGGACCATCCCTCGAAGAACCTGTCTTAGGTGGCTGTAAAAAACTTTTTGAACTTTTTGGAAATTCAACTAGAGATACGTCACAACAATCTTTTTAGTATAATGGATCACAGACAAAAATGTGAAATTACCATTGCAGTTGTCCGACTTGGAACCAATGCCGAGGCTGGGAAGTTTGCTCCAATAGATGCAATTGGCCCATTTTGTGCCTGTCCCAGCAGACTGTGTATGTCGCTGGGCAGATTGGCAGTGGAGCCCACTGCATGGTTCCTCAGAACAAGGATTGCATCATCCAGTCTGTCCAGACGATCCTCCATTCGAGACTGTAAAGGGCAAACGGATTGGAGAAGAAACAGTTACCAATGGGCATTTGGAAAGGCTTGGGAGAATAAAACTAGCAATGAAAACTCAAATACAACTGTATGATTAGGGATGTCAAGATTATTTGGTTAACTGATAATCACCTAATTGGAATTATTCAAGTTATTATTATTTAGAAGCAAAAAATATTTTAATTAAATCTACACAATCTATACAAAATGCTTTTTAAAAAAATTGTTTATGTCACTTTAACTTTACTGCATCATTCAGGCCTCAGAGTAGAGGAAATGTATCATGGCAATGAAATAATCATAACACTAAAATTTCATATCGTGACATCCCTATATATGGTGTGGACTCTGAAATAAAAATATAAAACATGACATACAAAATCAAAATAGATCACACATTTCTTAGTTTTAATTACCAACAGTTCAGTGTGTGAATGATAATCCGCAACAATTAATGTAAAATGGCATTAGGTCTGGCATTGTCTAGAAATCATGAAACAACATGGTGTGCGAGTTTTGTGTGAAAAAAATAATAAATACATGATCAAGCATAAGATGGGACGCTTAATGATAATGAGTAACGTTTTTTGGAACAGAAATACCTCGCAAACATCCTTTAAGAAAGACATGGCATCCTGGAGATGCTCATGTAACTGTTGATGAACCCTGTTTTTCTGTCAAGTAAAGTAAAAATAGGACAAAATATCAGTGTCTGTAAAAATGCAAAAAGTAAAAACTATGCGTCAACATTAACCACAATTTATAATGGCATGAGACTACTACATTATTTTCTATTTCATATGATTCAAAATATATAGTGGAGTTAATTTGTATTCTTTAAAGTTTTGAACTCTTAAACATATGAGACAAGAATGTGTTTTACTCATTCACAAAACTGTTGACAGTAAAACCAATGGCCAATAGCCATGTGCAACCCAGACCAGCCATAAAGAGTTACACATATTTTCCATTCAAGTCTCAAACAGCTGGCCAAATGACATCACCTCCTTTCCTCTGGACACTAGTGCTCGTCCACTTAGAAAAATCATAGTTACCGAAAACCAAATGTTAGCAAAAGTTGTGCACTTTTTAAACACAAATAGATAATGTTAATCTTCACGGGCACAACAGGAAATTGACACGTTATTATTAAATCTAGTCCAGGTTGAGCTATGTATTATTCTGTTTACATCAAACTGTTCTTATTTTATCCCTCTTGTTTTGTTGATACGAATGGTGATCAGAAGCTCTAGTCACATGACAGCAAAGGAATCCCAGAGAAATGGTTGAGCAGGCAGCTGCCCACACCCCTCCCCCGACTGTCATCCCAGTCCTGGCCCATGGACTAGAGCGCAGATGGCCAGCCCCTTGGGACAGGTATTGTTTAGTTTGGTTATCTGTCTGCCCCCACATTTCTCAGCAAAACATTTGTCTCACAGGAATCTCTGCAATGCTTGATCAATCATTTCAGGATAACTTCGATCGGGTTTATTCCACATTGCACTTTTGTTAGGCTAGGCTTCAAAAATGGAGCTTACCAGTGAGTGAAGGGAGTTCTCGTAATTTGGTGAGGATGGAGTCTGTCCACCTGTGCGTGGCCATTGATTTGTGCCTATAAAAGAGGTGGTGAACAAAAAAGGTTAATCAGAAAAAGATGGTACTACTTAGGTTAGGTAATAGAGAATTGTACATGGATAAAAGAGCCTGACAAACTAATTTCCTGGTTGTTCTTTCAGAGATATTTATATCTTTTGGAGTTAATATGCATCACTTCCTGCTGGCTGGACTGCATCCTGACACAAAACTTCACATTTCCTTTGAAGAAGCAGTAGAAACCTGTGGCTCAATTAGAGGTTTTTTTATTTGAGTAATATGTTATATATTTATTATCTAGTCATAATCAGTATACACATTCACACATAGAGAGTAAATAAATAATGCTCAAAATAGTAGTGTGTGGAAAAGTGCCATATATGCCTAATATAATTGTATTTACTAAAACATGTCTTAAGGGGTGTATTAAATTAGACATATTTAAAGTTCCAAATCTTTGAAAAACTTTAATTAACTAACTACTAAAAGTGACTTTGGAAGTGGGAATGAGAAAGTCTGTTCTGCTTCAGATCTTTCTCCCAGGTGAACAAGACAGGAACATAACATGTGAGCCTCTGCTGGTTAGAGGCAGTGAAAAATTAGCCTGGGACTCTGGTCCCCGTGTGCGCTGGAGAGGGCTAATTGAACAAACCAGTCTTGAGTAATGTGTTGTATATTGGTGTAATCCCGATGATGAATGGATTTTGAGGTTAACATCAACAGTGAGCCAAATTTCTGTGCCAATTTTAAGTATTGTTCTTTCTCTTTCTCCACTACATAATGTTTTTTTGTTTTAACCTTTGACTGCAATGTGTGATGAACTCTGATGTATTGCACCTAATATATAATGTATACAATCTTGTTAAAAAACAAACAAAGTTGAAATCCGCAGAAATATAGACATCTACTTTGTATCTAGACCACATTCAAGTCCATGGTGAGGTCCCAGGTGTGGTTTGAGGTAGTATAAACAGGGGTTCCCTGTGTGAGGGTATCATAGTCTTCCTCATCAGCTGAGTCACACTCCCTTCCCCCACTGCACATAATTGCGGCCTTTTGCAGCCAGCCATGTGTGTGTGTTGGGGGAACAGCTGTCTGCAGGGCAGGGCAACAGCTGAGGATGAGGGGGGCATACGAAGAGACAGCTGTCGCCACTCCATTACTACAGATGACAAAACTGCCCAGTTAAACCAGGGCTTTCCCCTCTCTGTGTCCACACATTCACTTTCCATTACTCATGAGGTCCAGTCTGTAACACTCACCGAAATACTACCGTTCTTCATATTTATATATTATTGGTACATGTGCTTGTAATAATCATGTAATATTGTAATATATAACGTGACTATAAATCACATGGTTTAAGTCATCCATCCTCACTGTGCTGGAACATGGTATGTTTAATTAATTAACACAGAGAAGTGCTTAAATATACAAATATGAAACCTTTACAAACCTTTGCTTCAGTTTGATTAATTTAACTAATTCTATACCTAGTTAAAGTAATTACAATGTCAGAATGAATTACCATATTAGCAATTAACTGCGCCTATTTTGGTCTAATCATTATTCAAGTTTAAAGGGCCGTATGTCTGGGGTTCAAAAGCATTAATAATAGACATACATTATAAAAGCAATAACGTATTTCTAGTAAGTGAATTAGGAGATACAATACCTGGCCGTCCAGTTGTGGTGCCCGTCGCTGTGACGACTGTTCCTGCTGATGCTGCACCTGCTGTGGCCGTAAGAGGTGAAGGAGAGCCCACCGGTGTAGAGGGGTTTGAAGGGAAACTACTGCTAGTGTGATCAGGTGAGTAAATCTGTGAAAGTACCAAATAAAAAAATAATAAGTAATGCAATAAAATTACTGTGACAAGATACACATTTAAACAATCTATAACTGTATATTGTATATTGCACTGCTATAGAAATAAAATTAGTTGATTGGCACACTGCTGACTAAAATTATGATTGAATCTGGGCTGTACGCAGGATACCTAAATCCAAATTAATTTGACAAAAATATATATTTACAGACTAAGAACAATAGTGCATTACTATTTTCTATTTTAATCAAGAGGCTCCCTGAACATTGTGCTGAATATGTGTCTTGATATATACCAGGTAACGCTACTGCTGAAGGCAAGGGGGGTCTGGGGGCACACCCCCAGAGAGGTTTTTTTTAAAGAAAATTATGTAATTTCATATAATCTAGTGGTATTTTGGAATCAAAATTCCAATTTTCTCCAAGCCCTTCCAGTAGCAAAATAATGGGACATAGTCTTGCATTATCACTAACTATTTACAATATTTATAGCAGGCTATTATTTAAGAGCTACACTTATGACAGGGTTTAATCATTTGTTTCTGTCATGCCTTTGCTTAAATCAAAAACTAACGGAGCTCCGATCCTTTGCTGTCACCGTGCTCTGTTCCTGCTCTCCAGCTTAGCCACTGTACTGCCGTTGACCTGCAGTACTCTGGACTGTGACGCTCAAAATAGGCTTGAGCATAAAACTTTTGGGTTGTAGAAGTGTATTGCGCCTTGCCGTGTGAAAACTTGCACTGTTGAATACCAGAAGTAGGCCTATAATTTTTACTGATGTTTAAAAGCTCATGATCAAGTCCATGATTAAGAGTCTAATTGTTACAAAATAAAAAAGTGACTAAAAGCTTGTGTACTATAGAACATCTTTAGTGGTCCTAACTGTTCCTGGACTCTCTTCTCAGTACATGCTATTAATGAAAAGGACATTCTTTTGCACCCTGTCCTATCGGCTGATGCTGTGTACGTGCGGTGCTTCCTCTTGTCTACACACACCCGCACACTTACGCTCTCCTCTATCAGCACACACAAAAAAACCCCTCATGGATCACATACGTATGAAAATAATCCACTTGCACAAACAAACAATAATAAATTGATGGTAGCTTCATTAGTAGAAGTTGGTCTAGAAAAAAATACGGTCCATGAGGTCCGGATCTCATGGACTGTTTACAGCTATGGGTTTGATTATGATTTTCTTTAGTATTTAAATAATAATACAAACTTTTGTGTCCATGTGGTAAACCATGGTTTTGTGCCAGTTGTACATCCCTCACGAGGTTAGGCTAAGGTCAGTTGAGTTTTCGTATGACAAGTCAATCACAAGGGACAGGGGAGATTACGTCTTCAGAACTTCCACAGGGATTTGTATAAACAATTGTAGGATTAAAGCACAATTGCATCCCTCTTTTATCTTTTTAATAAGAGGATATTGTGGCGTAATAGAACAAGTCTCAGAGAACGAAGGGCATTAGTGCTGGATCCAGGCTAATTAACAGAAAAAATACCGAACGACCAGTCCATAAAGATTTCTACTTCAGGTGCAGATCAAACTGAGTTCACAAGAGACGTTTTGAGTCTGTAGGGATGATAGAACACACTCATTATTAATAATCTCCTTATTTAATCTTGATCTCTGGGCTTTAGCTTTTCAATCAACTTGGAGTATCAGGCCAGAGGCTTCACTGAAGTGTGTCACTGAGTACAGCGGAGACAGCAACCACAGTCTTAAGCGCAAATTGCTCTATATGTTTGTTTTTAACATAAAACACATAAAATAAAAATATTATCAGAGCTGACCAAAACATAGCCTTTGAGACAGGCGAGTGCATTCATGACCATGACTTTTGTGCCAACAACATAAGATCAACTATTCTTTTCAAACAGTGGATAGTAACGGTAAATTCAAAATGAAACATGAGTCATTTTTCTGGAATAAATGAAACCCCGCCTCCCCATCAGTTACGCTCCCTCAGGCGGCATGGGGCCAATAAGCACAGCCAATTTAAAAGGGCGGAGAACAAAAGCTCCAAAAAGGGTGGCCCATGGAGTTGAGCCCCACTGCTCCCTGTCCCATCTACACACCCCCACCTCTGTCCAGCCGTGTCCATTTCAGCTCAGCTTTGTGATGGTAATGATATTGAGTCGGCAAATATATTAAAAAAAGTCATTTGTCATTACCACAACAAAACTATATTTTTCAATGCATATTATTGTGTAAATGTAAAAAAGGTTCCATTGCAAAAGAAATTTCAAATCTATCAACTAGACAAAAGTTATATCTTAAAATTACTTATACACAAAAACCTCTTGCTCTGTAGCGTTTACCGTACAGCTCCTTTTCTTGAACACTACTTACTTTAAGCCTGTAATTATTCAGGCTTAAGCCTAAAAACTATTACTAACATGGCCTTCACATTTTTTAATCAGTATTCAAAACAGTGCTTAACAGTACTTAAAAGCCTGATAGCCGAGGTTACCCTTGATGGAGATGATAACTGACCTATATTGTATTTTCAGAAAACATAAAATAATTTGTGTGAGCATATTAGTGTATTGTTAGGAACATTTTATAGCATATCTTGCTGCTAATATTTCTTGTGACTTACTGAGGCCAGTGCTTTTCCCAATGCATCTCCTGTTTGTGAGCTTCCACTGGCATTCCCCCGATTTGCAGCAGCTACGAAAATATAAAGGAAGGTTTAGACAAATGAAGAGCTGTTGGTACAAAAGCAGCTGTTCAACTGAATACTTTTACTGAGATTGTGTGTCTAAGTCTGTCGAACGTAGGTACAAAAACTAAGTACCTATGACTGCATCTGCTGTGTTGACAGACGGCGTGTGTGCTGTAGTGACAAATGGTGAAGTGCTGGTGTTGCTTCTGTGAAAACTGGACATAGGAGGAAGACTGGAGTTGATGTCCGGAGAGACAGAGTGTGCAGGATAATTCTGAAAAAAGGAAAACAAATTAAGAAAAGACCAGGAATTTAGTGGACTATGAAGAAACAGTTACAAAGGGAGATAGAGAAAGAAAGCGGGTGGCAGTATCTGCAGACTCTCTGTTATGATGGTTCAGATACGGGCCATGTTAAGGGATAAGAGATAAAATAAGCTTTATTTGTTCCACAATGAGGAAATTCCAGTGTTGCAATGTAATGGACAGCAGTAGAATTCTCTCCAATGTAACGCTAGTATATTAAAAATATTTGTAAATATTAAAAATACTTGAGTATTAAGTAAGTAAGATAAAATGGTGCAAATAACAAAATACAATACTATCTAAGTACAGTAAAAATATAAAGCACTAAAACTATTATATACAATAAGTGGATATGACTATGATTTTTCAAATACATTAAATATGAACTTAAGACAGATACTTTAAATACAGTATAATAATCCAGACTTCAAAGGCTGTAAAAAAAAATGTGTCCAGTAGATATATAGCAATTATATGTGTGGTTGTATTAGGGGCATACCAATCGGTCATGGGAGTGTAGGCTGCTGTAGTTTCCTGACTGTGGCATGTGAGATGAAGATCCGGTGAGCATTCCTCCGTACCCTGTCTGACTGATGCCATTGGATGAACTCCACGGATCGGATGAACTGTGGGTGCCATCTGATAATAAAAAATGGCAGTAATTTTAAGACAGTATACTTCACTTGCTATACTTCTTTACATCTTTAGTATGTAGTAATTAAAACTGATTATGATGAGTTAGGGCTGGGTGATTTTGTGATAAAAATTAAATCGTGATCTGGTCCCTGTGCTATTTTGGTCATGTTGTCATATCATGATTCACAAATTTTCTCTTTAATGCTTCTGTGCTCAAACACTTCCACTTTTTTCACAACCACATCTCTTACTGTACAACCTCTTCAGTGAATGACAGCCAGTTTTAACATAAATGGACATAGCTAACCCGCTAGCCACCACGTTCCAAATAGGAAGTGATCATGCTGTCAGGCTTGTCATTTTTTAAATGTTTGTATTAACCTACTCTACATGTTCTTGGTGCTTTTACTTTGTCCGTAAATCAAAATATGTACATTAATAACAGACAAATCAGGTGCCTTTATTCCCCGAGGTCGCTCCAGCTAGCATTAGCACCAGCGGTGCAGGTGGGAAGGGGTGCTACCTTCACTGATTGGCTCTTTGGTTTCTATGATACTCACGGTTGAAATTCCAAATATGAAATTCAGCTCCAAATCTGTCCCTATAACTGCTAGCCTCAATGAGTTTCATATGGGTAGAGTCGAGCAGTATGGGTGACGTCACACTCCCTTAGTCCACTTCTTTAAACAGTCTATAGCTTTAACCAATCACGGTGAACTGTGAACTTTCAGAAGAAGTGGGTGACTTTTTTAAACCTCTTAAAATGCAAAAAAAAAACCCCAAAAAAACCCCAACAACAACAAGAGTGTACATGAATCATGATGAAAATTGAAATCATTATCTGGCTCCAGATATCCCACTTTTTTGCCATATTACCCCTATGATGAGTTGAATAAAATAAAAAAATAAAAAAAATAAATTAAAACCTTGGTATATTCAGTTTCCCAATTTTAAACATAAACATGGGATATTCTTGACAGCAAAAAAACAAACAAATAAACTCACCAAAGAAAGTGCTTGCGAACATACTGCTTGTGGGTTTGGGGGAGTTGTATGAAGGAGAATCTCTGCTGAACTCTTCTGAGCTTGGAGATGGTGCATACACCTGTGATGAGAACCTTAGTGTTAATACAAACAGTAAAAATATGACATATTCAAACCAAGCTTCTGACTACAACTTGAAAATACAATAGATGCAGCCCATTAGAGATTTGAAATATTATACAATATAGTTTGTTGCAAAGTTCAACATGACAAAATTAAAAGATACAAACAACCACATGGTAAAAAAAAAACATGCACAAACACACTTTAATGACTCACAAGCAATCAAGCTCATGAAGGGAGGAGTGGATTATCAGGGGTATTTGCATTTCAGATCAACTCAACCTCTAATGGAAGTATAATGATACCCGCTTACTTGCACAGACTAAATGCCTTGCAAATTACAGCATTCCCAGAGAGGCAGAAATCAAATAAATGGGACAAAAACAGCCTGCTTTGCTGCTTTAAATGTGTACCTGTGCAATGGTGGCTGAGTGAAAGGAGAGGCACAAAGAGCATGCTGTTGTACAGCTGTGTGAGTGCCAAGCGGAGCGGGAGGATCAAAGGCAGCGCAGGCCAAACAACACTGATGTGGTTTCTGACTTCATCGACTCCAGATGGAGAAAGCAGAGGACTAGAGACAGGAGACCAACAAACTCCTTCACGCAGACAGCACGATAATGTTAATGAGAACCAGCTAGGACCTGCCCACTAGATTACACCTGTGTACTTCCAAAACTTCATTCATAAAACGTCAAATAGAGATTACTAGATGTTCGAAAATATTGGCACAAAGCAGTTGTCAATAATTTCACACTCTAAAACATAATAAAAACCTTCTTGGCAATTGCAGTCTCATTCACTCACAAGTGGATGTCATAAAGGTTGTTGTTACTTTTTCTCAGTTTATGACATTGCGTAGATGGAAAATATGCAGCAGACAAAAAGTATATAAACATTAATCGGAAGTTGCCTCATATTATATTAATACTAAACAAAGAGTTCAGGGTTGTCGGCTGGGCGTGTCTGACTGTGTAATTAAAGTACAGTAGGAGGGGCACACCTCTCAGGGGTCTTGGACTTACACATGTGACCGGAGTGGATTGTAGTGATCTCAGGTTAGGAGCCCAGCTCTTTGTCTCTGCCATGTTAGACGATCAATGGGCAGCATATGGCAGTGGATGAAGCTAATTGTCCTTTTTACCAAAGGCTAACCAGTCAAAGCATTAATAAACCACCCCAAACACTGGGTGCTTCGTTCCACAGGCTTGTCATCAGGGGGGTTTCCATTACATAAACATTAATTACAGCCTGTCACTCAAAGAAAGCAATGCAATAAAATATATATATAATATGGATGATTTTGTTATGGTTACAACTAAAGTTTTTAAAACTTTAAAATAAACCATAAACTTGGTACAAAAAGCTATGTACCATTTCACACACCAACAGCAGAATTACTGATGTTATAAGATGGTCACTATAACACAACATATACAACATATTATAAAGTATCCTTTCATGTAGAGACAGTGCCTGTGAGTCACTCAGAGTCAGATCAAAGCCTGTACTTTACGTTGAGATATCCTTTCAATGCTTTTCAACCTCACTCTACTTTTACTGACAGCTAAACATTTTCCACACACCTTTCCCTCTGTTAAGACTTGATACCTGCCTTTGAAGTCTATCCCACATCAATCAAAACATCTAATGTAAAACACTAGACGTTGACCCGCTCCAACATGGAGATGTCTAATGGTGTCAGCAAAGAAAAGTAAAATTACAAAAGTGAGAAAAGATCCGGCAATGGGCCAGCTAGTTCAAAGAGACACACTTAAACACTATCCTAAAGCCATGTCCTGTTTATGAGATTGTTGCCATTGCTTGGAATCAAGCTGAATCTGTCTCAGGGGCATTTTGTTTCTATTCCAATTCTAGCGGGGCTTGGCGTGAGAGCAGTAAAGAATGCCTTTTTAAACCAGACCTGCGTCTGCTTTGAGGACTGTTGCACAACACAGCACGAGATGAGCCACAGCTTTAAAATACAAAATAAGTTAAGCGTAAAATTATGGATGCAGCTATAGAAAACTACATTTTGAATAAATATGCGTGTGTGTCCAAAAAAAAAATTGAAATAATGGTCATAAATTCAGATGTATAGTCCATAAGTCCATACAGGAGGAAGTAAAGCCCAACACAACCGGTTCAGTCAAGAGGTACTACACGTGCTATATTATGAGATAATAAGGATTACCTGCTGGAGGGACCTGTTGCACTGCAGAAGAACTTGCATCATAAACACATTGCACATTATGCAAAGAAACACCGTCAATCTATTTGTAGATCAGGTGTTTTTAAATAATACACAGCTTCATGCTGCCATGGCCTTTTTTCTTGTTTATTAAAGGCATCGAAAATAAAGATCATTGAGTTCTGCATTGGTTCCGTGCCACCAGCCAATGGCCCACTGCGAATTCTTCCAGTGCTCCAGATGGTGAGCCTGCCATGCCTCCCTGCATTTTACCAAATTAATATGAATCAAATTGTTGCAAAAATGAGCTCCATCCTTTATTTTTCTGAAAGAAAATCAGAAAGGGCTTTATGCTTTTGATCACAGAGCTTAACCACTCTGTACACATGCTATCAATTTTCTCTCCATCACCAAATGTAACACAAGCCGTTAATACTTAATATCAGGGAGATCAAAGTCAGCTTTGGTGCAGTTGAAGTTGACTGTACTTGCAGTAATGGAATGGGAAAGAAAAACCTACTTCAATTTACGCTAACATTTTAACAATCACAATGCCATTAAAAATGCAACTACTTAGAAACAGGTGCATATTTTACCTTCACTGTTCTAAACAATTTTGGTATAAAAGAGAAATAAAAACAACATTATGAAATTATTGACAAAAATGAACCAGATACTCATATGACTTGATTAGTGTGTCCAAACTTGTAAACTTTGTGTACACTTACTAAAGGTTTTTGAAACTCAACAAAAATCAAACAGGTCATTACAGAGCAGTTCAGAAATCACATTAGGCTCCCTGTGGCGTCAAGAATGCCAATGTGATTAAAAACAGATGTAATAACAGCAACACTGGTGCTTGGAGCTCAATCTGCAAACAGGAAAGTCTAACCTCAACAGGCAGGCTCTTTCCCCTAATCATTCCCAGACTCCCACTTGTTATTATTTCAACCAGTCTCTGAGCTCGAGAAACCAGCCAGTAAAAATAAATTCAAGGCTACATGAAAACTTTCTGCCCTGCTCTTTACTTTCTGTGTATGGGAAAAAGGTTGGAAAAAAGGCATGACTTCTTATGCGTTACTTAAAATACTAAATTGTTTAAAGACAGATGTGGTGTGAAATGGCAGACTATTGCAGTTGTCCTGGGACATGACTTTAACTGAGGCAATGGAAACTCGGATCAAGCCAGCAACTCACATGCATTGAAAAATACTTCTAAAATGTAACTTTAAATAAAAAAAGACAAATTCGCTGTGTATATTAAATGTTAACAAGCCAGCAAACACAAACATTTAGTTGCAAATCTTTCTATCAGAGAGATTACTCACCGATTTCCCATTGTAGTAATACATTAAAGAGTTACTGCCCATTCCAGGGACAGGATAGGCGCAATACATCGTAGCTTTTTAGGTTTAATAATGGTATACCAAAGTAACGTTCTAGTTTTTCTCCGGACATATATCCAAAGCGCTCAAAGGGGACTAATAATTCTTTCAGTACTGGCCTCCACACACGACCCACTCAGAGGAAACTTATGCAAAGCAGGACTGTACCATTCCCCACTATGAGAAGGGGTGTCAGCCAGAAGGGAGTGGCTAGTGTGGTACATGCCACTCTTAAGCCTGCAAGTGCTGAGGCAAATAGGAAAAGGACGAGGGGGAAGGGAGGCAACAGGGAGGTGGGTTTAGAAAGATAAAGGCAAGAGGGCTGGACAGAAAACAAATGTGCAAGCGGATTTAGAAAAAGACAAGAAATGTTTACATCTGAGCATCAAAACGCTGATTTTCTACAGAAGTAACCCAAACGATGACATTGGAACTTCATTAGTTCAAATGCAGTGAAATGAGAGCTTGAATAAAAGCAATGAGCCAGCTCCCTTCATAATCCTGTTTTAATCTTTTTGTTTGTGAGATGACTGGATACGACTACAGGCAGTGAGGTGAAATATTGCACTGGAATGAGCACAACCATCTGGCAATGTATTTTACCTGTTTTCTTGCACTAATTAGGAGTCAAAAGGCAGCAAAAGTGATCACCTAACATGGCAATGAAGAAACAGTAAAAATCCACATAATGAGTAAAAAATACGCTTACAGCCTATTGATGAAATGTAAAATATGCAGTGTTTGGCAAAATAGGACCTGAACTTGAAGAGCGTCAGTAAGTACGGAGTTGTAAAGCATGCAACAGCTGCAAAGGAGGTGGCTCGTGACGTCTGAACAGGAAAATAATGCTCCATTTCCTAAACCCTGGGGGCCTCAGACTGGGGGAGCACTGGGGGGAAGCAAAACATTTAACAGCCATTTTACCATGCTTTACTGTCACTGCAAGCCACACAAATCCTCGTTACCTTTATCATGTGGAAATAGAGGAGGTGGGGGCACAGATATGAGAAAAAGCAGGATAGATATAGTATAGCGAGAGACCAGTCTGCACAGTGCAACTGGAGCCTTTCATGTTTGCCACTCCAAGCTTCCTGGACTTAACACAGGTCTGCGGACTCATTGAGAACATTATTGTTATAGAAAGATGAAAGCATCCACTTCCCTAAGAAAACTAGGCCTTTATTATGCCTCTCCCTTCAGTGCTGTTATTATTTATCCCTCCTTTCTTCTCAAAGGCTCTTTTAAACTCTTCCAAAACACTGGCTCTACATGCTGTTACCGCTTTATATCTGGCTCCGTTTCAAGTTGATGCTTTAAGCAAAAATGGTCATGATAGAAGCGTTTGAAGCGCCCAAAACAAGTCCAGACATGGAGCGCACACTCATGAGAAAAGCACATAAAAGGAAAAGGGACATTATTGAGAGAGTGGCAGCACATGTTATTAGTAAATATGTTTGTAATAGATGGATTTGATGGATTCTATGCAATCTAAAGAAAACAGCAGTTATAGTTGCAGATTTTGAAGGGAGTGATCATGACACCACCTTGATATTATGTAAATGAGCGTGGTCCTGGGAGGTGAGCCGAGCTCCACCCACCTGTTCACACTGGCCTCTAATGACACTGGAGTCCTCACAAGGTGCTTTTCTGCGGATTTGTTTGGGTTGAAAAACACAGAGCAAATCCATGGGCTGAGGTCACCCCCATCGCATGCATGGATTTAGCCATGATGTCATCAGACAGGAAGATTGTTTCCTGTAAGAAGCTCTGCTTCTAATTAGAGGAAGGGGTGCGAGGGGTGACACTGACCACCCTTCAAAACGCCATGGTGCTCTTTTTTGTTAATATTTTATACTTAACTCAACTTTAAGTTGAAAATATACTTTCTGTTTTTCTGTCTTTAATCCTTTTGCATGAATGCAAATAAATAATACCACACATAATTAATGTAAAGACAAGTGTTCTTCATTTTAAGCACTAAACATAATAAAATCACATATTGACATTTATATATCAGATATAATACTGCAAGTATTAACTGACATTCTTCACATATGATTAGTGCTCACAGTTTTAAATGTCTTTAAAACAATAAACACTGCTTTAGTCATTGTTGACAGGCCATGCTCTGGAGGCTGCAGCAATCCCAAATCAAGGTTTGCATTAATGTGGTAAACTCACGCAAGCCCAACATGAATAATTTACAACAGCCCTGAATGTGAGTAATGACTTTAATCTGTGCATTATTTTGTGTCCTTTAACTCTTCGTGTTCCTCGTAGATGAAAGCGGACAGGCCTCTGGTAGTTTGTCTGGTGTGTTATCTCAGTTGTGTGTATCGGCAGTAAATTTCAACAACCCAATACAGATAAACATGAAGGCTGAGGTCTCAGGGGTACCAGCGACTGTTTAGGATCATCCCGTAAAACAAGGGTGTCTATCTAATCAGCCCAATCTGAAAAAGAGTCTCTCTGGGGACTATCTGAGGTCAGGGCACGGCAAAAAACTGAAACCATTTCCATTCACACGAGTCAAAAACTCGTAGACTTTAGATCCAAAAACATGATTTAAGGATGTATATGAGATAGTTAGAATTATATTAATTAATTTAAGATTTTGTCTGCATATGGCCATCTTGTGCTGTGCGATGTAACAGCATGTAACAGATTATCTACAGTACACCACAGAAACCTCTCCCACACACAAGACGCCTGACTCATACATTTAGTCATTCTTACAAATTTCAGAGTAACACAGCGCTCAGATGGCCATTAACACTTTTTTTTGCTCAACACTAATACTAAAATAAAAATGTGAGAAAAATACTTATAATAATAATTATAGTAATAATTCTTTAATGTCTAAAATATTAGCATACATCTAGAGGTGGGAGATATGCAGAATTAGAGTCTCGAGTATATCATCTATAAGCCAAGCTAATAAAACTTATTCCAAAAAAACCCCCAGAAATGTCTAGGGTAAACAATTTTTAAATATAATACTTAATTTTATGGTGCATTTACATTTTATCCAAAACATGAACCAAGATGTTTAGAAGCAAATTCGAGCACATTCCTGTTACATTGTTCAAATATCATGTAACTATTGTTTTTGAGGCAATAAAAAAAAAAATTACTGAGATACAAATTTTTGTCAATATCGCCTTTTTAGATGTATGCATGTATGTATATATACACACATGCATATATGTGTGTGTGTGTGTAGACACGCACACATTTATACATGCGTGTGTATATATGTGTATATACACACACACACATCTAAACTATACATCTATATTTCCAAAAACTGTTCTATTTAAAAAAATAAAAATAAAATTAAAAAAAACCCTGTTCCACATTTTCTGCCGTTGCAAAATGCCCTAAAAAGAACTTTGAAGATGTGCGGAATTTAACCATATACCATATATACCACTGCACCTGAGCCACCCCTCCACTAACAGTTATAAGTTTTCATACAGTAAAACGATGTGTGGTCTTTGTGGCTTGTTGAAGACAGGAAGAAAGAGAGATTATTTATCTTTTGAATGTCATGCAACAGACAGGCACTGCAAGGAATATTTCTGTGTCTTGTAATTCAGACCCTACAGCAGCCTGTTTCTTACAACTCACACAGTTCAAATTTGACTGAAACAAGGGTGCTTGAGTGATCTGTCAAACACAAATGTCAATCTTTTTTGTCATCCACACTGAGGGGTTTCGTTTGGAAAACTCCCCGAGGCTAAGCTGAATCTCTGCACTTTCTTTTCTCTCATCCGCAGGCTAAAGTCAGTGAGGAAGTGCCCCGTCAAGGCACACTGCCTTGACAAGGGTTTGTGGGGAAAAAACGCTATTTACACAACAAACATGCACACACTCACACACCGTGCCCTTGCAGCTTCCCATAAATATCCCACATCTCTCCCATGAGCAGGAGGAGCCTCTCACCCAGCATCCTGCAGCGCTTGACCGGGCAGCAACAGGCTCGGCCCCCCCCCCACTATGCCAAAGCATTATAACCCTATGACACGTTTCCTCAGAACATTTTACCTTCTAGTAATAGGCTATCCTAAATGGCATAATAATTAAAGAGATTAACAGTCATCACAAAAATCCAGCAGTGTGTTGAAGTCAAAATTTAGCAGAGCACAGAAAAAGTATGTACGTGGCAAAGTGAGGAGGTGTCTGTATGTAAGATGTAAAAGCCATATAAACATTTTAATGTTTGCAATCACCAGCTGGCCTGTCTAGATAGCCTTCACATCCGACGCACGGCAGTGTCAAAACCTCAATGCACAGAGGATGTGCTCTCGTAAATATTTTGATTCAACTCCATCATGTAGTGTACACACAGCATGCTTGGACTTGCAACTTACATTGGCCATCTGATTTAAAACTCTTAAATTTATTTTTAGACTGTTGAGCCAGAATACAAACTTGGAGGAAAAAGAGGATTTAAAAAATAAATAAATAAATAAATAAGAAAATTCCCAGCAGTGTACATAATGATAGGAAGCACTGTGTAGATATTTTTAAAATGAAGCATCTATTTGAGTCTCTGGTGAGGCTCTAGCGCCTGCTTACACAAGCAAAAGCTTTCAGTGGCATCTGCAGCTGCATTCATGCTTTACAGGTACGCTCCAGGCCTCTGGTACAGCTGCCTCCAGCACAGCTCAGTCCAGGTGCATGGACCTCTCAGCACTTCCCATCACCGCCACACCAGCACCAGTGTCAGAGCCGGCAATATAAACACCAGCTTTGGTGATAATCGCTAGGAGATATGCTGCAATCACCCGTCTAACAACTGCACACTTAAGGTTCACAAGTAGCTTTTTAGACATTGCAATAGTTCATGGCAAACTGCCTCACCTCTGGCCTCTTTTCGTCCTATTATAACATCTTTACACCATCAAAACCCGCCAGACAACGTACCACTCCCACACAGCCCACCTATCAAAAAGCTGGTTCAATGTTTTCCTTTTTCTTTCAGCGGGTTAAGAAGAGACCTACAGCCCTTTTTTCCAACATTGCCATCTCTATTCGTTCAAATGGGATCAAAGACTAACTGGGATAATTCCTACGAGCTTCAAGCTTTATCTTGTGAGCAACACTGAGTGACAAGAAGAATCTGTATTTTATCCCAGGCTCTGTCACTGTTTTTCCCATCTTGCATTGTAGCGCCTGATTGTACTCTTATGAGTCACAGAGCTGCACCTGCGCCCATGTGTTAAGTACTGACAAATAAAAGCCCAGCGTCCATTTACACAACAAAGAGATGTAACCTGCGAGGCAGTCATTCTTGTGCCCCCCTCGGTTGTCTGACAAGACCTCAAATATATCACTTACTTAAGAAAAAGGCAGCACGCCATCTTTCCAGAGACTGCTTTCTCTGTCGCACGCGCTGACAAACTTCCTTTCAAACACAAATCCAGAAACAAAACACATGCCAGCCTTTTATGTTATGCAGCCTGTTCCATATTTGATTTCAGAGAAACAGCGGCAAAGGTGACAATCATCAAAGCTCTGAAAGGCAAATCCAGTTCCACACTTTCTCACAACACCCAGGAAAACCTTTTACTGTTTAAGAGAAGAAAATCTCAGATTTTTAGCAAACCAGTTGCTTGTGATAAGGAACAAAAACACATTATTGTGTTAATATTCAAGGAATTTAAGTCACGGCTTAAGGACCTTTTGCAGATCCACAAGGGTTTGAACAATGAACATCTGAGTTAGTGATTTATGCATATTAATGGACTTGAACACCCCCTGTCTAAGCAAATGCAAGCTGAGCTCCACACTTCCCTGCATCCTAATGCTCACCGCTCCTGTGGGATCATTACCAATAGAAATTTCAGATATTCTGCGCTATTAATCTCTGTCTGTCCTCGTGTTCGCCTTCGTAATGACTAATTAAACATCAAAAGAGCAGAGCTGGGGATGGGCTCTGACAGCCCCTCTCTCTCCCAGGAGAGGCCAGGCTGTGACAGGGCAGCGCTGAAAATCAATCACATGGAGGTGCACACAATGAGCAGTACACAGCCCTAACCTACAGAGACAACCCTGTGCTAACATTTACCAACAAGCGTGTAAACAACAAACATAAAACGCTACTACTTTGTTCAGTGAATTCACAGGGAGCAGAGGAGCCATAGATAAGTAAACAACAAAATAGTGACTTCTAATCCAAGAAGTGAAATGCTAGTGTCAAGAGCCCCCTTTGTGTGCAAGTCAAAGGGAAGTGTTTGTGTGTGTCTGCTTAACCAGGCTCACTGTGAAATCTGTTTATGTGAGAGTAGATGATCTTCCACTCACAGATGAAGGCAGGCCAGGAGGGACCTTGCGAACCTTTTTTGTTTGCAGAGGATCTGTGGAAAGAATATGTGTTTAATGAAAAAAGGTAAAAGTAAAACCATGGCTACATTGTAAATAATTTACCACTGTTTCCATAATACTATACAAAATAAGGCAAAACACAGAATTATGACATATCACTATTAATACTGTTTTCTTTTTATTTAAACTCTCTTCAGATGGTCTCAATGTAAAATCAGAAACATAAAATGGGCATTGGGGGCATCTAGGGTAAAATGTGGATCTGACTAGGAGCCATTATGCAGTGACAATAAAAGCTAAAACAGATTTACTAGTGTGTGTGTGTGTGAGGTGAGTTTAAACGCAAGTTTGCTTATATTTGTGAGCTGTTCTAAACTGTATTGGTCGGACGTTTTGTCCTTGTCAGAGAAGTACAGACACAGCACTTACCGATGGGAGGGGCGTCTTGTAAAGAGCGTCTTCTGGGATTGTGTCCAGTGAAGGAGTAGAACGGAGCTGCTGACTTTCCAGAAGCAGCCACTGAACCAGGACCCACCTCAGGCCTCAGCGACGACTGAAACAATACAGTGAAAAATAAATAAAATAAATGTATTGCTGCTCTAATATAATTAATATATGAGGAGAGGGTTTGTACTTAACAGGTTGTAGATCAGTGTTTTCTAATACAAATCTATTTTAGAGCATTAAAATTCCTACTAACTAAACTAAATAACTAAATATTTTAAAAAACAGAGATCCTTCTTTTTGCAATTGAACCCTTTATATGCATAACCAGAATTAAATATTTATTTCATATGACCTCCATGAATATGAGCTAGAGAATAAACATGATCCTATGACCCTGATGAGCAGGTTTAGGAAATACTTTTCTATTACAGTGAAGCAGGCAAGTTTTGCATTTTCCTTTTAAAATATCCCTGTATTCATCTTTATATTGATAGCCAATAGTGTGGTTAATAGTAAACCAGTAGTGTTCACAACTCTACCCCTTGATGATAATTAATCAACTACTCCTTCATTTATTAAATGCTAACTAATACAAAGTAACTGGTAGTATTCCATTTACTAAGATTTTTTCATTACAGCTTCCTTAACCACTTAGAGATGCTTGTGTGTCTTGATAATGCATCTTTCAAAGTGTCCTCAGTCACCATTTGCGTTTGACCTCTACAACCCCCACAACTGGGTTAAGAGGCCAATTAAGAGCTTGCGCTAATTACACTAATCGGTTGCAGGCATTACAGAGCGGGAGTCATGTGCTGTTCACCTGAGCTGAGGCCTGTGATAGAGTGGCCTCACATGCCCCTTCAAATCCCTTTAGGCTCTGACACAGTGACACACTGACATCTGAGCCTTCACCTGAGCTTCAAATGTAAACTGATCAAATACAACAATGCTTAATACAGATTATAGCATGATAGTGATAGATGATGGGCTTCTTTTATTGTACTAATCTCTCACCTAATTATCTCAACTTGTTAATAGCCTGAATGGCAATGAAAGCATCCAAGACAAGACAGCACAGGACAAGAAAGTTAAATGAATGATTATGAGATAACTGGTGACCAAAATTTTGTTGAGTGAATTTCATTAAAAAGATCATTTCAATAAAACTGTATTTATAAAATTATACTGACAAAATAATTTTAGGTATAATACATCATTGAGCTTACCTGGCAGCCAGTAACTCCAGGATCCCTCCCAAAACTGATAAATGAGCCCCTGTCTGATTTACCTGGAAGAAAAAGAAATACAGCAAAGTAAGAGAGGAGGACTGTGCCACTGTATTTAATACACATGGACCCATGAATCAACAAATACACTAGTTGCTTCAATGTCAATGTCATAAAACCATTTACAGCCATTTAAATCACACATATGTAATCATGGAAATTAATCATGTAAAATATGACTGTCAACCTCTTCACTGGCAGCCATCAGCCATCAGAAAACTTGAGCCCACAACACACATGAATCAAAACAATCACAATACCCCAACTCAGCACTTTGACTTGCTGCAAAAACAAACATACAAACAAATGAGAGCTCTTGGCAGAAAGTGATGAATAACTTTAACAACCCCATGCATTATTTTTGTCAGACTTCCAGATATTACAGGCTCAGACACCAGCAGCAGGACTAAATTGTGTTGACTCTAGGGACAAGGTAAATATGTTTGTTGTGAGTTAAAAAGTTGCCGAGCGTGGATGTTTTGCTACACGATGACTGATCTGAACTGTGCTTTTGGAGCGCAGGTGAAGACATCTGAGAGCATTCACTTGTGCTTATCCCAGCACTGCTGCAGGAGACAGAGCACACACCTCCCGAGACTAAGGAGCTATGTGGAAATCTGGAAAGATGGTTTAACTGGCAAAGCCGCTTGTCTTCCAACAATAATATGATACGCTTCTGAGCCATCGCTCTTGCAAAAGGAAAATAGGATTAACTTGTCGGTTACCACCAACGTTCTCTAACATAGGGGGATGAAGAAATATAGCCTCAGTCTGCACATTTTAATTTTCATTTCTTTATTTCCTTTTAAAACTGATTTGGTATGAAAATATTGATTCTAAATGCCTCAGATAAAAGGCTGGTCAAGTGCAGAGTTAAATATTTAGGCACAGCATGTGTTTTGACACACACACCGTGTCTGACATGAATAATTTATAAATCACTGTTAGTGTACTGAAGCAGACACATTTGTTTGAATATAACCTCTAAAGCCTAAAATACAAGAGAAGGTTACTGTATGATAGCAATGGTTTGGCCCTTTTTTACAATAAAAACATTATAACAAATTAAAGACATAACTGGAGAGGCCTGACAAAGTAACTAAAGCATGACAAAAACAAAACAAAATAATACGTTTCAAAAGTAGCATTTGACCTAAACAATGTGTAGATCATCGATACGCCAAAGCACGGGTTTCTGGTGAGTAAGTTTTAGATCATAGATAATAATGTGAGCAATATAAAAGCACACATGTAATTAAAATGACAGTAATTAGATTAATGTTGACCACGAAAAAATCAACAGTAAATCTACTGTCAGTAAAATCAGTAATTAGATTAATGAGCCAGAATTCTGTTCATAGCCTCTTTTGTGGCTGTTAAAATTTTCATAGAATGCATATTATGATGTTGAAGTAAAGTAGAACAAAGTCATATATCAAGGACAACATAGTGCTGGCTTGGCCAGTTCCAAAACCAGGAGCCTAAATTAGCTGAATAAAATATTCTCTTATCATACAAGCAGTCAGACAATATTGTGTCTTATACACAAATACTGTTTGCAAGAAAATGGGTCACTGTAATAATATGTTCCCAAAAAGGAATGAAAGTTGCTAACTCTTGTGTAAAAATTTCAAAGACTACACCATAAATCAGAGTAAAGAATAATTACAAGCATATTGCATGTACTGTTAGTGTCCTTTAAAAGTTTCATGTCTTTACTACCAGATGAGTTGCAGTCAGACACAGAATTATTTTCCTGAATCTGATCTCAGTATTGATTTAATTTGTAGACAACAAGAACTCTTTTGTATGGCATTAGTTTCTTGTATGTAGCTCTACAACTTTGGCCTTTTATGTGATGAAGGGAGATAATGCTGGATTCACTATAAGAACAATAAACCCATGTTCAATTCACTGGTGAAATTTGACAATGGTTTTCTTTTCTTGGTACCTAGATGTGAGATGTCTCTGTAGTTAAATAAAAAACACAATGTTCTATGTGACTAGGCTCACCATGACCCATGCTGTCTAATTACCTCCATACAATTTGCATATGCACTGTGTCGTCCTGCAGTATTTTCTTTATAGGAGGAAAAATCCATCACTTCTGGTGTAAATATTCTGCAAGCTGCTCATTAGCATAGCACTCAGAGCCCTGATGCTCAACAATTAATGTGATCCATTTGACTGTAGAGAGAGCCTTTATGTATCCTGGCACTGCATTAACGCAACAAACACATCAAAAATAAAATGTAGACTCTATTTATGCGCAAGCAATTATTTAGTGGTGACAAAATGATTTAGTCATCCTGTCATTAACCCTGGGGCAAACTGTGCAAATTTCCAGCCTTAAATTGTCAAAACAGAAATAATGCAGCAATAGCTATGGTTTATGGTGTGTTTTAGGGTGTTATTCCTATGCTGTCAACACTATAATCTTGTCAAATATGTTGTCTTACACAAATACACTCTTTTGATAAACTGTTTATATTACTGCTCCAACAACTGCTGTACAATCCAATTTGATGAGTCCCTCGCCAAGAGACTATGAGCAAAGATACGATATGACAAGGCCAAATGGAATCATGACGAGTAACAGACAGACTGCACTATAAGAGGAAGAAGCCACAAAATTATTATTTTACACTGGATCATATTTTCTAAATGTACAAATGAAAACATCAGCCAGGACTCAACAGTTTCCATTTTCCCAACAGTTAATATGAAATGTACATGATCAGTTAGCAATAGTTACATTTTTTGGACAAACATAACTTCAACCTAACCAACCTTCATTTTCAACAATTAAACAAGTAACTAATGGTATTTCAATTATTTAATTCAGTAATTGAAAAAAGGTGTTTCTGATTAACTGATTAATTAACACTGATAAATGGTCATGGTCACATTTTTATATAGTGCTTTTCCACTCAAAGCGCTTTACATCAAGGAAACACTCACCCATTCACACACATTCACACATTGTACGCAGACACTGGGGGTAAGGCAGGTTAAATGTCTTGCCCAAGGACACAACGACAGTATTAATTTGTGGGGTTGGAATTGCACCGCTGACCTGTGAGTCAGTGGATCTGACTGCATGACCAATGATGTTTTTGTTGAGAGCGGGATTTGAACCGCCGACCTTCGAATGAGTGGACAAACACTGAGCTACTAATTAAAAAAAATAATAATAAATAATAATAATAATAATATATATATATATATATATATATATATATATATATATATATATATATATATATATATATATATATATATATATATATATATATATATACACACACACACATATATATAGATTATATTACACAGACATATATATATGTCTGTGTAATCCCTCGGTCATCCAGATCTGATCCATAGTAACAGCCAAAAGTAAAATCTGACAACTGGACAAAGAAGTGGCTTGGATGAGCAGCGAAATGTCTTCACTCCTACAACTTTTTGTCCAGTTGGCAGATTTATCTTTTGGCTTTTACAATACTTCCTAGGATGTAAGTGTATAATTTGTTTTTAGTCTTAAAAAGCTTGATGGTCATAGCATATTGAAGCAGTTTGTTATTGATTACACAGCTGCAGTACAACCAAGCGTGGTGGCACTGTATTGAAAGTTTTATTTTGATAATGTGAGGAGAAGTGACCTGAGCTTCCCCAGGGATCAATTCAAAACCTTAGCCACAAAAACAGCAAATTAACAAGTGTGCCTGGCTGCCCGTGAAACACATTCCAAGGGCCACTCTTTCCGTTCGCCATTTGCTTTGCCTTAAAACAAACCATGTGAAAGCATCTATGTGGAAGGTGGTTTGAAGCTACTATCAAAGTTAACATTTTAAAACATTAAACTTCAGATTAATGAGCGCTAGAGACACTGTAGCCTGTTGTTCTGAGAGCAGCTAAAATAATGACATATCCTCCAGATATCCAGTAAAGTCTCCTGTCTTGCCTTCAAAATTATTTTATGTCTACATAACCTTGTTGCAAGTGACATTATTCAAAACAGCAAGAGCAAATGTTAATGAGTTCTTATTTGCATATTTATTTTTTCTTTGTTGAAATGTCACTGATTATTACATAGTATGATGATGAATGCATCAGCTCATGGAGGCTGATGTGTAATTAGCCATTAGGTGGAATGAATAGATCAATTAAAGGAGAGAAACCAGGATTTAGAAAATCAAAGCAGGGGAATGACTAAATATTACACAAGGAAACATCAAGTCTTACTAATCACATAAAGGTGTCTGCATTTATGGCTAGATCAAAGCTATCCCTCATAATACAACATTCTGCTTAACCCTAAAGTACAAAGTTCTAAACCCACAATCATTTGGCAAAATAATGATAATTCTTTTTATAATATATTGTGGTGACACAGAGAAGATCTCCTGAACGAAATTGGTCCCATCAAGGATAAACAGACAGACTGTGATATTTTTTTTTACTCCCAAAAAAAAAAAAAAAAAAGAGATGGCAAGGGGAAAATGTTTTCACTTGGCCTTTGCCTTTTTCCAGGCCTAACTATTCTTCTGCCAATGCTTGTTATTCAGAAATGAAGAAAAAAATGCATTACTGTGGACCAGATGGGAACATTCCACATGACCAAACCAATCAATCACCTTGGTGGGACGCAGGTGTGACACAGCCGTGCAGCAACACACCATTTCACAGTCTATCAGGCACAAACACATGGTCACCAATCAATGGCACCCTGAGGACCCATGAGGAGGGGTGCTTCTCCCCTGCCTCAGTGGTTCACGGCTGATGACTTCATAATCACACTTCTATTCTCTCTGAGGAGAGTGTGATGCTCTCCCTAATAACATCTCCCACCATGTGAACACCAACAGTGTAATAGATGCTAGTTTGGTCACACGTATCAAACCTTCACACAGACTCACCATCCTCCTTATCAAGTCGGAGCGAGCTTAAGCAACAGTTGCCTGTCGGGTTAAAATCAAAACAGTATGTATCATTCAAGGTATGAATGCATGTTTGGCCAGAGATGCCAAACAACTTTTGAACAGTAAAATACGATGCAAGAGGTGAAGGACAGGAAAGAATACACATACGGTTTAGGAATGCTAATCCTACTCCAAGCACTACTGGCATATTTCCCTACACTGAAACCCCTACAAACATTGGGCAGCGCTTCTTTTAAAGATAGGTCTGCACTGAATAAAACCAAAGCAGCAAAAAGGAGTAAATCAAGTTAATACGTTTTCTCTGTGCAAGAGGTGCACTTTAGCAGTGTCAAACATTTAAGTTTGTTATAAGTTCATAAATTATGAGAAAGTCCCACCCCCAGATTCTTGGCAGTAAGCACCTCAAAGAGCCATAGTTCTCTCCACACTTCCCACACTTCACACTGTCAGGGCTGTGCAAGAGCAGCACAAAATGTCAGCCATTGTCAAGTGGGAGTATCGACAAACAAATGTTAGTGTTTTACAAACTGATCAGACCCACAACATTCAAATCACTGGAGCCACATTGCCGAGTGCTGCAGTGTGTCGCTCTCCTCATTCAGGATCCAGGGAATGGAGGAAAACCCTGTTTCATTTTAGGACACATTTTAACAGTGGTGGTGTACTTGTCATATAGGACAAACCCTTTGTTACAATATGTATAAACATTACAATTTTATAATAATTACAATATTTCATCAAGAGGCATGCCTACTATACAAGTTCTCTAGATTTTTATATAGGGTTCATGTTATTGTTAGTGTTATGTTAAGCAATGATAAAGATAAAGAAAGCAGCTGGCAGTGGCAGCAACAATGCAACATACATTATTAAACTAAAAGTAATTGTTCTGAATGAATGATTTCCCTTTTAACATTACAGCATCTATTTAATAATCTGGAACATTTTTCCTGGCACCCAAAGTAAGCAACATGAGGAGAAAAAGACATAACTGAAATGGGAAGGGGGAGGGTATATAAATGCACAACGGTTTAATTAAACTTAACATTACAAAATACAAAATACAAAATAAAGATATAAATAGTTACAGGGTACATTTGGATAGCACACTGTTATGTGCATGAATACTGAAAAAAGATATGAGAGGCATTTCCTTATAAAAAAAAAAAAACAAGTCTCACATGAAGACACCTTTTCACGGATTATAAATTTAATCACGGCTCTCGCTGGCCCCTGCAGCTGCTTCCTAGAGACTGGTTATGTCATCAGACTTTGGCCAGTGCCCAGCTCCTCCATCGTCTTCAGAGGGGCAGCCCTCCAGGCCTCCTGAGACTACAGCTGATCCTCTGCAGCTGGGCAGCCTCTCCACTCACACACCAGGGGCACGGGCACCACAGAGCGCCATGGGGTTGGGGGGCTGAGCTGGAGCTACCACATGGTTAAAGAGCGGTGGGCGGCACATGATCAAGAAAAGAGATTTGCACCCTTTCTGCTCGTCTTTAGCTCTTCACACTCCACTGACCTCAGTAATATATAAGCACACCCTGCAGCTCTGCATAATGACTAAATCAACTAAACTGTACCTTACCTCGATGCAGCGTCTTCCTCTGAACTCTCTATCTTTGTCTAGAACAGGTGCCGTGGGCAACTGAACAAGAGTAATTTGCAAATGTTGAATATATAGACATTTTCTCATCACATATCACAATATTAAAGTGGACCCCGCATCATAATAAACTGCTGAATACACTGTTTGAATACTTTTCTAAGAATGTGCTCAAATAAATCCTAACTGGGAGAAAATGCAGTTTTTATTTTTATGTATTTTTTGTTTACCTTCAAATGGGACCTTTTTACATCAGGCAGAACTATTCATAAATGCCACTGATGCCATTGTGTACCCTGGTCCTGCCTTAGACGTTGGCTGCAGTATATTTTTAGTGACATAATTGCTTTGTATGGTGAGATTCCTCTCAGTCCACTAGATGTGCACATGTGTGCGAGGCACCTGTGACCCGCGCAGCAGAGGAGCACACCTGAACAGCACCTGGCCACAGCCTGCTCTCCCAGAGGACAGAGCATTAGCACATGACACCTGCTCCAATAAAAACACACAGGGGATGGCAAGCAGCGCCGGGTGGGATTTGACACTTTATGAAAAGCCTGTTTGGGAAGATGTGCAAGTAAAAGCAAAAAAGATGATAGGCTGTCTATATATGGTCAGCAGTTTTTTATGACAATAATAATTTATGTTTTTTATGTTTCATTATCTGAATTTACTTGCACTGTGCACATTCAAACACATTTACAACAAATAAGGATAGGCTAATTTGGCACAAAAATGTAATCATATGTAAATACAAAATATACATATTTTTTAAATTCAAATAAAAATAATACATGCAAACAACTGAAAAACAAAACTAAAAACATATATCATTATGTTTGCACTTAAACTGTAGTCTAATAAAAAAAAAATGTTGATGTTTTCTCCAGCTCTAAATCATCCTGAAAGTGGAAAGGCAAGTGTTTAAATGAAGAAGGGGGTCAAAACTCTTCAGAAAGGAATCACTAAAAGCTGTTCTGGAGGTGGAGGACAATGACAACACAGCACTGAAGCATGTGAGACGTGCCCTGTCAGATTCATTATAGTCACATGGAGGTACAGATGAGCTGATGCAACATGCATGTGTCTGAGTGTGTGTGTTATGATTGCATTAAGCTGATTACTTTTAATAGGAACGTAATACTTCATGAGTAATGACTGCAAATGCACATGGAGAAAACATGAACTCAGCAGTTTATCATTAATTATATAGTTCTTTAAGCAAGAACCAAGAAAAAACAAGGTAATGTGTTTAATATGTTTGACATGTGAATTTCCCTGGTCTGGGATTAATAAAGTATTTATCTATCTATCTATCTATCTTGATACAAACTTATAAGGCATTGTGTGATCCAGAGGGTAAGAAACTTGGCTTTGAACAGCCGGATGGCATCTCACCTCAAGTTTACATTTGTGTAAAGTAAATATTTTCAGTATAGTAATGGGAAATATGTTAATTACTTACGGTCTAAGGTTACATCCCAAAATTAGAGCACTTTAACATTTTGTAAAAATAACCTCGGCCCATTAAGTAAATAATGACAAAGCCAAACATTAAGTAGCCTACACACACTGAGATTCAATCACTACACAATGTAATGATAAGAGAGAGCACAGTGCAGCTTTTTCAGCTGTACCTCAGAACTCGGGGTAATTGCCCAGATTGCTCGAAATCAACCTCCCCCACTGACTTTCCCTCATCTAGCTGACACCACCAGAAAAAAACTCAGCAGGTAATGAGATCTAACCATCCCTTGTCGAGGCATGAACTGTTCACTATCATCAAAGCTAAACAAGGAAAGAATTAAACCTATTTTCAGGAAAAAGGATGTCATACATTACAGCAGCATCACGGTCCTCTGCCCAGCAATCTCAAAAAGACCACCTATCTGTGAAGATATGACATGTGGGCTGTATCACTGTTGTATTGTCAATAGAACTACCCCATGTAATAACGTGTGCATCTCTAGATGTAAATTTTTTGCATTTGTACTTGGGGAAAATCATCTCCACACTAACCACAAACAGTGATAGCTTACCACAGTGGTTAAAATGTACAAGATACAAAATACAACCACAGCTAACTAGATCTTAATCAGATTTTGTTGACATAATTAATGAAAGCTTCACCGGCGGGAAAGGGGGTGTTTGTCTATAATAAAATGTAACAATCATGTGCCTCCCACCTCTGTGGCATGCACTGGGTGACGTGTACATTATTAAGAGGATTGTGGACAACCTTGGACACATGAGAGCCAATCAGACCAGCCCGAAACACACACAGTGGACTGTCCCATGGGGGGCGGTGAGCTGTCAGGCCTTCCTGGAATTCAGCAACACCATTTTTCATTTGTAGGTCCATAGACGACAGCCCTCTCCAGAGGAAAGGATATGACCTGTGTATGCGTTCAGCGGAAATGGTCTAATTTGTTTGTGTTCTTATACCATTTTTAAAATGCACTGTTTATATAACAAGCAAAGACAATTCAACTCTTTACTACTATTCAACTAACATTTTAACACTGATACCAGGTTAATACAAAATATTATAGCAGTTTAACACATTACAGTAACAATACAGCTATTGATATTGTTTTACTAATAAAGTATGTTTTCAATATAACCTGCTAAGGGACACTATTCACATAAGCTTCCAAGCCATTAACGTTATGAAACGGGAACTTCCCAAAAGGAACAACACATTGAATAAGAGGCAGGAAGTTCACTGAAGGTGGACAAGTCTAACTGAGGATGTTGTTAAGGTCATTCTCTGGAGCTAATCCTGCACTTAATATTCAAATACGTCACAGCATCACTTTGGCTTACCCAGCATATTTTGTGTTAGAGGACATTGGTAAGAAAGATTTTATGGGTGGGACAAGTATGTTTCTGAAAATATTCAGGTGCTTGCCTCTAACAAAAGCACTCAGCAACATTTTGTTCTTTTTAAACATGATATATGAGATCACACACTTGTATAGGCTATATGCTGCTTTTATTTTCAGCCCACGTACAAAAGAAATGTGGGTAATCAAGAGAAAACTGTGTTTAATTTAAGCAGCTACTATCACTTTGCTTATCAACCCACTTCATGGTCATTATTACATCATTTATATCAATGAATTTAACTAGAGAGAAAGGTTATAAACTTAAAAAAGAAAGAAAAAAGATAAATTAATAATAAATCAAACAATAAACTACTTTTTTCAATACAGAAATATTTTAACAAATTCTGTTTTCAGTATATGTAAATAATAATGGAGAAGTAATAAAATAAAAATGTAATACATCTTGTGTCAGATTTTCTACTTTCTACCTTCTTAGTTAATGTTGCTATAGGCAGTCTAAAAAGCCAGGGGACAGCTTCTCCCTATGACAGAAAGCTGTAGTGATGGCCGTGACTTCTCGCCCCGAGCAGGGTCATCGCAGGAGGAAGAGGGGAAAAGGGGAGGGGTATTAGAAATATATGGAGACAGCAGGAGACAGCAGGAGACAGCGCTCCCAGATGCATATGCCTTAACCCCAGTAGACTATTTTTTCCCTGACTGCCTTCCCAGCACCACAGGGCATGTGTGGGGTGAGCTGGTGTGAATCACTTACCCATTATGCTGGAGCTCATAAAAGGTGTTGGGGACAATCCTTCATGGGGCACTAATCGACTGTCACTCAAATGATCGCCGTAATGAGGGCTGTCAGTGAAACCCTGGGGGAAGAGATCAGAATATTAAGCACATTACTGGACAACTCCTAATTGAGTGCTTTGGTATACTGCTAATTACTACAGACGAAAGCACCACTGCGCGGCTTTATCAAATAACTGGTCCAATGTACTGTGAAGATTTGAAAAAGAAAAAAAAAAAAATGAAGACAGGTACATTAATTTCCACAAAGCAAACACATAACAGTGATCATAAAATGTTTTATCTTTACATTTGAAAATGACTTAATTATCATGTTTAGAGTAATTTATTAATGCATGCTTGTTAATTTATTTCTGCTTTGTTTGTTTTATATTTATATACATTTTGTGAGTGTTGTATGTCTAATTTCCCTTATAGATCATCATCTCTATCAAATATCTGATACTGTGATTACAAGAATTGATCTATGTCAATTTTTTAGTTTTTACCCAGTCCTAGCATACTAAAAAATAATATTACAGATTTTTAAATTAGTGTGACTAATGATTTTATTTTTTGTTCATGCCCAAAAACAAATAAAGCAAAATTCAGACAGAGGCAATGGAAGTTCCAGAAACAGAGGAGGATGCCCACATCATTTCCAGTTACCTGCAGCTTAAAAAATTGCCTTTTCTCCTGCAGCTTACCAGGGCCTTTTTATGACGGGTTATCAGCTGGAGGGGCTTAGGTCTAAATATCGGTCACAGTATGGTTTTGGAAAACTCAGGGTCCAATGCAATAAAAGATACTCCGTTACAGTGCTAATCCCAAGCCCTGTGAAAATCCCCCTGTGCTCCAGTAAAATACATTTTCGTAAACTACATTAACTTTCACCAGTGGGACCAAACAGCAAAGGGGCTCCTGTAAAGCTACTGACTCATGCCCTATACATTCAGTTTGAAGTGAAAAGTAAATCTTGTTATCTATCTTTTCTGTTTGTTTGATTAATTTCAAAGGCAGTGTTGCATTGAGGAAAGCCTGAGATGTTCACTATTGTGTCTCTCCCAAACTGCATAACAAGGTAAGATAAGTAATGAGTAATAATGTTGTACTCATTATGATAATTTTATCATCAGTGATGATCTCTTCAAATCTCTTCAAATTTGACTACAAGGAAGCAATGTAGGTGGTAGTCTGACTTGGTTGTAAAAGTATCAATGGATACAGCTTCCAGCACTTAAACTGGCCTACATCTGTGTGGGATCCTAACACACACTGTCACTGGGCCACAAGCCTGAAGAGCACTAGTGGCTAAATAAGTGACAGCTAACACAGGCAGCATGTGGCCAAGAGCGCACGCCTCAGCCTCCATCAGTCGACAGACTGTTTAAAGCTAGCATTTCCTTCATGTACCCATCCCAGGTGAACCAGTGACTGCATGTGTTGGCCTGGGACATGATGATTTGACCATGATGGATGCACTTGAGGTCGAGAATCAAGTCGGGGCAAGGCACTAGGGAAGTGGGGGTGTGCCTGTCAGACCACCAGCCTACAGCTACAGCTGCCCAGGATACAGACTCTGGCTGAAAGCCAAGGTCAGCGCGACGGGCTTGGGACTCTTCACAGCCCACTGATCACAAACTTACAGCTCACTGGCTCAAACAAGCTCAGGGAGAGCTCCAGCCTCTTTGTAGCTGACAAGAGCTAGTGCTTAAGCACTGATATACTACTGTTCCTAGTTGTCAGGCAGTATATCTACAAATAAATTGTGGTCATATATGCATTCTTTTAATAGTGCCCCACAAAATACAGGTTTATGCATAGAGTTGAAAATGAAACAATTAATGTGAACATTTGTATGTATATAATTGAGGACTCCACTAATATCTTTAAAACATAAATATTCCAATAAAGGTGTTTCTAAAACGCCTGTGTTCTCCCCATCTGAGTGTAAGGGACTGTACAAATCAGTCCATGTGTGTGCAGCTGTGTCTGAGTGGCATGTGCGCGTTCGTGTGCACGCCTTATGGAGGTGCAAACAGCTGTCTGCTGGCTGATGCTGTGCCTTGCAATGTCAGAAACATTCATTTATATGCACCT
This sequence comes from Periophthalmus modestus, assembly GCA_019594935.1. Classification (NCBI taxonomy): domain Eukaryota; kingdom Metazoa; phylum Chordata; class Actinopteri; order Gobiiformes; family Gobiidae; genus Periophthalmus; species Periophthalmus modestus. The sequence goes on from JAIEZT010001214.1 coordinate 30,530,352, forward strand.
GGAGCAAAGATATCTCAAGCGTCTCTGTCTTATAATTCAAATCAAGCTGCCTGTGTTACCGTAGCCTGTAGATGTTCATTCGGGAAGGGCACCAAGAAATAAACAAGGTAACGTAGCCCGAGTGGTTCTGACATTTAACTGAATTCTAATGGAAAGTGACAGGAGAGTGACATTAAATGAAATTCATACAGGGCATCGAGAACAACCGACGTGTGAGGCGCAAACACACAGGGCAGTGCTGTTCACACTTGCTCGCACTCACAGTGAAATGATCCCAGCTAAACAAACAACTGAGTTTAAACAGGCACTCGCAGACCTGTGCCAAAATCAGTGCATTTTACAAAGGGAAGTTGTTATGAGAAAAAATTTATAGCAGTGATAAATTATAATTTAATAATCATTCATGTAAAAGGTTTGAACAGTAACATAGAATAAAATAATACAGCATAATAATAAAATGCAATGCAAGGTGGATATAAATATGAATACAATATATTTATACAGAAATTCATTTTACATATGTTTAAAATAATTAATGTTAGCACTTTTTGATTGCCTATGAAAATTGTGAAAAATGCTTATAAACTCATGGCAGAGAATAATAAGGATACTAGCAATTTGTTGGGCAAGTGAACAATAACTTTGGACCACTGCAAAATGTAAAAAAATTGACTAGTTCTGACTACACTGGAACAGTGTCTCTATTGAAAAGGAAGTATGATAATGACCGAAAAATCAACTTTCTGCCTCAAAATAGTGGCTCTATTAGATGATAGAGCGCATGACTGATAACAGGTGAGTGTAAAACACTGTGCTTTGATGATATGAGTGTTAAATGGTATGTTGTGGAGCAGAAAGGCCATTCGCTGGCGTTAAGCTGAGGGTCGTCTTACCCGGGAGGACTCATACGTGGGACTGGACTCGCCACCTGGGGCCCAGGACGCTTGGTTGGTCCGTTCTTCTAGACCTGTCAAAAAAGACATGAGCAACTCACTCAGTCAGGAGCACCTCTCATGCCCACCCTCTTCCATACAAATACATGGCATTGTATTTTACAAAACTGCTGCCTAGTTACGAACTTGATGTTGAAACAATCAGGACATCCCCAGAGGGTTGTGCATGTGCATGCTAATGTGGGTGGAGGAAGGAGATAGTGTTTTCCTTTTCAGAAGTTGACCTCGGCAGCCTCTAAGAACACATTCAAATTGATGCAATGCCAGATACACCTTCATCTATCTTGTATCTGTATGCATATCTGTAATTTAACTAAAACAAAGTTTTGTATTTTTCTATTTTTGACTGAACTATCCATATCTCTTTCATTGTTGTTGAGATAGCTTGGAACAATAAACAATATTTCCATGATCTGGCAATGATTTATTACAAACAGCTGAGGAACAAAAATGTATAAAACGAATTCTCCCTCTATTTTTCAAAAGTCAAAGTGAAATACAAAAACCAATAACCTTAACCCAACAACAGAGACAGACCATCTGGCATATGCAATTTTCTCAATCTAATTTATCCCATACAGTGTATAAAATGTTTGATGCTTCAATTCTTCAAGTTATAGCCATAGCCACTAAGCAAACAAAATTGCAGGGGCATTAACATGTCCCAAGTTATTGATTGTACCAGTTCTGATCTAATTCAAGAAAAGCAATAGCTTTTCTACAATTTAGATTATATAAAAACGACGATGATTTATAATACACAACTGTTCTTTTAAGCATAGATTAACTACAGTTATACACACAATAAGATTTCATTTTGAACTGATAACAAAGTTGTTTGGTTTGTAAAGTAGTTTTTTAGTGAATGAAAAAGTCATTAGACTATACATTGTTTATTTCTTGCAAGGTAAAATCATGCTGTGAAGCTGTGAAGCCCCTGATCAAATTGTACTCTTAAGCCTAAAGTCAGTTACAGAGTAAACTCATGCTCTACTGAACAACAGGAGTGCCTGTGCTTGTTTTGGTTCAGTTCTAAAATAACAAGCTCATTTCCTCTTCTTAAATGTTGTGACTTAGGTTAACTGAAATGTTTGGATTGCTGTATGTTAGTATTAGCTGTTTGTTGCTCAAATTTAAGTTTAGCCAACACTATATAAGACCGTTACACAGTGAATGTAACAATAGTGAGACTGTTTATTCTATGGGCCAGTGGCTGTCATCTCGTCTGATTACCATCTCCTATCGGGGCTCAAGGGCCCTCTCTCTTCTTCGAGCGCAGGCAGCAGCACAACAAGATTACTCACTGACACAGAGAGCTAAACAAAACACACAAATGCACTGGCTCTAATGCACGGCTAATGAAACAAGAACAAAGCTCCTCTGTGGAAATCCTGTATTCCAACACACATCGTTTATAAGCAATTCAAAGAAAAAGCTAATCTAACTCTGTGACTCTGCATCAAATGATTAGGATAAAGATAACTGTATAGTACTATTCTTACCAAGCACGCAAGCATTACAAAATAGTATCAGAGAATACTATAAGGTTTTGTTAAATTAAGAACACTGATTCAATAACAGTAACGTTTTGAATGAAACATTTACAGTGTCCTCACTTTTGGCCTGGTTAGCTCAAGTGTAATGTAACAGGTTCTATTATGCATACAAACAACAATGATGGGGGGAAAAGGGCAGTAATTTTGTTATAAAAATTAATACGACAAGGGTTGTCAATAATAAACAAACTAGTATCTAATCCGCTAACTCACATTAACTTCATTGATGTTGTTCAGAGAGGAATATACAACCACATGGTAAAAAAAATATGGGTGTGATGAAGAAAACAGAGGTTCTCTGTATCTGTGTTTTGTTTTTTTGTCTTTTCTTCTATTATGTTGGAATACTTTTTGTATCAAAATTAACTTTTAAATGTTCTAAAATATTAATTTAAAAATATAACAAAATACTATGTTCTCACTGGTTTATGCCTACATTTGTTAAGTTTGGATGCCACTGACAAGCTTCACTCCAGATAGAACAAAACAAAACACTACATGGCACTAAATGAAAATCCTCTATTTAGCAGTGCTCGTTCAGTGGCGGCTTCACTGAAGAGTCAATGGCCTCATCAAACCTGCATCATCAACACAGCTGGAGAGAAGCCGTGATGAATCTCGGTCAGAGGCACTTTGGCTATTTTTTCCCATCCCTCTTCCTCTGGCACACATCTGAAGGGTCTTGCCAGTCCCACTCCGGCTCAATTATCGAGCTGTGCCCAGCTGAGATGCAATAATCCAAACTCTCATTCCCGGCAATTTCCACACTTGTGTCTGCACAGTCACTTGCCTTATGTTCACTATCACTTATGGAGGTGCCTCTTCCCCACCTCGAAGATTAGAGACACAGGACCACATGCAGCAGGACGAGTCGGGGGGATTAGGAGACACACTTCTGTGCTTGACTCAATAATGGGTTTACTCCTAGATCATTTTATTCTGCTACTTTTGTATGATTAAAATGATTTAACCACAATAATAGTATGTGTCTACTTTGGTTTTATAGGACAGGACATCGAAAACCATCATCAGTTGCTAAAGTAAGGATGGTGAATCAATGGCATTCAAAGTATTAAAAATAATTCATTTGCACATCCATTATTCAAATCTGTGGTATTAGACTTTTTTTTTAAATAATTGGGTAGTTCATTTGAGTGGATATCTCAATATGCAGAGTCTTATTCCACTGCGCTGTACCCAGATCAAGGTAGGCAAGGGCAAAATAGGCCACAGGGCTTTTGTGAGTCTCTCTTCGGTGTTGGCAGTGCTGTTGACATGTTGTACGTCAGGCGTGTGTTGGACATCAGGCTGGTGGCACCACCACTGCATATTCTACAGTGGAATGCATTTTTTTTTTTTTTTGTGACCATGATTTATGGCTATAAGAGGGGTTTTTTAATGGATACCTGTTCTAAACAGCTGTGGAGAGGAGCAAGCTCAACTAGTCTTTGTCAGTGCTTGCTACTATTTCAGCATGTGCGACAATGGTACACAGTTGATTTTTTGTTTCTTTGTGAAGCATCTATATGCGTGGCATTCTATAATATGTGTGCCAATATCAACACCCCCCATGCACCAAAGTGTGGTGACCACGAGCCAGGACATCAGAGTGAGCAAGAGGTTCCCAATCATAGCAGTGGAAGTAATATTTGTGTATTAATTGATAAGAACGGGGACAGTGATGACATCTTACTAATATAAATGAGAGAGATGTTAACCACACATAAAAAACAAAGGTCCACTGACTTGCTAACTTGTGCATGCTGGTTATTTGTAATTAGGATCTCTGTGTTCTCACATCACAAGATGATTCAATAGAACAGCAAAAGAGCATGTAATTCCTCTTCCTCATGGTCATAATGATGTGTTATTTTGATTCTTTTAAAAGCAGCTGAAGACACTTTTGCTTACAAAGGCTTTTGGTTGACTATTGACTGTCCTATGACTCTATTTGACTTATTGTTGTTTACTTACTTACTTACTTAACTTTAGTGACCGAAAGGATCCACATTTTTGTGTTCCAATCTAAGAATTTGTGACATCTTTCATCAACTACTGAATTTAAACAGTCTAGTCCAATCACATTCAGAACCAGGCTTAAATAACTAATCGTAATGAATGAAAAAAATAAAATAAACAAAACAATATGGATCACATCTGTGCCCCAGATTAAACTTCATGGTTCACTGACAGTGGAGCGTTTACATTGGCTTTGTTACCTATGAATATTTTGTTAACTAAGCCAAAGAAAGATAATTAACCACATTTTGGTGGGTTCTCAATGAAATGTTAAGCTGCACAATTATATAGAAGTACTGTGGGGAGAAAGGGGAAGGGTATGACCAACATCTTTTATTATTGAGCAAATGCAACAGTGCAAATACTCTCACATGCAACTGCATATTTTTAAATATGAAAACTAAAACATTAAAAACTACACTATCAAAACTGGAGACTTAAGTAGATGCACTTCTGCCTAATATTCAGCCCTGCACTTGTTCACTTGATTAACGAGGTTACTGAATCTGGGTCCGCAGCAGATATTAGTGATGATCAATAAGAAACCTCAAGCCAAGGCAAACAATTTTTTTTTATTTATTGCAACACCAAATCATACAATGCGTACAACACTACAGTCCACACCAGAATTCAGACGGAATCCTGCACCGAAAGCTCCAAAAACATTAACTAGGAGTAAGACCTATCCTAACATTGCATCTCGACGCTAATGTGTTGTTGGTCTTATTGTTTAGTTTCCACTCAGAGTCTTTGGTTTCACAGCCAACTAAAGACAACAGTGCTTTGTGAATGAACACAAAACATGCTTTCATAAAACCAACATAATGCTTGATTGTTGACTTACTTCAGCAGCACACCAGACAATAGAAGTTTTGCATTAATGTCCATTTATAGCTATAGGAAGTGATCCCAACACAAACAACCTAAACACAAAAACACCAACGTCAAAACATACATGTAAATCTTGTCAAAAGGTCAGTCAAATACAAAAACAAAACACCAACAGCAAAGACCCTCTAAAACAAGCCCAAACAAACAGAAGGAACTGGGTCATCAAGCAGAGCAACAAAAGACATTTGAATAAATTACTGAAAATATCCACTAAATTGTGTTTCATGAAATCTCACTATAAAACACCTATATTGCTTCAACAGAGGCCTATATGAAACATCTGAAATGGCCAAGAATGATGTTACAATCTTTTTGAATGCTTGTTTGTCAAGAAGACCCTCACTGAACAATTGTTTTCATAGACATTTTGGCAGATATGTGAAGTATGTTCTGTCCATCCTATTCATTACCAAAGTGGTAATTGGATCAATACAAGCTGTCAATTCACTGAGACCACTCCTGCACCAAGTCATTACTACTATTACTACTACAGCTCTGCATTACTATCCCAGGTGAGTGCACAAGTTTTGAGAGCCAGGTGTGAAAGACTTCCCACAAAAAGATGGGGGGAAAAAATCACGTGACCCTCTACATAAGCAACTTTAAGTGTGTGTGTGTGTGTGTGTGTGTATTTATAGATTGACAAAACCAAATTAAAGACAGACCTGTATGTTTTAGACATGGACCAACACGTTCCTACCTGATGTACTGAACTGGCTGCTTCCAAGTGTTGTAGGCCTGTTTTTCCCTCCATTTACAGGTGGCGAGAACATCTGTAATCATAAGTAAATATTTGAGCCAATAACCAGAACCCTTTAAGAGCCCAAAACTGTTTGCACTTAAGTTTTGATTTATATAGTAGCCTAGAATAGACTAAACAATACATTAGTACCCTCTGTTCCAATACTGACAGGATTTGCACAAGGTGTTTTTACTGTTAGTTCATAAATTGCTAATTGGAGGCCACATTGCAAAAAATAACCTGTGAACTTTTTAAAAACTAAAACATTAATATTATTAATATATAATAATAGAATTCAATCAGACGTTTATGCTTTGGAGGAAGTTAATAACAAATACATAACTATTGCAACTTTTTATAATGCATCAGTAATATACGGGATCTTATTACCTGTCCAATAAAATCATATGCACTGGAAGAATACTTGGTGAGTTCATGAATTGCCCCTTTATCCCATCACCACAGAGAAGTGTGAAGAGCGCCCTACCGCACTGAAGTCCAGCAGGTCACTTAACTCCTTGTCTGTTCCGAGAGCGGCAATCCGCTGCTGAGGATTCATTGTGTCCGTCTAGAAACCTGAAAAACACCGCTATTCGGTCACAAATGAAAAGGTCCATTCCGCGTGTGCCACAAGATACGACTGTCATGAGGATTTGTTATGAATGAAGAACGAGGGATAATCTGTAAAGTATACTTGGCATTGGTGTTTTATGTTTAAGGTGACAGCACTTCTGCATATCATTTAATTAAACAGTACATACAAATCTTGTTTTCTTTTTATTTATGCGCTAATTGCGTCGATTAATCAGCAGATAAGACGTGTTTTATAGAGAGAGCCGCATCAGCGCGTATTGCGGTAACAATGTCCTCATGATCAGCTCTGACTCTATCACTAACACATGTTTTAAGTCTCTTAAGGACGTGATGTTAACCAGCATATTGCCACTGATTTGAGTAACAAACCTTGTCAGAATAAAGATGCTGGGGTCCCTTTTAGCGAGGTTAGCACTAGCACTAGCCGCAGTTGAGTCTCTTTTAAAAGGCAGACTGCAGCCTTTCAGCGGAGATACGAGCATGCCATGCAACATCGACTGCAAGCGATACAATACACAACTACACACTGTATTCATAAAAGAAAACACAAAAATGCAATACAAACAAAAACTGATCGACAATTTATAGAGTCCAGTGATGGATCCCCCAACTCCTAACTTCTTTCACTGGTCTGAAAGCTTTTTGCAAACTCCCACAGATTTTTACCTTAGTCCGATACACAAAATCCAACTAGGGTGATCTGATGATGCTTCTCTTTCTTGAATAAGGCTCAAATCAGGAAAATGTGGATTTACGTGGTTATATCAAGGAAATTATCCTCTATATATCAATAACGAGTTCCCCTTAGGCAGACATTTTTGCTTTGCGAAAGCCTCAGCACCACGATGACAGTGGTTATTGTATCCCTCCGCTGAGACGGTGACATGAAAGTCCCACACGCAGACTGTGCTGTGCAGACTGTGCTGTGCAGACTGTGCTGTGCACACTGGGATGTGCGGAGACTGTGCACAGCGGGATGCTGCGGGAATCAGCCTACAGTGGCGTGCACACGCGCGCGCACTGTCCGGGGCACAGCCGTAGCGTGACCACTACACCTGCTGCACGTGCTATCAGGAGTGAGGCATCAGCGCTTTGGGGCGCAAAGACAAAATACATTTGTCAAGGCCATAAAGAACTATGTGTTTGTTTTTTTTTTTTTTTTTGGGGGGGGGGGGGGGGGGGGGTGATTCACAGTCTGTATATGTAGCTACAGGTAAGAAATGCAAGATAACTTCATAATTAGCGCCGATCTGCTGGCATGGGGCTGAACCTTGAGTCCAGAACAAAAACATGTTTTTTAATTATTAGAGGTCCAATCTGATCTGATTGCTTTTTTTGTTTTACAAAAAAAATCCTGAATCCTGCATAATACGAAGTGCGATAGAGCAATGCATAGTGTATAACTGACATTAAACAAAACAGTATATGGAAACAAATAAGACTCCAGAAGGCTATGTCCACAGGTGTGTTTAGGTCACCATCACCTGTCACAACATAAACACGTAGGCTACAGCATAGGCATGTTTAGGCTTTAATAAGACTAATAAATCGTACACCCAACAGAGAACGCAGACAGGTCGCTTACTGTTTGCGATAAAAATAAACAAAGCGATAGACATCGCAGTGGGCACATGCAGCGGAATAAGCTTCTGAAGGAACTACTTTTTCCTCCGCAGCGTTCAAAGCCAACCTATACGTTGGACCCTTGGACCAGACTACTAGCTTATCTGAATGAAAATAAGTTTGTGCCTATAATAAGCTAAATACATGTTGACCTGGGAAAAAAAAAAAAAAAAAAAAAAAAAAAAAAAAAAAAGTTTTCTAACGGGCAGAACTGTCCATTGTAGCCTAAAGAAGCTTGTTCCAATAATAAAAGTCTCTGCTAAGTCTAGGGCTTGACCAATAAGACAAACTATTGCTGTTGTTGTTATTGTTAATGTTAATACTATAATAATAATAATAATTATTATTATTATTATTATTATTTAATTATACATATATATTTTATTTGTTTAATCTGAATAGCTGTATATAACAGTATATATAACTGTATATGAATTCTTAAAATCCTCAATTATGATCAAACTATTCAGCCTAATCTAAATTTTAATTGACAGATTTTTCTGGTATCGGGGACGAGTTTACTGCGGCACATCTGTTAGTTTTGTTAAATCCAGACTGCCACCTGTTGGACAAACGAACGTCACCGCGAACAGATGCACAATAGGGACAAAAAGCTATAGGCTATACGGGCTATTGTTCATTAATTACAAACATTCTATTGACTTCCAACATAGGTCAGAATATAGTCTATCAACATATCAATTTTCATATATATTTTGATGTAGTGGTACCATTTTTGTACCAGTCATCTGTTTTGGTTGTCTCTATCCAGATGAGCTTGTGTACTTGTAGTGAGAGCCTCAAACCGTCAGGAAAGCAACTTCTTTAAAGGAATCGTTTGATGTCAACTTAAAATTTAATAAACATGACCTAACTGTGTCCCCAGATACAAGGTAAACATGTTCAAATAAATTATAGCTTTTCCTTATAACAACTGTAATTCTGATTTATTCTTAATTACAAAAACATTGGCTATGATGTCCAATTTATTTCATATTTTTTTTGGAATGAGCCTCAAATATGTGTCTGTTGCCTGTTTCAATGCTGAAATCCTGTTGGTGTCCTGAATCCTCACTACCTACTCTCCAGCACCTGTAGCCAATGAATCAGTGGTAGTGCAGCCTCTGCAGCTCAGTGACTGAGTTCTGAATGTTCTGTGTTTCGTATAGCAGCTGACACTTCTCACCCTGGACATGGACTATTTCAGCCACTTCCCTCTGGCAGGAGGCTACGGTCCATCAGGATCAGAACCTCTCGTCATAAGAACAGTTTCTTCCCCTCTGCTGTTTCTCTCATGAACACTTCATAATACCTGCACTAAACTGGACACTTTATAACACTGGTCACCTTAATAACTCATGTTGCACTGGTGTTCTGATGCTGCTGTTGTATATATTTTCTACCTCCTAAATATTTTATTTTATTTTTAATCATATATATATATATATTTTAACTTTGTGCATGCCCTTATTTGTATTTGTTTTTATTCAGTGTGTTTTTATGTGCACTTCATCACCGAAGAAAGTTCCTAGTCTGTGAGCTGTGCTCACTGACAATGGCAATAAAACTTCTTCTGATTCTGATTCTGATGAGGCATGGGCTGTTAATATACTGAGAATGAGAAAAAACTTTTATGTGTCCTATCTTCAGGTTAAGGCACTGGCAACACAAGGATAGTACCTTTTTTTAAACAGTAAGAGTGCAGGCTACATACAGTTCCTTTAGAGGTCATCTGTGAATCATTTTGTTGTGAATCTTGCGTTTGTAAAAAAATAAAAATAAAAAAATAGATTTTAAATATTCAAACACATTCAAAATAACACAAGTAAAACATCTTTAAAGCCTATGTTTTTGTTATCACAAAATTACTAACAATTACTAACACGATTGGAGAACACACTCCTCATCTGCCTTGACTCCTTGTCTCTGGGTCTGCATTTTACATCACTTCAGTGTGTAAGTGTTTGAACTGGTTATTTCCAACACACATCAGTATACCCCAGAGCAGCTGTGACTAGTAGGCATCAGAATGTTATGAATGAATAATGCAAAATTGTAAAGTGACTTTGACTGCTTGGAAAAGCACTATTTATGCATTGTCATAATAATAATAATAATAATAATAATAAATTAATTATTATTATTTTAATAAGCCTAAATCACCAACATCCAAAAATGTCACACATTCAATATGATGATAAAATAAAACCCAGAAATTAAGTGTCTATTTAACATTTTCACAAATATTTAATAGTTCAAAAGCTCAGAAACTTCATCTCCATCAGACATCAAAACACTGAGATGAACCCTGACGGAGTTGTTCTTTCTAACCATAGACATAGAAGGTTTATATATACAGTCAATGCTTCTAAACATATGTACTGTTGCTGTAGCTGACTTAATGACCATACTAACATTCACTCCAGTGTTGATTTTTTAAAATGTATCATTTCATACATATATCATATATGCAGCTATATAACAACATTGTTTGTCATATACGACTAAAAGTTTGTGTTTTATGTAAACAAATAAAAACCTTGAAAAAAGCCTATGTGACTGCAGCAAAAAATTGTTTCAGGAAATTCCTGACCTCTCTCAGATGTCTCACTCACTCTCTCACTGAGGTCCTTCTCCATTGAGGGCTCGCTTTAGTTGAAGAGCCAGCTCTTGGTTACTTCAGGTTCGTTAGTTCCAATAATTCCAGCAGTTTGTTCCTTAAATGCCTGACTACAATTTCCCCCAGTTGCCCTTTGTAGTTTTGGCCTCGGCTACCTGATTTACTCCAGTTGCAAATGGTAACAAGCTATAAGCCTACACAGAGTAAACATTTTTATATTTTTTGCTTGGTATTATGCAGTTTGGACATTTAATTTGGCCAGTCCAATGGGTGACACTAGACGCAGTGCTTGCTTCCATGACCTCTGGCCTCCAGCATTTCCGGAGTAGCCCCGCACCCCTTCTCTTACTAGTGTCGCTGCTTTGGTAGCTTTCAACCCGTTTTCCGCGTTTTCTGTTGTCAGACATATCTTCGTGGGGTTGTGTACTTTAGTGGAGAGGTGTGATCGGCCGAGCAGCTCCTTGATGCGTCTTGCTGATGTCTCCGTGACTGTGCTCGTGTCCGCTCCGTTGTCAGACACTATATGCACCGCGGTGAAGTTAGTTTCACGTTGGATATTCATCTCCGCAACAAGAGCGGGTGCTTGCACTGACTGTGCCCCGCTCGCTCTCGCGCGGTGCGAGGAGACGCGTTCTGAAGTGCCGCGAGGTACGCAGGTTAGGGACCGTCACTAAACTACTGTTGTAGCGAATAGGGTTTAAATTTAAAACAAATCCGTTGAACTGATCAAACACAACTATGCAAAAAAACAAAAGTGTATATATATTTTTTTTAATAGCTTCCAAGTCAGGTGACCTAGAAACTTCAAACCAAGTTATTATAATAGCCACATCTTTTGGGTTCCAGAATTAACCCTTTGTGGGCTTTACAGGAATGTTTTTCACAGGAAATCAGCGGGGTTTTTTTTGTTTGTTTTTTCAGTAGCTTCTAGGGCAGATGACCTAGGAACCCCAAACCAAATTATTATAGTAGTCCTCAAGTATCACACAAACCTTTTGGTTTGTGTGATACTTGAGTAAGTAAGGTCTATTCCTTGGACTGGAGAGGAAAGCCCAACCTATAATCGAACCTTGGATTCAGGAGGAGCTGTGTAATTTTGATCCTGACAGCGGAACACTGGCTCAAGTCTATTCTCTCCATCGAATGCTCAAGGGTTCATGGGAGTTTGCCAGTACACATGTTCCTAGGTCACCTGACTCAGAAGCTATTGAAAAAATGACTAATTTTCTATGAAAGAAATTCCTAAGAATCCCACAAAGGGTTAATTCAGGAAACCAAAATATGTGATACCTGGGGAATATGACTACTATAATAACTTGGCTTGGGGTTCCTAGCAATAGCATTGGGTGGACACATCAATATTTAATCCACCAGTGACGTGCGGTCAGGTGAGGCAGGTGAGGTAGTGCTTCACCTGTCATCACAGAGAAAAATAAATGAAATAGTTATATTTATCCAATAATTTGTACTATAAAGTCATTTTCTATTTAACTTTGCAATTGTATTCCTTTTTTTTTTAACTCAAAATCGCTGAATTTTTACGTTTACGTTGAAATCCTGAGAAGAGACGCACGGTGAGGCACAGGCCGTTCATGCCTCACCACTGACTGACTGCTGTGTGCTAAGCTGCTATTTTAACTCTTTAAGGGCTGAGCACATTATAGCAGCTGTGAAAAGGCGGCGGGTGAGGCACGCAGTTAACCTGCCTCATGTTAGGGGGTGCTCGTGAGCCTAGGGATTCTTGCAACTCCCGCCTAGGCATTCTTGCGACTCCGGCAGAATAGGAGCCGCAAACTACAATTTAGAGTTAGCAAGTCAACTTTAGCAATTCACTTTTTTCTTCATGTCTGGCCCTACTTTTTAAATGGAGGAAGATTACATATTAAAGCTCAAGTACTTTCAGTAGAAGCGGGAGGTTATAATTTAAGGACCGAGACCAACGCTAAAGGAGCTAAATGGTTTGCTCCAGACGACAGGACGAAAGACTCGCTCTTCTCAAACACAGACGTACAAAATGGTAAGAATTACCAATTTTATCACTTCAATCCACTGAAAATTGGGGAACCAGAATAAGGATAAAAAACAATACAAAACCAGCTAACTTTTTATTTCATACTATTAGAGCTATTTCAGACGGACTTTGGAACTTTTATTTTGAAATAATTTTTTTATTCTGGCCCCAAGTCACTGGGAGAGAAACTGACCTGGGGCCAAATGTACTGACACCTGGTTTACATGTTTGTAAATCTGATTGTGACGACATCAGTGCCTCACCAGACATGAACCTCACTGCACGTCACTGTAATCCACAGACACAGACAAACTTTTTTTTATCGAGGGCCACATGTCAAAATCATGATGATCAATGCAGTGCGGTGCTTTAAACACAGCTTTGACAGAGCCACTGTGTATTAATAAGGCTTGAAACACATACATTTTAGGACTGCAATGTGATGTTTGAGGATATAGTGCTAGAATTTGCTGTTAAAGGTCCTGCTTATGATCAATAGAGCCAGTTCAGCAGGAGGCCAGAGGGCCAATACAAACTGGTCTGAGGGCCGCATTTGGCCCTTGGGCCATAGTTTGGACACCCCAATTTAATCAATAATAATAACACCACTTTTATACAAACTGCTATTGTTCACTACTTCTGTACTATTGTTATCTATGCCATTATTATGCATCTAGAAACCATATGAGTGACATGGCTCTACACCGCTCTACACTGGTCAGACAGGTGCATGTAGACTATAAGCCCTCATGTATCACAAACATCACCTTAAACACAGCCCTGCTTGTACAGCGCTCTCACACTGACCTTTCACAGATGCAAACGTCCAGAACAGCCACATTTTCCTCCACACACGTTTAACAGTCCCGTTATTCCATTAACTGCTGCTTCATAAACAAACGGCTCCTCTCCAACCGTCACGCCGCTCCGTCTTGATCCTCCATTTCAGACAAACTAGCCCTGAAACTACCTCTCTATTTGTTTAAATGACTGACTGTATTCCTAACTAACACCTAATCATTAGAAACGGTAAGCTAAAAGCGACTTATTTCAGTCACTTGTGTTGAAAGTTTGCGCCAGTCAACTCCTGGCTGCGCATGCGCACTTACCAGAAATATCCTGATTGCCATGGATCTATATTATATGGGGTTGTTCAGCGCTTTTAGTTGTGGTCCTCAGTGCGCATTCGCAAAGCTCTAAAACTACCGGTTGCCCTCTCCGACTGTAAAAGTGCACGTTGAGAGTGTGGAGCAGCATGAGACGTTCCGAACAACGATTGATGAAGTCTGCTCAGTGACTAGTGGGACATAGTAAGGACAGTGACTACAACCATGCTTCAAACAGGCACACGAGAAGGGAAAACGGGATTATTTTGGTATATTTATACTTTTATGGAGGAAATTCCTGAAAAGCTCATGTGGACAATACTTTTAATATAGTTTCATTTGCTTTAAGTGTTTTTTCATAATTATAGGGATATTTTTTAATCAAACGCCATTTACTACAACAGTAATTTATTGACAGTCCCTAGTGTTCTTCGCGCGGCGCGAGCGGGGCAGTCAGTGCAAACTCCCGCTGTTGTTACGGAGGTTAATGTTACGGAGAAACCAACTTCACCGTGGTATTATATGCAGCTTACTTTTTAGTATACTCAGATTAGTATCTGGCGCTAATGTAGAGCCTTGTTTGTAGAAATGTCGCCGTGTGTACTTAAGTGGAGAGTTGTCATCGGCCGGTCCGCTCCTTGCTGTGCGTTTATGCTCCCACGGTATGTGTTCACTGCCGGATAGACTTCTTCATTCACGCTCTCAGAAGTTAAATGCAGGTTCACATTTTACCCGGACCGTGGCACTGGCGTGGCCACTGTCGTTTTTCCATCTACTGTTAGCAGGGACTGTCTATGTTTGACGGACAGAACAACTGAACTAAACTGAACATAACAACTTAACAACTGTCTTGGAACTGCGGAACATTTGAATGAACTGATTATGTGTTGAGCCAATAGAAAGAAAATTATTTGGTAGTCATTTAAGTGACTAAACGGAAAGAAAAAGATAAAATATGTACAATGAAATCCTAAGGTGTGTGACCAACTTATCTGTGCGCCTTAAAATGACGATGATGATGGCAATGTTGGGATATGTTGTATTATAGTTTTGTTTAGTTTTTTGTTATGTTAACCATTTCTGTTAACCTTTACATTGCCACATTTGTAATGTAGCTTAAATAAAAGATAAAGCCAAAAGGCTATAGGCTAAAATTAGATTTCCATATTAAAATGTTGTAAAAATGTAATATTATTATGTTATGAATTTGGTGAACAATCTGATCCTGATTCTTCTCAGGATGGTTGGTTTTACTCAAAATATACCTTGCTCTTTATGTTTAACATGAACAGGAGCTTGATAGTTCCCTTCTATCAGATTGTTGAAAAAAATTGTATTGGGATTTTAAATGGGTTTATGCTGTCAATAGCCTACAAAGAGATGCTGGAGGTTAGAGGTTATTTGCGTCAAAATGGGAGGAAGGGTTCTGGCAACTCTTTTTTGGGGGGTTAAAAGTAAAAGAACGGGGGAAAAATAGGATATCCACTCGAGAACAGAGATCTGCGGTAAAGCAGACAACACCACTTTTTGCCTATATCTGTTACTTTTGCACTCCCTAAAATAAAGCTGATTTAATATAACGGGCTGTTCTGCCTTAGCTTTATTTTGAGGGTTTTCATGTCCAAATCCGTGGAATTATTGGAGTCTGCACTTTAAGCACCTAGACCCGGAAGTACGAGTCACACAAGGCGGAAGTAAACACAGAGCTGCTCTACTGATTGGTTCGGGCAGCTGAGAGTTTTCCGCCACTGCCCGTACGAAGTAATTTCTCTCTTCTCCAGACCAGAGCTGCTGCTTTTAGCCCCAGACCTGTTTTGCTAAGTTTGTCCCCCCCTACCCTATCTCTTTGGGAGATTGGAGTAAATCGGGTTGGATAATATCACCGATCTGCTGGTTAGTTTTATAGATATCAGTTGGCTGCATCCTGCTTTTGTCCGGTCCCTCCTCCACTATGCTAGCACCATAAGCTAATGTTGTTTTCCCTTTGGGGCAGAACTAGTCAAACGATGTAATTTATTATATCGGTGTAATGCTGCTATATGACACCGTGGAGTATTACTATTGGAAGACAAACAATGTGTGTGGGCAGATATTATAGAAATGACACATCAGATAGTAATGTTATGCTAAGCTAGCTAGCAGGAAACCTATTGCGCAAAAGCTGTGTGTGCTTACACACATGGCTAAAAATAGTACCTACAATACAAGGGAATGATTATGTCATTTAAGAGTTGTTGTTTGAGTTATTGTTTTGTGTTCAGCTTTATCTCACACTTTTGTCAATTTTATGGTTCTACGTGATGTTTTGTTTTTATAGATGCTTTTATTTGCTGCAGGTCCATAATGTCTGAGCTTGAAATGGAGTGTGTGGAGGAGGAGCTGGAGCCATGGCAGAAGTCCTTCCCGCAGGTACATCTGACTGAAGAAGATGATGATGATGATGAACCCATATTTGTAGGAGTAGTGTGTATGTATTAAAACACTTCAACATCTAGAAAAGTATTTCACTCATCTGGCAGTTTAAAGAAAAGAAATGTTTTGATTTGACAGCAAAAGACCAAAGGGAGATAGATTCCAAACCAATGGTCGTGCAATGGAAACCTGACGTAAAACAAGATATCAGACAGTCCAATCCTCAACCTTCCACTGGACCATCACCATTGCTGCCTATCAGTGTAGTAGGACCCCCCTCAGTACCGACTGTTCCAGCTATTTCACCACAGCCCGTTATTGTTAATAACCAGGTAAAAAAAAAAGTAACTTTAAAACAATATTTCTTTTGTCTTTGTGGGTGTATTGCATCGTATATATCTAATGTTATGTACCATATTTTTCAGGGCTTTATAGTAACTCCACAAATTACAAACAGTAATTTTATCACCTCCCTTGGGACTCCTGGCACTTCATTTACATTTGTATCAGGTAATCCATTTTGTCTTAAAAACAAACAATAGCACTTTTTTAGACCATGATTTGTGCTCCTGTGGTAAAGCATTTGTCAAGTAACCTGAACATTTGTGGTTCAGTGTGTTTGGGTGTGCACAGGAATAAAATTGTGAGGGCCCAAAATCAAGTCCCAATAAAGTAAATCTTTCAGTATTAGATCAATGTTGAGATATGGGTTAATTTTAGCCAATGTTAGGCACATAATTAACTATGGTTAAGGTCTTGGACTTGTGGACCATGGATTCAGACTTGGGCTGGACTAGTTGCACCACTGAAGTCTATATACTGTCGACATCTTAAAATACAGTTAATAACCCAACTAAATGATAAAAAATCTTTGGGCTGGACACATAGGTCAGCTGCAAGTATACTTGCATGACGGGATGAAGTATAACTTATTTACTTGACTCTGCCTTGACTCACAGTAGTCCTAACTTGGACTTGACTGCCAGACTGATGGGGGGGGGATATTACTGGTGGTGTGGTGACACCAAAAAAAAAGGCGAGCTTCCATCTTCTGGAGGAGGGCCTCCACCAGCTTGTCGCCATGAAAATGTTGTTCCTTTGTATCCATCTCATTGGAGAATATTCTGAAGTATGGTTTTAACTTTCTACTTCCTTAGAATCATTCAGGTGACGCATCACCACCAAAAAGATATTTAGTGTTGCTTTGTGGTTAGACAAGTAATACTTATAGTTAAGATCAAGATCAGTCTCCAGAAAATGAATGTAACTCAATGTAATGTCCCTACAAAGCACTGAATACCAACATCTATGTGAGTCACACTGTGATGACTGAAATCTGTATACACAGTCACTTTACGGGGACTTGCCTTCCTCTTCAGGAAATTAATGCAAGTTACTGTAATGTTGCCAAAAAGCATAAAAAGTCAACATGTGTGTGTTTAAGTATATTTATGTTTTGTTTTTTCAGCCCAGCCACAAGCATTTCAACAAATTTCCCCAACTTTGATACACAGTGTAGTCCACAGGCCTCAGGTCCAACAAATTAGCAACAACATGGTGACGCTGTCAAATGACCAGGGTCCAAATGTCAACAGACCTGCTCAGATGCAAGTCAAGCAGGCCAACAGATCTTTGCCACTAATGAGTAGGTTACTTACTGGTAGCGCCATTGTAACCACAAATATAGAAATAATTCTTAAATTCTCCATTTGTTTTTTGATTTTAGTCTTGAAACATTTCTTCTATATAATGTTTTCAAAATTTTTATTCAAAGGATCTCCAAAGTCAAGTGATGTTACAGAAAATGGGTTGTCTAAATGCACACATTGCAAAAGTATATTTTTTGATGAAAATGGGCTTAAAAGTCATATGAGGGTAAGTTAATTATGAAGCAAGTTATTTGAAGTTTAAGTAACTCATCAAGTTTTTCAGTACAATTGTCACAGCACATTTCATCTGTACATTTGATGTTTTCCTGTTTCAGAGGTGTAAACCAGTAGTTATTGATGAAGGTGTAGCACTTGCACCGCAGCAGTTTGGTGATGGTAAACGCATAATGCTGGTCGGAGATTTCTATTACGGCAAATTTGAAGGAGATGGCTATACACCGGAAACTGAAAGGGCAATCACTTTCAAGTGCCACAGCTGCTTGAAAGTGCTCAAGAATAACATTAGGTATGTCCTTCAACAATATGGAGTTAATTATTCATTCTTATTCATATTCATATTATTATTGATTGGTGTGACATAAGTGTCATTATTAAGTATTTATTGAAATGAAAAACGTATTTGTATTGCTCTGTCAAACAAATGTACTCAGTGCTTGATGTACCATACTGTAGACTACATTTCAAATAGCTAACAGCCACTTTTTAGCCACTTTTGCACTCATTGTGCTATATTAATAGCCTAGTGAGCAGATTCCTCCCATTTTTCCTTTGTTACTTGTAAACGGCTGTTTGTTTTGACAAACAGCTCATGCATTTGTGATTGGTTAATCTTCATCCGCATTGATACTTTGCTAGGACCTGGTCCCAGACTACACGTCTTTGAATAGTATTGGAAAAGAGCAGTCTTTGCTGGCCATCCAATTATATTGAAGATTCAATAATTCCAATATGTGTGTTGTATTACTATATTTTTCACTGCTCCATATTGGTACTGCTGGAGTGGTGCCATATAGGTGAAACCAGAAGTTTACATACACTATATAAAAAGACACATATACTTTCTCACTGTCTGATATGAAATCAGATTAAAGTTTCCTCCATCCATTTTTTCCGCTTATCTGGGGACGGGTCCCAGGGGCAGCAGTTTAAGCAGGGACATCCTCACCAGACTTCCCTCACCCCAGACATGTCTTCCAGCTCCTCTGGTGGGACCCCAAGGCATTCTCAGGCTAGCTGAGAGACATAGTCCCTCCAGCGTGTCGTGAGTCTTCCCTGGGACCTCCTCTTAGTGGGATATACCCAAAACACCTCCCTAGGGTGGCGTCCAGGGGGCATCCTGTTCCGAATGCCCCCTGGACGGCACAGCCAGGAAGTTAAAGCTTGGGCTGAAATAGGTCTTCCATAGAGACCATGACCCGAGCATACTGCCAGGCTTGTGGATTAGGGGTGTGCTAAAATATCGATACACCGATATGTATCGATATTATTAAAATCGATGCGGTATCAATTCTTTTCCTAGTATCGATATTCCCCCCAGACGTTACTCTTTATGGGTGAAGAGAAGCGAGAAGCAAGAGAAACGAAAATGTCAGAAAAAATGTTTCACCGCCTTCCTCCCTCGAGTTAGAAACATGCATTAATCAAAAAGCACTTCATTGTGTTTTTTAATCTTCAATAAATGGAAGTTAAATGCACCATTTAATTTTTTTTTTTGTTTTGTTTTTTTTGTTGTGAAAATTGGGTTGACCATTTAAGTAAGGTTGAAGGCCTTTATTTTTTTCTGTATCGTATCGATTGGAAATATATCGTATAGAATCGTATCGTATCGAAATGGCACTGTATCGAGATATGTATCGTATCGTGGACTGTGTATCGAGGTACGTATCGTATCGGCAGCTTCTTGGTGATACCCAGCCCTAGGAAGGGTATCCAAAACATTTGACCCAAGTCATAAAGTTTAAAGGCAATGGTAGCAAATGGTAATGAAATGTATGCAAACTTCTGAATTTGAAAAAAGTAATGAAAAATTGTCTAAAAAATCCTTCTCTCATTATTCTGGCATTTAGCAAATAGAAATAATTCTGGTAATCCTAAGTCACCTAAAACAGGAAACGTTTAGTCTGATTTCGTGTGGGACAGTGAAAAAAGCTTATGTGTCTTTTTATACACTGTATGTAAACGTCTTGTTTCATTTGTACTGTATTTTAATGTCTCATTAGAAACATCGTATTTCCTTGCATGACAATCATGTTTTCAGCCTTTTTAGTTCAATATCAATGGAAAATGTATTTAGGCTTTTCAAACAAAAGCTGTCATTCAGTAATTCAAAGAACATTCTAGGACGGGAACTGAAGCATGTGGAGTGCCAATAAAAGCATGTCTTGCTTCCTTCTTACCGCTGTTTTCTTCGAAGATAAATTATAGCATCATACCATTTTCTCTCAGGGGCCTAAAGATGAAAAATGACTGCTAGTTTAGGTGGCGTAAGAACTGCTCCTTTGATTAAATAACTTTGCTTCAGAACGTTGCAAAAAAAGCATCTGTAAGCTGCTTTTAATGGGGAAACACATTTGTACCACAACCACACTCTCACTGTCGAGGTCATGGTTCATTCACATAAAAATTTCTATTAGGGGAGCTGAGGTAGCACAATGTACAAGCTGAAAAATGGGCCATGCCTCATCAGGGCACCAGTGGCAGGTACCTGTGGAGGTGCTTAATGCAACTGCAGGGCACTACATCATTAGGCAAAACCAAAATCTATTTGTAATTGCAGATATTATAACAGCCATTATACATGCTTAGAAAGTGAGGTACAAAAATGAATGAATTTATCTTTTAAAGCCTGTTGGGAATTAGCCTGAAATTGCTGTATGTATGTGGTCATGAATACATACTTTCATTCACTGTTGATGGTAAATAACAGTAGTTTGAATTTAAATTTAAGTTTAATTTATTCTGGTCATAGAATGTAGATTAAGATCATATGCATTGTACATTGTTTTGTAGTTAACCTTCACCTGTGAAAAAAAGGTTTGAATTAATGAGCCCAGTTGATGTGTAGCCCTACTACATTGATGGCACAATAACAATAATTTAAAATTGCAATTGTGAATCAAATGCATTAAGGACCATTTTCTTATTTCTTGATGTACTAATTAAATAAATGCAGGGAGTCATAACTTTTTTCTTTTGCATGTTTGTAACTAAATTAACATGGTAGGCTAACTATTTTGCACCTATAATTTTTACTATTGAGGTTGTGTCCCACTGCAAACATATACTTTCTTTTAGGGGTTAAATTGCAGCTGTGTGCGTTCATCTCTTGTAGGTTTATGAACCATATGAAGCACCACCTGGAGCTAGAAAAGCAAAACAGTGAAAGCTTTGAAAGCCATACAACCTGTCAGCATTGCTACAGACAGTACTTGACTCCGTTCCAGCTGCAGTGCCACATTGAGAGTGCTCACAGCTCAATTGACTCTACAAGTATAAGAACTTATTTTTTCTAGTTATCCACATGGCTTTTAGAAAGCGCTATAATTCAGGATTGTTTTGCTTTATTTTCAGCTAATTGTAAGATTTGTGAGTTGGCCTTTGAGTCAGAACAGGTTCTCCTGGACCACATGAAAAATAATCACAAACCAGGGGAAATGCCTTATGTATGCCAGGTTGGTCATCTACCTGTCATTTTGTGTTGTCATATGTAAAGGTAGTTACTGAATATTTTTCCAACGTTTTGTTCCATAGGTGTGCAATTTTAGGTCATCCTTCTTCTCAGATGTGGAAACGCATTTCAGAGATGCACATGCAAATACAAAGGACCTTCTCTGTCCCTTTTGTCTCAAAGTTGTTAAAAGCGGCCACATTTATATGCAACATTATATGAAGCATCAGGTATGTAACTGTGAAAAGAGTTAAAAGGATGCTACCAAGGACACACTGTTATTAGTCCAATTTTAGTCACTTTTCGGGCACTTTACACAGTACCAAAGTTTACAATGCCCTGCTTTTGCCCATTAGACCCATTTAATGATTGCAGTTCTAAATATAGATTTTATTTACTTGTGGAATTTTCTGTACTTGTGGAATTTATAATGAACATTGTGTGGTTAGCTTTTAGTTGCATAATACTCTTTTCTTTTGTTAATAGAAAAAGGGAATTTTTCGTTGTGGAAAATGCAGACTCAATTTTATTTCATTTAAAGAAAAAGTTGAACATCGTACTCAAGTTCACAAGACATTTAGAAAGCCAGAAGCTCTGGAAGGTCTTCCACCTGGAACAAAGGTATAAAATATGTGGTTATAAAATGCATATAAAATGTGTGTATGTATATATATGTATGTATGTGTATGTATGTGTGTGTGTGTGTGTGTGTGTGTGTGTGTGTGTGTGTGTGTATATATATATATATATATATATATATATATATATATATATATATATATATATATATATATATATATATTTAGCAGCCTTGTTTATAGAGATGTATATAGATATATATATATCTTTCTTGTGGGTTAGGTGTTTAGATGTAAGAGAGCATCTTGTGGGTTAGGTGACAATTCGAGCATCCTTAACTGGAAAACCCTCTCTAACACCAAGCTGGCATACTCCAGTTGGCCTAATTGTTATGTCAGATACGCCACAAACCAACAAACCAACAAAGTCCCCTAATGTTCAGAAGTCGCAGTTGGGAAACTCCGGACCTGGTAAATCAAATGTATCTAAAAAAAAGCAAAAACGTGGAACCTCCAAACATAACTTCGTACTTAAGAATTTCAGGTGGGTGAAAGAACAATACATTGTCCATATTAATGTTGGTAATTGAAGTGTTATGCAAGTTTGTGGAAGGCTGCTGCTTGGCCATTGACCAATTTATTGTTTATTTCACCATATTGCGTGCCTCCCTAAATAATGTGCTATTTTTTTTAGACCGAGTGGAAAACGATACATATGCATTGAATGCAATGGCTGTATTTTGGACTTCTTTTCACATTTTCCAATGTTATTACATTGTGGTGCTTGCAAATACAAGACAAATTGCAAGAAGTCTATTGGAAATCATATGATAAGGTAACTTCTTTTACTACTACTACTAATATTGCTTCTCTATATAACATTGTTTTAACCATTGTTTTAAATTTAGACTGACCATTTGTCCTTTTTTTCAAGATTTCACAGCACAATTAGCAAGAGTCGATTTTCAAAAGAAAATGGAAAATATTCTTCTTCATTAAAGTACAGTTTTGTTATAATTTACAATGTTATGATTGTTAAGCATAGTTTGGAAAAATAATACTTAATATGTAATACTAAATGTTTTAAATTTACAGACTGACTCTTCTCTGTCTCAAATGTGATCTTATGGATGCATCTGGTGGAAACCGAATGACCAAACATTTAACAAAGAGGCCTAATCACAGATGCAAAGTTATTCAAGACAAAGGTATTATTTCCCTTGTCTACAGTTGGTGTCTTCTAGTTATGTGTGTATTTCTGCTAATATATGATTCTTGTTTGGGTAGATATCAATGCCAATGATCAAGAGTAAGTAAAACACTTAGCCAACTTTTGACTTGCATTGTGATGTATGAAAATGCAGTAGTTAGTAGATGTCATGTTTTTTTTTTAAAACAAATCAATTTCATAAGAATAACTAACTGTATTTTCCAGTCTTCCCATTGAACAAGCTGAGGACTTGAAATCAACAATGACGGAGATGCCCGAGGACCAGGATGAGACTCCTATCACAGGTGTCACAACTGCTAATTACACTGACATTGGTCAGCTACAACCTTTAGTGAAATCAACTTCAACAGACTGTGAACAGGAAAATGGATTTTCAGAAATTATTACTGAAGATATACAGAAGCCACTGCATCTAGAGGCATCCAGTGAAAACTTTCCTGAAGTACTTTAAGATTAAAGTGAAACAATGACAACTTATTGAGACACTCTTAAACAGACAGATAACATGATTATGGTAGGACTTTGGTTTGATTTTACTGTACCTGTTGGTATTATTACATTCATTACAATTTTTAAATAATCACCTATAATCTTTACAAAATATTAAATTCTTCCAAACAATAAATCACTCTTTCTTTCATTCCTATTTTAGTTTACATGTTTTTTTTAATTGTTTTTAAATATAGATAGATATATATTTTCCATTTAATGTTATCTATTTCACTAGCAATTCATGTTTTGTGTGTATTTTTTAAATGGTGTGCATTGAAAGCTATAACTTTAAAAATGAAGCATGGTGGTTGGAAGTGTTTTCTTACTCCAATAAATGACTGATATGATGAACCATCATTAGCATCCCGCGTTTCTATTGGATTTTAGCAATACATCATTTGCCATTGCAACTCAATGCTAAATGGACAGAATCTTTGGTTCAAAAGATTCTTTTGACAAACCCAAATGTTTCATTAACTTGATTGTTAATTTACTGAAACCAGCCGATTTTTTTTATTTTTTATTTTTTTTTTTTTGTAGAAATAGTCTATGTAAGAATGTTTTTTCTTTCTCGACACAATTTTTGTGTGAGGTTTTAGAGTAGAAAAAATATAAGTTGTAAATATTAAGTTGAAGAGCAGAGACAGGAACTGACGTCATTAGGATCCTGTCTTTTCCTTTTTTTTTAATTGGCTCCTCACTGTTTCCCATGGCAACTTGATGCCTAAGGACCATAGACGTGCTGCTTTTAGACGTCTCTTTGGATCAAACTAAGGATTCCTCTAACAAACCCAGAGTTTTCACAATTTGTAAAATATAGTTTGGGACACTGCATAGAGTGATATTACAGACATGGTCAGTAAAATCTAATTGTCAGTTTAGCCGGGAAGAACTTTTGGCTAACCGATTTGCTAGCGTTAACGAATGTTAGCGTGAAGTTACCGTGTTTGTCAGAGTTTGCTCTCTTTTTGATTCTTACTGTGTGTTTTCAGAGTCGAAACGCAGGTTGGTTTTACAACGAGCAGCGGCTTATAAACTTGCAGCTCCAAGAACAGCAACGACAGGAGGCGGCAATACGTGTGGACAAAGACCGCAGACTGCAGTCGAGTCTGCGGGACGAGGAGAGCTTTGAGAGGCGAAGGCACCTGCGCCAGGTGCAGCAGGAGGACAAGGAAAGACAAATGCAGAGCGCCATTCTAAAGGTAAAGTTAACTTTTTCAGTCTTTGTCAGACGTAATTGTGTGAAATAGTTGACAAATTACTTACGTACTTCTAATGTAGGCAGAGGAAGAGAGAATAAATAGACAGACCCTGACACAACAGGAGGAAAGAATTGCAAAAGAGCTTGCACGTATCAACTATGAAAAGCAAAGAGAAGAAAAAATTCGCCAGCATATTAAAGAGAACAGGTATTCCTACTGGACACGTGCCGTAACATCTTTGGTATGCTTAGTACTGGTACTTAACAAGTACTATTCTCTTCTCACATTTAGCACGGAGCTCAGGGAACTTGAGTCAAAATTAAGATCTGCATACCTGAACAAGGAGAGAGCTGCACAAATAGCTGAGCAAGAAGCCATGAGATATGAGACAATGGTAAGCCCCCTATTCTGTCAGTTTTATCATAACATTTGGAGCGACTTAAGACATAATATCAACTGAATGCCCTGTATTGTTTTTTTTATTATACATAGTAATTGGGTTTCTTCATATTCCACTTTTCTTAAGCGATCTGAAGCAGACTTTGCACGTAAGATGAAACGGGAAGAAGAGCAGGCTAGCCTTGAGGAGCAAAAGCTGCAAAAGCGAAGGCAGGAGGAGCTGCTGCGTTATCAACAGGAGTTGGAGGAGCAGCTCTTGGAACGAGAGCACAAGAGACAAAAGGCTTACGAGGAGTTTCTCAAAGAAAAGCTTTTGATTGACGAGATTATTAGGAAGATTTATGAAGAGGATCAGATGTAAGTATATAAATATATACAATACAAATATGACAGCATTGACCTTGCTTATATCCTACTATCAAACATTATACTGGTTGACCAAGGAAAACTGCAGTAACTTTTAAATTAAGTTAAGACCCAAACCCAGTTTTTATCATCTGTTTTATTTGGTGACAAAGTTAAATGGCTTTATTGACAAAACATTAGGTAACAATTGCAGTATATACAGTTTTGTCAGTAATAAAAGAAAAACTGCTGTGACTGCAGCCTGGAATATCCTTTCAGCTGACAAATTTAAACATGTCTTCTGTCATTTCACCAAGAGGGTCTTGCATGCAGTTTCATCTTTTTTTTAATCCAACACTGAAATGAGGCACAATACAACCTTAGAACACAAAAATACTGTTGGTGGTGAAAGATCACCTTACAGTACACATTTAGGAGGTTGGAGGTCAAGTTAATTGGAATGACTGTGATAGATAAAAATGTACTCATAATAAGACACCACATGAATACACTAATATTAATCGTCCGTCTCTGACGTACACAGAGAAGGTCCATAAACCTAGCTATTTTCTCTTTGAAGAGCTGTATAGCAATAACAATAACGTGACACAGAATAGCTCATCCAACAGAACATCCTACATTTTATTGTACTGTTGATACTGTTGACTTTATTTAAAACACAAGAAGGTATCAGCGTTGCCAAAATATTTACATCTGTTGTAGTCGTTTGTAAAATCCAAAAGGTCATTAAAATGTAGAAGTCATGTGCAACCTAAAAGACACATTTTCAAACAAATTTATAGGGAAAGACAGCTGAAGTTGGAGAAGGTCAAAGCCACTCAACAGCACATTGAAGAGTTCAAGAGACAGCAGGCTGAATGGAGACGCATGGAGCAGGAGCAGATGGATGCTGAGAACAGGCGAATTCTGGAGTATGCAAGCCGCCAGCAGCAGAAGGAGGCAAACCAAAAGGCCATGAATAAAGAACGGGAAGAAGCAAAGGAGAAACTTCACAAACTAGTACACAAGTTTTATGTTCCTAAAAGTTACTCAAATAACACTGTGAACACTTTTTGGGACTTTGATCTTTTTAATTTTTTTTAGTTGTCTGAGAAGATAGATGAAGAACGACAGCAACGAGAAGACATGGAGCGGGTGCGTCAAGAGCTTTACTTGGAGGAGCAGGAAGAGGCTAACAGACAGAGAGATATTGTAAGTTATTTTATAGCAGTTAAATGTGGGAAAGGTATTTTTTATACCTTTTATTATTATTCTGATTGTGCTATGTTTGTTTCTCACAGGAGGAAATGGAGAAGAAGATCCGTCAGCGGCTGATGATGCAGCAGACTTGTCAACAGCAAATGGCTTTCAAAGAAATGCAACGGCAGGCAGAGAGAGAAGAAGAGGAAACCTTCAGAAAAATGATGCTGGCCAAGTTCGCAGAAGATGATCGAATAGAGCAGATGAATGCACAGAAACGACGTATGAAGCAGCTAGAACATAAACGTGAGGTGGAGAAACTCATAGATGAACGCAGACGGCAGCATGAGGCTGATAAGGTACAATATAACAGAAAGACATATTTTTTATTGATTGCTGTTACACAAAACACATAAGTGTCAATGCATAAACAAGAGGAGAAACTAAGACATTCTGTTTTGTCTTTTTTAGGAGCTCGCAGCAAAAGAAAAGGCCCTTGAGGGGGAAAGGGAGGCATTGCGCATGAAAATCATTGAAGAAGAGAGACAAAAACTCCTTAAACAACATGCAAAACAACTACTTGGTTTTTTACCTAAGGTATTAACAACTCCATTATTTTGTGTTATTGCAATATTTGTAATAATGTGTCATTTCCAGGGCTTGCTTCGTGTGGATGACCTAGAGCATTTAGATGAAGATTTCAGAAAAAACTTTCAAAGGAAGCAGACTGATATCTTTTCTGAAGATGGATGGGAGCATTATGACTAACACCTTATTGCCACTAGAGGGCAGTTAAAGGCTATGGTAAGCAGATACAAAACACCTTTATCCAGTGTCGCATAGAGTCTTTAAGAAAATATTTTATTATTTATCATAAACCACTTTAATATTTGTCAAAAATGTTCTTACTACAGTTCAGTGAAACTTGATAGAAGTAATCCAGATTTAATACAGCAACTTTTACTCACAAATTGACACAAAATAAACATTTATTAAATATATTATGATTCTCCCCAATCAAGTGCTTTCATGAATTCTTCTTCTGTGAAAGACAAAAGCTTGGCCGCCTCAAAATGCATCTATTTAGGAGGGAAAAGAGGAAGTTGTATAAATGTTAACTGGTTTCTGGTTGCAGTAAAGAAACTTACCTTCTGTCGTTTGAGAATATCAATTAGTTTGAGCTGTTTCTTGAAGCCCACAATGAGTTCTGCTTTCTGTTTTTTTAGGTTTTTGTTTTCAGCAAGTAGGCTTGCTTTGCTTTGGTGTTCTTCATCAATTTTGTCCTATTCAAATGACAAAGTAACAGTAAAATATGCAAAGCCATTAACTTTGTGATTACAATCAATAATTTTGTATGTGTTTTATGTGAATTGTCTTTAACCACTTGGTATGAGTATTCACCGAGCATCTTTGTAATTGAGATATATGTTAGATTTTATTAACATCAACTATGTTTTAATTTACTGGTTTCATGTTTGGATGTACCTGGATTTATTTAAATTTGATATTTTGAATAAATGCCGACGCTTTATATTATTTTCTTTATTTAATGGACAAAGCACTCTTTATTGGTCAATATAGTGTAAATAGAAAGGTTTTGCCTCCCTATAGATGCTCAGATTACCTTGTTCATCTGTTTCATCTTGTTGAGTTCACACTTAAGTTTTTGTGCTTCCTCTGTGGCTCTATTGAGGCGAATCTCCACAGTGTTATGGAGAGCTGCAGCCTGTTTGCTGGATCTTTGAATATTTTCCATTTCCTATAAGCACATTTGGTGTATTTAGCACAATATATACATGCACCTTTATTGTGTCTTTTTAACTAGAGTACAAACCTTATTCAACTCCGCTATATGTAACTGCAGTCCTTCACACTTTTTGGCAGATGTCTCGACCAAAGCTTTGTGCTTCTCAATTTGTGTCTGCAGGATGCTTTCTGACTTCTGTAGCCTAGCCCTGTCCTCCTCAAGCTCTTTAATTTTGGCAGTGAGTCTAATATTTTCATCATCCTTCCAGAGAATAACAATTGTTTATAGTTTTGTCTTAAACATTATTGGTATATAAAAATAGGATTTTTTTTTTGTATATGATGCTGTGTGTACCTTCTTGTAATATTCACTGGTTAGATGATCCAATTCTTCTTGTATAATCCGTAGTTTTGCCTTCAACACTCGTATTTGAGCATCTGAAACACCTACAAATAAAGAACACATAATCATGACATAAAACTTACATGTACGGCATATGGTGTATGTGCAGTTATGGATGTACCAATGGAAAAAGATACAGATGAAAGATGAAAAATCTTTAGTAATAAACATACCAGGTGCCACTGTATCTCCAAAAAAAGGTATCTCTGCCTTCACACTGTGTTCTTCATCCATCTTTTCTTCCATGTTTTGTATTGTCTTTGATAAAAATGAATCGGCTCCTTCTTCCAAAGCAACCAAATCATTTACAGATGACATCTCTGGGCTTCTATAATAAAATAATAAAAAAAATAAATGTGTGTATGTATTTTAATCTTGAGTGAAATTACTTACTTTGTTTTATCTTTGGGTTGTTTTCCTGTATGAATGGCTTTTAGAGTGATCTGTTGCTTAGTTTTCACCTCCAAAGAAAGATACACACTCAAAAAAGAGGGAAGATGCACTCAAAAAGAAAAAAACATAGTTCACTAAAGTTACCTTAACATAAGGCTTCTGACTACTGTCTTGTAATGGTGCCATTATTCTGTAACAGACAGGGTGCAGTAAAATTAAAAAAAAACTAAACAAACTAAATTATTAGCATTTTGATGCATGTTTTGATGTGTGTGTTTTTGTTTGTTTTTTCTTTTACCTGGCATCATCGTCATCCTCCTCAATCTCTCTTAGCTGGAGAGTAGACAAGGGCTTTGACAAAACTTCATTTTGTTCTTTCTAAAAATAACAAAAGGCTGTCAACTGATATCTCCCTGTACCCTAAAGTAGATAACAGCAAGTCTTACCATAAGAAGTTCGGTCTGTCTGACTAATTCTGCAGTTTTAGCTTCTAGTTCTGCATTTAAAATTCTTCAAGATAATTTTGAGAGAACAGTGCATTAGAAAACATGACATATTTCTATCTGTGTGATTATGTCTTACTTGTAATGCTCTTCCTTTGCAAGCATATCATCTTTGGGCGTGGTGGTTGGTCCAAAGGTAGATCTTGCTTCACATATTTTTATTCTCTCGGACTTTTTCCCAAATGGTTTCTTGGCCAAATGCAAATAAATATACATTGTCAAAATTTGTATTTCTGTAACTGACGCTGATGGTGTAATAGTATGCACCTCTACTAAAGCCCATGGCCAGTTTAAGTCACCTTTAATGTTACAGGCCTACCTACCACTCTCTTAATGTTTTGAGAGGTAGGCTAGCTTATATTTTTGGAAAATACTTTTAGGTAAGTCAATCTATGTCAAATAAACACAAATTTAAGGTCAGACCTGCGTAACAGAAGCCGTGGTCCTCTTTCTTTGTGAACTTCTTTCAGCCATGACAGAACAGAACCATGAGCAGAACAAAGACGCGTCAGTGGTCGCTTAGCAACGGCTAACCATTGAGGAGCTGTAGTGCGGAAGTCCGTTATTGGCTAACAGAAAATTTGACAAAAATGTTTTGGTGGAAATGGAGTAAAGGTATTGTTATTAAAATACTCAACAACTACTTGAATGCGGTAAGAAGTTATTTTTTTACTGAAGATTTCCGAAAGCCTGTACTCGGTCATACATCCATAAGTCATAAGCATATATTTACATTACAAATGGGCCAAGTAGCTCGATGGACAGAAGCGCAGCGCCATGGCGTGTTGTTTTTAATTCTAAGGCAGTTTGTTTGCGCATGCGCGTATTCAGCAGCTACTACACTACACCACAGCCATGCACATGCAGCAAATCTTACACCGTGAGCCACCAACCACACCGGAGCGCACAATGGGCGTTTTCTTAGGAATATATTCTGAGCTTTAAAACCCATTTTGGATTTTTTTATTCATATACTTGATGCGTGTTTATATTTTATTGCATAGATTTTTTTTCTTGCTTGAACTTGGACTAACTAAGCAATGTTGAAGGTTGAGGGGACAACAACAACAGGGCGCGTTACTGTCCCGTTAGCATCGCCGCGTCCTTCGGCACATGTTATTTAACCCTGTTCGTCAGTTTCCAGAGCCGCTGCGCTTATCCCGCCCGACTCCAAGGCCCGTGGTGATGTCCGAGACCTACGAGACGGACTCTCAGCTGCTGCAGGTGGGGAGGGGGGCGGCTGGTACCCCCAGCATCGTCCCGGGACTGCTTCCAGGGCTGCAGAGCGCCGAAGCCAGTGCTCTGCAAATCAGGATCAAGAACTCCATCTGGTGAGACAGATGAGCCGTATTATAACTATATTACTATTGCTATTATTATTACTGTTATTATTATTATTATTATTATTATTATTATTATTATTATTATTATTATTATTACTACTACTACTAGTAGTAGTAGTAATAGCCGTACAAAAAACAAAAAACAAAAAAAAAACAAAAAAAAACAACACGTTTTTCTATTTGATTTGAAAAAAAACCTTTCACACTGTATTTTTTCAAATGAATGATAGGCCTGCAAGAACATAGAATCTACAAATCTCTCCAGAATGCCATTTGAAATCATTAATATCTCATTGGCTTTAACTGTAAAGGCATTGGTCTCAGGTGTATTTCAGTGTACCTTCCAAACCTGCCTCACAAGCAGCTTAATAAAGGCCTAGGCAATCCTTGTCCCCTGGTAACAGTGAATTAAAGAGAACTGTTCTTGCCATGGCTTAGCCTAGAGTCCTCTCCTGATTCCCAGCCACTGTGCTACTGAGTATAACCCACCTGCCTTCTGTCTCATAGTCAACAAACGTCTGACCTGTTTGCAGATTAGCAATTAGACCTGAAGACGTTATTCAAGGATATGGGCTTTGGAAGTGTTGCAGTGTAATTTTAAATAAACTTAACCCGTTTATGACAGTCTCATCCAGTTTGTACACAGTTAACACCAAGTTATAAGTGACACTAACACTGTTTTCAAGACAATGTCAGCTCTATGCCTGGCTCATTTTTTACATATGACAACATGTGTTCTTGATGGTGGTTACATGACCTGAGAGATGCTAGAGGGAGGGTCAGCTCATGCCAAACATTCCCCTGCTTTATAAATAAATACACTTTAGACACAAGTGATCATGTTTCACTCACATACTAATTTGTTCTTTATATTTTGCAGCAAATCTGTTCAGTCCAAAGTGGAAGTTATTCTGGTAAGCGCCAAGTTATCACCTTGATGGTAGTTTATGATTATTGATTGTTTAACCCAATTGCAAAAAGAAAATCTTTATGTTGCCTCTTGCATGTAAAAGTTGCAATAATCATAATGTTTGTGTTTTATAAGGTTTTGTGAGACCAACATGTCTCTCTGTATTGTCTCTGTCAGCACTTTCTTCAGATCTGTTTCTCTACAGCATACAAAGTGTACAGAGAGACTGTAACATTATTACCGTTTTACTCTGCATAGTGTGTTCAAGGTGAATTACGTTAAAAGCTGAAATTGTACGTAGGAAATGACATAGTAACATATAAGCTTTGACAGGCCAAGAACACTGAAAGCATTGCCAAAAAGGCCAAAGATGTCCATTGAATTATTTAAAAGGTTTTTGTATGATTACATTTGAAATGCAGCCAAGGACCTAATTAATTTTCCTGTTCAAAAAATGACAGCAGCTATTAATAAGAATTATGTGTTTTACTCCCACTCCTCGTGACTAAGAAGCTAAATGCATGTTATCTCTAGCTCTTGCTAACCTATGTCTCCCTAACAATGAAGAAACCAAATTAGAAAGGATGAAAAGAATATGATTTATTCTTAGCAAATTGAAAGGGTGAATATTTATGAATGAAAGCATGTGCTGGCAGTGTGTAGATGCATCTGTATAACCCAATGCTGAGCTGTCCTCGCTGAAGGGTTAATAGCAGATCCCTGGAGTTCACCTTACACACAGCGGCCTGCACATTGAGAGCACGTCTGGCCCTGAGTATCTGTCTGCAGTCACTACGTGCCTTTGGGCAGCCAACAATCACATAGCTATCAATGCAATATCTTTGTCAGTTCATCATATAATGTAATGATATGTTTAATGATCTCAAAGACAAAATAAAAATCTGCCTTTTCAATATATCTTGGTTTGCTCCACATTAGAAAAGTATTATCTTGCAATGATTTTTAGACATCCTCTACTGCACTGTTTCCCTACAAATTAAAACAGCTTTGTCGACACATTTAGTGCAGCCTCTTTCTTCACATGCTGCATCAAAACATTCAAAACATTGCATTTAAACAGCTCAACCTATTTCCTTTTGTCAGGTTGGCCTGAACAAAATACTGACCTCTGCTGAAGCTTTAGGGCCGATAATGAAAATAATATTTTGTAACAGAAACAATAGCAGAAATATTGGCCTTTTCTACTCAATATACATGTCTGATCACTCAACTGAATTATACACAATCTAATCTGGCCAAAAACAAAATTATACGACGTAAGCAGCACTGTAATGACTATATATTGAACTTGCAGCCATTAAATCTACAAAAGAACCAACCTATAATATATATTATATATATTACAGCCCTCTGAGTCAAACTGTTGTTAAATCTTTCTATAATCCACACAATTACTTTAATAATGTAAAATAACTGTCCACAGCGGACTGATTTTGATGGAAAAAAGGAATGTAATCAACCAGCCGCGCTAATATGTAACAATTTATCAAAATTTTATAAATAATAACGTTAGAAAGTGCCTGACAATCCCTGTTTGATGGCAGTATTGTTTTTTTTTTGTTCTAGGCCTTGATTTTGTCTCATGCCATATGCATTTGTAAATTGTAATTTTAGTTGTTTTTGGGCCCTCTTTAACAGCAAGATGTTGAGAAGTTCTCAGATATTGAAAAACTCTACCTCTACCTCAAACTGCCTTCTGGTCCTTGCAACACCTCAGAGAAATGGTAATTATCTTGCATTAACCTCTTCAAAAGCTGAGTTCTTGTATATAATGATTGAAATCTTTATATAACCCTATCTTTTTGCAGTGACCAGGCTGCCCTTTCTTCAAGTCGCACACAACAAACACATGCATTCAACTGGATTCATAATCATTTGGAGGAGTTTCCAGAGACTTCTCTTCCAAAGCAAGAGGTCTATGACGAGTACAAGTATGTAATAACAATAGCTGTAAAAGAAATGTGTCTGGGCATAGTTTGACCAACCTATAATGTATGCAATATCCGATAAAACTTTTAACACATCTTCCCGTGCTGTCGTTTTAGACTTTTGATTGAGCATGAACAATGTAGGTGGATTTTTTCAGGTCACATCTTTTAGTCCACTGTTTGAAAACCAAATGGAAAGGAAGAAAAAAAATATATATAAACATTTTCAACCAACCAGTCTTAGTGAGTACAATTTGATCTAGTGAAAAGTATTAAAACTCAGCCATGATATAATAATAATAATAATGATAATTTAGTTCACTTGATTGAACTAGTCGAGCATATATAGCTAAAGAGAAACACACTAAGCAACATACTTTGTAAAATGCGTCAGTACTACAGCCCCCTTTATGTTTGACTTTCTTCTGTTGGTGCAGTCAGCTGTAATGCCAGTAAAAATAGATGCTGCAGGCTTGGGAATTATAGTGCAGCAAGTGTTGGTAATATTAGAATGGAAAGTCTGAGAGAGCAATTGAAATGCCCCTAATGGCTTATGCACTTAATGCTGGAAATTAAACAAAGGGGGCAAAAACTTTAAAAAAAGAGAAAAAAGGTTATCTAATTATTTACTACTTTGTCTTGTAATATTATAAATTCTGACCTAAAATGTGAGTAATTAAAAAATAACTTATTCACATTTTAACAGCTCATAAACATATGACAAGTCTGACAATAAATGGCTCGCAGCAACATTTGTTCACAAATCACAACTGTTTTTGTTACTTTGTTCCCTTTTACTGAAGAGATTTACATTTTCCAGCTCTAAATCATGTTCAACACATGTTTCCTAATTTATCCATTTACTTCTCCATTTTTTCTTCAGGAGTTTCTGTGACAACCTCAATTACCACCCTTTGAGTGCTCCAGACTTTGGGAAAATGATGAAAAATGTCTTTCCAAATATGAAAGCTCGTCGACTTGGCATGAGAGGAAAATCAAAATATCCTTCAGTCAAATTTACTTGAATGAACTGTAATAGTCAGGCTGTGTCTCTGGTCTCCACCATCTGCTGTTGCAGCTCATAAGCTGCTCTCTAAATATAGATGTGAAATGAAATAAAGTCCTCTCTACTTTGGACGCAGTATCATGGAGCCTCAGAGGGGGATTCAATGTGACTATGACCTCTGTTTTTAGTTTTAAATTATAAAGAGTATGAAATGTAGTATGTGTAACTAAAACAGTTACAAAAGTTAATTGTCAATACATTGTACAAACAGAAATCTTTATCATCAATATTTACCTTGACAGAATTTTAAATATTGCTACAGTGGTCTAAGGAAGAGACCAGTTGTTCATGTCCCATCTTTACCAAGTCTAGATTTAAACAAACTCGGAGAAGGGGTGAGAATTTGACTTTTTTTGTTTGTTTGTTAATGAATTATTGTTAATGAATTTTGATTCCAATTCTGTTTGAAACTACAGTGTGACATACTTGACTCCCCTGCACACATGAGTGGCATAAAAGAAGAAATGCGCTTTGCAGCTTGTGATCTTGTCTGTGAATGGGCCCAAAAAGTGTTAAAACGTCAGTTTGATGCAGTGGAAGACTTGGCTCGTTTCCTTGTCAGCAGTCACTACATAAGCAACAAGTCTTTGGCAGCCCTTACAATAATGACTGAAACTGCAACAGGTAAGGCAGCTGATCAATATAGAGTAGACTAAAGACTAATAGTGTCATCTGGTGGTGGACACATATAACTGCATGATCTAATTTTTACTCCACAACTCTTGTCAACAGAAAGGAGGACTCCTCAGTCTCTCTCAGCTTTTGTTCCGGCTGCAGACATGAACACATTTCAGTCTCAAGTTACAACACTGTCGCCCCCTTCTGTTGATGCAAAGCAGCAGCTCCAAAGGAAGATACAGAGAAAGCAACAAGAACTGAAACTGCACTCACCAACTCCCGGAGAGGACCCAAACCAACAAGAGACCATTCTGTGTAATGATCCTACCACTCCCTCACCTCAACCACCCGTAGGCATAATGGTAGCAACTGTTCCAAGCCCCATTATGGTGAGAAAAAACAAACATTTGTAATCCAATGGAGCTCAACAGTGACCGCCTGCTCTGGTTCAGGTAGTAAATTTTCCATTCAATTTTCCTATAGACTTAAAAAAAAAATTCCAATATTGAGAGCTGAAAGGCATCACAGAGGCTAACCTGCTACGCAATAACTAATATCCATAATACGTTGTTTTAAGCTCAAAAAACACATTTAAAATGCATGATTCAGCAAAATCCTTTAATAACTTAACGGTTTATAATGTTCCAGAAACAGATTTTAAATGAAACTATAGGTCTTGTGATCATTAGTTATCACATAGCTTTCAAACTTTTAATAGATTTTTTTTTTTAAGAAAGTCTTTTGGAAAAATTAATGAGAAATTTAGTTCTGAACAGGACACTGTTAAGCTCCATATTTATACAACATAAAAATTCTCTGTCAGATGTGTCAGACTTTGATTTATTAATAATCTTTTTTTTTTTTTTTTATCTCCTAGACTCAAACGTCTAGGCCTTTAATTTCCCCAAGCCCAGCTGCTCCAATGGAGAACAAAGTTCTTCCACTTAATTTCCACATGGTAAACCAGTCAATGTCAACTGTAAAGCAGAGTTTCAAATCCTCCCAAAATGTTGTCTTCAGTTCAGCAGGGTCAGGACGGCAGCGATATCCACAAATTCTTCCAAAACCATTATCTACATCTGCTATTGCTCTGCGCTCACCTTCAACAATGATTCTCGCACACAGCCCAATCAAAACTGTGATGACGACCTGCCACGTTAGTCCTGTTAGTTTAGTCAAAATGACATCAATATCTCTGCCACCTAACAGTCATACTGCTACTCTCAGGCCAGCATCAGCGGGTATCAGCACTCCTGCAGAGGAATGCAGACCTAGTCAAAAAACTATGAGAAGTGCTTCCACTGTTCCCATTCTGGCATCTGCGACAATGCAACAACAGGCTGCAGACAGCAGTAACATTGATGTTGAAATGGAAGTTGAAGCCATTCATGAAAGCAGCCAAAGGCGTTTTGCTTATCCATCTGGAGAGGCTAAACAGCGTGCTGCCAGTGTACCTATACCACAAACAAAGAAGCTTTTGGGAGCAGATGAAATGGCATTCAGTAACTGTCACGAGAAGCCTTCGTTAAGCACTGTCACTGTGGCAAACCTCACCAAAAGTAAAAATAATCCTGATCTTGCAACATTTTCTTCTCATAACACAAGCCCTTCTTCCTCAGTGAAGATCGGCATTACGCAATTACCTGGAGGAAGCAGGAATATGTCATTTGTAAAAGGAAATGTTATATCACCAAAGAACATAAGGAAACGACCAGGCATCAGCCCAGACAGCTGTAACATATCTCCAAGCAAGCGGTTCTTTGTGCCAAAGCACATGATCGAGGGGTCTACTGATGCTGAAAGTGGTATAAGGCCTATGCCGACTAACAGACATGAAATCCCCACTCGCCCGGAAAGCGCTCCAGTGAGCAGGGAAGTTGAGATAAAAATGAATTCCACTATAACTTCCCAGAGTTACACCCATACTTCCTCTTTGAGAAGCGATAGTTTTTACTCTTTAGCTAAAACAGAAGGTTCAATGCAAAGAAAAAATTTTCATGTTATGGAAAGTATTACCTCACCCAATCATGCATTACTACACCAACATCAAATACATAATGTAAGCAAGCCAGCAAGCAACATTTTGGTTTCAAATTCAAGTGGGAGCATTGATGTCCTCAAACAAGCTATCCTTTGCAAACACATACTGCTACTGAAAATGTGCACTTTTTTAACCAAGATATTTCAACAAATTCTGTTACCATACAACCAGATATTGACTATTTTTCCTTTGATGATGATGTGACACAGGATAGTATTGTGGAGGAATTAGTGCAGATGGAGGAGCAGATGAAACTTAACCTCAAAGACTTTGAAAATTGCCATTCTCTACAATGCCAACAACCTGGGATCCAAGACAACATGACTGCCAGTTATCAGACCATGAATCCTTGTTATCAAGCCACAAATAATCATTGCAACCCCATTCAAACTCCAACACCTACACCTACACCCACACCCACAGCAGAAATGATTGGAGGAGCCCAAATCCTACCAGGGGATAGTCCCTGTTCACGCATGGCCTCGACAACACCTGTGGACAGTGCCCTTGGGAGCAGCCGTCACACCCCGGTGGGAACTCCACTCTCAAACTGCAGCAGCACTGTCCCACCCAGTCCAGTTGAGTGCAGGAATCCTTTTGCATTTACTCCTATCAACTCCAGCAACACTGCTTTTCATGATAACATCAATGTTATGAGCAGTCCTGTAAAGCCTATGCAGAGGCCAATGGCTACACACCCAGACAAGACTAGACTGGAGTGGATGAATAATAGCTACAACAACAGCAGTAGTAGTATAACCAAGTCAAATAGTGGAATGGGCATTGTACCTAGCTATCAAGGATTGATAGACAACCACTTTCAAAAACCTCATGCTTTTGCTGTTCCACATGCAAGGCACCAGGAAAACACTTTTGGCCGTTTGACCCCAATCTCTCCAGTGCAGCAGCAGGTAGCAAGCATGGCAAATATGAGCAAACAGGAGGGCTTTGCTGTGCCTGCTCCTCTAGATAATAAAGCCAACGCTCACTCAACATCTTTTCGATGTAGGAGTGTAAGCCCTGCTGTACATCAAAGAAATTTAAGTGTCAATACTGGAAGTAGTGCCATTTCGAACACCCCACGTTCAGTCCTGTCTCCCTTTAACTCACCTATAACACCGGAAGTATTTAATTTATTTTCCAACAATCAGACAAATATTGCAGTCAGTTGCATTGCACAAAGAAGTCGTTCTGTGCCACTCAATGTCATGATGCAAACTCAGGAAATGCCACCACAAGGCCAGCCGTCGAGCACCAAACATCTGGGCACTGTGCTCCTGAACAAGCTGGAGAGGTCTCATGATGAGACTATGCGAGGTCTTGGAATGAATAATTTACCCTCCAGCTATAGTGCCTGCATGAACCTCAGCCAGATACTTGAATCTGACCCGAACATTTCCTGTAGTGACCACCACCTCTTGTCATCAGACTCCTCCCAAAATACAGTTAATAAACCGCCTATTTTTGACAGCAATAAAAGCAATTTACAATTAACAAGGGCTCAGTCTCAGCAGCAGATACCAGCAACAATAATGCAGGATGATTTCAGCTGCACTGTCACAGATCTGGTCCCACAAAACCGCCTTACTGCCAGCAGTGTCGAGCAGGACTTAAACACAGGAGCGAACTTCCCCCATGAACTGAGAATGACATCGGATCTCTCCAGAAGCATCAACGACCTTGATACAAACCTTCTGTTTGACCCAAATCATCAACAAGAGCAGTATCTAAGTGAAACTTCAGAGGGACTGGTCAATACCTCAATGTATCAGCAGATCAGCTGTGACACAGCTCACTCTGGTGGACTGGAGTGGTTTGAGAGTAAAGACCATTCAGCTGTTGGTTTGATGGGTTGAACGTCATTAGTCATCATAATTTTTTGTTAATTAGCATTTATAGTTGTTTGTAATTTGTATTGCATCACATTTTAAAAGTGTACCAGCCTAAGCTTAAATCTGTGTCAATCTGTATAAAATGCTGGTCATTTTATCAGTGTAGATCTTGTAAAGCTATGCATTTAAAACAACGGTACATAATTTGTTTTTTTATGGCCAGTAGGTAAAAAGGAAAACTCAGAATAGCATTTAAATCAACCCATGTGTTGGGTATCTGCACTTTTAAAACCATGTAAATTAAATTTTGAAGTTTCTTATGCAATGGATTGTATGCAAGTTTAAATTCCAAATCTATGTCACTGGTTAAAGACAGAACACAACTAATATGTTGTAAATGTAGTGTTTGTCAATAGCAAAATACCCTGCCTTGCCTGACAATCCTTATTGTCCCTTTTTAAAACGCAGTCTGCACTGTGTATTTAGACCAAAATGATGTCCTAGAGATAATTAATATGGTAAGAATAAATAATTATGTTAATATAGCTGAACCCTGTGAACCAAAGAATAAGAATACAAATGTGCACTTGCATTGTCATTGCCAAATACTGTTGGAATTGGAATGGTACAGCTAATGAGTCATATTATGTTACTTTTAAATTTAAATATAGACTCACTTTCTTTGAATTGTACTCTCTTCTAGTAAAAGCCATAACACATGTTAGCTTTAGTGTTTATACTACCTTTATTGCATAAACTTTGATTTGTTTTAGGCCTAGCCTACTGCTTTTACAGTAGGCCACTATAGCCTATTTGTACAGACAAAAATATATTTATTTTTATGTTATAAATCATATTTTCAAAATAATCTTTAACAATAATCAATATTTACAATAACAACTGACACTGTATTCAAGTGAGCATTAAGGTGTTGAACAATATCTATTTGAGTTGGTTAAAATTAGCGTAATGGCTAAATGTTTCTGGTGTTTATGCAAATGTATGCAATGAATAGGCTAATGTCTTCCTGATTATTCTGCATTTTCTTACAAACTGTTTGTGTGAAATGTTATACTTCCCTTCATGTTAGTAATTCAGCAAAACAACATGGGCTAGGCCTACTGTAATCTCATTTGTAGCTTTGGTATTTTGTTGCTATGACCTGTAAA
This sequence comes from Periophthalmus modestus, assembly GCA_019594935.1. Taxonomy (NCBI): domain Eukaryota; kingdom Metazoa; phylum Chordata; class Actinopteri; order Gobiiformes; family Gobiidae; genus Periophthalmus; species Periophthalmus modestus. Next base: position 30,571,636 of record JAIEZT010001214.1, read on the forward strand.
GATTTAATTAAGGGTCTTGGTTTCATGTGTTTTTAAAGCAAATAAACTTTTTTTTTTTAAAGAAAGCTATGTTACTTAATTTTATTTTTTAGTATTTGGTATTATTTAAAGTAACTGTAATATTTGGATTTTTAAATTCCATAAACATGACCTTGGCCTGTGTCCTCAAATATGTGGAAGACAAGTCAAATATAATTTTTACGGATTACATTTGTAATGCTTGGGTTTACCGGTATTCTTAATTGCAAAAAACATTGGACATGGTAGCCAAGTTGCTTAATAGATCCATCATCATAATGTGGTGTTTTGAGTCTCACAACAATTATCCAATCAGAAAGCAGAGTTTCTTTTTTCTTTTTTTTTTAACATTAGTTCATTTCAGGTTTAATGTGCCAATAATCTTTTTTTATTTTTTTTTTTTTTTAAATAGCAAGGTGTTACGACCCCAAAAGGCTCAACAAAAGGTCATTGTTATAATGACAAAGTGCAAAACACATATAACATGACAAATAGAATGCCAGGGAGGAGGCATACATAGAAAAAAGAAAACCTTAAACAGTTGTTGCTGTTACATTGTAAAAAGATGTTTAAAGCCAAACAATCTTCATATGTCAGTATGGCTTTTTGTTTAAGCTTTTGGAAATGGTAGAAAGGTAGGATTCTAATTGCTTAATTAAAACAGGAAAAAACAAAGAAAATTTACTTTGGTGAATATAACATTTGCTAAATATAATTAAATTAATTGCCTTTTCTTTTTTTCTTTTTTTTTTTTTGAGTCAAAATTCCAAATTCTTATCATGTACACCAAAAATGATATGCTGATATGATATGCTGTAAAAATGATATTACAAAAACTGCAGTTACGGTAAATTGTTTTGATATATTTTAGCATAAATTGATTAGTAGGGTAAATGCTATACATTAATTTAAAGGAGACATCTCTCATGTTATTATTTATCACAAACCTTTGGTTTAAACGCCATCATTTTTCCATATAGTGTCAGGGACAAATTTTCTCCAGTAAAAAATAGCAGAGGGCACAGAGACAACATCTTGTAGTAACAGAGCATGTATTTTTCAATTATTATTTGGGGGTGATATTAGATAGCAGTCTCAAATTTGACAAACAAATAGATTCTGTGGTCAGAGCAAGTTTCTTTCAGCTCCGCCTTCTGGCTAAAGTTAAACCCTTTTTGAGCCGTGGTGACCTGGAGAAAGCTATCCATGCCTTTATTAGCTCCCGCATAGACTATTGCAATGCTTTATACATAGGGATCAATCAAGCTGGTCTCCACCATTTGCAGCTCGTGCAGAATGCTGCAGCTCGCCTTCTCACAAACTGTCGAAAACATGAGCACATCACCCCTGTCCTGTTCTCCTTGCACTGGCTCCCTGTTCATTTTAGAATTAATTTTAAAATTTTAATGTTTGTTTTTAATGCACTCAATGGCCTTGCACCTTCCTACTTATGTGAGATTCTGACCCCTCACCAACCCAGCAGAACTCTAAGATCTGCTGGGCAACATCTTCTGGAGGTCCCCCCGGTCCCGGGGCAAACAGTGGGGCGATCGGTCTTTCGCAGTGGCAGGTCCAAAACTCTGGAACTCTTTGCCAATCGAGTTACGTTCCATCACTGATCTGCCTCTGTTTAAAGCCAAACTTAAAACCCACCTATTTAGAATGGCTTTTAACACGTAGCCCTGTGACACTTCCTTCCTTTTAATGCTGTAATGTACTTTGCTGATATTTATTGTTTTTTATCTTGTATTTATTGTTTTTATCTTGTTTTTAATGTTGTACAGCACTTTGGTCAGCTTTCGTTGTGGAAGGTGCTATAGAAATAAAGTTTGATTGATTGATTGATTATTCGTACAGACAGGAGTATAACAGATTTTATAACAGTCAGTGAGCACATATTTTTATCAATGACAGTATTTTTAAATAGGTCACATATTTCTTTGGTCACAGCATCAAAAACTATAGCATGTTCCCGAGGAGTTACAGCAAGGTTGTATTTCAAATTGAAATACCTCAGCAAATGTCCATGGCTGTCAAAGAGCTGACCCACCAGTAGGATGTATATGCTAAAGCAGTTAGCATAAAATAATGATTTGTTTTTGTATAATACTATTTCAAATTAAAAAAAATATATGAGGAGAGAAATGATGTTTGTATGCAAGTGCCCAGGCTGAAAGAGCCTTCCTGTGAAATGTTGAGAGTTTTATTGGGATTTTGTCCACATTATAATTGCAAAGGAGTAGAAATTTAAGACCACCCAAATTTGAAAAGATGTAGTGAGGAAATATATTCCAAATGGAGGTTGGATCATTAAAACATGATTTAATCCAATTTAGTTTAAATGTATTATTTAGGGTTGTAAAATCGAGAAAATTAATTCCTCCATTTTCCTAGGAGTTCATTAAGACTGATTTTCCTAAGTAATGCATACAATGTTTCCATATAAACTTGTATAGAATTTGGTCAATTTATTTAAGCGTCTGATTGTCCATATACAGGGACAATGTGGAATAAGTTGAAAAATTCCTTCTGCCTTAGATAGTAATACTCTGCCTTTTAAACTTAAGTCTCTTTAGAGCCATAAATAAAAAAAAAAAAAGTCTTATCAATTAATAGACTGAGATTTATGGAATCGAAGGCTTTGTAAAAGTCTAAGAAGAGTATGAAACTTTCATCAGGTTTAAGATAAGAAGAATAAAACATATCAAGCACAAGCCAAATGTTATTTGAGATGTGTTTATTTGCATGAACCCAGACTGTGTTTCTCCAATGATAGAGTCCAACATAGATTTTAATTGTCGAGCAAAAATTTTAGCAAAAATTATTATAGTCATTATTTAGTAGACAAATAGGACGAGAATTATCAATATTAAGAATATCTTTTTTAGGTTTTGATATCAGGGTCACCCCTTGCTTTGATGTTGGAAGAAGTGTGCCTTGGCCAAGGCTTTCTGAAAATATTTTTATTAAAAAGGGAGCAGTTTGGTCACTAAATTGTTTATAGAACTCTCCTGTTTGTCCGTCTGGCCCAGGCGATTTATTATTTTTCACTTTACTTGAAGTGGGTATCTCATGAGTGGAAACAGAAGAATCACAGAAATCACGTTCAGAAAGTTGAATTGTTTGAGAATCAATATTATTTAAGAATGACTCAGAAATTTCAGATGTGTCATTGGGAGCATACAGCTTACTGTAAAAAGAACCAATTTTTGCAGTTTTTGGGGGATCAGAAGTTACTTGGTCATGGATGTTTAATTGATGTAGTGCATTTGACTTGGCATGATGCTTTTTTAATTGAAAAAAATACGAAGAGTTACTTTCACCCTCCTCTAACCACTTTAGTCGAGATCTTACGAAGGCACCTTTAGCTGTTTTTTTAAAAAAAAAAAAAGATAATTCAATTTATTTTGTGAAGAGGCTAAACTAATTTTGTTTTCTTCTGAGAGATATTTTAGATTTACTGTGGATAATGTCATAATGTCCTGGATAATTTTATCCTCTTCTCCCCTCCTGTATTTATTTAAATCAGAACTAAATCTTACTTATGCTGCAATTTCAAATTTGAAAAAATCCCAGTTTTTATTATAACAATTTTCAGTGTTAGCTCCATTAAAATAGTAAGAGACAGTTTCAGAAATCTTTTGATCCCCAGTCTCCAGTGTATGTAAAGAATTATTTAATCCAGTAGGCTTTCTTGTTTTGGGATTTTACTTTGAGGTAATTTAATGATATCGCTGGTAGTGGATTGTTTGGAATCAGTGAATGGAGTCGGGAGAATATGAATATTAACACTGTCTGTATCTAGACCAGGGATGTCAAACTCAAATTCACAAAATTTTAAATTGTGACTAAGTCGCGGGCCAAACTAAATATTTATTGAAAATTTTCAGCAACATCTGCATGTTTTTCAGAAGGAGTGGATTAAATTTGAGTGAGGCGACAATTTGAGTGAGGTGTCAATAGAAGTAGTGGAGGCCGGCGGCAACACATTTGCAAAGCATTCTGGGATTCATAGTATTAGAGGTGCATGTGGTATACTGGCACGATGGCTGGTGGGCCAGCTCTAATACATATTTGATATGATCTCGCGGGCCAAATATATTTATATCAAGGACCAAATTTGGCCTGAGGGCCTGAGTTTGACATGCCTGATCTAGACAATCAGACACCAGCCTGTAGTCGATTCGTAACTGCTTGGAACCACTATTGTTACTCCATGTAAAAGCTGATTCTGTTTGTAATTTTTCTCTCCCAAAGTGTTTTAAATTAAAATGTTGCATAAATACAAGTAATTGATTATCAGCGCTATTGGTCTGTGGTGGCCATCTATCTAATGGATTATTCTGTACCATATTAAAATCTCCTCATATTATTATTGCATTAGTTTACTGGTTTAATACATCAGTTAAATTATTTTATATGGTGGATAGGAGTTCAGAATTTTCACATTTGGAATGTAACCATAAATATTTATAATACTAAAAGTCTTATTTTGATAGTCCAATACCATGACCCTGACTCCTTTCACGCACATGTGTGTGACAGGATATCACCTTCAAATGTGTGTTTTACCGTGAGAGTGCCAGCAGAATGTGGACTTCCATGTGAAGGAAACACATAATCACCTCACCGAGTCCTCGAAAAGTTATTGTCATCACATGTAGAATGGGATTCTTGGAAGAAGAAAATCTCTGTATTTATTTTTTTTTTTTAGCAAAGAGAAACTCTGCTTTTCGTTTTGTTGTGTTTTTTAAGCCCCTGTCATTCAGAGAAGCTCACAGGAGTTTGTTCTGTGGGCTCCAGGTTTCAGTCACGTGGACATGTTCAACCAGGAAGTACAATTATAAACTAATGTTGTCTGACTTGAGAAATCCAGAGAAAAAATTTAGTATAATCGTAAATAATCGTAAGTTTGTTTAACTAAACTGCATTATAGTTAAACAAATGACTGTCCAGATGTGCCATATGCTGTTTAAGATAACAGCTCGGTAATTTTGCTCTTCTTATTTATCTTTTATCTGTGCAATAGACATCGTTAAAAACAGCCAAGCAGAGACTGAAACCTACAGGAACGGGAGGTGGAGGAAGTAGGAAGCCAAGCCATGTCAGGAGGAGGAGAAGTAAGAGGATGGTTAGAGAAGAGGCGGTCACTGCCCGCCACCACCAGCGTAAACAACGCACAGGATACAAGCAGCCAAGTAACCCACAAGAGTCAGTCTGCAACAAACTTCTTCATTTAGCCCAAAGGGAAGGAGACCAGCCCGGGGATTATGGCGACCCTTTCTCCGCAGATCCGAGGACTTCCGACAGATGAGGTAAAGTACGGGCTGTAGACGGTGGATTTGTCAGAAAACTCATGTGATCACGACGTTAGCAACAGGCGCCTAGTTAAGCTAACCTCAAACTTAACGTTTAACCGTAACGTCCGCGCGGTTTATTTACATCGGCTAAAATGTCTTATCTCGTCTCCAAAACACTCACATTTAAGCTAATATGTCACTGTCCTTAACTCTGTAGCTTTCCTGTAGTTAGATAAGCCCACTTTGAGACATGGATACGTACAAGTTTGCTCGATGGTAACGCCTTTGCCAGCAGCTGGTTCACTCACAATTGCGCAATTCATTGAAAGCTAAAGATTTGACGCTAAGTACAATGCGGTAAATCATCATGTGACACTATATACGCCATAACAACAGTGATTCAGGAATGACTAATTTGTAACAACTCTTAATAACTGATTGTATTACTGCTGTGTTATTTCAGGATGACACCAGAATCCTCAAAGTCAAAGTCATTGCTGGAATTGGTTTGGCAAAAAAAGACATTCTGGGAGCCAGGTATGATATTCAGGGTGCAGATTAAGTCAAAACACATAGACAAAGCAAGGCAAGTTTATTTGTATAGCACAATTCGTACACAAAGTAATTCAAAGTGCTTTACAGAATAAGAAAGACATTAAAATCACAATACAAACAAATCAAAACATAAATAACCATCATAAAATTAATATTGAAAGAGAAGAGTGCAGAATAAAAACCTTTTAGTGATACGCGCAGCTAAACAACCATTTTGACCCTGGATTTAAACATTGTAAAAGTAGAGGCCTGTCTCACATCTTCAGGAAGACTGTTCCAGGTTTTAGCTGCATAAAATTGAAATTCTGATTCCCCATGTTTAGTCCTGACTCTGGACACCAGCAGGAGGCCAGTCCCTGAGGTCCTCAGAATGCGAGATAGTTCATATGGCACTAACACAGAAAACACGACGTATGCATTTGCACAATACTGTAATGTTTTTTTTTTTTTGAGTTTTTTTTTCAGAATTTCTCTTAATCATAAAGAATATCAAATATATTTTTATTTTCTACAGTTGTACTACTCCTAATGCTAATATTCAAAAAGTGTGTGCACTTAAAAGGCTGTTAAATTAGTCCTGCTGAGGTCTACTATTTTTAAAAGTTAGTTTTTTGATCTGATCAGGCATCGTAGTGCATCACAAATGACTATTACTATATTTGTAACTGATGTGTTCTGTGAGGCACTATATTAGATAATGGATCATGTGAGTGAATGTGATATGAAATCCATTACGCAGTCAAACTAATTCAGATACACAGATGAGTAATATCACACGTGCATGAAGGCAGTGACTAATAGTGAATGAAGTGAATGTTTTAAAGAAAGACCTAATGAAAAGACCATGACATTGATATTACAGTACTTATTAATCTGATTTCTCACTTTTTTAATACTTTTACAGTGATCCCTACACAAGATTGTCTCTGTATGATCCAGTAAATGGAGAAATAACAAGTCTTCAAACTAAAACAATTAAAAAGGTGAATAAAACACAGACAAACTACTCCATTATTACATTCCATTATTTTACTTACCAGTAAATGCTTTTTTTGCTCCAAAGACCCTAGATCCAAAGTGGAATGAAGAATTCTTTTTCAGAGTAAGTGAATCAAGTACAAACTTTTTTTGTTTTGTTTTACGTGACTTGGGTGTCAGTTTGTCACCTTAGTTTTGCTGTATTTTGATACAGGTTGATCCCAATAAGCATCGCCTTCTACTGGAAGTGTTTGATGAGAATCGCCTGGTAGGTTTTATTATGCAAATTTGCTATATTAATCTTATGTTGTACAGTTCTTTCAATTTACATTAATAACATCTTTTGGGTTGAATAATGGCACCACTTTCTTATGCTATAAAAAAAAACCTTCTGTTTACTTATGCTGACAGAGGAGTCATTGAACTTTGTTCCCATTTTTTGTTTCATGTAGATAGGCTCAGTAATTGTAAAGCTATTACCTATAAACCAGGTCAACAAATCTGTAATCTTGCAGTTAAACAGCAAATTCTGACCTGACTTACAGCTCACTTTCTAGAATGACATAGATGTGTGTGTGTGTGTGTATGTATGTATATTATATATATATGTATGTATATATATATGTATGTATGTATGTATGTATGTACGATTAACAAACTCTTGTTGAATTGTCGTGAACTTGTCGTGTTTACACAGTGAAATTTGCATCCAGTCATTACAAGGTTAATGACATGCCTACCCTTATTTTGCCATGGCATTTACAGTATTATTGGTAAACTGAGCACACTAGTATGTAAGGCTGTAAATGTGGGTAAATCTGGCTTTAGACTGATACATGGTTATGTGCTGACCAAAGAGCACAGTCTCTGGGTTTGCATTGTGAAACAGTTGCATGTGGTTACAGTTAGCTCCAAGGTCTAGGCCTGTTAGCATGATAGCATGGTGCTTACCGCTTAAAGAGTTACACCACACAGTTGAGAATTGTGTGGTAAAGTTAGACCTGTAGTATCTGTTGTTCTGCTGACCCATTTCTTGCTAGACAGGTAGATCTCAGGTCAACCTGTAAAACCGCTTATGATACCCACATAAATATTATAACATTATGTGTTATATTACTGACTAGAGAGATTCTGACACTTCACTCCAAAAACAAAACAGTTTTTACTGGTAATAATAGATGCGTATGTAGCGACACCTCCAACTGTGTAGTAATTTAGAATGAGCGACGGATAGGAGTGTTTGTTTACCTGCTTTACATGTTTCAGCTACTTCCTGTAGCCTCCACGTATTGGTTTGACATGTTAAACCAGATAAATAAAAATTCCACTGTTAAATTTAGAATTTGATTCTTTTTGTCAGACAGAAGACAGAATGACCCTTTACCAAAGTGTGTAGTAATTTATTTTTTTGTGTTCTGTCTTTGTGTTCTTTTCTCTTGGATGATTTGGTTTGATCACTAAATTACGATTATACTTCTGTCATATTATTAATCAAATTCTTATAGAGTATGAAATTACGTCAGCCTTAACAGTCACATGATTAAACAATGGGTGTGACAGCTCAGAACTGCCATATTATGGTCCAGATACAGAAAGAGGTGTGTACTCTGAGAGTGTATTTTCTAGTAAGACATTAATGCTTGTTAACTAATGTTAGCTGCCAAGGTACCTTTTATTTCATCTGTCTGGTTATTGAATAATAAGATTATAATTTTTACTCTTGCTCAAAAATAGGCAGATCAAGCTTCTAAGACTGTCTTTGATAAATGCTGTGTCAACATTTATGTAGTGGCAATCAGAGCAGGACAAACTGTTACAAGAGGTGTCATGTAACTGGTGTCATGTCAGTGAGGAGTTGCCATACTGTTTTTTCTTCTTATATTTTTGTTTCTGTCCAAGATTTTGCTATTAATTTAAATACTTTTTGGACTCTTAGATTTGAACTATAGCCAGTACTCTTCACTCCTATTTCCTGTAATTTAATAGTACATAAAAATATGTTGTAGGGAGGGACAGAGCAGTAGAAACATAAGCAGAGCTGCAGCTGCAGGAAGTTGTCATGAGCACACTTTAGCTTTGGTCTTAGAGGCTGTTTAGAGGGTAACCATCTTGTTTTTTGTTTATGTAGTCAGTAAACAGGAGCCCTCTTGGTTAAGACATCTGCCTGACAGGACCAGCTGACTTGGCTATCTGAACCCTTAAGAAGTTGCTCAACAGTAAAGTCTTTGTTCACTCGTATTATTTAACATTGGCGATATTTTAACATTGACAAGGTCTGAGAGCCGACTAGAGACACGGCTAGAGCTTCAGAGGTTGTATGTTTGGGTCATGCGTCCAAACAGAACCACTGACCTTCTCTGACTAAAAGCTGAGATCAGCCTGGACAGGAATGTAGGTTGTCACCAGAGCTATTTTGGCAATGTAGAGCCAGTAATGATTGTGATCACAGCAGTGAGCACGGAGCAGTTGCTTTGCCGTCCTTTTTCCTTCAAGCTGGTTTATCATGAATTTCCCACCGTGTCTAGAGGGATTAGAGAGTTAAACGAATGGCACGCCAGCTCCGCTTGCATTTTGCGTCAAGGAGAAGTAACACGGACCCTCTGTCAGAGAGCCTCAGCAGCCATGGTGAAGAGACTGGAGTCAGTGTGTCAACTCACAGCCCAGCGGAGAGCCTGGCACACACTTCTGTCCACCTAAAGGTGACTCCTCTGTCACCAGAAAATGGGATTTTACAACAGCATTCTGCGCTCTTTATACCCAGGATTAATGCTGGAGCATGTAGTAAAAAGAGTGTTGTACAGATTGCTCTGCAGCCGTGTGGAAAGCCCAGTGGGGATGTGGATGGCAGTACAGAAGAAGGTGAAGGAGGAGCAGGCACTGGCTCTGACAAAGGCTCATGCAGCAGTATGGCCAGTGACCCTGGCTACTGTAGCAGTAACAGCATCTTTGAACCAGAGTCTCCAGAAAAGCAGAGGACCACCCAGGAGCACTGCATACTGCGCTGTAAGTCCAGAGTACCCCTGAGACGCTGCTCCTCTTTGGTTATCTTTCCAAAAAGCCCGTGCAGCACTCCACCAGCTTCTCCTGACAGCCCAGTCGCTGTAGGGCCAAATGAAATCTCAGGAGATGAAAATACCAGTTGTGATGGACTTAGTTCAGTAAGTGGCCACCTTCCCCCAAGGGGGAGCTGTTCAGCCTGTAAGGCTGCTAGAAACATTGTACAGTTTAATAAAATGGAGGAATGTAATCAAGTAATTGAACAGTCTTGTGCATTAGACAGATCAAATCGTCACTCAAGCTGTGTTCGACTGCATTTTGCTCATCAGAAACCCGTTTTACCTGCAAAAGGAGCTACTTTTCAACTGGAACATCCTGAGGATTTTCATAGACTTCCCCCCTCTCAGGAAGATCAGGATGGTTTCAAAAAACTGAAAACAAGCACATCTGCTTGTATATTTTCAAATAAACCACCAAATAAGAAGAAGAGCACCTCAGAAAAGGGACAGCCTCACACTCATCGTGCTATACAAAGGAGCTTCTCTCTTGGGGTGCCGTACTCCAATACTGGAATTTCTTGTCATGTTTCAAACCCAAAACTCTCCAGTTCCTATTCTCCTCATGTGCACATCCATTTGTCTCCCTTTTGTCCAAAAAAACTGCCTTATGGCATTAATTCACACCATATCACAAGTCCAAACAAAAACACTGAGGTTAGTATTTTTGTTGCTTATTTGTGAAAATGTTTTTTTCTGCTTTAGTGCATGAAGTGTGGTTTGTTGATTCATTCTGTTTTCTTTGTTCCATGGTGATTTTAATTTCAATGCAACCTCTTAAACTGGTTTAGATTCTTACTGTGCTTTTACATTGGCAGAATTTTAGACATTGGTGTTACTCCTAGCAGATCTAGCATGCATATATTTTGTGCACTCCATCATGTGACCTTTTCAGACATTGTTATAAGCTGCATAAATTACTTATTTGCTTTGCTTGATAACAAAAGTACTGTATCAGTCACTGAAAGGTTTGGTGCTGCTTTATTGTGTTGTGGAAGTCCAGTGAGGAGAAACATTCATTTCATTGACATACATTTTCTCCTTAAAATAGTGCTTTTTATTAATTCCTCTATCTGAATACTACAGTCACAATATTAAGAAGTAATACTTAAATATGGTGACCACTAACAAATAATATGGCTCAATTTTTCAGTTAAGAAAAAAATGTTAATTTGTTTCCAGTGAAGCTAGAGTGATATATATCAGATATATATATCAGTATACACTGTGCACTTTCTATGGGTCACATTGATGCAGTTGCTAGTCTGTCATAATACCACATGTCTCAACCCAGGCATGTATTGTAGTCTGTGTGTAGTAGATTAAATTTTTTCAATTACTAAATGAGTTCACAATTATTTTTTCAGTTACTTGTGATTATTTCTATTAGTTCTTTCAGCTCTGTTTCTAAACTTTTAAAAGTCATTTATTATACTGTTAACGGTATGAGTAATTGCCTTAAGTATTTAGCTGAGCTATATTTAGTGGTGGGAAAAGCAGTGCCACTTGCTGATATAAATAAGTGACTCTGAAATATTCCCCCTGACTCCAGATAGTCTGGTGGTCTGAAGCTCTGCCCAGTCCTGTGGATTCAAATTTAACATGATACTAGAGCAGAGCACTGTCATGCCAGCCATCTGTGGAGATGGGGTCATGTAGGCAGGAAGAGTGTGAGCCATTTCCAGTAAAAGGATGGTGTGTCCCCTTCCCTTTGGGTCCCCCACTAGCTTCTGTTTGTGCAGTATCAGTTATCACACCCCACCACCTCAGTGCACATTTAGCAGGTTGTCAAGTTAGAAGTTCACCAGTAATTAGCAAGTACTTTTAAATAAGCACATTTTATTCAAATTCTTTGCAATCGTACTATCTATTGGTATAGACTATCAATATAATACATAATGTATTTTTCACCAATTAAAAATCCGATCACTGTTAAAGTTTGTATTTTGTGTTTTATGTAAAATTCAAGTGTTTTTATTTGGTTAATTGGTTTAATATAGGTATTTCACTGCACTGCTATAATGGGTGTATTTTCCATTTGTAATGCAGATTGAGTTATATTACCCTGTTACTACCATAGTTTAGAAACTGTTATCTTTACCACCATCTTGAGTCAATAGCTATTGCACAACTAATTATGAATAAATCAAACCCTGCATTATACACTCTCATTATATACTATATCTCTATCATGGCATCTTGTGATAGTCTGTTGAAAGAAAAATCTTTGTGCTTTTAAATGCCAATGTGATAAATAAGCATCACACTTGTTATATTTGTTTTATTCATGATATTGCATTCATTTTTTTGCACTATTGTTTTAATGATTTGACATTAATTTTGAATAACAATAATGCTTCAGAAATTACGTGTATTTATGTTTTCCTTCAGATCAGTGTACTTACTCTTTTAATATAAACTTGTTTGACTACTGGTGTGGAAAGCATAGACATTTAGGTTCATTTAGGCTCCATACACTTGATAAATGTTTATATGTAGATACTTCAGAATATATGGGGAAAGCCTACCTTGTACCCCATTATTTGTGCTGCATATTAATAGCTATAGTGTGTTTTGTATTTTTTGAGAAGTCTACTCGTGCTTACGTCTATGCATCTCTTTCTTCTCAGACACGTGATGACTTTTTAGGACAGGTGGATGTGCCGCTAAATCAGATTCCGGTAAGTCTTTGTTTCTTGTGTGCGAAATAGTATGTGTGACTTGGTATGTACGGTACTGTATAACTTCTTAACCTTAGTTTGACCCATCCTTCACATAAATACAAACACCCACATTTGGTCCCACTTCAGTTTTGGAAACACAGTTGACCATGTTTATCTTTTCTTCTGAGTTCTGTTTTATTATAAACACAACTACACCCCCTGATTTGTCCCCATGCTACACATTCATGATTAATACATACATACACTGTCAGTGAAAACAAACTTTATTTTTAGACTTTTTTTTTTTTTTTTGTTTTTTTTTTTCAGACAGAAAATCCTAATTCAGAAAGACCATACACATTCAAAGATTTTCTGCTTCATCCCCGAAGGTCAGCTCAGTTTCGTACTTATTTGACTATTATTAATTTTACATTTCAGTGTTATTCATATGAGACCATATTAGATCTTGAAAAAGCAAGATCTAATATGGTCTCATATTGTATGATTATATATTTCTGTTATTATGTAGTCACAAGTCAAGAGTCAAAGGTCATCTCCGGCTAAAAATGACATACCTTCCTAAAAACCCAGACCAAACCCAGGACCCTGCTGATCAAACCGAAGATGTGGATGTAAGCCCGAACACTTTTGTTTTGCAATTATTATTTTATTAAAATAGTCTTACACAATAAATCATTTAGACGTATGATACAACATGCATATTGTTATGTAGCAGCCTGGTTGGGAGTTTCTTGAGTCGCAGGACATGTCAGGTCCTAGACAAAGCCAGATTCTTCCTGCTCTGCCCCCTGGCTGGGAGGAACGGCAGGACAACCTTGGAAGAACCTACTATGTGAACCATGAAAGCAGAACTACACAGTGGCAGCGACCTACAATGCAGTAAGTTCTGAATAGTTTAGCAGGTTACCTTGTTCATTTCTTACAAACATTGTTAATTTTATTCATTCTGCATTAAAGGGAGAATGATGGGGAACTACACAGGAGACAAAGCAATAATGTGGAAGCAGAGCATGCATTTAACACACGTAGACAGATTTCAGACCCTGATGAACAGAACACGCAAGAGTCGCCAGAAGTAAGTTACCTCGGATAGGCAACTTTCCCAAAGTATTGTAATTCTACAAAGAAAGTAGTTGGGTACCTCTTGTTTTGAATGTAATTTCAAGGTAGAACTAGCACAACTGTAAACCTATTAGAAAAATGACCAATGGGACATGCATGTGTTACCGGTAATTTTCTTCACTACGATGGAGGTCCTAGACTCTTTCCAAGTCTAGGGCCTCCAGCAATTTAAACATTTAAAGGTACCAATTGTATGTTCTAGTCTTTCAAAAACAAATCCAAACAGATGTTTAATCCTATCATTTTGACAGTTTTGGTCTAAAAATATATTGTCTGAAAATCTTGCCCCCTGAAAAAAATTATTTTATTGCACTGGGAGGAAATCACACACCTCTAAGAGCAACACTAGACAGACGATGAGAAAGTAAATAACTGGACTAATTATGTAATGTTTCACTTGCAGTTTTCCCGTTTTATATCTCATCCTGTTACAGTGTGATTGAAATAACCATTCCTATGCTGCTGAGCATTTTCCATATTTCTTCTTCGTTTGTCATAAATCCGACAGTTTGTGTCTGGCCTCTCTCTATCTTTCAGAGCTGGGAGGTCATACCTGAGGATTCCACCTCATATCAAAACAATAACCAGATATCATCCCTTCGACCTCAATCACCAGCCGAGATTCATTCAGTTTGCAATGATATGAGCAACATTCACATTTCAGGCGCAACAGCTGCTGAACGACACAGCTCCTATCAGGTAAGTTATTTAATATTGTCAATAATGATTGTGATTCTGATCAGTCACAATAATTTTCAATGCTCTTATGGGAAAATGCGTCACAATGCCTGAAATTTGCTCTGGTAAAATGTATGCTTCTTCATACAAGCTATGTTGTAATAATGGATGCATTATATTTACAAAACATTGTAGATGCTCAACCCCCCCAAGAAACAAAGTTTACAAACTAGCCTATAAAACACTAAAGCAAACTATAAAGTAGAATAACAAGGTACCACATGATAAAATATTGCATATTGAAAATAGTGGATTATTGTTTGGTGAAGATTGTTGTTCTTAATTATGTTTCTCTCCTTTTAGAATCACACAAGTAACTCTCGTCATTCCAGTCAAAGAGGCAGTGCCCGAACCTCAACAGGGGAGGAGCATCCTGTTAACTCTGTGGTATGTATTTGATGAAATATGTGATAAAATTCCTTGTTTGAATTTTTATGGGCCGACACTTAAACCACACGTGACCCTGGAGGGCATGTAATGTAATTTTTTTTTTTTAAATTTCTTGCACTCCTATTAAGGGTCCCTTTTTTCAAATTTGTATACATGTATTTATTTCTCGTAATAGCCTCTTCCAACATCAACTGGGTTACCTGCGGGCTGGGAGGAGAAGCGGGACAACAAAGGAAGACGCTACTATGTGAACCACCTTAGCAGAACCACCACATGGACTCGTCCTGTTGTTCAGGTAAAATGTACTCTGCATTTGTCAGCTGAGGCAAAATGTATAAATCTGTTGATACTCGCTGTTTTATTGTCTTTTTGTTTTATGGACAATGTTTTTTTAGAGAGCTCCTGAAGCCTCTTCACCACAGAGAGTGGCAGGTTTACCTCAAAACCCTGGAACATCACAGGCACCACCTTCCGTAGAGGAGTCCGCTCAACCAGCCGTAGGCCCAGAACCCACTTCTGAGTCAGGATCATTGCCCACAGGTTGGGAGGTTCGCAGTGCTCCCAATGGGAGACCCTTTTTCATCGACCATAACACAAAAACGACCACTTGGGTAACAATACTTAAGAATGTCATGAGTAAATCATTCACCATTTTCTGTTCGTGACACATATCCTTTTTGCATTGTTGTGGGCAGGAAGACCCACGGTTCAGAGTTCCTGTGCAGATGAGGAGGAGAGTCTCACTCGACCCTTCAGATCTCGGCCCTCTGCCGGTAAGATTTTCCAAATCAGTAATGATGGTTTAGTGCGATACCTCATGAAGCAGTGAACCACTTAGCACTTGTTGTATGCACATGTTTTATACCTTCATTCTTGCTGGCAGCCTGGTTGGGAGGAAAGAGTTCATTCTGATGGCCGCATATTCTACATAGATCATAGTATGTACGGTTTTTTCAGCAAAATTGTATTTTAATTCGTAAAAGGGCATTGCCACATTCATTTCTTGATATTTTTTCAGACACAAGAACCACACAATGGGAGGATCCCAGATTGCAGAATTCAGCCATAACTGGACCAGTGAGCAGAGTTTATGCTCCTTTATAAACAAAATATGCCAAAATGTTATGTCAATGATTTTTAAAATCATTTTCACTCTTTTCTTTTAGGCAGTGCCGTATTCCAGAGACTACAAACAGAAGTATGATTATTTCAGAAAGAAACTAAAGAAACCAGTGAGTATTTACCCTGTATCATACTTTCTTAAATTAACTGTACAAAAGAAACATTAAGGGTTAATGTTTATTTTATTCATTAGGCTGATATCCCAAACCGTTTTGAGATGAAGCTTAGACGAACCGCAGTGCTGGAGGACTCCTACAGGCGAATCCTGTCTGTGAAACGGCCAGAGCTGCTGAAGGCGCGTCTGTGGGTGGAGTTTGAGGGAGAGAAGGGTCTGGACTATGGGGGTGTGGCCAGAGAGTGGTTCTTCCTTATGTCAAGAGAAATGTTCAATCCTTACTATGGGCTTTTTGAATATTCCGCCACGTGAGTTGAAACTATCAAATATGAATACTGATGTTTATTTCTTGTATCTATTTTTATATTTTTACAGAGGTACAGAGAGAGCTTCTGAAACTAATGCTAATGCAATTTCATTTTAGGGACAACTACACTCTGCAGATCAATCCAAACTCAGGTTTATGCAATGAAGACCACCTCACGTACTTCAAGTTTATTGGGCGCGTTGCTGGCATGGCTGTATTTCATGGCAAACTTCTTGATGGTGAGTTGCTGCTATTGAGGTGTTAATGAACATCTGGGTTTCAGATGACATCACAACATTTTATAGAACAATAATATTTAATACAGAAGGGGGGCAGATAAAAGTATATTTTCAAAAAAAATTGTTGTAATACAGCAAGGTCTCAGGCCCAATCACAAATAAAAATGATCAGGGTCAGCATTTGTCAGTTTACCTTTTGGATATTTCATGGGAAATTACAATGTAATCAGTAGGGGAAAGTGGCTCTTGCGCCTGAAAACCACCTGTATAATATATGGTTATATATAGTTTATATTCACTTTTGGTTTTATTTTGTAAAGCTTTCTTCATTCGACCTTTTTATAAAATGATGCTGCAAAAACAAATTAATCTTCAGGATATGGAGTCAGTTGTAAGTATTAATGCTTAAAACCTTTTTATATGGTTCATTACGTTATGGGAACTAATGTACAGTATGTTTCACTTTTTAGGACAGTGAATATTTTAACTCATTGATGTGGATTTTGGAGAACGACCCCACAGACTTGGACTTGAGGTTCACTGTTGATGAGGAACTCTTTGGACAGGTTTGTTCAGTTCACACTTTCACACTTTTTCATAAGTGGCTAACTTTCAGTTAATTTGTTGCATACTTTACATTTAGACTCATCAGCATGAACTAAAACACGGTGGTTCAGAAATTGTCGTGACCAATGAAAACAAGAAGGAATACATCCAGTAAGTGTAATACCAGATCTTCTAATTTGTTAAGAATAAAAAAAGATATATAAATAAAAAATATATATATTTGCTTTTATTTTGCAGTTTGGTGATACAGTGGAGGTTTGTAAACAGAGTACAAAAACAAATGACCGCTTTCAAAGAGGTATACTCCTGATTTTACATTTAGTTTAAAAGGAAATATACATCTCTAATTTGTATGTTTTCTGTATTTCAGGGCTTCTTTGAGTTGATTCCACAGGATGTTATTAAGATTTTTGATGAGAATGAGCTGGAGGTTTGTTTCTGTTCAGCTGTTTAACTTTAACTTAGTTTAACTAACAGATCTCACCTGTAACCTGCCTGGCCTGGTACTGTCACCTGTTCGCCTCCATGCCGTTAGATACGTTTAATGCAATACTGTGTTACATGTAACATAAATCATTTTGCCATGGAAATAAGCAAAATGAGCCATCATCAAAAATTTACATGGGGCCCCTTTAATTCTCTTAAGATGACCTTTTTCCTTTCACCGTCACAGCTTCTCATGTGTGGATTAGGAGATGTGGATGTGAATGACTGGAAAGAAAACACGAAGTACAAGAATGGTTACTGCTCCAACCACATGGTGATCCAGTGGTTCTGGAAAGTAAGATGCCTTTTCATACCTGAAGCCTGTAAACAGCAGATGAAACTCATTTGTCTCAAGTTATCATTAATAAATTATCTTTCCATGTTTATTTCAGACAGTGCTGCTGATGGATGCTGAGAAGCGAATCAGACTATTACAGTTTGTCACAGGCACCTCCAGAGTCCCTATGAACGGATTTGCTGAACTCTATGGTTAGTTTTTATTTGTTTAGGGTATACATTTTCCCAGATTTAGATAAACTGGACTGTTTCCCTGTTGTTTTTTTCTCTCAAAGCATTTGAGACTCAACTTAAATTTGGATGTTTTTTAGGCTCTAATGGACCACAGCTTTTCACCATAGAGCAGTGGGGAACACGTGAAAAATTACCTCGGGCCCACACATGGTAAGTCCTCAGTGTTGTTGTTTCAAGTCTGGACAATTTGCTATTCTCAGTATATGGACAGGCCATGTCTCATGTGAAAGCTCAGAGCCTCCATAATTAATTCAATGAGCTGCAGAGGCTGCACTAGCTCTAGTTGATGTTTGAAGGTCCTGGGTTTTAGGTAGTGACGATTCATACTGACCTCAAATGCAATGGAGAAGATAACTGTTGTTACTGTTGTTTAAGATTACAAGGGTATCTTGTGAAGTGACAATTACATGTGTGCTTTGTTCAAGTGGTTTTGTGGTAGTAGCTCAATTAAACATGTCAAAAATACACTTTATCTTGAGAAATATTCATACAGATAGTGTATAGTATAGAACATTCACAAGACAGTAGCCTAATGATCAGCTCCAGGAAAAAAGCAAACAATGACTGCATTTTAGGCAAGGCAAGTTTATTTATTTAGCACAGTTTGTACACAAAGTAATTCAAATTGCTTTACCGAATATCTTATTACTTTGAGATATAGAGGCTGTATAACTCACAGGTGTAAAATGTTAAATTTTATTTCATTGACTGCTGATATTATAACATAAAATGTCCTGTCACTCGCTAAGTATTATACACATAACCTATACACACTACACTTTTTTTCTTTTTTTTCTTCTAGCTTTAATCGACTAGACCTGCCTCCTTATGAGTCTTTTGAAGAACTGAGAGAGAAACTGAACATTGCCATTGAGAATGCCCAAGGCTTTGACGGCGTGGATTAGGATGTATGTATGTATGCACCAGTGACATGCAGTGAGGTTCATGGCTGGTGAGGCCAGGTGTCAACAAGTAAATTTGGCTTCGGGCCAATTCCTCTCCCAGTAAGTGACTTTGGGTGAGAATAATAGAAAATAAAAGTTCCGAAGTTTATACGTAATAAAAAGCAAGCTGGTTTTGTATTGTCAGCCTTTTCGTCTGTACCACTCTGTTTGAAAAGAACGAGTCTTTCGTCCTGTCTGGAACAAACCATTTAGCTCCTTTAGCATTGGTCTTCCTTTAATTATAACCTCCTGCTTTGACCGAAAGTCCGGTTTAGAAAACTGCTTGAGCTTTAATATGTAATCTTGCTCCATTTAAAAAGTAGGGCCAGACATGAAGAAAAAAGTGAATGGATTGATAAACTTGATTTGCTAACTCTAAATTGTAGCTTCCTGTCACTACTCTGCAACCCCTATTCTGCGGGAGTTGTAAGAATCCCTGGGCTCATGAGTGCCCCCTACCATGAGGCCAGGTAAATACGTGCCTCACTCGGTGCCTTTTCAGAGCTGCTAGCAGCAGCGTCACTGCTGAGCTACAGCACAGTCAGTCCATGTGAGGCATGAATGGCTGGTGCCTCTGCACGTTTCTTCTCAGTATTTGAACAGTAAAAGTAAAAAATCCACGATTTTGAATTAAAAATCTCGAAAATAACTTTATAGTAGAAATCATTAGATAAATATAACCATTTCATTTATTTTTTCTCTGATGACAGGTGAGGCACGGCCTCACCTGCCTCCCCTGACTGCACGTCACTGGTATGCACCAGTGTCACATATGAAGGAATGGCCCACATACTCGTTGGTCAACAATCATAAAGTTTACAAGTAAACCTGCCTTAAACTTCACTTTTTATTTCACATTTTTGATTGACTTTGTTTTGCTACAATGATGTCAGGAAGGTTAAGTAGCATAAAAGATTTTGATCATGTTAATTCATAGGTTTATGTATTTGGTATCTTATATAAATAAGATAAACATTTACTGTTGGATTTAAACTTTGGTAGCCAAGACGTGTTAGTCTGGGCTGATCTCATTCCATTGCATTAAATGGCTGAAGCAGGGAATTTATATATTTGTAGCAGATAAACAACATCACTAACCACTACTAGGACCAGTAATAGACTGCAGACTTCATGTTAATATAATAAAAAAATGCAGTGTTATATATGCTCATCGTTTATGCAGTACTGTATGTATTTTAATATGAAAGAATGTGACTTGATTTATGTACATATTTGTACAATCAATGTTTTCTTAAAACCACTATTAAGCTGTTTATGACCCTTACAAATGTGCCAACTAAAACATAAATTGAGTTTTAAACATGTATACATTGCCTTATCCTCAACCCTTAAAGGATTCTTCACTATATGGTTCTCGTTTCATGTTTTTATGTTGTTGGTTTTTCATTGTAAAATTGTACAGCTTATATTACGGTTCAGAAAAAAAAAATAGTTACCTGTAAGAAAGAAATTCAAGTTAGACAGAGTAGTCATAATGATTATAATAGTGAAACATGTTTACACTGCCTGTAATGTTTACTGGACAATTACATGGACTTATGTCTTGTCTCAGCGAACACCTTTTATACTTTTTATAAAGTGACTTTATATTATCAAAGTCTTACTCTTACTGATCCAACTGTATCTTGTCAGTCTGTCAGCACACTGTTTTTGTCACTATTTAAGAATATATTTTACTTCTTAAATGTTTACAGAGTACTGAACATGACATATGCTCTGCTCTTAATATAAAGGTTGTTTAAATGTGCACCTCTGGGGCCTTTTTTGTAATGTATTGAACTGTATTGTACCCTAGACTAATCATTTTTATTACATTTTTAAGTCACTGTACATAAAATATTTTTATTGTGAAGTACACATCAAATATAAAACCATAAGTGTATTACCACACAACTTTTTGCAGGTAACTATATAGCAGTTTGATGCAGACTGCTTTGTATTTTGGCTGACAAAATTGTGCCATGCAGAGAAAATAAATGTTTTAAAATCTAACTGTCTGTGCATCAGTTTTTGAACAACATAAGTAGTACACTATACTTTATTGTCTCCTCAAGGTCCTCTGCATGTGTTTCCTTAAACAGACTCATCTCCAGATCATGAGCTTGGCTTGGTCAGGATTACCTTAATTAAAATATGTTTCTTATTGTGCATATTTTGGGTTGATGGGGGAACTGGGGTGTCTGGAGGAAATCCACCCAGACACAAGGAGAACATGTAATTCAAACCCAGAACCTTCTTGCTCTGAGGCGAGAGCTTGAGAGCCACTCGGCCACTGTGATACTATCTTATGTCCAGTAGAGGGAGGCACAGTGCACGTGCAACACAATGAACAAACTATCTGAGAAATATTTGAAGATTTTTTTAGAGGTTGTGAGATTGTGGGTGAAATTAGCTTTTGAAGTCCAGTACAGTGTGTTTAATTGTGTTTTTCCAACCTTTAGTATGATTCAACTGGGACTTTAGTCTGCATTTCTGTGCTGACCTGGCCTCTCCCATTGTGGCACTAAAACATCCCCCTTTCCTCAAGGGTTAGCTAAAAGGTCAAGCCCATTCAGGCCGGCCTTTTGGACATTCCCAGGGTCAGTGGGGATGGGCCCATGTGTGGATCGACCAGTGGACTAGGGGTACGCAGATTTCCCTTTTGCCACAGTCCTACCAGCATTCATAACCTGATAATGACTTCTCCCACATTGATCTGGCCGCAGAGCTGACCCCAGCCCACAGCAGGCTGACCATCACTCCACCCACAGAGGGAACCATATTGGCAGGTGCGAAACTGAATTCTTGATTAATCAAACACCCAGGGGAGGGACTGGGTGGCCATGAATGTGATCAGCCACACACTTTCTAACATTATGTAATACCATACTGATGTAGAAGTCACTATACTCTTAAGATACTTCCCAATTGGGCCTATGATGTAAGGAGTTATCCACTACTAAAATGCTAAGAGATATATTCAAAGTAACTAAATGAGGTCATGATTATTTCAAAACAGTAGTTAATAGCTTATAGAAGGGCCATGCCAGGATATACATGCCAGTAATTCCAGCATTTTCTCTTAAATTAGTTTTATTTCTTGTTGGACTGAACTTACTGGTTTAATCATGGCTTCAACCCCTAAACTAGAACAAGGGTTATAAGTCTGTACAATATAACCAGACATTTAGGCCAAAGAGATTGTCTGGTGTATAATCATGTAAAATATACTGAACTATAGGCCTCTTATTAAATGCTTTGGAACAACATGTTTCAGGCTACTTTGTGCATCCAGACTGAAGCTTCCGAAGAGTCACTACTAAACTGATATGAAGTTAAAATTGCTGAGATTTATTTTATCTTACTAGAAATATCTTACAATTCAGTTGTATTAAAATGTAAGTGCAATATTCCTATTGACTTGTCTGTGTTGTGATTGGCTGCTGATCACAGATGGGATCTTGTCCATCTTCTGAATAGGGCAGAGCTGTGTGCAGGATGTCCCACGAAGGGGGTTGGTGTCTTTCCACAATGAGAGGTGGATCAATATCTACATTGACACAACAGCTGTCCAGCTCTGACCAAAGCCTTGCTGTAATTGCTGGGCCCACTTTTAAAAGACAAGGGTTGAACTCATTTCTATTAGCATTTTTGCCAATATTGACCATTTGGTGGGGGGATCTGCTCACATCAATACTGCACCAATCACACTTACAAAGGGAAGTCAAAGATTTGTTTTGGATAAATAAATAAAATAATAAATAAATGAATTATTAAATGTTTGTACATGTTCCATTCCAGGCGAAGCAACATAATGTACATGGAGACAAGCAGGTGGTGGACCCTCCACCAGAAAAGTTTGTCATAGACTGTATAGCCTAAAGAATCTATGATTGCACCTTTAAATACCAGTTTTGAAGAAACAGTTAGGCTAGATTACATTCACAGTTAGCCTATAGTAGCAGACAGCTATTGCCTAAGATCATTACTAATGAGGCTGTTTGTAATTGATGCCACATTTGCCTTCAGTCCATAAACAGACAAGATGTTTGGTGATGTTGGCCTAGATGGCAGTGGCTGCTAGGTGGCGCTACAGCCTCATGGCCCATTGACAGATGTGATTAATTGAGTGTGTCCGTCCCAGTGAGAGACAGGAGAGGGCTGGAGAGGGCTGGAGAGGGCTGGAGCCAGGGCACCTCTGTGCTCGTGGTCAGTAGGCGCGCGGTCCCTCAGGAGAGAGGAGCTCTGAGAGAGAAGCGAGCATGCAACCAAAAGTCAAGTAAATGGCGCCTCTTAAAAGGATTTTAAATCAGCGTTTGGTGTTTTACATCTTCATTCTTCCAATCTCAGGTGAGCCATTTAATTGAATAATCAGTGCGTAGTTAACTTAAGTCTAGTTATATAATCAAGACCGGAGTGACCACAGCCGACGGGAGTAATGTCGAGTGGCAAAGGCTGTTTTTTGTGGTTTCTTTTAAAACTAGTGGGTAAATTGTAACTTGTTAACCAAACTAATGAGGGATCTAGATGCATTTGACTTTAGTTTGTAGGCCTAATTCACTTTATTACACCAATAGCCCATTGAGATGTTTTATTTATGTATTTTTTTGTTTTGTAGAAACGGGGTGTATTCAAAACTACACATGTCCACAACTAGCTGCCACTTTTAACTTTGAAGTAACTTGGAATGTTTATTAAGGGTGTATTCTTCTATGAATGTCAATAGTGCTTGGGTTAATTTGGTCTGTGCCTAGTACAAGAAAAAAAATGCCATTGACAAATTTAATTTTAATGCATTTCTCTGGTTTGACCTATGGTCTTGAAATTGCCTTTCATTAATATATATTTCTATATTTCCTTTTTCTTCTACAGGCATTTTATGCTTTAGTGAACTGTTTTTTGTCAAAGAGCCCCAGGATGTCATAGTAATGCGTAAAGAGTCAGTCATTTTGGACTGTCAAGTGCGTGGAGAGGCCCCCATTGATGTCCAGTGGCTCAAGAATGGACTAAAACTGGTGGAGAGTGAGAGAGTGTACCTTCTCTCCAATGGCTCCCTGTTTATTTCGGAGGTGGAGAACAGACGAGGAGACAAATCAGATGAAGGCTTTTACCAGTGCCTCGCTCAGAATAAATATGGAGCAATCCTGAGCCAGAAAGCCCGTGTTACAATCGCAAGTAAGTATGATGATTACCTGATCGTTTTGACTGTCACCGTAGAAGCCTGTAAGCGTACACTGTTTAGAAAGAAAACCTGCCCATTGGTGTGCAAATGAGAAGAGTGAAAGGTTGGTGCAACCCAGGACAGTACTTCTATTGGAGGATGGCCCCCATTCACTGGCAACTCTTTCATGTTATTGGTCACCAGATGAATTGTTCTTCACAATGCTTTATTTTTTTCTGGTGTATGTGGTCATGTGTTTCAATAGATAGAAAGCTGTGCATCCTGGGCCATATATGTAATCATCATAAGAGCTTGATGGTGTACAAAAGTTGACCAAATATAACTATTTCCCACTTGTTAATGCTTTATAAGAAATGTTCCTCATGTGACCCACAAGTCGTCAGTTTAGGGTTGTTTGTGTTTGTTTATTGTTAAACATGGGCTGACGACTACTATGGAAATGTTGTCAGGAGTTTTATGAGGTCAGGAAGTCACAACAGCTAGGCATTATCTGGGTGATTCATAAAAGTAAATTTATAGACATTACATTGCCCGTAAATCCTCTATATTCCACTTAGTGCACCTTTAATTTTAAGAGGCGATAAATGCAGACTCCAAGTTTTACTAGTTTAAACTGTCACTTAGGGCAGCTTCAGGGTCTTACTGGGAGCTAATAAAGTTTGCACAGACTTGAGAAATGCTGAGTGGAGGACGCAGTGGTATCAGAGGAGCATGTGGGAGTGTACATACACAAAGGCACGTATGCTGACAAATGTGATGTCCATTTTCCTGGTACCACGACCCAGCCCTGAGTGTCTAAATGACCAAACTTTATTGCTGGTCTTGCCAGGTCAGTTGGAGCTGTGGGGGCTTCACACAATTGTTTTCTGCCCCACTACTCCTATCACAGACCTGAATGGGCTTTCTCTCAGAATGTTTTTGTCCGCCATGCCCCCTGGACAGACAAAAAGCTCTTTGAGGGGGATGTTGTCCACTGATCAATCAAGGTTTAATATGTGAACCTTGCAACATGTATTTAGTTGTGGATTGCTTCATATTTTTTTTTTATTTAACAAGTACATGCTTAAAACTTTCACAAATATATACACTTTGTGTTACCTTGATGAATGGCAAAAGCATCACTGCACAATCATAACAGTTGATTTTGTGTGACAAAGTTGATCAGATTTTTTTCTGTTACATGTTGTGCTCTTAGTAAATATGGGCCTACTGTACTATTCCCAAACTTTTTTTTTTTTAACTCTTCTTTTCTTAGGGACGATCCTACGCCCTAGTGTTTGTGTAGGACTGGAGTGGTGGAGGGTAACCTTAAACATTTGGTTGCTGAGGCACAAAAGACAGAAGGATTTGGGCAGGCTCAATAGGAATGTGACACATGAGCCGCATCATGTGACATTTGTCAATAGTCTTCTGATTGATGACGATCTCAATGGAGAGATTGCCTCCTAAAGTTAACTCCCTCTTTTTACTCGTACTATGAGAATGCAGCTCATAGTACAGGAACAGCTCAGACCACCGCAGTACATGTGGCCCTCATAGTGAAGTAGAATAACTCAAAGCAAGCTGCCACTCTATAATTAATTTATGCTCAGTCCTCGGAAACCAAAAATAACCAAAAAAGATCTAAAGATGATGGGATAAAGTAAAAGCAGCAACTAAAATGACTAAAGCTAAACTAAAATGTCATCTAAACCACAAGTTTTGAGCTGCTGCCTCATATAAGCCACTAGAAGAGGTCTGCTTTGTACCACCAGTCTTACCCAGCATCCATAACAGATCTTAAGACCTTAACTCAAATAGTTATTGCATATATTTTTTGTACTTTGGGCTAAGACGTGTGTTATGTGATTTGGCAGTCACCCCAAAATTATTTAAGTATACTTATCTGAGCTGTGGAGGAAAAGTCCTGAAGCAACTTCAGGCCTGAATCTTGTTTTTCTCCTCTGCTGGACACGAAAGGTTACCATGGGGATCTGAGCAGCAGGCCCAGAGGTCAAAGGTTGTATTAAATAGTTCAATAGATGCAAGAGATCTGGAAGAGCAAACTTAACTTAATCTATCAAATATTTCTAGATTTATTGGTTGCTCCAGAGGTGTTTTTTTGTGAAATTGTCCTCTTTGTATTTTTTTTGTATTTTTCAAATTACTCAGGTAAAATTATACTTATCATATGATCTTCCTAAAGATCAATTATCAGGTCTTTTATGTAATGCACTGTTCTTAGGAGATAGAACAACAATGCAGCCACTGTTTGGCCCGAGTAAACTGCCTCAGATGAATGGTAGTAGAAGTTTGCAGAGGAGATAAGGCACTGCAGAAGGGGAGGATTCTTGCTCCCAGCTCTGCTCCCCCAACAACAGGACTGGTCTTAAGAGGTCACGCTGCCCACGGGAATGAGCCTTTGTTTAGCCAGGCCTATGGTCATTTGACTGTCCTGCACCCTGCTCTGAGAGGGAGCACATCTGCTAGGGGTCTTGTGATTGATAAGGGGTCTTTTTAGTGACGCATTGTTTTGTTTTTTAAGTTATCAATACTCTCCTTCATAAATTGTTTTTTGGCATTTAAGGCTGGAACTATTGTCATTTCAAAACAGTGTTAATCCTAAAATGAATTAGAGTCATCCAAAGAAAAAAAAGTACAGTTTTATTATTTTAACTAGTTAAACTTTGCACACAAATTGGCAATTCAGAAAATATAATTCTTTATTAGAAATGGCTTATTGTGATTACTATTTTGGACTTATTGTTTGTTAATCTTGTGAGAAATAAAACTGTAAAGATAGACAGTGTTTAATTATATTTTGGTGACACCCGTGCTTCAGAGATTTAGGTTTTGTGCAGTCACTTTGGTTATGGTGATTAAGAAGGACTTTTTCATTGCCCTCCTGGTGCTTAAGGCTATCAATTTAACATGCTGACTCCAGGATGAGAATGAAATGATCAATTTTAGTGTTTCCCCTAAAAGATTGGATTCTGGGGGTTGGGTTAGGTTAAACGTCATTTGGGGAGGAACATCTCTGACTGACTGCATAGCTCAGTCCAACAGC